>OZ024699.1:16272232-16872232 GCA_964016905.1 Perithous albicinctus
TCGATCTCATGCGCAGAGTTGGCACATAAAAGTCTCGGTGAAAACGTGTACAAACGAGGAACGACATTATCATTTATCATATAATCGGATCGCCAAGGCTTTGCGGAAGTACGTATAGCAAGCAGCACCTTATGTATGCAGTATACAATATACACGCACTGTATTAAAGTATAAAGGCATCACGTCTGCGTTAGCACTTGTCAAACTCGTGGCACATGAAAAAGAAAGAAAAAAAAACCCCTCCCGACTAAAGCACACAAGCAAAAAACCAAAGAGACACCTTACCTGCTTTCTCGAGTGGGCATTTTGGCTGCGCCAAACAGCACGGCGCAGGCAAAAACTGCAGGCGTTGAAGAAAAAGAAAAAAAAAAAGGAAGATTTTCCTCACAACAAGTCCTCACAAGTCTCCTGTACTAAAGTTCAATTGTTATTATTATTTTTAATAAAACTTTATCAACGAATTCCATTAACGTTATCCATCCTATTTTCGTTCATAGACTAACTAAGTCCCGGAGATATATTTTCAGGACTTGTGCTCTGACGTCCGATCTGACGACTACGTTGTCGCCGCGCCGGGTTTACGTTATCGTTCGGAACAAGTGCGCGCCGTCACTGCGACGTCTACGAGGTGGAGGGGGGGAAGGGCATCAGGACGTCTCTGCACATACGTCTATGTGTATTAGTAGTAAAAGCGTTAGTATTGTATATACGTATTTTTTTATATATATATACATGTATATATATACATCTATATATACAATATGTATATGAGCAGGTCGCAACGTGCACGTACACGTTTTTAAGCCCACGCGAAACCGAACGACGGTTCGACTTCCCCTCTTCCGAGTGGCTTACACTACGAAAGCAGCTTCGCGCCTGTCCATTACAACTCTCCGCGCTTGGCGCTAGGCTCGACCGCTCGGGCTCTGTGCGCGTCGTTACGACGTAGATAAGGGGAAGCCGACGTGTGGCCTCGTTGTTTCTCGTACCAGCCAGCCAAAGAGACAGACAGAGAGACAGAGAGAAAGAGGGAGTCATTTCCGCGCACGATCAATAAACGCTCGAACGGAGGGAGTTGTGCGGTCTCTCCAGTGTGTGTGTGTGTGTTTGTGTGCTTTGCGCTCTGTGGCGAAGAGTGGTTGTACCAATGTCCACCGACACCCGAGAGAGGGAGTGTCCTCGGGTTTAAAAGCATAGCGACCATTCCAAGGGGAGTGTAACGCTAGAGAGATTGATTGTATATATGTATGCCGTAGGTATATGCTCTGGCTGTGGCCGGGCTCCTGAAGGATTTTACCCGGAATTCGGATCTCCACTGATTAAAGGATATATCGAGGTCAATGGCGCTGGGCAATGACGTAGAGCTAACGGCGGGTACAAAGGACTACGAAGGGCTTCCATGGCGCCGCTTATTGTCGTTTATGTCTTTAGTCTTTGTTAAGCGCCTTTCACTTATCTTCGTACCGGGCAGGAAATAATCATGTATGATCGAATATGTACATTTGGGTGGTCCTTGTACGGCTGAAAAAAATGTATGTTTCCTTCAAGTGGTTCAAATAAAATGATCTAATTTTAGAAATGCAACTTTTTATTTCATTCCCTTCGTCTTCCTGTTTGAACGAGAATTTTCAGATGATTCCAACATTTGCTAGTTTACTGTGTTTCGTACTCAATTTTATTTCAAGGTTAATCGTAAGCGAAAAAATCCATGTTTCAGTATGAAAAATAATAAAAAATCAAATGGGTTTTCCATGAAAATCGTAAACTATATATATATATATTTTTCTATATAAATGATGAAATTAAGTAGAAAAATCACCTCTGTTTGACTCACTGGTGACTAAATGAGTGCCAATTTTTTTACTTAATTTTTTTTTTTTTCTATTCTTACCTCAATGTAAAAACGATTTTTTTTGTCAAAGCTTAAGTATTTCGGTCTTGTTGATACAGGTTTTTTAATTTTCGTATTTCCGGAATTATATTATTGTAATTTTGACAATGTTAAAAGTAATATAATTCCGGAAATACGAATATTAACGGCGTTAAATCGAACATTAATCGTTTCATCCCCTAAATCGGTTTCAAATAACTCAAGAACTCCAAAATTTCTGCATTTTTGCGACCACACTATACGAAGAACGTGGATCTTACGTAAGACCGTGCAAAGGACAGAAAGGAAATTACAGTGTCGCCTGCCGTACCCTTGGATGTTAAACATGATTATGCATCGCAGATCCGGATGTTCGCTACGTACCAACTGTGATTAAAGCAGAAGCCGAACGTTCCCTGTTGGATTTTCTTTGTTACTTCACTAACCGTCGGTCGGTAACAAAACAAATGTAAAGAAATATCCAATCCACCTTTGATAAAAAAAATGGTTTCAAAACTTCAAGATTTTATTATAAAGATTTTTGACGTCACCGAATCCGAATTTGTTCAGATTGTCAAAATTCTGCCATTATTTTCAATTTAGAAAATTAGATATTAGATTTGGATTCCGTGGCCTCAAAAATGATAGGA
The DNA here is from genome assembly GCA_964016905.1 of Perithous albicinctus. Classification (NCBI taxonomy): domain Eukaryota; kingdom Metazoa; phylum Arthropoda; class Insecta; order Hymenoptera; family Ichneumonidae; genus Perithous; species Perithous albicinctus. The sequence goes on from OZ024699.1 coordinate 16,274,753, forward strand.
TACCCACTTTTATTTAAATACAATTTTTTTTTTTTTTTTTTTTTTTTTTTCGAATTTCGATCCATTTATGTTTTGAAAATTCGACTACAGATTCAAAAAATTGCAAAAATCTTAAGACACGCAAGCAACAATCAAATCGGAATAAAATATAAATATCGGCCAAATTGGATCGCATCAATAAGCTTACACATAAAGAAGCATACACTTTACAAAAAGTTAAAAAAAAAAAAATAGTATAGAGCGCGCGTATTGTTGCTAAGTATGATTTATGTAATTGAAGGCAAAGATCCACAAATACTTCATCATATACTTTATTATTGTAATAGCAATCATAAGGTGACAGGTAATTGCAATCGTAATAATATACAATACACATTATTCATAAATCCATGATTCCCATTAACGTTACATCAACTCCCTATTCTGAAATTGCGTAGATATTAGTTTTGCTTTGTTTTTCTTTTCTTTCGTTCGTTTCGTTATAATATTTTACATTTTAAGCTGAATCACATCGCTTATATAAACCGTCCTATACATACATAACATACAGCTCAATTAATACTTCTGTTCAACTTTAACACTAGCCACCTCGAAAACTCGACCAAGTTTCCTGTCTTCTCTCGGCTTCGTTACACCAATATACCATTCATCCATTGCCTCTATCGTTTATTTCCAACCTGATAAATTCGTCTCCTCTCTATCGCGTGAATCTATCACACCGTTATCGCGCTTTCACCATTCGCGGAAATGAATAAACGATATTTTTCTTCTTTATAATTATTATACAAAGAGATAGACGCGGTGTATATATATAAATTACAAAGCTCACGCAAATCTCGGCTAGACGACGACTGCCGCGTGACGAACATGATGGAGCTTTCGACAAGCACTATTCCACCAGATATATATATATATATAAATATAGATATATATATTTATATTATTTACGTGAATTGGGACGAAGCACAGTGTGACGAAAAAAAAAAGAACAAAAAATAAATACTTGAAAAAAATGCGAACATTATGATTTTTTTTTGTTTTTTCTATTTCTTTTCACAACGTATTATCAAATTTTTATTTACAAATTATCGATCATCCGATAGTCGCACGAATAAAAAAAACGCACAACGTTTGATTGAGCGCATGGCGCGAGAGGGTTGAACCACCCGATTATTCTCACCTAAAACTAACAAAAACGGAATGTATATTTCGTTCAAACAGGGACTGTCGAGCTCGATCATCATGCTCGCCGTTTGCGACACTTTTAGTCGTTTCGCCTCGACAACCGAGTTAAGCTTCTCTATTCTTTAATAATAATTATAGTTCTCTCGTTTTATCGTCTAGCACCCTTCCAGATATAAATTCGCAGCTTCAACGGTGTAGTTTCAGTACTGTAATGGAATTTTCCCGTTAAACCAAGATTATAGAAAAACAAAAAAAATTGTACAAGCCAGAAGAGTCGAAACGTTACTATCTGCAAGGCGCAAAATCCTTCTTTTTCTACAACAAACCGGAGTGACTTACATGCAAGCAAATTATACAATTCGCTTTTAAAAAAAAAATCCATTTTTTTTCTTCTCGACATTCCAGAATAGTTGAGTAAAAGCATTGCGAGCAAGATTTATTTACTTGACTAAAAAAAAAATGAAACAGGTATAGGAAATTGGTATATATCGTAAACGTATGTATAACGTAATTTTGATTCCCTTCGATATTGAATGACATTAGTACTGTCTAATAAGTTCCGCGTCGCTGTGATTGCGAACATCCGAACAAGTGACTCATTCGTTGCGTGTTTTTGTCGCCTCGGCAGCGATTCATTCCAATAATTGCATCTGTGATGATTTTACTTAAACGATTACTAAGGATGCACGATTTACGCGTGGCCTCCACAAATTTCACCGGATCCCACTCGAAACGCCTTGGTCTCTCACAAGAAATATTCCACTTTTGCGACATACCGGCCTTAGAGATATTGTATTATAATAGTCCGGTCATTTTATAAAATCAGACTTTGAATTTTCAGCACATGCCAAGGCTGTGTGTCTCAAGGACTCGTGTCCACGCTCTGCAAGCTCTCAAATGGAAATCCTAACTACGCCTATAAACTCGTTCACGTGCTTTAAAATTCTTGTACGAAAGTCTCTCAAATTCGCTCGTTTTTAACAAACAATCGATTTTAACTCCTATTCATTATAGTCTGAGCAACGGTCGCGCACCCCAATTATTTGCGTTAACTATTTTTAGATATAAGATTGTTCGCACATATATCGTATGTGAGTCTCTCATAGTCGTTTCAATTAACGATTCCTTCGATTAAACGAACGCAATTTGGAGTCTCGATTATCGTGGCGGGTATCTGCTTCGAGGTGTGTTCTTCATTGATCGATCCTTCACATCCGTTGGATTGTACATCGTTGGTCCCTGTAGAAAAGATTAAAACGTGAAAGGCTTTGGAACTTTGTTGCTTGGATGTGATAGTACTACACCCGTACAACAATTATGTTGCGTTGTTTTAATGTTGCTTCCGGAAAGAAGCTTTAACATTTCAATTTGAACAAATATTTTACGTTATAAAAACATTATTATAACGTTTTATCAACATTGTACAATATGTAGGAATAAAATGGTCGTGAATGCGGATGTGACACATTTATCCACAAAATCAGCCACGATTTTTTTTCACCTTCTCGAATATTTCTTATAATTAGCCAGATTTTTTTTTGTGTCGGCAATGCGGACAAATTTTATGCACTCAAAAAATCTTAGACTATCAGTTTTTACCTGAAATCTTATGATATCATTATTTGTTAATTTTTTTTTTACTGCCTAAATTTTTGATCTTCACACTGCCGATTTTTCGTATGTGTTCGCACACATATTTTACAGGGAATATTTTAGAGAATGTTTAAGCTTCCCCAGAAGTTTCCCTACATTAAAACAACGTCCTTTTGCTGTTGCGATGTTGTACGGGATACTTTACATATATATACATAAATTAAAGAGCAGTGAGCAGTGTAGAGCAGAGAGTAGAAGGAGAAAGAAATGAGATATTTTAGAAGCACTATGAAACGCTAAAAGCCCAAAACCAAAAAACGCGCGCCTTTACCGAAAACCCCGCAGTGACTCTGATGATTACGTCGATTTTCACTCTATTAAATAGATATACAAGTTACGAAAAAAAGTTTTCTCCCCAATTTATATAGATCAAAGATTTAAATGTAAAATTCAAAGTTTGACCAAAATTTCACTCGAGCTTTTGCATAAAATTACTTCGAGCCTACTGCGAAGTTATTGAGTTAATTGAAGTAGACAGTGATTGCTTTACCTTCGTCCTTTGGAGGAGGCGCGGATCCCTCATTGTGTAGCTCTGTACTTCTCGTGATAATGAGCTGGTCGAGCTCCACCGAGAGAGCTATAGCCCCATATACAACACAACATTGTCGTCTCATAGACTTGTACACACCCGGAGCTAATCGAACATTAGTCTCGGACATTCGCAAAATCGAACATTTTCCAAATTAATAAACTAAACGAATCTGTCTTTTAATCAGTTAATTCCAACGGGCCCTCTTTATGCAATAAAATCGGTATTGCGATGCTCGAGACTAATATTTCCTAAGGCAGGAGATCCGAGTTGACTTTTTAAAAATTCAAACTTTTTTGTTGTTGTTTACTATTATTCAAATTTCTAGTATTAAAAATATTGTGTGTATATAATATATTGGAATTCGAATATAATAAAATTCATAAGTAATTCAGCGGAAAAAGTCAAATGGTCACTATGTTTAAAAAAAAAATTTAACTGGGATCGTCAATAAGAGTGAACTCGATTTCTGGCCAATATTTTTTATGTTATTTAATTTTAGAGCTGTAACTATTTTTTTTGCTGATCTAGGACAATCAAATTTTCTCGGTTTTTTTAATTGAAAAGGCTTAAATTTTTTTTTTTTCAAAGTCAGTATATATTTTTTTTTAAACATGGAGAATTTTTGGTCGAAATACCGTAAAAAAACAATAATTTGATTTAATTTTCTCATCTTCCTACAACTTTGGAGGAGTAAAAACTGAAAGACTCTAATTTTTATGTAAATCAGTGAATAACATAATTAGAATTAAAAAAAAAAAGGAAATCGGCCAGAAAGTGATTTCACTTCAATTTGAATTCTCCAAACGAAGCATCCATTCGTATATTATGTTTCTGATCAATCGATCGTGAAGAATGATGACCCCGGCAAAGCAATAACTATGTTTTGTGTGAATAAGTGTTAACGAAAAAAAATTGAACAAGAGAATCAATCAATTTGAATAAATAAATAAATATCTAAAACAAAAATTGCGGAAATTTACAAAAAAATTCAGCCGTCCACTCGGATGTTCCTTCTTAATGAAAAATGAATCAAATGTGTTTGACAAGCATGTAAAATAAAAGTAAATGGAGCGTATAGGGAAAAAAACGCCATGCCAGAAAGATGGAAAAACATAATAGCGCGAATTTCATGCACGCGCAGTTTTTTCTCTGCAGGTTTCCAGATTTATAAAACAGGAACTCCTTACCGTCACCTAGGAAAGAGTGCAGACAGTGCTCGATTTTGGGGGAGCATGTACAAGATATATAATACAAGATAGTGGCAAAGCAAGACAAAAAGAGCCTGAAAATAATACTCTAAAACCAACGAAGACATGCAATAAGTAAAACTATCTTTTTTATGACTATGTTGATGGCTGATTTTTCTTTCGCAGAGCTTCAAAAACGCACACGGACGTGTAATTTACGCAAAATTGCCCGAAAAAATTCCCACTTGTGGCGTCTACGTGAAAATAGGACTACAATTTCCGTGTACCACAAGACAATAAGTCGAAGCGCGAGCTTTCGCCGTGTCAAAGTGCCATCAAAGCCAGTATGCTCTTATTTTTATATTTAAAAAAAAAGAAAAAAACGCGTAGGCATGGAAATAAATATTTAAAAATATATATGTATAAATTAACAAAGAGGTCTCCTTACTATTGGCAACAATTGTTATTTGGCTACGTCATTCTGCATCCCCGACTGCTTGCAAAAAGGAAACACAAAGAAAAAACGTATATTAACGTATATTGGATAAACGAGGGGGGGGGGGGTGAATAGTATTATTTACGATGAGAATTCAACTGATGATTCAAATACGCAGTTAGAAAATTCTCGTATTTCAAGAAACTGTACATTAATGAAAAAAGTATTAAGAAATAGAGGGAAAAGAAAAAAGAATCCCTAGAATATCGAATAGTGAGAGAGATAAGTATATAACGTACACAACGTAAAATTCAAGAACGCTCAAGATTGAACCATAGAAATCTAGATACAGGACAGAGGAAAACAGATACAGACAAATTTTCTCGACGTTTTCCAAGGGAGGTGACGATAAAGTAAAATTGAAATAAAAAAAAAAAACCAAGCTCTATACAACATACAGCAGCCACAGAGCCAGGAAAATCAAGGTGGCATGACCGTTGTGTATTGAGACTATAAATAAATAAATAAATTGAGAGTATATATAATCATAAAAATATTACAATAGAAACTTGGATGTGAGAGTGTACTTGTTGATTATTGTATATATTGCACGTGTCGTTTTGAAGTTACTATGAGTGTCGAATAAGTTTAGTGATTGACGAGTTTCAACTTACCGCTTGATTGGAGTTCTCGCCAGGCGCAGCTGGGACTGCCGGTGCTGTTGATGACAAGAAGTCCACAGGAGCTGCAGGATCGTTGACTTGAATAGAGAAACAATAATTTTTATTCAGATTTTATGCAGTTTTCGTGCCATTTAAAAAAAATAATTCAAAACGAGTTTTTTTTTATGTAATGAATTTTTTAATTAGCCGTCTAGGCTAATTAATTTAAAATTAAAAAATTAGAAAATTTAATTCATCTAGAATTAAACTTTCCGTAAAGACGCGTACTTATTATGCGAAAAAAACGTATGCTTACCCGGCGCAGGGATGAAAAGTTGAGGTGACGAAGCGGCCATAGGTACGAGTGGAGAAGTAGCGGGCGTCGGAAGGTTCGAAGGCGTGCCCGACCCTTTGTTGCCACCAGGATTCATGACGTCAATGTAATTCGCTCGCTTGTTACGGCCCTTTGGCATCTTGAACATATTACTGCCGGTGACTAATTTCGAGGTGTTGGGAGTCGTTGCGTGTTCGACTGGTGCGTTGAGCTGCGGTGGTTGCTGCGGTGCGATCGGCTGTTGTTCCACGGTCGGTGGCCTGAATCCCATGTCTGTAGCCTTTGGTGGTGGAGCCAGTCGCGACGACGAACCACCGTCACCACCATCCTCATCCTTGTTCGCCCATTTCTTTCCCACCGGATCCCAAACAATCTGCGATACGAGAATCAGATGAATTGTACAATTATTGTGGTAATTACAATGTGGCCGGCTTTTTTTTTTTATAGTATCTCACTAAAAGATTGAAAGCTCTCATGTCAATGATTGTGACGACGGTTTTTCGCAAGAAAAGTACATAATTATGAAGTAAAGAGGGATTTATTCTGGAATATATTAAAACTTAAGTCTTTCATAAAAGTCATGTACCAATTTTATTCAATAATTATTCTCATATTATACCAAAAAATGAAATAATTATTGATTCCATAGTTGACACATATAGTTCCGAATAATGTGGAAAATATTTGCAGCATAATTAATAATTAAATAACGGTGTAAATGAAGGAGGAATTATTAATTGTATGCAGCGAGAGGTGCTCGTATCTGCTCTGCGGAGGCATTTGAGCAGTTAGTAAAGGTGCGGATGTTAATAATTGTCTGACCAGGTAAATCAGCAATATACTGGCCTTCTGCTCGCCGAGACTTAAGATCATAAGTCGGTCACACAACTACCACGAGAACCCTCGCGTTCCCTTAGTGACATAAAACATAAAAACCGGCTATCGTATTTTGTACGTATTGGACGGGAGCGAGGGCTGTTTTGTCAACCAATTAAATTTCTTACCGTTGGATTGTTGTCGTCCGGTAGAATCATTTGATTCTTCGGCTTAGGTGTGAGTTTGCTGAAGAGTCCACCGAACCACGAACCCCCTGCATTTGCGTTCTTCTTATCAGAGCCTTTTTCCGCAGGCTTCTTGCTCTCAGCCGTTGATTTCGCAGCGTCTCTCGGCGGCTCCAAAGCATCGAGTTCCTCCAACGGATCGTACTGCTTTCCCGACGATGGTCCCATCGATATCGTCGGCTGAGGCTACAATAAAAAATACAATTCATCATCGCAAACTTGTCCCAGCAAAGTTCGTCAATGCTTACTGTAACAGTGTCTCCCTTTCAACGGTAATTGTCGCACTTTTCGCGTGTACCCCACCGAAAACGATCTTTTTGTACCATTACAGTTAGCAATGACAAACTTTGCGCGCTTCTCGTCAATGCAAACTTTTTTTTTTAGATGTAAATTCTTTGATACGGATCACAATTGGTTAATCCATGACAAAGTTGAAACGACATAAGCGACAGAAGATGTGATAGAGTAGATGCAACGGCTTCGGGCAGAGTACATTTTAAAAAATTGATATAGAATTTAATTCACATGATTATTGAGTTTCTGTTGATAGACTGTTTCGCGTTTAAAAAACTAGTCACCAAAGCTGATTCATCTGCTCTAAGTAGAAAAGTTAAGACTCTCCAATTCAAATATCGTAAGACGTGTTGTATAACTTGACATTATTTATTATACACGTTGTATTCGTCGCTAACATAACAACATTATTATATACATTAACGATGTTTTTTTTTGTTTTTGTTTTTTTTTTTAAAGAACTATTAAGACAATCACGAGATTATAAGACGTATAAATCAACACTAGAAAAACAGGTAAATTGCCTTTAGGCATGATTAGTTCCCAAATTAATCCGGGGACAGCACACACACTCTAGACAATAACATCTCAACGACCATCCTCACACAAAATTCGATAAACTCGTTCTGAAACACCCTCACAAAAAAAACAGCACAATCTCTTAATATTCTTCCTTCGCCATTAGGCACATGCAGGAAATACCCGGATTACCTCATCTCGCGAGGGTAAAACAGTGACGAAGACGAATGCCGATTGGGGAATACAAGAGAAAAAAGAGAAATCGTTTATTCGTAGTCAACCGGACAATCGATGTCGAACGTTTTGGAAATGTGTTTTCCCGCTGGTATCTCCGTGCGTTTTTTAATTAACGCTCTGACAGTCTCGCCTCTGTATGGAGCGTCAATTGGAAAGGTACCGCCGAAAATTAGTGGCTTGTAGCGAGACAATTCAACGTTGGGCTTCTCATCGTTACGAAAAGACCACGCGTCTACCGTGTCGCATATCACGTCTTTTCTTCGCATGTGCGGTGCAACTCTCACGATTCTCTTCTCATCAAAGTCGCAATATTGTTTCAAGCTCTGACTGTCGCTGCGTCCTCGAATCCCCGAATCCTTGTCAGCTTCGAAAGACGAAGAGTTCGACACAGTCAGCGAATCGAATTTCATATTACTCAATTGAATGTCCAGATCAGTTGGATTTTTCGACAAAACATTTGTACCATTCGACGGTTCTTCGTCCGTCTCCTCGCTCGATTTGCGCTTTGACTTTGGCTTACATTTCAAAAATACCGCAGGCTTCGCGGACGGTGGTCTCAATAATCTTGCATCGATTTTCTTAGCTCTCGGTTGAACTTGATTTTTCGTTTGATCGACAATTTTGGGATACGACGCTGTGATTTTCGGATATTTCGTGGATTTCGGTGATTTTTGCAATTTTTCAACGATCGCAGGATAGAGCCTTCCCGAATCTGAGAGCGAAGACTCTCTACTCGCATAATTTGAATCCGGACTTGGGACTGTATTGACATTTGTCTCGGGACTTTCGAATTGTTGTAACTTTCGTCGACGCACTGTGTTAACGCTCGTGGTATCCAACAACCATTCAGAATCGAGTTTACTATTCGGCGCAAGGATGGGACTACTTACTTCGGGCGTTGCTGGCTTTTCCTCCTTTTCCGACTGCGACAATTCGCGAGCATGAATAAAGAAGCGAAATATGGTTAATTTTTTAAAAAACACACGAATTGTATTGTGTTTTCTATTACCTTTCGTGAATATATGTATTTTTTCAAATGTGTACATGACGTAAAAGCGTGGTTGAATAACCACGTTTGGTACAATTAGGCATGCAAGAAATCGGGAATAATGAATGTATCGTTCGTCCAAGGAACTACTTTCAAAGGAAAAAGATATATGCAAATTTTTTAAATATTTTTTAAATTAAATATTAGTGATTCAATTTAAATATCATTTCAATCCTTGTCTGGCACCAAGTAAAAAAAATCAGCAATAGGAAGATTTTTTTTTTTTTAACTAAGCTAATGTTGAACGAAACTTTTCAGTACGCCTTTTTCATAAAAAAAGTGCATTTTTCTGGATGAAGAACTGAAGTAATTATATTTTGTTATAGAAAAAAGATTTAAGCGAAGGATTTAAAAAATTGGGTACTGTTACTTTTAAAAAACTGCAAGTATTTCGTAATTTTCAACTGAATTTCCATGTAAGTAAAAAGAAAAGCAAATGGACTTTTTTGAAGAACGATATTTCGTTCTTTAACGTCCTATAATTTTTTTTTAGAACAAATAATTTTTTTTTAAACAAACAACAATAAAATTTGTTCATTTTTTAAAAAGTGGTACTTTCGCTTCATGACTTTCGTTTGACTTTGAAAAAAAAAAAAAGAGTTTGAAAAAGGGTAGCTCAACCAAAAAATAAAGAATTTTTTTATAGAAAAAAATCAAACATTTTGCATATGTAACGCAAAATCTCGTATCTTCACATATACCTTTTTCCCCTCACAGCAAAATGAATGAAAAATTTCATATACGAAATATAAAAAAAAAGATTTGTAATTCTGTACAAAAACCCAGCACCGGTCCACTCCGATAAAATTTTCACGAAATCAAAGTTTGTCTCACCTCGTAATTCCAATTTCCCTGCTGCTGCGTCGCGTCGACGTCCGTTTGTTCCGGCTGGTATTGCGACTGATTCGCCTGCTGCTGCCAATCGCCGGTCGTATAATCCTGCTTCTGATAATCCTGTTGAGCGTAACTCTGCTGATTCCAATAATCCTGTTGCTGATTCTGTTGATATTGACTCGAATCGACGTTTGCTCCGGTATATTGAGCACCATGTTCGGTCACGTTGCTGTAAGGATCTTGAATGGTGCCCGGTAACGACAAAGGTTGCCATTCAGGTTGCGAGTGAGCATCGATACTGGGCACTTCCATCATCGAGGTGGGACCTTCGGCATAAGAAGGATCTCTCCAAACCGTCGACGAGTGCTGCTGAACGTCTTGATGTTCCTGATCCTGCGCTACGACATTTTGCGAATCGATTGGCTGCTGAGCACCATAAACATCCTGAACAATTTCGCCGGTCTGACATCTGCCAACGACTTCGGCGAGATTATTTAACCACGCGAGACTCGCGACATCCTCGACGGAATCTTTGCAAACAGGATCGTGATATTTGATTCTGTCGCCGAGGGTGTAAACTTCGTTTATGAATGTAGCTTTGTATTTAACGGGATCGTTGACAATGTTAACGGCAATTTGTTCGATATACAAGAGCGCCTTTTCCATGAGTCCGTAATCCACCATTTTCCGTGCCGACTCGAATTTGAAAGTCTGAAGATCGACGAGTGTGAAACCTGGCTCGCTGAGATGTCTCGCGTACTCGTAAATTTCCGTGAGCATTATCGCCTCAGGTGTTACAAAATCTGCATAGGGTTTGTGATGATTAGAACCGATTAGAACGAGTTTCACGCCTGGCGCACCGTAAGGGCCGAAATCAATCTGCGCGAGAATGTAACAGAAGTGCGCGGCGTGAATGTCGCCACGCGCCGCGAGGGTATCACCGAGACTCGTTATCGATCGACGATTTATCTCTGGATTTGCTGACGTGTTGGATATTATCATTGCCAAATGAGGACGCCAGTCATCCCACTTTGGATCAGATACGCACTGAAATTAAAAAAAAAAAAATTAAAGGAAAAAAATGCTACTGAATTTTTAGAAGAGCTTAGGGCTGCATACTGTAACGCTAGCTGGTACGCGGCCTGAATGCAGCTGATAGAGCGTCTGCAGAGGATCCTGAACTGGGAGACTGTTGGCGAAACGCGTCATTACCGAGGCGTGAGTGCGTTTGTCCAATTTACTGGCGAGAAACAGCGCGTGTCCCCAGAGACCCTCGGTCATTGCGTATTCTGTTGGAAAAATATTCTTGTTACAAAAGAGCTTAAAAAAAAAAAGAAAACATGAACGAAGCTTTCAAAAGATTACAATAATTTTGCAACTCTAAACGCAATTTTTTGAAATTGAAATAAAAATTATTCATAACTCTTGAGTTACATTTTTCAAAATTCAATCAACACATTTTAATGCCAACTTTTATTTTCAAAAAATGAAAAATATACGTTTCTATTAGAACTCACCTAACGCCTCTTGAACTAGGCCGTAAAGCAATGTGTTTCTGAACTCGTCAGTCATCTGTTCCACGGTTTTCCGTTGATTCACAGGCTCCACGGATTCCAATGGCGAGACACCATCGTGAACAGAACCATCTCCACCAGTGCCACCCGATCTCTGCGATATTGTTGATTCTCTGCGCACCGGCTCGTTGAAAGGCTTGTTCACGTTGTAAGGATGAGCGTCTTTGTTTCTGAGCAAAAGTTGAGCGATGTCGACACCAACGACGTTCTGTGAAACAAATTGATGAAAAAAAAAATAGTCTTGTTTCCAAATTCTGTGCTGTAAAGGCAACAACAAAAAGGCTCACTTACCCCGTTCTGCTGAATCAACATGATCATCAGCTCGTACAAAAGAATATAAGAGGCTCTGTCGACCAACTCATCGTTGACGGCGGCCTTCTTGATCTTCGATTCGCAATATTCGATGATTGTTTTCTTGTGAGTAACGCCCCTGTTTAATAAAAGTAGCTGTGAATTTCGAAGCTGGCGAGGACTCCACAAATTAAAATTTTGTTAATAGGGTCGTAAAAAAAAACTTTTTAACGCTTATAATTTTTTAATATGATATTATTCAGAAACAAAGTCACTGTTTTTAATAGCTGTGAGTCGAGCAATAATATTTACTACCTCAAAAAATATTTTTTTTAAATTTCAATAGCTTTTTCTTCAGAAATATTTATGTTTTGGGAACTCGTTGCTCATCGCGTTATTTGTTCCTTAACGCAGTTGGAAAACTTGCAACATTTGCAATAATATTTAGCGCCGTTTCATCGACCTTGGAATTTCATTCAACCGTGATTAAAAAAAAATTATAAGCATGTTCATTTGGCATTAGCGCCAAAATGTTTTTTTTTTCTTTCATCCTAACGCTCACGCCTAGAATACGAAAATTCTGCTAATTACACTTGCTTAATTAGAGGTCCTGGATACGCCCGAAGTTCACGTGCAACGGGATCATGCATTAGATGGTAGTCCAGTCGGAGAATGTCGACTTTGGCACGCTCGCCGTCGGCCGGGTAGCAAGCGTGCACGTGGAGCAACGAACCGATCGACAAGGATCCTGACGAAATAATTTTAATATTCAAACGTTACACTGAATGCGTTTGTTAGATTTAAACAAATTAAAAATACGTTTTTTTAAGTTGATGTGACACACCGTTATTCAATTAATAATTTAGAAATGAAGATTCAGTTTCGCTTGAAGCGATTTACTGAAGTAAAATTAGATTAACAGTTTCTGAAAGTATGTCACGTCATCTTAAACTCAAAAATCTTTAATTACTTGAATCACGTACCGATAACGTGAGACGTTGAGAATTTTGTTGGGGTCAGACGAGACGAGGCGATACGCGAGTCCTCGAGAACCGACAGATCGTTCAGAGTGCGTTTTTCGCTGCTTGTTGTCCTGTTGGAACAAATTGTATTATAAATTTCACATATTCTTTGAGATTTTTCTTTCATCATGAGCGTTTCTACAATAGAGAGCAGTCGAGTCTATTTGCGAATAAATATTCAACAAGTAGAATAAGTAGCGGGTAAATATATTAGCATTGCGCTGTGAATAACAAAGCATCGTAAATTCTATAGCTTAACGTCATAAATTTGAGCCGAGCGATAAGCCTTTCCTCGGTCTCACCTATCGAAATTTCGACAACTGGAACGTCGCCGACACAGGGGATTGTTGATGTATCCGGGATAACCGAAATACGAGACGTACAAAGACTTGTTCGGTGCATGAAAGCAAAAACTTGGATTCGCGAAGAATCTGACATGCAATTGAGATGATTCAGAGCAGTAAATATGCATAACAAGCTTTTTCTGTAAAGCAATAAAATCGCTCACCTATCCTCGCAGGAACTCCGACCAGAATGTACGCTCGCCCGGTCTTCCTGATAATTCGAGACTCCTCTCGCGACTTGCTGCTGATGCTGATTCGCGTAATATTTGTGATACCATTCTGAATAAGCCGCGGGATTGGTTCTCCGTAGATTTTCGAAATACGCGTAATAATCACGATTGTACGTCGTTCCGTATTCGTAACCGTTGTAACCTGCTGAAACATCACAAAAACGATATGTGAATATTTCGAATTTTCAATATTTGACAATATTTTATTTTCAAATTGCAAATTTTCGATGATTAACATTTTTTTAAAAAGTATGTTTTACTTACCATTATAACCGTAGTAAGGATCTCGTGCTCGCATATAATAGTCTCGATCGCGGTCGTTGTATGAGGATCTGCTCGAAGGTCTGGAACTAAAAAAAAATATGTATGGATATTGTTGATCATCTACGTTTCTACCCGATGACAATTAAAATTTATTTTTTTATTCAAATTTTATACATTTTTATGCGAATGTCGCCCATCCTCATGGTGGTTAATTAATTTTTTGTTTTTCTAAATATATTCCAAGTGGCTTACCTTCTCGCATAAGGATCCTCATAATATTCTCTGCGAGATGGAGGATCTCGCTGATCGTAATCGTCGTATCGTCGTGGTCGTCTGTCATCGCGTCTCCGCTCACGATCGGGATAATCGCGATCTCGTGGATATCGCGGATCGAATTCCCTTCCCTCGCGATCTCTTCGTCGTGGATCATCAACGCGATCTCTTCTATGATCGTCGACTCTCCTTCTGCCGTCCCTTTCGTCGAGATCGTCCTTGAGTCTTCCTCTGCGTTCGGCCTCGTCTCGTGGATTATCCCGTAGATGTCTATCCAAATTGTCTCGGCTAGTGTGTCTGCGTTCTCCCTCTCTGTACGTAGCGTCTCTGCGATCCAAGTCCTCGCGAGAATTGTAAGCTCTGTCGTAGTCGGCGCCACGACGACGATCATAATAGTAATCATCTTCGTACTCGCGATCCCGATCATAGCTATTGTAAAAAAAAAAAAACCAAATGACTCGTTAAAGACATAATAAACTTTGAAATATGATTGAAGATAATTTTTTAAAAAATCGGCGCCTTCTAGTTCGGATCACTCACTAGGGCCCTTTCCGATCGTAATCGTACCGCCGCCTGTCACCCGCAGGACTCCCGTCTCGACGCCTTTCCCTGCTCTCGTCTCTGCTGTTACCCGAGCCTTCGTCGTCACCGTCCTCGTAAGAATCACGACGATTCGGCGGACCCACGACACTCGGAGTCTCGCCCACTGATGCACCTACTGCTTCCTCCCGTTTGTTTCTCGATTCGTTCGGTGGATCTTGCATCGTGGCCGATACTAAATTCATTACGAAAATTATTAGATTATCGAATTTATACGATACTTTTCTGCGATACTTACAAACAGGAGTTCCAACTTCTTGTGAGCCAGTGACGACTCTTGTATTATTTCGATCATCAGAAATCTGAACAGCTTCGTTAGGCGAAGCACCACCAGGAATCTGCCTAAGACCGCTGTCAGCCTGTACCAAAGATTCCGCGAGACTAGTTCCGCTTCCCGGAACTTCGCGTATCTCGCTAGGTTCGAGAATTATCGATTGCTGAGTCTGCGCTCTTTCTTCGCCCGATGGATCGTTTCTTGATTGCGTAGGGGGCAAAGATCTTTCCCGCCCGGAGGGATCATTTCTGCGCTCGAATGTCTCATTTTCTCCTCTGGACAACAGCGGCAAGCTTCTCTCCTGTCCAGGTGGTACATCACGACGTTCCGTCAGATTTCTCGCCAATAATCCCTGCGCTTGTCCCGAAGGATCATTTCTTCTAGGATCCGAAACTCGTGAACTCTGCACATACTGTTCCTGCCCTGTAGGATCATTTCTGCGCGGATCCGCCGAGCTAGATTGCCCAGGAACCTCGCGCAAAAATGGAATATCACTCGGTACCTCATCGTTCTCGTCATCCTGACTCGGCGGCGTGGATTCGTGCTCCTGATGCGAATCCGTAAGTTCTCCAGTCTCAAGGAATGTGTTTCTATCGTTTGAGGCAAATTCATAATTATCAGGCGCCTGATCGGTCTGAACAGGCTGCTGAACTTGTTGCAACGATGGAACCTCAATGTTGCTAGCTTCCTGTCTCGCGTCGCTAGCGTTCGTTGCGTCTTTCGGCGGACTCGACAGTAGCTTGGGATCGTTATCAAGAGTCTCTTTATTGATAGAATCACGAGATCCGTAAATATCCCTTTCCTGAATAACCGGCGCTACAACTTCTAGATTAACAAATTCCGTGGGTTGCTGAATATTCTCGTAATTCTCGACATTTTGCTCGGGTGTCCATTGCTGAGTCGGTCTTGAACGATCGTTTATATACCATCCAGCATTTTGCTGAGGTTGCGAAGCGCTCTGATTGTACCACTGATCGTAATTCGTTTGTATGCCTTCCGGGGCGCTTATGGAATTTGACGGAAAAGCCTGAATTTGAGGATCCTGAGGGACGCTCGGACTCTCGGATTGCGCATTATCCGAAGAATTCCGATTGGGCGGTTGCAAAATTTGAGCAGTTTCCTCCGGAGGAATCTGCTGAGGAGCTGGGTAAGGTGACTGCACCGGTGGTGCGTGAGTTTCGAGCTGTTGAGACGATTTGCTACTACTTAAACTGAGCTGACTGACGCTCATTGATAATTCATTAACCGGACGTGAGCCCCACTCTCCTTCTGCTTGCCAATCAGCGTCAACGTTTTCCTGTACAATAACGTTCTCCGAATTGTCGAATATCGAATTTGCCTCTGACGCTGCAGTCCAATTTCCAAGATCGCCTATTCCCGGTGGCTGATAGAGTGTCGGTGCTTTTCCTTCGGTTGGCGAGTCGTTCAACGACATTGAACTCGCCACGGAAGTGGCTAATGACTTTTTACGTTCGTCCACTGCGTCAGTGCCGCTTGAGAGATTAGGAATAGAGCCTGATGTCGTTGAGGCAGTTGATGAAGCGAAATGAGCCAATGGAGGCTTCACCTGCGACCATTCCTTTGAAGAGATCCTTCCAGTGACGATTTCCTCCTCTGGAGTTCCTTCTGGAAGGCTGTTCGAAGCCTCGAGGCTTTGTTGCTGCGGCCACTGGCCTGACGAAGCATCACCTTGAAGAGGAACTTGTTGCCAAGACTGGGAAGCGTTCAGACTCTTCGGCTGATTCCACGCGGCTTGCGCAGCGACTGGATGACTATTCGGTGGCATTTGAGGTCTTCGAACAGCATTTAATTGATCAGCTTCGCGAATCTGATTTTGCCACTGATTAGGCGGTACATTTGAGGCAGGGGGAAAATTTTGGGGGGTTTGAGAGTGGCGTGGCTGTTGCCACTGATTATCGGGGCTTTTATACTGACTGTCCGACTCCGTGTTCGTATTGTCTTGCCAGTAACCGCTGGGGGCGACTTCCGAATGATTTTGCCAATTTTGCGGTGGTTGCTGTTGCTGCTGCTGCTGCTGTTGCTGCTGCAAGGGAATGTTAGATTGATCTACGCTGTTCCAGCCGTAATTGTTTACTACAGGCTGATGAGGCGGGAGCGAATTTGTAGCACCCTTAGTGTCGAAAGATGGCGGCGTCGTTTGGAAAAAGGGATGGAACGGTGGGGCCTGACGATCCGCGTGATCTGCGATCTGTGGTGGTTGCTGCTGCTGCTGCTGCTGCTGCTGTTGTTGTTGTTGATTTGCCGGCCATTGAGAATGTTCGCTACCGACGACATTTGTAATTTTTGCTGAATTCGGTCTTGGGGGCACCGGATGCTGTTGATTTGTACTGTAATTCGTGTAATTAGAATAATTATCAGACAGCTGCGGTGTCGATTCTCGGCTTGGACCAGTTCTTGGTGTGTTTGCACCGGAACCCGGATGCGCTTGATTCGAAACTGCGGGTCTGTTGTTGCCGTTTAAATTTTTGTAGGACACGAACTGTGAAGATTGATGCTGTTGAGGATGTTGTTGTTGTTGCTGTTGTTGTTGCTGAGGCAATTGTTTCGACTCCGATTGCTGATCCACGCTCCAGTTCCACGCGTCGTTACCGTTGTTCTCCGAACCCCAGTCCCAAGGATCACCCGCTTGCTTTGGCTGATTCGCCACTGGATTCTGCGATGGAAATCCCGTTGCCGGTGGAATTCCTGGCTGAGGGGCTCCTGACATGGAGCCCCATGAATTTTGGTTTTGTACTCCATAATTTGATACTGCAGCGTGATCCACTCTTGGTCTACCCGGACGTGCGCGGTATGGATTCTATAATTTACAGTCTTTTAGTGTTATCCAATTGCATTTTTTTTTTTTTGTGAATATCCAAATTTGTTTTTTCAAAATTTAAATATATAGAACAAAATTAGAAAACTTGACAAACAATTTATTAAAGTAGAATTAAAAAAAATATTTTAAATTAAAAATTTTCCAATATATATATATTTTATTTCATAATAAATGTAAAATAACCATTAATAAAAAAAAACCTAATTTGAGATGTGAGCAAAATCTCAATATTTATTTGGAAATATCTGTATAAATTCTCGAACATGATGCATTGCATACAAATTTTTTCTAACTGCTACCCATTGTAAAGTTAAAATTTTATCAAACTTTTTCCTTTCTTTTTAAATATTTTTAGGCTAAAAAGTCCTAATGTTTACCTGTTGCCCTACGTTATCTGAATAAAAAATAAATTAAAAAATTCTTTAAAACAATTCTTGTTCATTTTTTTTTTTTAAATAATATCTGTAATTTTCAGTTGCAATCTTTCAAAATTACTTACTTACGAAATCTCCTTAATGTAACTTTAAAAAAATTGTAAACTTACGTTCATGCTAAAACTGCAGATGCACTTTTTGGCTTGTAGTATAAATGTTCAACCTGCAATCATTAATAAAAATACACATGGTTAAAAAAAAAACAAAGAAAAAAAAAACATGCGACAGAACATCACATCTTTAACAACACAGAATGCACTCTACATATATACATCATTAAGAATAACATGATAAACTAAAGCAGTGAGAAAGTTTAATGAGTTCGGACATTACTGCTGCTGATAATAAATAATGTAAAGACTATATTCCTTGACCACAAGTGCATAAATCATCAGCCATCAATAAACTCCCACAAAACATATGTTGTCAATGTCAAGTAAAAGGGACTCTATAAAACCATATTAAAAAAAAAAAAACTACACCCACAGTATACACAATCTGGAAAATGAAATTACGTGTAATTTTCAAGAAAGTCGGAGAAATTAAAAAATGTCATAAGTAGCATTTGTGGAAAATACTTGACATTTACGGAGAGAAGGAGGGGGGGGGGGGGAAGGGTCTAAGGAAAATATGTAGAAAATTGTCGACACATAAATGTCGCGACTACGTGGAAAGTGGTAAATACATACATACAAAAACATACGAATCATCGATGAATTATATAACAAATATAATGATAGAGCGTTTCAGATGGCATTAGGAACGAAAAATATGAGCACCAGTTGTGGAGAGAAAAAAAAATCGTAGATTCTCGAAGCCATTAAAGTACCGTGGCCGATACCAGCTGTGAAAGTTGGATACGAGAAGTGCGTTCAGGGACCTCTGGCTCGCTTGCTATGTGCATCGCGTTCACTCACCCAGCTATAGTGTCCGGTGTTCGCGTCCATACGCGCGATATCGCATTATTCGTAGCACCAAGAGATATATCCCTTTCGATTAGATTCCGCAAAGCCTCGTGGATAAGTGACGTGGGGCCTGGAGATTCTTGATACAATCACGCAAAGGCAACGACGGATCTTTCGTTCAACGAAAGACCTCTATAGGAACGCGAACATTTCCGAAGGGGGGTTGAGGAGATGTGGGTTAAGCACGTCACTAAATTTTTTTTCCACGATCTCACTCTAACGTGCCTGGTGTGTATTTCGGATCACTGACAGTGCCGGAATTTCACTTGTGCGCCGCACGATGATTCTCGAAAAAATATACAAGCTTTACGAGAACGCGAACAGGTAACGCTGGTTGATAAGGTAGAAACGCGTGTGTTTATTTGTCAATTGATTATCGTCACGCTTGTGATAGATTTTTATACAAGCGACAACATTAGGTCACTAGATTTTTAGGTCGATGAAGTTAGCAGCTGGATAAAGTTAGCGATGCAACATTTTTTTCTTAAATTTACTATATATCATTCGATTGGGGGTCGTTTGGTGGTGTTTGGTAGCCTAATTAGATCGTTTGGTGGTCAGTCGTTTTATTAACTGCGTTTGTCTTTATTAAATCAATTTTCAGACGCTGTGAAACTACTCGATCGGTAACAAAAACTGTAATCCGATTTTCTCGGCCACGGTTTATCTTTTGAATTAAAAGCAAAGAAACATGAGAAATTTTGGATAAAAAAACGAATTTCTCGTTTTTTTACCCAAAATATCGGAGAAAAACGCTAGTTACCTATTGTTGATAAGGAAGAACCGCCAGAAAAAAAACCTTCTGTATCTACAAGAAAACACCTGCGCAAACTATGCGCGGAAACTCGTGCGCATCTTTCGCCGATTAGTCCTGATTAGTCCTAAACTATAAATTAACCTCTAACAGAGCTCCATTATCTATTTATACATGATTTTTTAACATTATTTTAATAGATACTCGCCCCGAGTAAACGCCTGAAATAATAGAATCGAAACAAAGCGATTACAGCGACATTAGCTAACATTAGTTACCGCGGATAAGCGCGCCGCTTTCGATGAGTTGGAAGCTCGCGCTAAAGCGAAAGATCCCGAGTCGACTGACGTGGTTTTCCCAGAGTGGCAAACCCACGAAATAAGCGCCGCGAGAGCCTCTGTCGCGCCTGCTGCTGTTTTCAGTATATAAATGGATCTCCAGAATTGAAGTGACGGTCAAACTGAGAGTGATTGTTTCGAAAGCTTTGTTTTCTTTTTTACAGTGATTGTTTCCTCTATTTACTGTATATATAAACGCAATTTATCGTCATAATGGTGTTGTTCACGATGATAGCGAGGATAGCTGACGGTCTGCCGCTCGCGGCGACCATGCAGGAGGACGAACAGGTTAATCAACCGTTTCCACATTCACCAAAACGTCATTACAATCGGTTCAACAGATTTTATGGTTTTTAAACTTGTAACTCGGACTTTCACTTATGTCACCGTAATCAATCACTCACGATTCGTTAAAACAATCGTTTCTTCAAAAATCTTCTTTCATGAGAATGGAAAACTTTGGAATTTAGACTTATGGAGCAGAAAACTTGTGCACTGTCATATATTGTCTGGAACATTGTACAATGATGCAACAGTTAAATAATTGACATTTAATCGGTCTAACTTAGGCGACATTTTTCTCTAACAAAATAAACAAAATTTTCAAGAGGACCTGGAAATGGGTCAAAATGTAAAATAATGTTTTATTGCAAAAAAAAAATGACCCTAAACCAAAATCATTGACACAATATCACCATCAACAAAAGTTTCATAATCGGTCACTACTTCATCTATATACTTTCTGAGTAGCCTTGTAAGACAATCTAAAAAAAAAAAAAAAAAAAATATTAATAATAATAATAATAATAATAATAATACAGCAATTATAAATATAGTGATATTTATTTATTGAACAAATTCAATAATTTCAATTATTATGTTGCTGCAACTTTATGCAATGAAAATTAGCTGATTTTTGTTTTTTTTTTTTTTGGGGTCTCCAGACTGGAAAAAACATCCTGGAGTATCAGAATCAAGCAAAGATGCTCTTCAGAAAGCTTGGACCTCAATCTCCTGCAAGATGTACTATAGAAACTGGCCCATTCCTTTTCCAGTATGTAACAATTATTGTGTACTGTAAAATGATGCAAGAAGGTTTCATTGTTTTTCCTCATTGCTCATTTATGTATAGCTACCTGATTGAAAATGATGTCTGCTACCTTGTACTGTGTGAAAAAAATTGGAGCAAACGTCTGGCCTACAGTTATCTCGAAGATATTGCGCAGGAATTTCATGTACAGTATGGAAAGAGAGTCAATACTGTTACAAGGCCCTATACTTTTATTGAATTTGGTAAATATGCATACGTTTTTATATTCATAAATAGGGTTTTTGGTTTTCAATATATTGGTAATTAAGTAGAAAATTTTATTTTTGGTTTAATGGTAGTTTCTATATTTATAATACATTTCTAAAAAATTATTGCCAATTTTTTTTTTTGAGTTGTGTTAATGATACCCAAAAAAAAAAAATCTGAATATTTATATGACAATGTTTTCATAGTTTCTAGAGAAAATAAACAAAGTTTCAGAATCTGAAGATCCCTTATTGCTATGAAATTTTTTTTTTGTTTTTTGGATAATAAAAAAATATATAATTTTGTAAAATATTTAACAATTTAAAATAGCTCAAGAGTTGTTTTTATGTTTTTTTTTATTTACTTCAAAGAATTTAGAAAAATTCTTATTTTTTTATTAAAAATTTTTTGTTTTTCAGATACTTACATTCAGAAAGCAAAGAAAGCCTTTTCTGATGGAAGATCAAGAAGAAACATGAACGCGTTGAACAGTCAGTTGCAGGATGTGCAGCGAATAATGGTGCAAAATATCGACGATGTATTGCAGCGAGGCACTGTTCTCTCGGAGCTCGACACTAAAACCCAGAATCTCTCGATGCTCTCGCAAAAGTATCGAAAGGACGCGACCCACTTGAACAGCAAATCAATGTACGTCAAAGCTGTTGCTGGTATCGTCGCATTCCTCGTCTTCCTCCTCTACTTCTTCATTCTCTAGTTGGTCGTCGGAGGAAAAATCAGAAATGTTAAACACAAAACACCGACACTTTACGAGAAACCATCGCGCGTTTTCGTTTACCCCAAAGGGTTAGACTGTGACTTTGGGACAAAACGTCGCTCGTTCATCCTTGTATCCGAAGCATCCTTACCTTATCCCACTTAAAATTTAAGTTCGTAGAGTAAACGACACTTCGGCGTACAAGTGAATAATATAAAAACGAAACGTTTGAGGCGTTGCAAAAGAAAAAGCCTCGGCGAATCATTAACGCGCGATTCGTTCCTGTTTTCTGGAACACGGCTCAATGAAATTGATTAAAAATCAATGACGAATTCAAGAGACAGAAAAAAACTTATAATTTCAATTTAATCAATGCCAAAAATTGTATTTTCTTTGTTAATTTTTAATATGGGTCGTTTAAAGTTCTCAATCAATTGTACAGAGTCGTTTCTCAAAAATTAGCGAGTGTTGGAACGGATTAAAGGGAAATAGAAAGAAAAAAAAAACAGATTTTCGTCCCAATGGAATAAATACGGTGAAAGGTAGATTACATCTATTATAATGTTTAAAAAATCATGCTTGTTCTCGGAGATACGAGAAATCCCGATCGTAATTCCCGCGAGAGCGCATAACGATTGTAGCCCTATTTTCCAATTACGTGAATCTATTGCCTTACACAAAGAATCAGTTTTGGTTTTCTACTTTTTGTAATATCACGGATTCTGTCCCTGTGATATTTAATTAAATTTGGGGGGGGGGGGGGGGATTGGTGGGTGTACCTGGAATCGTTTCCGAAGATCGCGCGACTTCTACGCGAATCGAGCCCAGCTCTTTGTAAACACAACTTTTAAGAAAATAAATATATATTTATTGTCGATCATATGAACATGATATTTTTTGGCTGATCTACCGGGGGGGGGAAGAAAAAAAGCAAAAGCAAAAGAAAAAGCGTGTTTTGCTAGTCGAGGGTGAGAGAAACAAAAACGATATAACTTTATATAAATTGATTTTTTCGTTAATAGAAATCTTACAAATGTCAAAGTGGAATTTCTCGAAAGAATATTTACAATAAACCTTTCGCAGTCAAATCAATGCTCCATTCTCACCAATTCGTTATATTCAGGTATGTTGATTTGAGACGAAGTTCCGGGTCTCGAGGAACTATTCCGACTCTGCTGCATATCCTCGTCAGAATCGCTGAATTCAGCGTCAAAGAAGAAATTCACAGGCTCATTTTTATTTTTTTGTTTCGTTCTTTGAGCCGGTTGAAACTGTCTTCCTTTTCGTCTTCTTGTGTCACCGTTTCTCGGTCCCTGTTCTACGGCAGGTTCTTCCTCGTCTGAAAAAATTAGGAGAAACAAATTTAATTGGAAGAAAAAAAAGGTTCATTGAGAAGATTGGAGAGCTTCACGTTAATCATGTACTAAGTCGCATTTTTCTTTTTTTTTTTTTAAGTTTTACAAATTTTACTGATTTAAAGGCAATTTCCGAAGACGTAATTTGTGTTATGAGTCTTTTCTAACGATTATCATTATGATATATTTAGACAAATTATTTATAGAACATATTTCGAGAAATCGAATAAGCCGACTCAAAATTCTTGAAAAAAAAGTGGAATGATTTTTCGAAGCTTACCCGAATCAACGATTTCGTACATATCCGAATGATCTTTCAGAATAACGTAGAGCGTCGGATATTCGATTATCGTTTTTCTCGCAAAATTCTCGCTCAAAGTTGCGGTAAGATCGAGCTCGTAGAATCGCGAATCTGATTTCTTGACTTTTTCGGCCTTCAGCAGTACTTTGATTCCCGTTAATTCAGCAGCCCGATAAAATTGCAGTCTCTCTTGGAGAAGTGCTCGCGAGTTCGCGTCGTCGCCTTCGGATTTTTCCTCGTCAGATTTAACGGGATCTAAAATATTTTGCACAAGGTCTGAGAGTCTTGCGGTATCTGAAGCTCTGCGAATAATAAAAAAAAATATATAACGTGCATTCGAAAAAGTTAAAATAAAAAAGAAAAAAAAAAATTCCAGCAGTGTTTGTATATACTTTTTGGAAATCCATTTAGTGTTTTCTGCCTGTGAAAATATCCACTCTATTCTCCAGAACAACTCGTTTGTCTTCCACTTGAAAAATGTTGTGTTCTCTTTGTGTCTGCTAAAATTCTGTGGCATAAACTCTAATCTTACGCCTTTTTCATAAGCAGCTGTTCTCAGCTTTATAAGATGCTGAAACATTTCAAGACAATTTTTATTTCACTAAATATTTGATCAACGGTTGCTGGCAAAAAAATGTATAAAAATAATGATAAAAATGAATATTTTTACATATTTTTACATACCACTGGCAGAGTATTCAGTCGAGTACATTTTTTCAATGGATCGCTTTGAAGCTGATCCACGGATCTGCCAATTTCTTCGAGCAATCGATAATCTAAATATTCATTAAAAAAAATATATATACGATTATTATGTGTTTCTAATTAATTTGGTAAAATTGATATTTCACGTTCTTACCACTAAGAAGATCCAAATCGGTGAATGCATTGAGTGGCACGAATTTCGTTTTGTCCCGAATCCCATCGCACTTTAGTTCCTTCTTGTGTATGTTTACACACGTGAGACAGCACGTTCTAACCTCACATTTCGGACACGTATATTTCGCTTTATTAGTCGCGCAAACTTCGCAATTCTCCAATCTACAAATGGAAACAACTCATTATTTAACTAATTCACAAAAAATCTTACCGCAAATTACCGCGTGACGCACAATTTTTCATTAATCGGAATTCAGAGAGTTTATACGTACTTTTCACTGGGCGTCGCCATCTTGGAATGCTGTAAAATGCTGAAAATAATCATCGTCTTCCAAAAAGCAGTAAAAAAAAAATATTTTCATTCTCACAGAAAATTATAATAAAGCAAATTGCGGATTTTTCTGAACTTTAATATTTTGTCATGAGACAATCATTTGTAATGAAATATTATTTTATAACCGATTTTTTTTTCTATTTTCTTTAAAAACTCGTGCATGAAAAGAAATAAATAAAAAACGAAAAAAAAAAAAATTAAATTCTATTCTCTATTGCATAATTTTGGATTTTTTTTTTTTTTTAATATTGGAACGGGAACACGAAAAATATTTTCTTCTGTCGTGATAAAATTTTGCAAATAATAATAACTATTAACATGAAAATATATAAATATTATAACCAGGATATGTGTAAATACAAGCGGAAAAAAATGGTCAAATAGCAAAATTTTTAATTAGCGGTGTGGTCATGAATTTTAAATAATAATTATAAATAAATCTCCATCATACAATATACATACTCTTTTTTTTTTTTAATATTTAATTTCTGGAAATAATGATTGATACATAATTCAGGATTGCTTCTCGGGTATAATTTTGTTTTTTTTTTAATGTGGTTATTCCTATGTACACTTTCTTCAGGTTTTTACGTTTTTTATACCCCACTTCCCGTATTTTTCCTTCATCCCGCAATCCCTTCCAAATCCCCCCAAAATCACTTTGGTGTGCTTCTCGGTTTTAATAGGAGTGTAAAATTCATTCGGTATCTAATGATGTTTATTTATAATTACAAGTTATCAGCTAGTATTTACAGGATAATAATTCGCGTAGTTCTAAAGAAATTAAAATCGCGTTAATAATCATCATTAAAATTAAAATACTGATAGCTTTGCTTTGTCTTTGCGTTGATTCTGTTCGGATGCAATGTTCCTCTGAGTGGATCGCAAACCCGCGAGTTCGTTTTGTTTCTCGTTGTACTGCATCGCAATATTGTTGTAAGGCACGCTGCCCTTGGCGTGTCGGCCTAGTGAGTCCATCAGCTTTGACGATTCTTTTTCGAGCCTCGTGATGTTTTCACCGACTTGAAAACTCGCGACGTTCAGGCCGCGATTAGTTTGAGTCTTGAAGTTGTTTTTGCTCTTGGAACTACCTGGCTCGCTGGCGTCTACAGCTGTAATTGGGTAATAATTTTGATGAAAACACCAGAATTCGTTGAATATTAAAATGAAACAAGATGAAATTGTTATGCTCACGCTTGTCGCCCAATGTCGTGTTTATGAAATTGAAGACGTTGTTCTTCTCTCGAGCTTTCTCACGCTGATATTGTCTCTCGCGTTGCTGTTCCATCTTTAATCGTTGTTTACGCATCTTTCGCTCGGCGGAGAAAAGATTCTTGTCGCCTCCCGCATGCTCGCGCAATTCCATGCAGTGATCTAATAATTAATTAATTAATGACTCTGCAATGATCTTGTCTTTTTTAAAAGTAGATTGGAGCGTTTTTAATTCCACACATTCAGCTATTATATTCAAGAAAGTTCACGTGAATTTAAAACAATTGAATCATAAATTATGTTTTTTAAAACTTTTTCGCACCTAAAGATTTTCCAGCTGGTAGTACAGTAGCCTCAACAGGAGCAACTCTGCCGTCGGCTCGTTTTCCCAAGCCAGTGCCGAGAACATAGCCCATCTGAGCCATTAATTTGCTCCCTATTCCTCTCGTATGTTGCTCCCATCTTCCCAGAGGTTCGCTCGTATTCATTGTCAAAAGAGACTTATGAATAAGCGCGTCTTCCGGGCTTTCAGCTACCTCGTTATCGGATTCACTGTCGTCCGACGAATCGGACATCTCCAAATCTGCGTCCTCTGTTCGCAAAATTGCAACGTTTTTTTTTTTCCTTCTTTAATATCAAGATTGTTATACTGAATTTGTCGTGTAAACTTGAAAACATAAACTAACCGAGAGGAAGAAGATCGTGCACTGCCGCTTCAACGATACTGCCGCTCGCCTCAAACTTAACACGATAATCATCGCCCTCCTTTTCCGGCCTCTTAAGAATCACGCATCTGTGCCACAAGTTATTTTTTTGCTTCGCTAAAACTCGGCTGCCCATTTTTAGCGTCGAAAAATCGGGTTCTCGGTACTCTTGTAAACTGGAAAGCGGCACTATTTCACCGTGTGAATAGTGACACTGTTCGTCGGAAAATTTACAGGAACCGTCGAGATAATAAGGGCACGGTAGCATTTCTCTATGAGTTGGATTCACGAAGAGTACTCTGACCTATTATTATACCACGAATAAAGAATCTTTTAGAGCTGTAAAAATACGTAAAATTCGGAAAATTTTTCTACGATTTACCTTGATGTCGTTAATACTGGTGATATTATCGTCGTCCTCTTTGTGAATAGAGGATACCATTGCGTTATGATAGCCAGTGCCACCCCAACTGCTACCGTGGGGCGCTCGGCATTTCATACCCTCGAGTGCTTTCAGCTCGTCCTACAATTGGAACTTGCACCGTATAAACGTATCTTGGCAATGCCCTTACCGAATATTATCTTACTGACTTCTATGTCTTCTGAGGCCTCTGCTTTTTCACTATTTTCTGTATTCTTTGACTCCTCAGAGGCCTGCTCCAGTTCTGCCTGAAACATGTAAATTTAATTCTCAAATTTAATAGTACTTTAAGCTAATAAAAAATTGAAATATTTGTTTAATTTTTCAGAATCTCTAATATTAACAGATTAAAGTTTTTTTTTTATTAACAATTTAAAAGAACATATATTTAATATTTTTTACATTATTTTTCCAACTCTAAAAAGCACTCGTGTTGAATTTTTTTAGATTTTCTCTTGCACAAAGTTGCCTTAGTCATTATTTTTCAAAACTAACATTATTCTTAGGCAAAATTGAAAAATCTGAAAAAATTCTCAAAAATTCTGTGCCAAATATAAAAAATGTTAAGCTTAGACCCAGAATTGGCCGATGTTCACTTATATTTTTCTTTTTCAAGCTTTTTCCAAAAAGAAACATAGATAAAATTTTTTTTTTTAGGTCACCACAAAAAAATTTTTAAAAATCCATATTTAAAAATAAGTATAAATACCATAATTCAGAAAATTAAGTTTTAGGCCGTGGTTAGAAGTTTTTACTGATTTTTATGAGGATATATAATAAAAAATTTATAAAGACATAAGTATTTGAGATACCTTGAACATGGCATATTCCCTTGCCATTGGGTCGTCATCATCGGAAAGTTCGTCAACAAGATCGTCGTTGTCAGTTTTAATGCCTCTGGCGCTATCCAA
Source organism: Perithous albicinctus (assembly GCA_964016905.1). Taxonomy (NCBI): domain Eukaryota; kingdom Metazoa; phylum Arthropoda; class Insecta; order Hymenoptera; family Ichneumonidae; genus Perithous; species Perithous albicinctus. Next base: position 16,303,066 of record OZ024699.1, read on the forward strand.
ACTCTCTTTGGTCAGTGTAATCAATTCCTGCATGTCTGACTCAAGACTGAGCAAATTGTCCCTATCTGGTCCTTTGGCTGCTGCTAAAGCCAGCTGTACTTGGGACAACTAAGAATTGATTGATTAATCGAATGCGTATCTGATTGAGTAGAAAAATAATAGGTTAAAGCTGTTGAAAATAAAAATGAAAATATCGCATACCTGAGCCTCGTACTGCTGTATCGAATCCTCCAGACTTCGAACGTCGGTCATTTTACTCAGAAAAATGTCAAGTTTAATAACTTTATGTCTACAATGTTGAGGATTAAAGTATTGTCAAAGAAAACTTTGCGGCAGTTTCTCATGCACTACACTGATTTAGAGGAGAGCTCGATGTGTAGTAGAAAAGAAAAACCGTACCACACACGCACACACACGTACACACTCTTGGAGATGATCAATTCACTAGTTCGTTTGATTGGGTGCTGGCTCTGTCGGTACTTGGGAACCAATGTGTACGCCCCGTACGAGCCATCCTGTGCCAATTTATAGTCACAAGGATATTCCATAAATAAGTCATTTTCAACAATTGCAACTAAAAATTGATGATATTACGATTTAAGGAATATCGTCCCAGTGTAACAGGCCGAAAAATAGCGTATCTTAACAATCGAAAAACAGAAAAGAATCACGAAATTGTGGAGTACCTATATCTATCGGTACAAGTGGCGCCATCTTGGCGGCGACAGGAGGCGTGCGCAGGGTGAGAGATCGGCTGTTCCGCGCATGCGCCGCGCCTGTCTCTGTGCTCAGCCGGTACATACAAGTTTCAGATGTTTATATTTTCGAGTTATTCCTGATTATATTCTAATAACCAATAATATTGAGCCTTGAGCATGGCGCGGGGAAACACCTTTCTTACGCCCGATCTCGCCACTAGGGCGGCGCCATCAGAAAAACCCAATTTAGCGTATATATGAACAATGCCAGTTTTTTCTCGTCTGCTTAAGCTGCCAATTGCTGGATGTTTCCCAGAGACCGGTATCTATATGCTCTCTTTGCGTAGGGAGGCGGGAGGGTGGTGGCTATAAAGAGAAAGAGAGAGAGAGAGGCAAAAGGAGTAGGAAAATCGAACACAAAGCAAAGCACTCAGCTGCACAAGATCACAACTCAGCTGCGAGACTGCGAAGCGCTCCAAGCGTGCCCCTTGCCACAAAAGCGCACTCCGCCGAGAGAACAAAACTCGTGCAACGAAACACGCCTCTTAACACGCAAAACATTAAGGCGGGAGAGAGAGAGAGTAAACCGCGACAGTATAAACAAAGATTTGCGATTCTGTTCGTCGCCATAACCCATTGCGTCTGGTTTCGCGAGTTCGCGCTCTCTTGGTGTCTAGCTATAAGTTACTGGAAAAACAGTTTTCTTTTTTTTCGGTTTTTCTTTTTTTTTTTCTTTTTTTTTTTTTCTTTTCGTTAAGAAGTCCGAGCTATTTTAATCAAGAACACAAAAATTTCGACACGCTTCTCAAAACGAAACACAAAAATGCTCATTGAATGTGTCATATGCTACGAAAATCTACAATCCTCCGAAGCTATTTATCATACACCATGCGGCCACGTATTCCATCATTCGTGCCTCACGCGGTGGTTCAAAAGGTGAGAAACCTTGGCTTGTGGCTCGACGATTGTGCAATTTCCTGGAATTTAATGACAAGGGAAGAACAACATCAAAAAAACAAAAACAAACATATTCTCGCGTCGCACTATTTTTGGGGGGAGGGGCGTTCTAGTCTGTGGGGATGACGAAGATGAAACGCTATGTCGGACTCAAAGAGAGATGAAGACAAACTTTTCCGGCGATTGGGGCTCATTTTTTTTTTTCTCTTTCTCACTTGGAATAAAAGCTTTACACAGCGTTCTGTCTTTGTCGGATAGATCGGAACAGTTGGACACTGAATGACTGCTTGTACTTGTCACAGCATTCTTGACACACTACATCATTGTGATAACTCATTTTTTAGAACACTAATTTTAATTACCGGTGGATAATTTTGGGATATAAGGAGAGGCTGTATGCTGTATTTTTGGTTTTTTTTTTTTTCTTAGTAGGATTTGGAAAAATGGATTTTTGCAGTTTTAGGCTTAGCCAGAAATCTTATCTTATCATGAGCTTAGATAAGCGACTAAAACGGTATTAATTGTACTGGAATAAATCCTACTAATTATTCTATTCTAAAATCAGAGATATTGGGTTCTAAAGCCTCTGATTTTGAATATTCTATCGCTTACAATATTATGATTATACGTGCAGTACAAAAAAAAAACAAATGTATTTTAGCTAAGTTTGGAACAGAAATCTCATAATTAAAAGCAGTGAATCCTGCAAAAGTTTCACTATATTAAATGAGAAAAAAATCTGGTAGCATTTTAACATTGATTCAAAATCAGAGCGATTGAGGTACGAGTACTTTGATATAGAATATATACTTGAAGTCTGGTAAAAAAGTAGTGTATCATAATTATATATACTTGCTGTTTTCTCTAACAGTCTTGCTGTAAACTTCAAAATAAAAAAAATTCAATGCAGGGTGCGGCTGAATTATCATGCTTTTTGAATAAGGGAGACATTTGTTTGAATTCTCAAATGTTGAATAAATATATTACAATTTGTAAATACTCAATTAAATAATGTGGGAAATATGATTTTGTGTTTAAAAATAAAGCCATTTAAAAAACTCATTTTAAATGGCTTTAGAAAAAAAAAATTAAAAAATGTGACTATTGTAATAGTTGAAAAACTGTAAAATTTTATATAAATATAATTTGAAAAGTTACTCATTACAGTTCTCATTAAGGAGGTGTAAAAGTTTAAATACCCAAAAATATATTTCCCGTGTTATTTAAATGTAAAAGTACAAATTGCATAAGTCACCTCTAAATATTTTTATTTAGAGGTGACTCTAACCAGTTAATTGGCCAAAAAAAAATATAACACTTTTTTTAATCACCCTAATACGTAAAGTATGTCCACTACAGTTGAATTCTCAAAACTAGAGAATGTATTTACTCCAAAAAACAAAAAAAAATTTGTTGTACAAGGCCTTTTGGAACCGAAACTGTAAAAATTGCTTACATTGTACAGTTTCTGAGTAACAAGTTATCTGATGATTTGCCATTTAGTGCTCAATTAATTTGTCTTTATCATACATTTAGTTGATTATGAAATGATAAAATTTCTTATCTCACACACAGGTCCAAGACATGCCCGGAATGCAGAGAAAAAATACCAGAGAGAAAGATTAGTAGATTATACTTAAACTTTGTGAGCAGCGATCCGGGCATAGATGCCGTAATTACCGCTTCGTTTCAGACCCAAATATCGGGTCTGAATCACGAGCTGTTAATCAAAGAGCTTGAGATTATTGAGAGCAACTCAAACAACTCAAAATTGTCAGCTTTATTGAAATTAAAGGACAGCGAGATCAACAGACTTCAGGCAAGTATATGGACTGCTCAGGAGGAACAAAAAGTATGGAAGAATCACATAGAGGGACAGAAGAAAGAGATGGAAACGGTGAATAAAGATATTGCGCGTATTACGAAAGAAAGAGATGAATTAATAAGGTATGCAAGCCGATGAATTTCGTATTAATAAAGCTTTTACAGAAAGCAATAGATTCTTTGACTCAACATTGGTAATATTTACATTTCAGTTCCAATCGCTCCTGGGAAAAAGTCTCACAGATATTTGACGGCATAACGACAGATCATAACGAGCTTATCGGAATGATTTCCGCCATGAAGAGGTATACGCTCATAATCATTTTTGTCATGAGCTTACTGTAAGAATCGAAAGAATTTTCATTTTATTACGAATAATTCGATTTGCGCAGCGAATTGGCGTGGTACACGAATAGCCGGTGGGAATTACAGAGAACTGTTATGAAACTACAAGAAGAACTCGCGGAAGCTCGAATGTTTTTTGCAACGGAGCGCACGAAACAGAGGTTCGTGATAACCCTTTCTCTTGTATTTAAAAAAAAAAAAAAAATGGCTTCGTAGTCTAATCAATGGAGAAATTAAAAGGAACGGAGTGTCTAACGAACTGGAATAGTCGTGAAAATAAAATATTTGAATTTATTTATTTTGTTTTTTTTTTTTTTTTTTTTTTTCAATTAAAAAGATAATATTATTTACGCGTTAAAAAAATAATTACGTTTGTAAAACGTGAATTTTTGTAAATTCTCCAGTGATTTCACAAGAAGGTAATAACGATAAAAATATAAAACCAATTGCAATCTTTACTGTAACCTGACAATGCCTGCAGCACTGCGTATTCCAGAGAAATGGAGTCGAATATGGCATTATTGGAGCTCGAGAAATTGAGTCTTCAGCGCCGAATAGAGGAACTCGAAGATATGGTTGAATCCGGCAAACAGCCAGATGACTCTTCGCGCCACAAGGCTCTAGATGAGATTCCTGTGGCCACATACAATTCAGTTCCTTTTAAAAAACGGAAAGTCGACACGACGGATAAATTGAGTGGAATCGCTGGCGATCCTGCGACACCGATCGATGTCATAGATCTTACCGTTGAGCCGGTTCGACCACTAATAGATCTTACCAAAGATACAGTGGAATCAGCTGTAAGCCCTGTACCTTCCCCACCTGTGTTGACCATTCTCAACGTCTCACGAGAGCTGACCCAATCGCACGAGTTGACTAATCTTGTTTAATCAACAGCAGACCGTACTGATTTTTCTACTTCCCGAAACCTTTGAGCGATGTGCACAAATATTACAATATTTTATCAGTTCTATTAATCTTGGAAAAGTTGGGTACTGATTTAAAAAAAAAAAGAAACGACGGTCTGTACTGAGAAAATTTCAAAAAGTTCCTTGTACATGTCTTTTAAAATACTAAATTGTCTATAAACAGCATTTTGTCATCTGCATGCCGGATGATTAATTTTTTGTTAAAGAATTTCAGTTTTGAAATAAATTATTTTAAAAAAAGAAACAAAGTGAACATTGTTTGCAGCCGTTAAGTTGAATTCGCCTTCCGCACAGAATAGGCCGTTATGTGATGATAATTGATTGTCAATGCATCGTAAAATTGTGTCTTGCTACGCACAGATTTAACGGAATGAGGAGGAAGGAGAGGGCTAATTTGCTCGAGGGATTTTTGGGAAGGAGATAATAGCAATTTTTTCGTTCCCAAACTGTACACTCGACTTTGGCGAGAAATCCATGGCAGTTGAAAAAAAGCTCGCGTTAGATTAATATTAGCGCGAATTGCTAAAAAAGAGATGATAACCATCGGCGATTCTGCAAAGAGAATATCGAATTTCTTTGTCTGTGTACATAGTTTATTAATTGCGAAAAGATAAGCGTGAATTCGTTATCACGGGACCTCAAAATAGTACCTGCGATTACAATAAGATTATGAAATGATACCGATCCCTATTCCAGTCACGACATTTTTAACGATCGATTGATTAGCTATATTTATTAACAATTAAGTATACAAAAAAGTGTTTCAAAAATATGAGCATCATTATTAAAAATGCATTGAACCGCAATACAAAAAGTGTTGGAGCTAATTATTTTTTTCGAATGCGGCCATAAGCACGAACCTGCTCCAAAGAAATCCAAGAAGGTTAATGAATTAAAGCGCGAACAACAAAAGAAAAACCACAATTGTAATCGCAACAAAATTTTATTTATATTCAGCATCCCTTCGAGGCCCCTCGTCCAATTAATAAAATACTAACTTAGTGAATGAAACTTCATTCAAAATACTATTCTGAATAAATGTAAATAATTTTTTTAAATGACAATAATAATAATGCTTACAAAGAAAAATGTATTCTTAATCTTTTACTTGAAAGAAATGCTTGGAAATTAAAATTGTAATAATGCTTCCTCATTACTTTCCACAAAGCCACGTTTATGAGGAAGTATATTCATCAATTTTGGCTTCTTTATAAACGTCTTTGAAAGATGAAAAAAATAAAATAAAAATCATGAAGTAATATGCAAAGCTATACTTTGTATTTTTTTTTTTTTTTGAATTTTTAATAGTCGGAATTGCTAAAAGGGCATGACGCCTTCCTTTGCCCTCAAAATTCGCAAATTTCGAAATAAAAGCTGAAACAGTTTTTGGTTACCGACCGATGTACAGCACTTCACGCAACCGCAGCGCCACTAAGTTAAGTATAAGATACAAATCTACATTACCGACTAAGGCGTTCAACCTTAAGAATTTACCCAAATCGCCATCTGTGATCAGGGTTTCGCACTAACAGATTCAACGCCCTCTGTGGGGAGCTTTCGACAATTATTACAGAATACGATTTCTTTATCGAAAAATCGTTGACTTTTGCAATTTTGGCCATGAGGAATATGCAGTTTTTTTTACCGACCGAGAGTTAGTAAACATATGGACGAATGGGAAGAAGGTTGGTCATGTCGCAGCCCTTTAGCGCGGTAATGGGCAGGCATGATGCACGTCAGAGAACGTCACGTCGGTTTGCTGAACAAAGTAATCAAAACATTGATGGTTTATCGGACAATGGATCATGAAGAACACGCATGAATTCTGGAAAATAGGTAAAAAAAGAAGAAGATTTCTTCGGCAAAGTTGTCATAATTTATAAATATTTGACCACTGACATTGAGCATAATTTTGTCGAAGGCAGAGAAGTTTGTATTTAAAATCCTAATTTTAGATTCTTGAGTTTGAAAAAAACCGTTACAGCGTAATTTACACGTATGCACGCAATTTTGAATTATGCGATTATTTATAACTTATGAAGATTTGAAATGTTTATCTTGGATTCATATAATCACTGCCACTGTATGTATATTTATTGATAAATTTTTTTTTTTCTTTTGGCCAAGCACAAATTTGTTGAGCTATATGTTCAATAATACATTTTCAATTTTTTTTTTATTTATTATAAACAATTATTAATTGTTAGAATTTTTGTCATGAATTATCTTTTTGTTTACAAAATACAAAAATTGAAATTTCTTACGTTCTGTAACTAGTTTGTAACTTTACTAGCCGAGTAGAAATTTGTGAATTTCTATCTTCAACATAATATTTTTTGTAAGCATTTGTTTCCTTTGATTTATAAATTTTGTTAATTATCAGAATTTGCACATTTGCGTAAGAAGTGTTGCAAATGTTTTTCAAAGAACATATGCCTCGGTAGCGCAGTAGGCAGCGCGTAAGTCTCATAATCTTAAGGTCGTGAGTTCGATCCTCACCCGGGGCATTATTTTTTTTCCCATTATTGCCAACAATAGTTTATCGCAACAAATGTTTGAGCAACAAGACATTTTTTATAAACATGCAATTGCATAGATATAAAAAAAAAAGATGATTTCACAGTTTGTGAAAATATTTTGAATCACTTGCAAGGGTTCAGTTATGTAAATCTGTTCTACCCCAGAGAGCTTCAATTTTAGTTGAGACATTCTGACGCCAAAGTTCAAATGAGTTTTCAATTGTTCTGTTTGGTCTTTAAGTTGCAATGCAAATTTGCTAGTAAACAGACCATTATGAAGCCACAGACAGCTTAAAAAAAAAAATTTTCTCTGTTAAAATCAGAGGGATTGAAATTCTGTTCAAAATAATATTCAACACATGTGTGTGATGCTCTCCAATTTCAAATAACACTTTTGTATATTCCACAAACGATTCTCTACTAAAAATGTCACCTCTGTTTCTAGGTATATCAGAGAATCATTGAGAGAAATAATTCGTTTTATGCGACGACGACGACGACGACGACGAGAGGAAGCAACGAGTTCAAGGAAAATTTTGCTGAACCGACGACCCCGAGAGGAACGAAATTCACTCGTGCATAGTTTTGTACCTCTTCGGCTTTGCACCGAGCGATAGACGGTTCCTTTATGCCTCCATTCAGCGGGCTTCATTCGTTGAGGCTTGCACTAACTTACACACGGATAACGCAAAATGTACCGAGGCTCAGTTCTCGGCTATTCGCGTAAAGAGTAGTCAGCGAGGGATTGGATATACACGAAGTAAACATATAAACCAACACTCGTATAGTATATAATAGCGCTGTGTATATACGTGTATAAGGGATGAAACGGCGTTGCGTTGATCCAGGCCGCATTCAGAGCATCAGCTCTCTCGCTATGAAAAGGCGTTCCGCTTTCTGAATATATTCCAATTAAAAAGTCGGAGCTTCGTTACACTCGCCCCTTTGCCTCCTCTTCGTTCTATCCGCTTCTTTTTCTCTCTTATTCCTGTTTTATGTGGTTATATATCCTATCTGGCTCACTTCTATCTTTCCTCGTCACTCTATATAGCTTTAGCTGAGCGCTTCGCGCCACTGTAAAAATCCGACCCCCTCGGCCTCCCCCCTCCTTGTGTTATAATCCCGAAGCCTCTCCCTTTACTTCTGGCTCTTTACTTTTTCCTCTCTGGCCCTCCGGCCCATCCTCGCAGGCGTTCAGACCCACCCCGGTTGTGTATCTCTCCACTTTCTTCATTTCCCTGCGGCTTCTTCCGCAGCAACAGACACAATGCTCTGTACCCATCGCTCTTCTGTTTCTCCCAGCAATTACTCGCGCTTTTCTAAGGAATTAGAAACGCCCCCATCAGTTTTACTTTTGGTGACACACCGGAAATTTTTTACAAACTGTACAGGCTATTTCTGCTCTTCGTTTTTTTTTTTTTTTCTGTAAGAGTAGACAGCGATATCTCAATAAAATGGGCGTGAAACTCACGTCTTACAAGCGCAGGAATAATAATTTTCAGTTACCACGAAGTTCATCAAATTATAGGGTAAATTTAAAAAAATTAATGCAAAGTGGACCTTTGCCCATTGCTTCTTCATGAAATTTCATTTTTCACAAAACCACCTCCGTGAGGAAATTCATTAATTTTAGCTCCCTCATAGAGGAAACTTTGTGAAAAATGATAAGTAAAAAATTTGTTTTGAAGTCAATAAGAATGTACAATGAAATTTTTCTTTTCAATTTAATTAACGTTTTAAAACTGAATTGATGATTCTGAAGACACAATAATTGGTATTTTTGTAATCGTTCCAGAATGTGAAAGACAATTGGCGACGATCATTCGTAGATCTTGAAAGTGGTAAGCATTTCCGAAATCTCTACACCTCTACGTGCCTGGAGAAACATTACTGAGCGGCTGGTCGAGATGAATATAACGACGTGAATTTTTCGGTCGTTTCGAGTGGCTCGCTTCATACTCAGCAAGCCAGAAGTTTTCTGGCAAAGCGAGAGCTTTCGTTCTCTTTCTCTCGAGAAAAATTGGGAATCCCTCGACGGGGTAACGACGATCACGTTCCGCCCGGGGAATTCCTACGGTAAGTGTGTTCGACGATGCGATACGCCTGTGTGTAGAGACCGAGCACCAGCCACAACGGGGCGCCCCGCTTTTGGGTTGCGCTCGGCACCATGAAATATAAGAAGCGCGTGCCCAAGTGCCAACAACGACTTACGCACGTATGCACGTGAATTACAGGGATGCCCGGGCGTACGCGCGCCAGCATGTGGTCACAATAATGTACACGCGTCGCTGAAGAGCATATGTGTGCGAAACCACTTGAGCCTCATGTTTCCCCGTAGAGGCGATGATGGTCCCGGTTGCTTTGGCTCATCGGGTTTTCGTGCCCTTCTATGATTTTTAACTTTTCAGAGTCACTTGGCCTCCAGTGTTCGGCTCTGTTCTCACCCTTTACGGATGCAGCAGCCTTGAAAACGAGGAAAACAAGGGTCGTGGTTGTCGAGTGAATCGCAGGGATTCATGGATAATTCCGGCAAGTGGGAAACATGGGTTGAGAAATTATGAAGGGGTTGATCTCGTACATGATAATATGTACCATTAGCTGGAAGGGGTTTTTGATACATGAGGCAAAACACGTCAAATCGGCCACCCCAATTTTTCATGTCAACAAAACGTCCTCAAATTTATTCAGGATGTTAGTCTGGTTGGAACATCGTGGTAATCCAATGTGCAATTGCTCTCTGTGTTCAGGAGGGCTGAGAATGTCTATGGAAAATATTCTAAAGCCCGCATTACATTTTTTTATTACGTAATTCTTGTTTTGTTGTATTAGATTACTGCGATGTTTGATCGTTCGAAGAGCTGTAACTCTGGAGCAAAATTGCTGCCCATCGCGCCAATTTTTTCTAAGATTGTAAGCATTTCAACGAACAAAATGTGAAAATTTCAACTAAATCGGAAGTGCCGTTTCGGAGGGGAAAAAAGTAGCAACAAAATGTTGTTGGAAAGTACGCTGAAAATCCAAAATTTGATGTTGTTATGATTTTTTTTTTGCAAGCCGTAGTATTCGTAGTATTCGCCGAGGATTCCTTAAAACTGTTAGATATGTACAACAAATTTTAGTTCATTAAATCAAATTCAAAGATCACATTTTATTAAAATTTTGAAAAATTTGTGTGTAAGCAGTAAAACACTTTCCAGCGTCTGTTCCTTTTACGTAAATCTGTTATCTTTTTTTTCATCACAAGAAACAAAAATCTCGAAAAGCACAAAATCAAAAAATAAAGAATACAATCATGCAATCATGCATCGTGCAAAAAAAAAAAGATTATTTTTAATCCAGGAATTCATGACTCGGTTTTAACTACGTACGAAAAATCCAATCAAAGTTCCAATTAGTTGCCTTTTGCGTGCTCGAAAGTTTAAAAAAACTCGCGAAATTCATAGTTTCATTCTACAGAGTATGAGCATAGGATATACAAAGAGCTTATATGCGTGCTTTCAATTCCGTTCAATTGGGCAGCTCGTGTCGAATTCGGTGGAGATGCCCCGCGGCCACTGGTAAAGCACCACTCGACTTGTATCGGTTTCGGCCAATTACTTTTTCGGAGCTTGACCGATTGCATTGGAACCTTATCCCGACGCGTGCCATGAAAATTCACGTTGGCCACAGTATTCAATACATTCATTCTCGTATATTATAAAACAAATATAATGAAACCACTTGTGCCGGTTAGCCACGCGTTTACACGCACCAAGTATATTTTCAAAGTCCTTCGTTTATAATAACTGAATTATCTATACAATTAATATTAATTTAAATTACATTCACAAATGCAATTGTATTCAGCTACTAACAAGAAAGAATCAATAGACATTGCACGTTTCTATGATGACAATAATAATAATAATAATAATAATAATGCCAATGATAATATAATAATAAATATTTGAGAAATTTGACTAGGTGTTTAATCGCTAAGGAGCTAAATTAATTGCAATTATCTCAAAGATAATTCGCCTACTCTTGTAGTTGTTCTTATATATTCTTCACGAACGGTTTTTTTTTTTTTTTTTTTTTTTAATCAAATATCGTCCCAAAGCCGGTTGCGAGATATCTCTAATACTTTTGCTTTCCGCGTTCGTTGATTTAATTACATATTTACATGACTTTTAGGTGTTATACGTCAAATTCACTTGGTGAAGTTACATCCGCAATTCACCAGGTTGCAACGATCGTCGAATCGTGCACACGGGCTGGGTTAGAGGGGGCAACCGTGAACGTACGTGACGTTGCGGAAGAGTGCTGCGGCGGTTGAGAGGAAGGCTGCCGTTGATGCCGAAGAGGGTGCCTGGGGCTGTGGCTGTGGCGCAGGATGCGTCGAGTTTGGTGTCTGCGTGTAAGCGCCAGGACAGTAAGCGTCTATGCTACCGTGATGTAGACCCACACCGCGCACCAGGAGCTCCTTCTCCACGGTAGCCTGGTGACGCAGTTGCTCGAGTCGCAGTTGGTTCTGTCGTTTCCACTTTGTTCTAAGATTTTTTTTAGAATTTTTTTTTTATAGTGTTGACATTTTTAAAAAAGCAAAGCTTCAGTTTGTCTTCACTTATATTGGATAAAATCTTTGTTACATTTCAAAGTCTTCATAAGTGAGATTTAAAAAAAATTCTTTGTCAATTTTGAATTATATTGAAAATAAAATTTGTGGAATTTTTAATTCTAATATACGATAAAAGCCCGTTTAACTGGAACGTTCGAGTCCGAAACATTCAAAGACAACTTGAATTGAGGATAATCAATCGGCTCATACCAATTACAGTATCAGACCTGACAATCGGGTAATAATCGTGTCGGATCAATTTTATTCAGCAAAACTCACCTTCTGTTCTGATACCAGGTTTTCACCTGAGTCTCCGACAGCGAGAGCGCGTCAGCTACGTCACTGCGATCGGCAACGCTTAAATACTTCTGACAACGAAATTTTCTTTCCAGATAAGCGAGCTGTGCGTGAGTGAAAGCGGTTCGTCTTCTGCGTGGTTTACGGCCGCTCGGAGTGCCGCCGGAACCAGCGCAATTCTTGCCAGACGTCGCTGGTCCTGGTGAAGGGGAGTGTATTGGCGTTGGGCTACCCAATCGGGTGCAGGGACTGCTACCAGGATCTATTGTGTCCTCGGAATCCGAGTGCAGGGCTGAGTCGTCTTCAGAGTCATCTGCAAATAATAATAAATCAGAGATTATATTTTTAGGAGCTGACAAAAATGTGTGGCTTTGTTAATTATACAAATTAATATCCAACAATATTAATTTGCAATAATAATAATTTGCCCAACAATAAAATTCCTAAAATAAAATGTACAACCACCAAATATAACAGTCAGTTTAGCAGCTGAAACACTAGTCAACAGAAGAACAATTGGACAATGGAACACACTTTTCCTTTCTATAATTCATGTTTTTTTTATTGCAATACACAGACAAAGCTAAGTTATCTATTTATTGTTCTTGTTATCTACCATTTGCACCAGTCTAATGAAGAATCTATTCGCAGGCGAACTAGCTTATTTGTCGGGAGAGGCTGTCGATAATCCCCTGATCCAATAAACCCGTTGGCCCTGAGTCCATTAAACGTTCGTGAAAGTGCATCAGTCCCACATTGGCTTGTTAAACGACAGCGATATACAACTATAGAACGACATTGACATCGAGATTGCAGTGGCTCCTGTTGGACTCTCCTCTCGCGACGGGACATCTAAGCAGTGGCCACGTTAATTCTCACGGGGGAGAAATCGAGCGTCTAACGAGGACTAACGAGTCTGTCCGCACCTCGGACCATCTGTACAGAATCCGCAGGACTGCCGATCAGACTCTAATTCGAAGGGGGCGCGCCCGCCACCCTCGATGGCACGGAGATCGAAATATTGCCCGCCGGGGCATCGGACGCGGGCCTCGACTGAAATAATAGCCGAGCACCGCGGGGGTGCGGAGTAACGAGGAGAAATCCGACTAGGGGCACGCGACGCTCTCTCGATATCGTCCTTTACTTCTGTCTTTCACGCTGTATATACTGTTTGTACACGCGTAAAACACGCCGCGATTCGTCCCCTTGGTATTATATGTATACCGAACTCTCTTGCGCGGGCTCCCCACGCGGCTCATCAATATTCATTGAGATATACACACCATACGCGGTAGTCTATTAAAACAGGTCCTTAGCTTTCTCGACACGTACGCACCAGTTATCGCTGAATAAATCTAAAGATTCCTTTTGTTATGCAATTGTATTCCGATTAGGCAATTTAAGGGTACGAATTCAACGTCGACAGTTTTGAGCAATAATTTTCGTTAAAAATAGGGGAAGACGTAAAAAATAATTAACGCATCATTTTGTAATTTCAAAATCAAACGTAACGTCAGCTATTTTTAAAAATTCAAGTCATCACCAGGCACTTCATAGATCGAACAAAAAAAATTTTCAACCAGAGAACCTGGTGCCAAGATTAGGAGTCGAAACGTAAAGAAATGTCTTTGATGTTTTAAAAAACGGTCGAACGAAGCCGCAGCATCTCATCCTTGAATTTTAGGTAAAATTTGGTAGAGCTTGATAGATTTACTCAGATCAAATAATATTTGTTTTGCTTTCCTAAAGGGTTTGATTTTCTAAAATAAACATTTTTTGAACCGTTTAGCATATTATTTGCATCGCGGATAATTTTTCTATAAAGACTGTAGCATGTTTCGTCCGCATTTTTTTTTTAAATTAAATTATTAATATTTCGTGTATGCAATTTAAGCGAAACACTGCATGTAGGCTCTTTAATTTTGACCCTAAAAATGCTTACAGTGTATTAAAGACCTACATTTTTTTTAATCTATAAAGAAGAGACCATTTTGGTAACTCAACGCTACTCCATAACGATTTTCACATAGAAAAACACAAACTTTCTACCGAAATCGCATATAAACAAACAATATTCACTGATGAGTTTAGCATTACACTATCAACTTACATTTTTATTATGCAATTAAAACAACATTTTCTACACTGGTAAATTCAATTTATACTCTAGGAACATTTTTGTAGTGCACTAAAGCGATCTACTGCTAAAAACAATCATTTTTTTACAAGTTCAATTCTTGAAGCTTCGGAATCTAACTGGTACCTGAATTGGTACCTCTGGTTCAAAACAATTTCGACAAACTTCTACGAATAAAAATGATGATACATCGGTCTCACTACTCAACATCACAAAAAAGTACCTTGAGCCCGATCGGCGAGCACGTCACCCAGGAGATCCCGAATGAGAAAAGACTTGTGTTCCTGCATCATCTTTGGCACGTATAAAGGTATATCAAACCAGTAGAATTGCAACTTCAAAAAAAAAAAAAAAAAACTTTCCCAACTATATCAAAACACTATTGTGTACCGAAATAATGTTTTTTTTTTATTTCCTTTTTCAGGCAGTCCGGATATGATAAATTTTATCTTGGCAAATTTATCTTATTCTTCGTCGTAAAATCACCATCTAACGCGCACTGTTATCGTTTCCGGTAATGCTGGTCCCGGTAACCGAGTTACACCTGGTTACGGAGTGGTTCATGCTACCGTCGGGACGCCCGGCGTCGTTCTGCAAGACAAGTTACTCTCGTGACCGTCCCGATGATTCTTCGTGAGTATAGTCGTCGATTGTGAAGGTACTGAGAGGAGAAAGATAAAGCATATACACATATAGATGTACAAAGTGCATAGAGGGTAGATTTATACGTGGACCACACGAGGGTTGCTACCACCCCCACCGCCCCCTTCGTTCCCCTCCGCCCCCGCAATCCCCCTCGAATTAATCCGCCCGTTTATTTTGAACGGCGTTCCTAATGCCCGCGCGATTTCGCAGCCATTTTGGGGGTGGAAGCGCCATCCTCGCGGTAAAGGGGGTTGCGACACCCCATTGGATGAGGTAAGCGCAACTACGAGGGTTGCCGAGGCTTTAACGGGGGTTGAGCGACGCTCCGATTGGAGGAAAACGAGCGACGCTCTCGCGGGGGGTTGGCCACCGAGGTATTCACGGTTGTTAACACGTAAAACAGGGGCGGCAGGGGGGTGGGGGGTGAGAGCCTTCACGTCAGGCCGAGTCGGGGATATGATTTTGCAACCCAAGAGACTGGCGACCGGAAAAATATCAAGCGCGCAGATTGTATTCTACGCGAGGGCGGGAGAGGTTTACATGCGCCAGATTTTTATATCTGTGTCGCGTGTGGAGGAGGAAGAAATTGAATGTGAAATGATGTTTTTTTTTGCATGGTATTTTTTTGACAATGTTTATGATAAATCAGGGATTTTCGTTTTATTTATTCATAGAAAAGTAAATACCTTACATTTTTAGTGGAGCATTCCATGTCTAATTTACAGTTCATGACAATCAGCTCCCCTGATTTTGAGAATTTGTTACGATAATGTTGTTTCCGATCTAAAAGGGTCTAGGACCATTTTTTAGATTTTTTTTTTACGGCCGTTTAAATTTTTACAAAGCTCGAAAAACTATAATTCTGAAAACGCGATTTCTTAAAATCTGGAAAAATATTCATACTGATTCTATGATTTAAAGTATGATTTTGAAACACCTTAAGATAATGAGATCTCAATATTTATTTATATTCATTTTTTCGTAAGTTTTTAGATTTTTTTGTTATGCGTAGAGTTAGCTGTGGAAGGCAAAAAATGAGGATCCACATTTTGTAAAGAAAACCAGTAGGCTAATAATTCCCAAATAATTTTCATTTGTACTTGAGATTAGTCTTTCCGGTGTGAGTGCAGCAATTTGAGATAGAAATGAGATTGAAGCGAGGACCCAGGTCTGAATTCTTATCTAAAAAAAAAATAGCTGCACTAATGCTATAAGGGATAATCGCAAGTTTAATCGAGAATTATTTGCGAATATTTGGCCTACTGGTTCTCTTTTAGTGTGCAGAATATAAAACGAAAAAAAAATTATCGTAGATGACTCGCATTACTCGCATGGATTTGCCACTTGGCAAATAGTGCATTTTTTCTTTTTTCAAAAAATAGTGTCCTCTATCACCCCTTAAATAGAAATTAATATACAGTCAATATTGTTGCATAATTTTTTTGTCCCTCGTCTGCCAGCACCAGTTTTGCGTTGGCACGTTTCCATTTCCAGCCTAAATGTAAATGTAAACGCGTGCTGTACACTACAATTAGTGCGAGGTGTCTACAGAAAGTGCGAGTGCAGTTAAGTCTCCCTCGACTCTGTCACGTTTCATTACATTTCCTTACATACGCCTCTACCCCTTATTTTTTATTTTATTTTTTTCTTTCGTTTTAATTTTCAGAAAAAGGAGAAAATGAAACGGGGGAGGATGAGAAGACGCGTGTTATCGCATAAAATTGCAGTAGTGGAGCGTGCGCGAGTACCACCAGCACGTCCTGTGAACACCACAAAGTCCCGAATGCCATTTTAATGGAGTTTGCTGAATCACTCCAAGTCACCTGCTCGAGCACCGACGAATTTCGAAAAGGGGTCTGCTGCTGCTGTCTTTCCGAATTCATTATAAAATCATGATATATACACGCAGCGGATTAATTCAAGGGGCGGCAAAGCGGCCGGGCTATATCTTTCGGTACAGCAAAGGGAGAGCGAAACTATATACACAAGGAATAAATTTATATAATGCTCGTCTCTCTTCTGCGTTGAATTTTACAACTCTCGGTCGAGAGCGACTCTGCAGAATCCGAGGACGGAATAATCTGCAATTTTAGCGAGAGACGTGCCGCGAGGCGATGCCCTTTTGAATAAATTCGCTTCGAGAGCATCTCAACGTTCCCATTAAAAGGCAGAGTATCAGACTCGATCCTAAAAAAAAAAAAAAAAAAAAAAAAAATAAACAACGTGCTGTTTTTGCAATCAGAATCATAATAAATATCTTTATTTAAATTCCGAGGGTTCAAACATTTTTCTCGAATAATATGATTTTTTCTTTTGGGCGATAATTACAAATATCTTTTTTTTTTTTGAAAATTAATTTAGTTGAAACTTGAAATATTTTTATCAGTTGAATTTATGATTATATTATTTTGTAAATATTTAAGAGAAAAAAAATGCTTCATTTTGTATTTTTGCCCTGCGTGGATGTTGGCAGGAAAAAAATTACAAAAGATTGTCGCACCAAACAGTTTTTAATAATTTGAGGAATGTTTGCCGTTGAATTTAATTTTTTAAATATTTAAAAGTAAAAATGTTCCATTTTGTATTTTTGCCCTGCATGGAAGTTCGAAAGAAAAAAAAAAAAAAAAAAATCGCACAGAAGAGTTTTCAATAGCTGATTCCAAGTTTCGCCAACAGATGGTGTATCGTGATTGAGCGTTCTCGCAAGCGGTCCGCATAGGGTCTCTTTCATATATATACTGCTGACTTTGAACGTACTGATGTACTTGCTTCGGCAGTACATATACTAAAATTGGAACGATACAGAGAAGATTAGCATGGCCCCTGCGCAAGGATGACACGCAAAATCGTGAAGCGTTCCACATTTTTTGCTCAATTTCACAATAATTCAATATTTCATATCATTTGAAAATTAAATATATTTATTTTTTTATATCTATTTATTCTAGTTAAGTGTATGCTAGACTGTCAATAATCTTTTTTTTTAATCACAGTGCTACTTTTGCAACAATAATAAATAAATTATATTGTTAAATTAATAAAGTGGCAAAAATAAAATTTTGAAAATCAAAAAAACAGTTTCGTGCGCTTTTTTTTTTGTAAAACTTGAAAACTTTGAAATTTAGAAATCTGATTTTTTTTAAAGTAAGAAAAAAACCTTCGTTTCTGGACTAATTTTTTTTTTTTGCTAAAAATACAACAGTTTCAATTTTAATTTTTTTTTGCTGCTTATATGCAAGTAAAAAAAAATACTGTCGACTAATTCGCAATGCAGTGGGGCAGATATATTATAAAAAGGGAAAAGCACCCCTCGTGATTCCCGGAAACAATTCATAGCTCGTAATATATATCGTTTGAATGGTAATCCACTTTTCCTGGATCCTTGATTCTCCGGCAGTATGCGCTTACGGCGGATAGATATATTCTGGATATTGGGCAGAATAGCGTATCGTCGCCCTGGATGAGAGAAAAGCGGGGCAGAGATCAGCAAATTGCCGATAATGATCGCGCGGGCGGTATGCGGAGGGTGACGATTTCGAGGCAATCCCCCGCAGTCAAGAGAAACTTGGCTCGCTCGCTCTCGTCACCCTTCGAAGCCTATTTCCATTAATTTACCTTCATTCACGATCCCACCAACAGATGCGATCATATCCTTCGTACGTATCTGTGCGCGAAGAAACTTTTTTTTTTTTTTTTTACAAAATGTGAGCTAAAACGTAATCGAAAATTTACTATTTTAATCCAAAACATTTGAAAAAAATGAAATAAATATTTTAAATTAAACCTCTAAAAATCTTGTAAATCTGTTAAAATTACAAATTATTTTTGTCACTTTACTAATTAAACAAAAAAAAAATGTTTAAACTAACTTTTTTTTTGTTTTGCAGAGATTTGTTTAAAAAGATTATTTTTTTTTATTGTGCACAGATCATTGCCTGAAAGACAGAATTAGCTCTTGACATACGCAGTGGATACATTCAATTAATTGACTCGAGCTTTTTGTAAATATCGTTTTTTTTTTTTTTTATTGAATGCAAATTTCTTTTGTTCGCCTCTCTCATGATCGCTGCGACGAATTGGTAAATACAAATAATAGCACAGAAGCGATTGAAGAGCAAAAAAAAAAAAAAAAAAAGAGAAATATAGGGAATCGAGCGCTCACGCTAGGCCGATTTAGAACAGAGTGCAGAGCGATGGCACAGAGATCAAAACGCAGAAACGCGAGCGAGGGTGTTTCGCGGCGCGGGCTTCGAAATCGTTAACAATCGTCGAATCGTAGAATCCATTGACGTTCATCCGTGCGCGTGAATATAACTGCCGGTAAAGATAACTGGCGCAGGAAAAAGCGAGAAAGGATGTGAAGAGGATAGAGAAAGAGGCTTCATTTCTGAATGCCGAGGACTCTCCTCCGTGTGATCGCGTTTTCCATTTTTTTCCCTCATCATTCATCTCTCTTTCTTTTTTCTTTTTGTCTCTGGCTCATTTTACCATCTTTATTCGCAAATCTATCTGTTGTGTGTCTGATTTTTTTTTAGTGTTTCTTAATCGGAGTGCTACTTTCGAATTAAATTATTTTAGGAAATCAGTAATGTGTGGAAAAAGAAAATTTTGCAAAATAAAAATACAATTTTCTTTTTTTTGTATCTTAGTAAAATTTTTTTGGTAAATTTGAATTCGAGGGATGTTACGCAACCCCAACTGTTCTTCATTTTTATTTTCATTTACAAACACGACTAATTAGACACTGAGAGAATTTTAATACAACCAGTAAATATACTTACACAGAAAAAAAAAAAAATTGTGCTTTTTTTGCAAAAAATATATTGACACAGAAGTAAGAAATTCATTCGTTAATTTAATTCAGAAAGCTTGCATTTTCCGAAATTCCTATGAAACTTAAAAAGTTACAAATATGAAGGGAAATTTGAAAATTAAAAAAACATGTAATTTTTATATTAATCACATATTTTTCTGATATAAATAATATTGTTGGGTGATGAAAGAAATTGCCACGAATAAAAATATGTGAATTAATATACAGTTGAAATATTTAAATTAATCATTTCTTGTAGATTGTTTCGAATCAAATTTTGGTAAATTTATTCTCATAATTTTTTAAATACTTTTTTTGCTTCTTTCAATTGAAAAATGTGCTCAGTGTTAATGTGTGTAAATGTTGAAATCTGCGAGAGTTTGGATTGCTGCACGTTTGGAGACAAAATTTTTCTCTATATACCGGTAGAGAAAAATTCCACGAGTGAGAGAGATAGAAGTTAAACAGGAGCGAGGTATAAAATTCTGCTATTGCATTCTCGATGAATGCACCTGCTTGCTTTCACTGCTTTTTCACTCTGTCCCATCTCTCGTTCACCGACCCCTATGCAGCTATCTCTCTGGCCTGGTGCAACCAAGCCATCATCATCCCCCGTGAGAGCACTATCTAGCACTCTCCTTCAACTCTTTTGCAGCGCTTGCTGATGCTGTTGCGCTGCTGCCCTCACCAGCTGAAGATGCTCTATCGTCGCATCGCAAACATTGGAAAGCCTCGAGAGCCTCCATCCCTCTAAATACATCTGATACCAGGCTATACAAAGTTGATTTACTCCCCGATGAATACTCCGTCGAATAGCGAGAAAAATATTTTTACCGCTTCGCCTCATCCACAATTAAGAGGGAGGGGGGGCGGCTGTTTTATTTATATTTTTCAGTAAAAAAAAAAAGAAATTTTTTAAATAAAAATATCGTGTAAAAAAAGGCTGCAATGTAGAATACTTTGCACATACAGCTTCCTCATTATTTTTCTCCTTGCACAAAGTCGTCTCTATGAGGAAGTATTTCGGTCAATTTTGACTTCCTGATGAAACTTAAAAATTTCAATAATGGTTTCTTGTAGGAAAAAAAAAGAATTTCCCCATATTTTGAGAGTAAAATGCTGAAAATTCACCCAATAATTAAAATGAAATTGAAAAAAGTTATTTCAATTAGAACAAAAATTAGGAAATTTTTTTTTTCTTAAAATAAAAAAAAACATCATTCTCAGCTCACTCTCGAACTACGTTGGGAATACTTGTATTTAGTCCTAGATTTTATGGAAAAATATTTCGAATTTTAAAACAGTTCGAAATTTATATTTTCTCAAAAATAAAAAAAAAAATTATTTCACAGGGTAAAACAAGTGATAAAAATCTGAAAAAAAATCCACTTTTTTTTGGACCGAACTATGCATTAAAAAATGCGTCGACTAAATCCGAGAGATAATCCTGAATGCGTTCTATGATATTTAAAAAACATACAATGTTCTCCAACTTTCTTAAACAATAAATTATTATAATTATATTAATTAAATGATTACAAATCCACCATCAATACGCTATATAAAAAACTTGAAACACAGTTGAGAGCCCAAATTCCAACTGCAACTTGACCATGTTGATCGAGGTTGATCAACGTCATTATTTTGCATTGACTGTTGTGAAAGCCAACCGCAGTAGTTTCTGCATAATTGCTTCCCATTATTACAGGCATTACTTGTTATTGCGAGTCATGCCTGCATTATTCGTCTGGAACCATTACGTGGTCAGTAATTGCGACACTTAGTTTATATATTTCTGTTTGGTGTACCAAAAGCTCTTCCATCAGACAAGTCTCCAACTTGTGCGATATACCTATAGACGAGTATTTTTTCAAGCACCGTATGTATATATAGTGTGCAGTGTAGTATTGTCGAGGAGCACAGCATTTTCCGCTCACTGGGCAAACGAAAGCGCCCGGCAAGACCTCGCATTGTGCTTCTTTCTTCGACGAGCCAGCCGGAGACACCCTCGAACGATGATGATGGTTATGGGAAAAAGAGTGCTTGAACACGGACGTTGGTCAGGCTCCTGAGGCTCCAATTACGACACAGAAAAGCTCCAGACTCGGTATGGCTCCTGTTGCAGCTACCGCAGCATCCTGCTTCACTATAACTGGGAACTCTCTTCAGAATCTTCACTGCTTCCCAGGAAACCACTGCGCACCAAGATTTTTTGGTGCATTCATCACTGATGTCTGGCATACTGTCGCGCGATACTTTAACTCTAATATGAATCTGTTTGTCAATTAAAAAAAGAAGAATGACTGAGACTAAAAAAGCTGCAAGATCGAACATTGAAATTTTCTTCCTCATTCTTTTAGTCTGTCGCTAACATCCGTTGTGAGGAAATTTATTTATCAATTGTGGCTTCCTCATTGGGGAAGATGACGACTAAAAAAAAAAGGCAAATTTCAAGGCTCTACTTTTTGATTTATTGGTTGCATGTAATTTTTTGAAATAAAAATCGAAGTGGGAATGAAAAACATTAGAACTGCTCTATTGATTACGACGAAAATTTTGAGTGCTTGCAAAAAATTTTATTTCACTGCCTCAACATTTTGGAAAATTGGAGACAGTGAGAGATCGAAAAACTGAAAATTCTTTTAACTCTGAGCTACTGCACCAATTCAGATGAAATATTGTAGAAAAAAATCACTGAGTATTCAGTTTTGTGTGGAAATTGAAAACTGTTTTGGAGATTGTGATTTTTATTCTGAAGCTGAGGACTCAGTGGCTACAAACGAATTTTTGGCTCATCTTGAAATTATAATTGTGACAATATTTTCTTTTTCTAATGAAGGTAATTTAAATTACAAGAACGATTATCCTGCCGGATAACTATCGCGATTTTTTAATCTCCTTTTCAATCTAACAGCCGAGTAATCAAAGGTCGATTGCCATCGCAAAAGCCCCTTGATTGGCTCGTTTATACGTGCTACCGAATCACACAATATATATAATACACCACGCCTACAAACGACGAAGCAATAGATTCGAGGGTGTACCAGATATGAAACGGGCTTCAGCAAATTGAGCTGTCGAATGCTTCCCCAGTAATCTTTTTTCGTATCTATACAATTTTTATTTCCGTCTAGCTTTCGTCCACAGACGTGCAATACCAGTGCAAATTCTGACAATTGGCAAATTTTAATGTGGGAGAAGAATATATGTCGATTAAAAATTATGGATTTTTGTTAAAAAATTCCAAACTGCTCAGAAATGACTCACAATTTTTTCTATAATCGAAAAACGACACCAAGATTAAAAATGTTGATTCTAATCACTATTCCACCAAGATCCGTAATCAAAATTCTCGTTTCTCGTGAGAGTTTTTATTTTTATTTTTTTCAAAAATTCCAAGCTGCTCAGAAATGACTCACAATTTTTTCTATAATCGAAAAAAGACACCAAGATTAAAATAGTTGATTCTAATCACTGTTCCACCAAGATCCCT
Source organism: Perithous albicinctus (assembly GCA_964016905.1). Taxonomy (NCBI): domain Eukaryota; kingdom Metazoa; phylum Arthropoda; class Insecta; order Hymenoptera; family Ichneumonidae; genus Perithous; species Perithous albicinctus. The sequence goes on from OZ024699.1 coordinate 16,326,320, forward strand.
AATCAAAATTCTCGTTTCTCGTGAGAGTTTTCATTTTTATTTTTTTCAAAAATTCCAAGCTACTCAGGAGTGACTCCCAATTTTTTCTACAATCGAAAAAAGACACGAAGATTAAAATAGTTGATTCTAATCACTATTCCACCAAGATCCCTAATCAAAATTCTCGTTTCTCGTGAGATTTTTTATTTTTATTTTTTTCAAAAATTCCAAGCTGCTCAGGACTGACTCCCAATTTTGTCTACAATCGAAAAAAGACACCAAGATTAAAAATGTTGATTCTACTCACTATTCCACCAAGATCCCTAATCAAAATTCTCGTTTCTCGTGAGAGTTTTTATTTTTTTTCAAAAATTCCAAGCTGCTCAGAAGTGACCCCCAATTTTGTCTACAATCGAAAAAAGACACCAAGATTAAAAATGTTGATTCTACTCCCTATTCCACCAAGATCCCTAATCAAAATTCTCGTTTCTCGTGAGAGTTTCGAAACCCAACACTGTTATTTACCAGCAATCAAGTCTGAAAAGGCTTGCAACAAAAAAAAAAAAAAAGGCTCATTGTGCCGGATCATCCCCAAGATAGAGAATCTGATGATAGTTAGGGAGCAACGTGGGTGTCGTGTCGTCATGCAGGTATACATCATCAGAGCGCCATAAAGTTTATGCAGAGTCCGCGGGGCGTGATGTGTACATAAACTAAAGCCACGGATAGAGAGAAGCGCGCAAGTGTGTTACAAGGGATGAAGGGATCATATCGCATAAGCTATCTCTCAGAGTATAGGCGTTAGCTATATACATATATATATATGTATATATATCCCAAAGGGATGCGTATAACGCCGCTTGTTTACCACAAGCGACAGTTGATTTGACAAAGCAGCGAGAGTCCATTTATGCGAGAGTGAATATTACAGGGCGGACGCCGCTCTCGCGGTCCCACCGAGCAACGTCGAGGGGTGGCTTGTTATCCGCTCATTGAAGTTAACCACGGGGCTAAGTGCGCGCTTGGGTTGTTGGGTGGTATATACCAGAGTTGGATGCCATAAGAGTGATAGAGACGGAGAAATCGTTGCCAACCAGAGAGAGAAGGAGAGAGAAAGAGAGAGAGAGAGAGAGAGAAAGAGGGAGTAAAGACAGGGAGGGGTAGTAAGAGGAGCGTAAAGGAAAAGCAAGGTGGATGAGCGCTCATGGCTTTGGTCGACGATCTCGACCATGTTATATATATATATATATATATATGTATACTCTTTGGTATACGAAAAGCTGTGGAAGGGATGAGCTTACCCCACCGCAGAGAGAACCCAGAGTAAGATAGAAAGCTCTCGGTGGTTCAAGCCAACCAATGACGAAGCGGATCGTTGCCGGGGTAACGGTGAAGCTCTCTTACCCCGTAATATACCGCTGTGCTGGTGGATCATTCGACCGAGATTGAAAAGTTAGCGCTCGGTAGGTGCTCCGAGCACCCGACGCTGATCTCCAACTTGATGCCAGGCATAAATATATATATATATATGTGTGTAGCGTAAATAGGGGATGAGAAAATGCGCGCACGGCGAATATGAGCGCTCTTCAGGGGCTTCAGGGGGGGAGGGGGGTTGAATTCCGAGCCTGAGGTGTATTGCTCCTATATACATTATTAGTATTGATATGTATGGAGAGTCGAGAAGGGTTGATGGCTAATATGTCGGAGAGCGATGACGATTATTTTACTTTACTGCCGCAATTTTTATGTCTGCCTCGGTATTCTGCTGAGGACACGGAGGAAGGTTTACATGCATTTTTCTTTTTTTTTTTTATTGTTGTTGTGGCTTTCATGTCAGTTGTAATGAAAATGGTCTGAAACGTCGGGAAAAATTGGTTTTAGAAAATGGCGAAGGAAATGATTTTATTTGAATAAAACTTAAGTAGAGTTTGTCAATGTTTGATACTAAATTTAGGCAAAATCGATGTGGTTGGTAAATAGTTTATTGAAATTTGCATTTTCGATTTTTCTTTTTTTTTTAAACGCTGTAAGTCGAGAATTATTTGAGCAGCTTATCTACATTTTTTCGAAAAACTTTAATAGAATATGTCGATAATTAATCATAAATTTAGGCAAAATTAATGTTGATAACATTTTATAGAAATTTGAATTTTCGATTTTTTTTAAAACGCTATAATTCGAGAACGATTCAGTTGATCTAAATTTTTTTCTATAAAACTTAAATAGAGTAATACTTGTCACTGAATTTGGGGAAAATCGATGAAGTAGTTAAGATTTTATAGAAATTTACATTTTCGTAATTTTTTACACAATTTATCTAAATTCTTTGCATAAAACTTGAATAGAATTCACCAATATATGATACTTAATTTCGTGACAATCCAACAAAGAATTCATATTCCAGAGAATTCTTTAATTTTTTTTTTACAAACCTCACTCTACGAGGAAATCCAAACTAATCAATAATACTTCCTCCTTCCAGAGTTTAGCATTGTAAAAATGAAAGAATAATGAAATCTGCAAAGTTCTACTCCGCATCCTTTCTTTTACATGTACATTATTCATTTTACAATCAACCTGATTTTTATCACAATTACTTATTTTTTTTAAGGTCACATGGGCCGATCCATGTCAACCAACGAAGCTCGTGAATTTCGATTTTTTTTTTTCATTTTAATATCTCATATTCGTGTTCTATAAAAAAAAAAAAGCGCACCATACTAATATTTGGATCTTCAAAAATTTTATTTCCTCGCAATCATCAATAATTTCTTCTTTTATTATTTAATTTAATTTACTTCCGACGTTGAGTACAATAAGTTACGTTCATATTCGTGACTTTGAGCATGAGCATGAAAACACGATGTACTAATTTATTTATTTATTTATTTTTTTTCAGGTGGAACTGCAGTTACGTGTAACGCGTGCATATTTTTTCGTCTATGGTGCTTACGGAGCACGCGAATCACGAGTCGAGGCCACTCGGTGCTTTCTGACACGTAGATAATTAATTTCCGCGCAGAATGCATACACAGGTGGCATATATATACACATATATGTATATATATATATATGTATATACGGAAATCCGTGCGCCCGGACAAATTCCGGGCGAGAAGCCGCCACGCGTACGTTACCAAATGCATATAATCGCGGACGAGCTCCTGGAAATATCTGTGTCAGTGAAAAAAAAAAAAGAAAAAAGAAAAAAAAAAAAAAAAAAAAGTAAAACAGGAACGAAAGCGGAGCAAGCTGAATTCGTTTGGGAAATAACATCGCGCGTCCTCGCAGTGATAAAGAGAAAGAGATCGCAAGTGGTATATACACTTCCTTACACACATACCGAGTCACTCTGTTGCTCTGTGTACAAATACGTGGATGATAAGTACTACTTTTTTCATATTTTAATTACGCAGTAATTAATTAAAATGTTGCAAGCAGGAGAGAAGAGTGCGAGGCAAGGATCACTCGAGCAAAATGAGACACGAGTTTCTCGATCGGCTTAGACAGATCGCTCTTGCAGAAAAATAAGATTGCAACACTTAACAAGAAAAAAATAAATGTGTATATATTTTTTATTATAGTCGGCGAGAGAAAAAAAAAAAAAAAAAACTATTGTGGACGCAATTAATGTTAGGTAATACATTTCGTACCAGTCAAATTAGTGCAACATTTTTTTTATGCAAAAAATGCTAAATAATATCTTATGCTAAAAAAGTACACTTCAAAGAGGTTGAATTCTTCTACATGTAGCTGTTCGTCATGACGATATATTTTTCTCAGAGAGTCAGTATTTTTGTTTAAAAAAAAAAAGGTCTTATGAAAAATGAAATTTTGACTAATAGTAAATAATATTTCACGACTGATCATTATTCATCGAACTCACTATTGAGCTTTTAAAAACAAATTTCTATTCTATGACAAAATTAATAATTTGAAATAATAAAAAATTTAATATAAAAATCACCAATGCTATGTGGCCAAAAATAAATGTTTTAAAATTCTATAAAACCTCGTATTTAATAGACACATAAAATCATCATTCTACCTTGTAATAATTCTTTTTAATGAAATCGGCGAGTACAAAAAAAAAGCTCTTAATATCTCATGCTAAAAACGAACACTTCAAAGAGGTTGAATTCTTCTACATGTAGCTGCTCGTCAGGATGATATATTTTTCTCTCAATTTCTGAGTTGACGTGTATCCTTGCACAGAGGCGCCCTTTAAACTCGTCAGCCTCTGGGCGTTTAAGTCCTCAAACCATATATTCTTAATTGAGGTTCCTCTTCCCTCGTTACCGCGAAAGAGTTACCGGAAACAATGGCGATAACAATGCAACTGGGGTTGGGCGGATGTACGAGAGAATGCACACACCATTCCGATAACAAAAGCGCGCGACCTGCTCGTTTCCATTGTTTTTTTTTTTTTTATACACCGGCAGCCGTCCACTTGAGTGATATACCGCGTTACCCTAGTAACAAGTAACGAAGTGTGTTCAACTTTATCAAGAGATAACTATGCGGCGCGAGAGAAAATCCAAGGCCCCTTGGCGTGTCTTTATTCGGACGAGCGTCTCTTCCTCTACCCTGCAAGATGATCCTCGCCCCCGCGCGCTCTCTCTCTCTCTCGCTCTCTGCTTTTCCACCCTTCGTCTACTCTAGCTACCTCGCGTAATAAATTTTATAAGCGCCCGCGGTTTCCTTGGACAATGGGGCGTGTAACTCCATTCCGTTCCAATTATTTATCATCCGGAGAAAGAGAAATTATTTTCTTATTATTATTCGACTGTATACTGTATCGCTGAATACTTTTGCTGCACGTTAAATAAACTGAGAAAAATTTATTTCGTTACGTTTTTGAAATAGGCAAATATTTTATCAAAAAAAAAAAAATTTTGTTGATGCTTAATGGAATATATAAGGTATTAATGAAATAGTTACTCAGTGAACACATTAATATTACAGCAATAAACAAAATTACTTACACAGAGTTAGAATTTTTTTTTTTCTACGATTTATTGAAACATCATTTTTTCAAGTATTCGAAAGAATATCGGAGATTTCGTTTTATGTTTTTAAAAAATTGTGTATCCAATTGGTTGAAGAATTTATCAAAACAAATTTATTGATACATTTTTGGCATGTTTGTTATTACTTCATATTAATGTTATTCGTATCATCAATGCCATTTTTTTGTTCAGATTTTAATCTGGTCTCAAAGTACTCAAGTTACTTAAGAGAATTTTTTGTACGAGACTCACACTTTTTTCTTATCGAGGAAAAAATTGGAAATAATTCTGTCTTTTTAGGACAGCATTCGCAATTTTTTTCATACAATTTGAATACCTCTTTATTTTTCAAGTTGCACATATATTCAATTTATTTTCTCGTGCAATTTAAATATTAAAATCCAATTTCTCTTGCACCAAAAACAGTAAAGAAATAAACACTCCACAATATGCTCGAAGCAAATTAATTTTTTCCCCTCTTGCGTTCTATTTCCATTTTTAATTTTTTTTCTAATTTACAGAAAGCACAATTCAAAAGATTCTTTCAACAAATGTCCTCTAGCCGAAGATTCGCTAGAGGGTTGAAATGCAAGTTCGTTTCGTCCCGCCATCTGTCGGTTAAATTCCGAAAGCCAGAAAGGGTTGATATCCCCCGATTCACGAAAACTTATCGACGAAGAAGGAATCTTCTAATTTTCAATGAAAATACAATAAGAGAGCCTATCAAATATGATTTTTCCACGAACCTACCCCAGCTCCAAATCCACTTCATACCAAAACTCAGAAGAGCCTCAGAAAAAGGGGGCAGATAGCACGAAAGAAATGTAGATTTTTTTCTTCCAAAGGACAGCAAAAAGAGGTAGAAAGAAAATAGTGTCAAGCGCAGGCGTCCTGTGTGTTCGTATCCTGGGTTATGGCACCGCTATCCTTCTTCTGTTTCCCTGTCGTCCTACCGTTTGAATCTTCTTCAAGCCGCTCCTAAGTGCTCGGGCCATTATCGTAACGAGAATCCGGACGTTTCCTCTCATGGCCATTTAAACTCAAGCAAACGTGCGAAATTGCTGGTTAATGGGAGTGCCAGTACCTAGTTTGTACGAGGCGCAGGGACAGCGATATACTCGCATGGATGCGGGGTTTGTTGCCAGGAGAGTGAATAAAAAAGAAGGAAGAAAAAAAAAAAAGAAGAAGAAGAAAAAAGGAAACTCATGGAATACCCGTGGCGCCTGGTTGGCCGAGCGATCATTGTGCTAAAACAAGCGCGCAGAGGACCTCCCGCAGTTGATGGTGATTCTGGTAGCGCTTTATAGTCCTGGGAAAGCTTTTGGTCGTTCTAGCAACCGTATGTATATAAATAATGGAACAAGGGAGAAAGATCGTGGTGCAAGGATAGCGTGAGAGCGAGGAAGCGAGCTATTATTCTTGCTCCATCAGCCTCATGGTATCCTGCTCGAAAAACAAGTTGGTGCTTTGAAGCTCGAATTGGAACTAATCCTGTTACCGCATCGTTGTCACTTCGCTAGATTGCAAATAACACTTTGAGTGCCTCACTTCACTCTCTATTTATCTTACAAATTGCATTGATTATCAATGAAATTTCTGCAATCAAAGAAGGACAACAGCAGTATTTTCAACAGCTTTCAATGTAGAGAGACTCGAAGGCCCGAAGGATCAAGCAAATAATTGTCGAGCAATCGTGACTTGTTTTGCTGTTGCGTAGCGAGCAAAATCATCGAGTGACTTCATCAGGAGTGCGAGTTAATGAGAGTCGTTTGTCAGGAGCTTCCGTTTGTACCTACGAATTTTCTGCTATCCTGTCGTGCCGAAAGCTTGAAACCTTCCTCCAGGCTGGAGGGTTGCCCGATGAATTTCGTCTGGAAGCAGCACGAATAGGTTGTATATGTGTGTATATATATATACTGCCACTGGTTTGTGGATTTACCCTCGAGAGTTATGGCTTCCTGATGGTGGGAATGCTTCTGGCGCCACTCGGTTGACGAGTGACAGGACATTGACGGGGTCCTTCAGCTTAGATTCTCAAAAGCTTTCATTCCAACGACTCTTTCACGTACATATGTATATACAAAAGCACCTCATGCGTCGACATTGTCACATCAGCTATCGGCGAGTCATGAAAGCCAAAAGGCTTTCGGGACAGCTGGATGGTTGAAGTGCGCGAGGAAAAATTTCAACGTGCATGCGGTCCTGGTTCTAGGAATATTTTCCATTCTGAAGTTTCACGGTGAGAAACTACGAGCCAGAGGGTTCTGTCAGACGCGATGGGGTGCGAAGAGAAAAAAATCATTCGCTGCCAGTGTCTCATGAGGTCCTGATGCTAGGAATATTTCTAGGGGGTAAAATACACCGCTCAGGGTGGAAAGTGTGTGCTTGAGACGAAGAAGGCTTCCTCTTGGATCTGCAAGAAAAATGAAGAAGAAAAAAGACAATTAGAAAAATAGGTATGTTTTTGTTCAGCCTGGCGAAGATCCAATTGTTGCCAGGATTTCATAAATATTAAAATCACTATGTGTTTTAGCTTTTCTGTTCCTTTAGAAAAATCACGAGTGACAGTCTTGTCTGTGAATATCTTTGAGAATTAATTTCAGGCACAAGCTCTTGGCGAGACATTGTCGGAGGTCAGTTTCCTGACGGAATCAACGTAAGATAAAGTGTGTTCGCCCCCGAAACGCATACTTATCGCCCTCGAGAGTAACAGGCAGTCATAGACAGCTAGCAGGGAATTACCAAGTCATTCAAGGGAATCGATAGGGGCTAGCTTTCTCTCTCTATCTCTCTCTCTCTCTCTCTTTGGTTGTCCAAGTCCTGCGAAAGTCGAGCTTACAAAGCAGGATATCATTCTCAATTCCTGATACCGAGTCGTACTCGTGGTTTTGAAGTCCTGCCAATGAGAGGACAAAACGTGCGCAGCAAATGCTTCGACGACATCGAAATATAGGTGAATGTTTTCCCTACAGGAGGCGTACCATCGAAAGGTCCTTCCGCAACATCTTCCCCAGCTTGGTGCTGATGGTAGCCTTGTCGATCAGGTCACCATGAGGATCGAGACACGGAAAATGCCTCCTGCCGAGTAACATGTGGATTCAAGAGAGCCCAATTCTCTTCTTAGATGATGCTGATGTCCTGGCAGAAGTTTAAGATTTTCCACGTGTTGGTGGTTTCAATCCTCTCAGGGCCACAAACACCGTACCCGAGGAGTACTCGAGTACGGTGCGGTGAGAGCTTCGGTATTCGGTTATGCCGTAAAATTCGCATTCGTATCGTTGGATGGTAGATATATCGGCCTTACACTTTCTCGTATACCTTAGCTTATCACCTCCACACGGCTCTACTACCCTACACTTTGACTTCCTGTTTTCATCCGGTGTCTCCGACACACCGTGACGGACAAACCGGAAATTACTCATTCATATTATATGCACTTGTGGGATTGAAATGTATATTAGGGTGGAAAAGAAAAAAAAACGTTTTTGTTAAGCTACACAATGAAAACGAAAGTACAGCTTTTCTACGTTCAACATAATTTTGTCTGCAAATGTTATTAATTTTTTAAAATAATAATGCAATATTAATAAATTTTCTTGCTTGTTACGTTTTGTTTTAACGAATCTGGTAACAGTCTGAATTAGATTAAATCATGTTTTTCTGTGCTTATCGTAATTTATATTCCTTGCAATAAACAAGCTTACCCAAAAGGCCTTTTTTTTTTTTTTTTTTATTCCTGAGAATTAAAAGTGCCGGATTATAAAACTTTGTGCTACTTCTGATATCCTGACTCCTAAGACGCGTTGCACATCTTGAGGTGTTTTGGAGCGTGAAACCCCTGGATTCCTGTTCAACGGAGGGTGAACCTACCCGGCTAACATTATCTGCGAGTCGCACTCGTACAGCAACCCCTGTTTCACATCCTTTTGCCCAGGATACCCTGCTGTTTTGCTACCTTCACCGTCATATGTACTCTTGATTCGGAAATATGCTTCGCGTTTGAGGCAATTAAGTGCATTTGCGTAGGCGCTGTACCATAGCTAATTCAACTTGATCCAATTCACCAGTACCGCTGTTTTTCAACTCCGGAGCAATATAACTCAATTAAACGAACGTTATCTCAGTTTCAACTACAGTTCCACCACTCCTATGTATGGAGGGATGTGTATATATATATATATATGTATATGTGTGTGTATATATACAGTACGAAAATCCATACTCTGCTTTTTCTCGGTAATTAATTACTACTTTTTGTTGTCGAATATAATTTTATTTTATTGTAAATTTAAATATCTCTGTGATAATTAGCAGAGCATTGGTTATTTCTATTGCCATGAAAAGTAAAATAATAATAATGGTTCCAATATACAATACCAATATCAATTGCCAATAATTTTTGGAGTATTTTTATTGCATCTGTTTGATGGGATAAAACTACAAATAAAGAGGTTCAGAATTATTGTAATAATTATTATTATATTTGCATGATTTAAACGTTATCAACGATTTCCCAGCTGAAAAAGTTCGAAAAATTTGACAACATCCCTCAATCCAAGTTTGCCAAAAATGGCATTAAAATACATGAATGTTGATTGAAATTTAATTATTACACTAATTGATTATGTTTTTAAAAAATTATAAACGATTGTTTCCAATAAAAAAAAATTATAAAATCGTCCACAATCATAAATACTAATTATGATTGTGAACAATTGTCATAATAACGTTAATACATTTAAAAAAAATGTATATATTAATGCAACTTTGGAGTTCTCATCGCATTGTAGAATTTCCATTTTTCGTTTGATTTTACGAATAACAGATGGATTCTATTAAAGGAAAATAGGGGAATCGCTATACCATAGGAGGAGGTGGTAGAAAATGTGTAAGGGTGCGATAGTTTGATTCTTGACTTCCACGCGTCGGATGTTTCCCTTGTCGTTTGCACCCCAGAAAAGCTCGACGTATTTCTCGACGTCACCCAAGATTGGAAACCACCCCTGGTGACGTAACCAGACGGAAAATATCAACCCCCGTATAGCTTGGTCGGTGCACGCGATGTTGAAAAGCTCGACGATGACGCGCGCTCCCGCGCCTCTAAGGAATCCGGGCATGACGCGGACACACCCGAGCTACGTAGTTTCCCTACGTTACGTAACGTGACGTTGCGACAACGAGATGCTTCGATTGTCAGGGGTTCAGGAGCAACGAGAAGGTCTCTGAGCCCACTTTCAACCCCCCCCGTCGAGGACACATTCGTATAGTACGCTCGGTAGGCGACCCCTAAAGGCTTCCACACATTCGCAGGAATGAGGAACAGAGAACAGGGTATAATAAGCTTGCCGGCAAGTACGAAACCTTTCGACTGACATCAACATCGAATATATAATATTATAATGTATTGAATTATTTTTTTGATTTATCAGACCTCTATTTTCTGCAGGATATTTTTTTTTTTATTAAAATACTAAATGATAAAATGCTACATATTTTTATTAATTTAATATAAAGATGGAATGTTTAGTATATTATAATGTATTGATTTATTTTAATTGATTTATCTGACCTCTATTTTCAGCAGGATATTTTAAAATAAAAATACTAAATAATAAAATGCTCCATATTTTCATAAATTTAATACAAAGATGGAATGTTTTGTAGGAAGTGAGCAAAATATTGTAATTTAAATGAAAGACAAGTTCGATTCGGGCTCTCGAATTTCGTCGAAGATCCGAGGATCGGGCTCGTCGTCGGGGTCGAATTCGACATCCATTGGATCGACTTCTTTGGGGTGTCTGGGCACTCGGGGTGGCGCACATGGTGCCGGTCGAATTAGGCACGCTTCGACCCTTTCTCTCACTATTTTCTCCTCGGCATTTCCGTCTATTATCGACGCAGACGTACCAGCATAACGTAACAAGGACTCGACGTTTCTCTCGAACTCCTGAATCTGTATATACAGCATGTTTGAGATTTTAAAAAAGTGAATCTTTTCGAAACTTTTGGGCGTTTTGAACATTGCATCATATTTTATAGCAAAAAAAAAATGTGTATTAAAAAACAGTTTTGTAATGACGAAAAATTATGCTGACTCAACTGACAGAGTATATCATACTCATATTAAATACTCTCATACATATATTAAAAGCAACATTACATCTTGCTCGACGATGCATTTGCAATCTCTCGGATGTATGGCCAACACTTTCCCAGAAATATCGGACTCGCAATAATTTTTTGAATGAAGATTATGCTTGCTGCCTGTTGCAACGTTGTAGCGACGATTCAGTAGTCTTTCGTTACAAATTTTTTCATCGACTTCAATGAAAATTACTCTAAAAACACGAGTTCTCTGGTTAGGACAGTTCAGAAATAAATATGTAGATGAAGTAGTAATTATGAAAAAGGGGCATCTCATGAGAGATATCGAAAAATCAGGACCTGGAAGGGACCTTATTGGGATTTAGAAAAATGAGAGCCTGAAAGGGACCTAATTGGGACTTAGAAAAATCAGAGCCTGGAATGCATTTTATTGGGAATTAGAAAAATCAGGGCCTTGGAATGGGTTCCATGTGGCAGTTGGAAAAATCATAGCCTTGTGTCATTTGATCTCAGCCAGTTCGAATGTCCTCGGCAACAACGACGAGATATTTTAATAATATAGAAAGATATTTCAAGTAAAATTTCATTCAAATGTATAAAAGCATGCAGACCTGTTGGGAGGTGTTGCGATCGTATCTAAAAGCTTGAAATCCTCCACAGTAATAGGATAGCCAGTAAGAACCCAGCCTCTTTTTGTGCAGTCGTCAGCAAGAAGATATTTCTGATAAAAAAATATTCAACAAATCATGATAAACATAAACGCATTATGTTTTGAATATAAAAATATTAAATATCAATAATGGGACCACCTCGACGACGCGAATTCTCGTATCTGCGTTTGGTAAATTACAACGACACTTGATCGCTCTGAGCTCTTTTCCCAAAGGTGTGTTCTGCATATCAGCTTGCAGCAGAATTTCAATAAAATCAACTGAAAGTAGAATAATTGCTCTAAAAATAGACAAATATCTCCTACAAATAATGGAACCGAAAGGGGACTCCAAAAATTCAAAATATCGAAATACCGTGAACCAAATTAAATCTTCGAGAAAGATGTTTGGCCAAACTACGAGATCCTGAGCCTCTGGACCCGATAAGAACGACTCGGAAAATGCACGGTGCACCGCAATGCTTTTTTCTTTCAGCCAAAATTACGCAAGCCTCGGCAAGTTCCTCTACGGATCTGTCGCCAACTTCGACTTTCTAAAAACAAACGGATGCTCCGTAAAATTACAGGAATATTATATTGCTAGCAAAATCAGTGCTAAATATTTTTTTTCATCATTTTTACACGTCGTATGAATCAGAGTACAAAACAGGCAGAGATATTTCCAATATTTCATTAGAATTGAAATATTGTCGCAACTTTGTAGCGGAATATTGCGAAAAGTTTTTTTAGAAAATTGTGTATAAAAAATTATATAAAAATGTCGATTTTAATTTTTTTTTTTCGAACACAAAGCTTCCTCTATAAGGAAGCAATATTAAGCAGTGATTTTTTCTATTATTAAGAACTTCAACCTCCTCGATTCAATTTGATTGCGAAAAGTATTTTTGGAAAATTATCTATAAAAAATTCTATAAGGAAGCAATATTAAGCAGTGATTTTTTCCATTATTAAGAACTTCAACCTCCTCAATTTAATGTGATTAGAACGATAAAATCAGCGGCAATACTATTAAGAAATTATTATAAATTTCACGAAGATCCTTGAGATTCTCTTGCTGCAAATTTGTCTCGCTCAAGCATCGACACTTGATAGAAGGTATGATTTCCAGCACGTGAGTTGGTGTTATTCCAGCCAGCTGAAGTGCTTTAGCTTCCAATCGTGTTCTTGGAATACCTTTTTTTTTTTTTTACAAAATTAGTCAATTTTTATTTGGTTATATAAATGAAGCATCTTTATTAAATGCTTACCAAAGAGGATCCAGCCTGTATAATCATCTTCAAAGCTTTTTAATATTGTTTGTAAATTTTTCACAACATCTTTCGCCTTAATATTTTCTATAGGAACGTTCGGCGAGATTTTCTGAATATCTTCGAGAGAAAAAGGTCTTGCACCCAATTTTTTCTGTAAGTACTGAGCGATAAAACGCATCTGAAGATCAGGAGGACCAAGCAGAATTATTCTCGAAGAGTCACGCTTTTTAATCGCGTGCTTCAAGCACTGCTTCATGTACAGAATGTGATCTGAGGGTTTCTTGATTGCTAGCTCAGTCGCAATCTCCTGAAATATAAAAGAGAAATAGAAGAATAAGTAGGTTTTTAAAATTTTTGTCGAGGCTATGAAAAACATTGTTGGACGAACGTAAAAAAGCTCGTAGATTCTGTGTTTTTCCATATAAGCCACGAATTTTGGTGGAATTTTTTGGGGTTTTTTTATGGATTCCACAGAGCTTAACATAATGATTCTTTATAGTGTAATAATTTAATTTAAGTTTGAGATGACACTGATTTTATTATGTCGCTTCTGACACGTTTGTCAATGTCAATTGTCATGCAATTTTTATATTTATCGTCGCGATTAACCCTTTTCAGGACATAATTACTGGGACGCTCCAAAATAAGAAAAAAAAATTCTGATTTCAGGAGGATGAGCATTTTTTTGCCTTCTAACAAAAAAAAATTTAATTTAAGAATTTAATAAAAAATGTATTTGATGAGACTTCTGGTGTTTCTATAAACTGCAGAAAAATTTAAATCTCAAATTGATATTTGAGAAAGTTATGATAAAAAAGAAATTCCAATTCTTACATTTAAAAAAAAAATTTTTAATTTACGATTTTTCATTTTTTTTCAAATTTTTAGAGATTTGGAAAAAATTCAAATGGCAATGAAAAAGATGTTTAAAAAAATCATTATTGTAACAAATTATCAAAATCCGAGGCGCTGAGGGTCAGGTTGGAAATTTGACGTGGAATGCCCCATACATATTATAATTTAATGCCATCACATTAAATATAACACATATTGCATTAAATAGTTCATGGAAAAACATTACTTTTTTGATTTTACATTTTTTTTTGTCCCACTTCAATCTTTGCCTAAAAAAAAAATTAAAAAAAAAACAATTTCCAAAGAAGTGAATTAAAAAATCTGAAAAAATTCACAGAGTCCCTTTAAGTAGTAGTACTATATATATATTGGGCCAATTATGGAACAAACCCAAAAAAAAATGTCTGAGTTGCTGGAGAAGGCATCAAATATTATTTTCATTACCTCAGATTTTGACCTCGATCGTCTAAATCGAGACCACACACATATATATATATATATAGAACCATTGGCAGCATTAATTTCCGTGTCAAAAATCCGGTAAATGACAAAGTGTCTCCTTACTAACCGATAGAAAGTAAATTCTAGCAGACGACAATAATGCAGTCTAAAGAGGGCGCCACCCTCCAGCGGTTTGTTACTTTCACTCTGGGTTTTTCCACGAGAGCTGCATCATGCCTCAACGTGCAAATCGCCGAGCAAGCAGCTGCGGCACATTGTTCATCACAGTGTTAGAGTGTAAAGGGAGTGCACGCGACTTCACAGCGAGAGGGTATATTTTGTCAGGATGTCAAAATCAAGGAAACAAGATGTTTCCGAAGTCGCGGAGAAGATTCAAGATATGGATATCGAGGAAGCGGGCAAAAAAATGTCCCACAAGGAGAAAAAGAAGCTGAAGAAACAGCAGGAATACGAAAAAATCGTGGAACGTATGACCAAGACCGGCGGTCAGGGACACAGCGAGTTGGAATCTAATTTTACGGTCTCACAGAGTTTAGCCCAAACTCGTGGTGCACAACAGCTTGACAATGCTGTTGATATCAAAGTTGAGAATTTTAGCATCGCAGCTAAGGGCAAGGAACTTTTTACAAATGCCAGTTTGCTCATAGCGCAGGGCAGGCGATATGGCCTTGTAGGGCCAAATGGGTTAGTAAAAAAAATTATGCAAAGTAGAAGACTTTGCACGTCGCTTCTTCATTATTTTCGAATTTTTACAAAAGCCACTTCTGCGAGGAAATATTTTCATCAATTTTGGCTTCCTCGTAGAGGCTCTGTAAAAAAAAAAGAAAAATGCTGTTAGATTTCTTACCAAAAAAAATAGTACTACTTAATCATAGGTATTTTAGCTTCATTGATTTTATTTACGTTTTTAAAAAATTTTATTTCAGTCATGGAAAAACTACATTGTTGCGTCATATTGCAAAAAGAGCCTTTGCTATTCCGCCCAATATAGATGTTCTCTACTGCGAGCAAGAAGTCGTAGCTGATGAGACTCCAGCTGTGGAAGTTGTACTAAATGCTGACATCAAGTGCAAGGAACTCCAAAATGAGTGCAAGAAATTGGAGGAGCAGGCTGAACAGGGAATCGAAGCTGTTCAAACAAGACTGCAGGAGGTAAGTTATTACCGAAATGCTTTGAGTATTGTTTTTATTTTAAAAAATTCCAACTTATTTTCTGACACTAGAAAATATGCAAAAATATTTTTCATGCTAAATTATAGTATAAAATTCACACTGGAGTAGAATTTATTTATGTGAAAAAGTGTGGAAAAACTCCAAGAATGTTTGTAAAAGAAAAGTGTGAGAAACTGGTGTTTTAGTAGCTCTCTAATTATTTCACAATTATGTATTGATAGCTGGTAAACAATTTATTAAATTTTCTTTAGGTCTACGAAGAGCTAAAAGCTATAGGAGCCGATTCCGCGGAACCTCGGGCTCGAAGAATTCTCGCTGGTTTGGGATTCAGCAGAGCAATGCAGGACAGAGCGACGAATCGTTTTTCCGGCGGTTGGAGAATGCGCGTTTCACTGGCAAGAGCGCTCTTTGTAGAGCCAACTTTGTTGCTTCTCGACGAGCCGACAAATCATTTAGATCTTAATGCCGTTATTTGGCTCGACAATTATCTCCAATGCTGGAAAAAGACACTATTGATAGTTTCTCACGACCAGAGTTTCTTGGACAACGTCTGTACGGATATCATTCATTTGGACATGTTCAAGCTCTTCTATTACAAAGGAAATTACAGTATGTTCAAGAAGATGTACGAACAAAAGCGCAAGGAGATGATAAAGGCGTACGAGAAACAGGAGAAACGTATCAAGGATCTAAAGGCATCGGGTCAGAGCAAAAAAGCTGCTGAGAAAAAGCAGAAGGAAGTTTTAACGAGAAAACAGGAGAAGAATAAGACAAAATTGCAAAAACAGGATGACGAAAATGGACCTCAGGAATTGTTGGCGAGACCTCGAGAGTATATTGTTAAATTTAGCTTTCCGGATCCTCCGCCACTTCAACCACCAATTCTTGGTCTTCACAGTACGTAAACGTGTGCCACAGCTGAGCTTTAGAATGAATTTTTTTTTTTGCGCCAAATTTCACGTGAATTATTTATTCGTTACAGATGTGTCCTTTGCTTACGATGGACAACAGCCGTTATTCATTGACGTCGACTTTGGTATCGATCTCAGCTCCCGTGTCGCCATTGTCGGACCTAACGGGGTTGGAAAATCTACCTTCCTGAAATTATTGACCGGTGATCTAACACCGAAATCTGGAGAACTCATAAGGAATCATCGATTGGTAAATCTCAATTATTACAATTTTTTTTTTTATGTTTCTTGCGCTGAAAAGAGTTCCGAAAAAAAAATTATAAAAATATTTTCTATTATTGTCAATCTATAATAGGAAAGTGAATTTTTTCTTTCCTTTTTATTTTAATTTATGAGAAAATCCGATTATGAGAAATATCTGGGGGAGTCTCAAAAAATTGCTGTATTTACAAATAGGTGCCACAAAAAAATTTAATTACTTCTCGTTTCGTTAATTTAACTTGAATTTTTACAGAGAATCGGTAGATTCGATCAGCACTCAGGTGAACACCTCACTGCCGAAGAAACGCCCTCGGAGTATCTGATGCGTTTGTTCGACTTGCCTTACGAGAAAGCGCGAAAGCAATTGGGAACTTTTGGTCTAAGTTCGCACGCGCACACGATTCAAATGAAGGATTTATCTGGTGGACAGAAGGCTCGTGTAGCCTTGGCGGAGCTTTGCCTTAATGCGCCGGACGTCGTGATACTCGACGAGCCGACGAATAATCTCGACATCGAATCAATCGACGCACTCGCCGATGCAATAAATTCGTACAAGGGTGGCGTTATTATAGTTTCTCACGACGAGCGTCTCATCCGTGACACCGAGTGTTGCCTTCATGTTATTGAGAATCAAGTGATAAACGAGATTGACGGAGACTTTGACGACTACAGAAAAGAGCTGCTCGAGAGTCTCGGTGAAGTTATCAACAATCCTAGCATAGCGGCAAATGCAGCGGTGCTACAATGACCAGGCTTGGGCCTCTAGAGATTTATACACTGTTGATAATGTTATGAAAATTAATGCAGCTCTGCTTAAAGTTTTTATGCATAATCCACATTGATGAAAGATATATATGCCAAAATACACGATTTTTCTTGCTGGATAAAAGTCGCGAAATTGATTAAGAATTCCGGGTTGGTAAATCAGGAATTTTTAATATAGCCACGTTTTTGACTGAATCGTTGTCACTATTTTTCCATCAGTTGCTTTACTGTTAAAAATACTAGTTTAAGAATTTTTTGTACAAAAACCAAGTATATTAAATTTTATATAGAATTAAATATTAAAGATTTTGTATATTAATATATACACGGTTTTTGTATAATAAATCTTGTGCAAGTACATTAATTTTCACGAAAAAAAAAAAATGTTTACACCTTACCATTTAATCACGTATATATATTTTTAGCAACAAATACATCGTATACATCCCGCAAATATTTAAAGACATTTAAAATATACTTCCTGGTGTACCTTGTGCATTCTATTACTTTGCTTCCTTGAAGGTAACGTACAACAAATTTAATATAGGATAATATTCGTTACATTTACATTTCAAACATCATTACACATGTTTATTAAATTTCGTTTTATGCATAAAAACTTTATGCATCGTTTTATGACCTTTCAAACGGATTTCTTTTTTTTTTTTTTTTTTTTTTTACAGTGTAGTATATACGATGAAGAGAATGAAAATAATAAGATCGGGTGGGGAAGCTTTTTGTATGATAGTATTCACTCACAAACGAAAATATGCATAATTGATTATGCGGGATCGCAATTATTTGTACGAACGGAGTCTCGTTTCAGTGAATAATAAATAAAATTGTTTCTATTCATCCAACAGAGTGTGTTTATTGATTTTTCTTGTCGATATTTATTAACGTTAATATGCAAAGTCATTTAAAAGATACTTTTAAATTTTACACGAAACATGTATATTAAATTTAATATAGAAGCATATTACTTTTCATAATTATCAGTTCTAAACAATTTTTTTTTACAATGATACATATACAAAAAAAAAAAAATTATAAGTGGACAATCTTTTTTTTATACATGAATTATTCAAGATTGCAATTATATTTGTGTGATCGAAACTTCGGTTTTTAACGAATATAAATAAATTCAAAAAAATCGATAAATTTCATCCAACGGAGTGTGTGTATTTATCGATTGCTCTTAAAAGCGTGACATACAGCCAAGTAGGTATATAAATGCGTAAGTCGAGAGCGATTAGCGGCTCGTCAGCACCTAGAATTACAGTGAGAAGGAGAGAAAGGCCCATATTCGGGTCTGGCGGGTTTCCACGTGAAATCACGTCGAGGACGTCGTGTGAATTCTCCTCTACCTATAAAGTTCTACGAGCGAGCGAGAGGGAAGCCAGTTTGGATTTCGAAATTTCTCCCCCACCTCAAAAATCCCTTCCTAGAAAACATATATATATATATATATTTATATATTTATTTTGTCGTGGCGCCGAGACGCTCGCGCGGTGTGGTGTCGTCGTGAAACGCCTTCCTCTCTCCGTGAGCAGACGGTCGGTTGGCTCGTATCACGGCGGCGAGAAAAGGAGAGTGTGGGATATCGTCGCTGCCAAAAAGGGCAGACCTCTGGGGCTCTGCAAGAACGATGATGAGTTTCGTAGTGATGGTGGTGGTGAAAATTGTCAAATAACCAATTTCGTTAACCAAGTTGGTCGTAACGTGCCGTTTAATCGCGTGTACGTGACGCGTTTTTTTTCTCCTTTTTTTTTTTTTTTTCTTCTTCTTTCTTTCTCTCTTCCTTTTCGCGATAATGTCGAGCACACTCGAGAACAAGATACTGAATCTTCAGGAACGTTTAAGGGCCGAGAAGGAATCGAGGGATCGAGATAGACAGACTAATGATATCGTACCAGGAACGGCTATGCAGCCGTCATCCTCGGCACCGACGTCCAGTCCGGTTGCACGAAGACCACGGCAACGTGAGTATTAACAATAATTTCACTTCGTTTCTCTGTGGTCTCTTGTGGGCTTGTACTTTTTAGCGCTATCCGGGGAATCACCTTAACCGAGATCTTCATGCAGGTTATGTTGATACGAATATTTATTTACTACGCCTTTTTAATCCTACAACTTGAAGATTTCATCGGAATTTAATCCCGAGTCTTTTGGGTCACTGAAGAATGTAGGACAGGTTTCTTGGCAATCATTTTATCTGGTTGAAGTTAATTTTTTTTCTCTTTTTCTGGGACATGTTGCTAAATGGGGTTTGATTTTGGAGTAGTTTACTTTGATTACTGCTAAATTTATGCAAATAGTGTTGAATTTATTTTTATCACGGTTTGTTTTGTCAGGAAATTTATCTTATTGGGAGAGATGGTTTGTTTTTAGATGTAGGATGGGAATATTCTGTTCGATATATGTTTTTAATCAGAACTGTGTGTTCTCTTTGGGAGTGAGAGTTGTTTTATTGCTTTTTAATAATGGAATATGCAATATGTGGATTCCATTCTCAAATTGCTGAGTGGAAGATTTTTTAATTTTTTATCTGGGCAGAATTTTCCATTGGAACAATTTTATAGAATTGACAAACTACTTATGAGTCTTGGGAGATTTTTATTTGTCTAATTTAATCGTATGCAAATTTACCTCAACAACTTTTTTTATTGCAGATAATTACCTCTGACTCTGAGACCCAAGAAGCAATCAGCTGAAATTATGATCAAGAATTTTAAATAAAGTCAATAAATCATTGATCAATTGCAATAAATAGTATTTTCTTCATTTTTTGTTAGGATCTTTTGTCAATGATTTTATCTTATTAGGGGGATGACTTTTAACCACATGTGAATGTGGATTTTGTTCAGATATTGATGAAACTTTGAGAGTGGGTTTATGGAGTTGAGGTTCTATTTGTGTGAATTGTCGAATGTAGAAAATACTAATCAGAGCAGCATTCTCTTTAATTTATATTAATTCATAATTCTTCAAACTGATTATAAATTATAAAAATTGATTAACAAAAAATTGTAAATAAAATCAACACAAATCCAGGGAAATAGATTTTCTAA
This sequence comes from Perithous albicinctus, assembly GCA_964016905.1. NCBI lineage: Eukaryota > Metazoa > Arthropoda > Insecta > Hymenoptera > Ichneumonidae > Perithous > Perithous albicinctus. Next base: position 16,346,831 of record OZ024699.1, read on the forward strand.
TTACTATTTTAATTATTAATTAGACTTTTTTTCCAAAATATTTATATCTTGTATGAATGTAGATTTTTTAAATTTGCACCTGTGATTTTGATTGAATCACTGTCTGATCTATTATTTGAGGATAAGAAAGATTCAAAAGACAGGTGAATCACGCTAGATAATCTTTACATTGTAATTTAAATAATTTTGTAATCAATTCTCCTGAGTAGTATTTGTAGTGTGAATCATTGTCATTAACTTCATCTTATCAATGGCATTTCCACCTGATTCATTTGTATCCGGTCCTTCATGAGGTGTAATCTTGTATCTATAATATTGAATCACATAGATTGCCAACTTGGAGCTCATGACCTAAGATGCAGCTGAATCATCTTGCAATAGTTACTTCAATTCTACTGAATGATAAAAATGTTATGAATTTCAGGCAGTACAATTTGTACTATGAATCATTATCACTAGCTTCGTCTTATCAGTGTCACACATAATTTTATATCGATACAATTGAATATTATCTTACATCTGGCAATAATATTGTATCTATGATATTAATTATTAATAATTACCAATTGTATTTCATTTGGACTCGATTGTCTGAAAATGTAACTGAATCATCTTGGAATTCAAAATTACTTGAATTTTATTAAATGAAATGTGTACAGAGCATTCTATGCAAATTCAACCATTTTTAAAATGTATAAAAAAAAAAATTGTATTTTTTAGAGTTACATTAATGATATAAAAAAATTGCGGACTCAATCGGAACGATCAAGGATTATAAAATTGATTAATGATAAAATTGTATTGATATTATTAAATGAGTTAATTTTGTTCAAAATTCTATCAGTTGGCGACATGGGCACTCCAACAAGACCGAAGAGGCAACTGGATCTACCGGTACTCCAAATGGTACCGCCGAAAGCTCACAATGGCGAGTTCGAGTCAAAGCTCCAGGAGATAATGAAGCAGAATGGTATATTGAACATAAACGGTCAAAAGTATCAGACAGAGATGAAGGATTTGGAGCATCTTGGTGAGCTCGGGAACGGAACTTGCGGACACGTTGTTAAGATGCGACACAAGCCAAGCGGTGTCGTAATAGCGGTGAAGCAGATGAGAAGATCCGGCAATGCCGAAGAGAACAAGAGGATAATAATGGATCTTGACGTTGTACTGAAATCCCACGACTGCCCTTACATTGTTCAGTGCCTAGGATGTTTCATAACCGAATCCGATGTCTGGATATGCATGGAACTAATGGCGACGTGCCTTGACAAATTGCTGAAGAAATGTCGGCAGGCTATACCCGAAGATTTTTTAGGCAAAGTTACTGTAGCAGTAAGTTATAATTTCGAATGTCAAAAAAGAAAGAAAAATGTTTTTCATCCCTGAAAGCTTTCAATACTCTAATGAAAAATCTTGAATTTGTATGTTACAGACCGTAAAAGCGTTGTCGTACCTGAAGGAGAAGCACGGAGTAATACATAGGGACGTTAAGCCTAGCAATATACTACTCGACGAGATGGGAGGCGTGAAACTTTGCGATTTCGGTATATCCGGACGTTTGGTCGACAGCAAAGCGAAAACTAGGAGCGCCGGGTGCGCCGCTTATATGGCGGTGTGTGTTTTTGAAATAAATAACTCGTACTCTTTTTTTATCGTTTTCGTGAGAAATTAATGAAAATTATTTTGATGTCGATTCTCTCTCTCTGTGTGTGTATATATAGCCTGAGAGAATAGACCCGCCGGATCCAACGAAGCCTGACTATGATATACGAGCTGATGTGTGGAGTTTGGGAATAACACTGGTGGAATTAGCTACCGGAGTCTTTCCCTACCGAGACTGCAAGACTGATTTCGAGGTATATCTTAATTCATTTCTGCTTCCTCAGGAAACTTTGTTTTCGTAAAAATCTCAAAAAAAAATATCATAAAAATTAAATTTGTGAAGAGATTTTTTAATAATATTTAATATTTTTAATGGCTGGAATATGCAAAAAAAAAATTCTGAAAAAATACCTACGTTTTTTCTTCAACTAGACCAATATCCTGAAGAAATGTGAGGACGTTTTGTTGACATGAAACATTGGGGTGGCTGACTTGACGTGTTTTGCCCCACATACATCTGGACAATTTTTTTCAACTACGTTTCTCAACGTTTCAGACCATTTTGAATGTTCTAACATGAAAATCTCAACAAAAAAAAAAGAAATTTAATGAAAACAAAGCTTCCTCCGTAAAAGTTTCAAAAAAGATCCACTGCGTTGTTAAAAAAAAAATAACATCATATTTTTGGCAAGAAACTCTCACAAGTTAGTTTAATATAATTTTGTCAAATTTTCAGGTCCTTAGCAGGGTAGTGCAAGACGATCCACCCTCCCTGCCATTGGACACACTTTTCTCAAAGGAGTTTCGAGCTTTCGTAACTTGCTGCCTGACGAAAAATTACAAACATCGGCCTAAGTATCACAAGCTCATGGAACATGCGTTCATACGAAAATACGATACGCAGCCGGAGGACAGCAACAGCAGTGGCAGCACGAATTCCTCGTCGTTGCCGACCTCCGGCTGCCAGTGGTTCGGTACGGTAATGCGACAGCTCGAACCAAGGTGGGTGATATTTCTCAGAGTCCCTTTTAATTCGCTCGATTATCCGTCTACGTGTATTACTTTCGATTAGTGAAAGTTTTGTTGTACAGAATAAGCTTTTACATACAATTCTTAACGTCGATAACGACAATGTCAAATCGGTAACGTGATATTTGGCATAGATAGATTATTATTATTATTATTACATTTTATTATATTGTTAAACGGCATGAGATTCCCGACTAATATCAGTAATGTTTGGTTTGGTTTGAGAAATAACCGGGTATCCCCCGATCCGTTGGCTAGCCTTTATTTTACAAATATAAATCGAAACGTTTTTTTAACGCATCTCTAATGTTTGCCGTCCAATGGTCATTTTTGTTTTCTTTTTTTTTTTTTAATATTTAAAAAAATTAATATATATTAGTTTAGTGGAACGTTCGCGTTTGTAGAAAAATTACGTTACAATTTTGATTTTTACCTATTTTTCTTGTATTTGTCTTCGATTCACCAAACACGACAGAATTATTTAATAACGCAAAGAACCTCGTAAATGAGAATTAAAAGTTTGCGTGCGTGTTAAATTGTGTTGCAGCGTTGAGCTTGAGGGAGGCAGCGCAGCGTAGCATATTCCCTCTCTCTGTCCCTCGCCCGTAAGCCCACCACGCTCCACTCCTCACTAAAGTTACCCCGAAAAAAAGAAAAAAAAAAAGAAGAATAAATCCACAACAAAAAAAAAAGTTGAACAAAGAAAAAGTGAACAGAATCTGATACCTCTATGAAACGAAAACAAAAAATCATCCCCCCGACAAAATCTGCCCGATTTTCATTTCGAGTTGTTTGGTTTGTGCACGCGCCTGTTACACACCCCACCCTTCAACCCCCACTCATGGTAAGCATTCTTTTTTATTTTTATTTCAATACTCGTTCTTTTTTTAGTTTTACACACGTTTTTTTTTTTAGTTCTCGCTGTTGTTTATTTTGTGACTGTGTGTCGACTCACCGGTTATGTGGCGTGCGTAGCACCGTATCACCAATCGTAAAATATTAGAAGGAAAAAAAGAAAAGAGGAAAAAATATCAGCATGAGATTTTTTTTTTTAAATTCCGATTACCTATATGTCGTACTTGGCTTACCCTCGTAGATTTATTTTACAAAAACTGCCTCTCTCTCTCTGTCCTGTCCTGTGTTGCATGAAGAAATTATGATTAACGCTCTAACTTTCACTAACAGCATATCGACTATTTAATAGTCACTGGAAAGAATGTCTTTTCGTCGTTTCTGTGCTTCAAGACACGATGAAACACATTTTTTCCTTAATCTTTCCACTGATTATTGAGGGAACTGTGTTGCCGGGAAAAGGGCATAAAAATATAGATTTTAATGATGGTACGGTTGCTTTTAAAACACATTCAAAATTTATGATATGCACATGAAGACTCATAAATCAACAATTATTCACAGTCAGGTAATGGAAAAGAATGAAAATTATATTTCTTCTCACTATATGCACTATACGCCTGCATAAACAAACGCAATTATTTATTGGGTATTTCATAAGGTTTCACTTCAAATTCTTTCAAAAGCAATAGTATCATCAGTAAAACATATTTTCTAATGCCTCCTTTAGGTGACTCGTTTCTCTTAGAAAGTCAAAATTTACAAGTGACTTCACCAGGTGTAAACGACAAATTGTAGCTGTCAAGTTCTACGCCACTATCCGGAGAGTCACCGTCGAAAAAAAAAGAAAAAAAAAACAGACACTAGAAGTTGAAGGAAATGGCACGTACTCCATCGAAATACGATTCAGTTTCAGGTTGTCGGGTGGGCAGCATCCTCATCATCAACCGCAGCAGCAGCAGCAGCAGCAAGTGCATCAACAGCAGCAGCAGCAGCCTCCTCGAGTAACGGGTCACGTGTCGCTCAAGCAAACAGCGCACCTAAGATCTCACTCCGAAGTTCCAGCTTTTATGAAAAGCAACGCGACCAAAGAGCACTCACAGCAGCTTAATACTACGAATTTTCTCGCATTTCATCAGCGCTCGAGCAGCGAGAATAGCGCTGCTAATTATGTGCCCTACAGTCCTTACGCGAGCAAGCGAAAGGACAATTTACCGAGGCCTTTCTCGCCACCGGCGAACAAGGATCCGGTCGAACCGGAACCAGCGCCGAGCCTTCAAACGAGGCCTTTCTCGCCGTGGAGGCAACACGTCGAACATACTAGTAGAGAATACGCGGCTAAAAGATGTTCGGCCAATGGTCAGGCCTACGCTGATGGAAGATCCTACTCTCCGTACAGACACGAGACGACGAACACGACGGAGACCAACACAAGACCCTATTCACCTTATCAAGGACGTTACGAAGAGCAACGAGATAGCAGCGCCGATCGATGGCAAAATGTCTCGCGCTCCTTGAGCCCATTCGCCAGAGATTATTCTCCATGGCGTCGGGAAAACGTCGATCCACCTGGCGTCGTACAACCGGTTACCGAAACCGGAAGATACTCGCCTTTTGTTCAGCAGAGACTCGGACATCTTCCGCCTGCTCCGCAGACTCATCCACCCACGCAGGATATTTATGGCAGTCCTATGGTCAGTCGAAAAAGGTAAGAAAGGGAAATTTCAATTTTTTGTACCAATTTAAAAATTTGAAATTTTTCTCAAAATTTTTTCGATTTTTTCGAGTAACTTTTTCCAAAAAAAGTCATTAAAAAAATTTTTTTAAATGAGACGAGATGTCAGTTCATGGAGGGTTTTTGCCTTCGGGATTGTTAAAATTCGAAGGAAAGACACTAAAAATTCCGCGTGTTGCAGGTTTCCCTCGGAACCTCCGCCGCAAGGTTCCCACGGTTCAACCAGTCCCCAACTGCTCATCTCCCGATTCGCTCATCAATTGAAGCAGGACCCACCGGTGACGGCGGCTCAGAATCAGAACACAGGTGGCGCAAAGGAATCAGCGAAAAAGCGTTTTGCCTCGTACGTGAGGCTGAGACTTGGCGGGGAACGGGCGCCTTCACCAGAGCCTCCGCCGAGAATGAATAGAGGAGAATCGCCTCTCGCTGTTCGAAGAAACATGGTGGATCAACCCTCGCCCTCGTTTCCCCGAAGGTGTGTTCTTGAATCTTCGCTTCTACCCTCCCACATGCTTCCTCATTATTTTCCATATTTCATAAAGTTTGTGCAATACTATCACAGATACGGCAGTGAAAAATTTGAAAATTGAAATTTGCACAATCTCATATCGGTCAGCACTAAATGTTACTTTGTTTCTGTTCATAATACGAGTTGATTTAATCGAAATTTACGACAATTATGGTCAGAATCAATTTTTATTCGAAAAGTTACCGGTCCTTAAAGTTCAAACGACTTATTAATTTATCTTCGCAGGTACGTCTCGCCCTCGCCGCCACAGCCACCGCCTCGAAGATTATCCGAGAGCAGCTCTGTGCCGGGAAGTCCTCAGTACGTGCGAACTCGTCTGCGCTACACCCCAGAGCCGCAGAGGAGGCCACCGCCACCATAACCCATCGCTATCGTCTCATCGCGCGAGAACAACAACAACAACAACAACAACAACACTTGGGTGCCATACGCAATTGAAGTCACGAGGCCCGTAACAGCGCCGAGTCGCCTAGACGATCGTCTCGTTCGTACGGAGAACAAGATCGAGAGATACTTAAAATCGGCGATCACGACGACTCACGGGTCAATCACGAATAGTTCAAAACCAAAAAAACTTAATAATACTCTAATTCCGGAACGTCGGTCATCCTTCGTATGGAAGCCGATGTGCGCGAGCTTCGTTCGTTTGCGCAGCGCAAAGAAGCTTTTGCACGTTTGAAAAAAAAAAAAAAGAAAAAAAAAGAGGGATATAACAGAGATAAGTGATATCAGCTGACAGTCACTTATGAAATAACCACCCTGAGGCGCACGAAATGGCATCAAAACATTACAAATTTTTTAAATTACACAACTATCACATGCTATTTTATTTATTGCTTATTTTTAGTGGAATATATTAATGAATGAATTTTAAAGTATCTTTGTACAATTTGTTAAATTGTTTATGAGTCCATACCTTAAAAACAGGTAATATATATTTTTAAATGTAACATTTGCGATAAACTAAAATTCGCCCATTTTAACAATGCCATTTCGAGCGCCTGAGGACTGTTGTTACTCATTAAGGTATGTGTGAATGCAAGAGAAGAAGCCTTCTCGCGTCGTAAAAAAAAACTCTCTCGTTCCTCACAGTCCCAATCGTCACAGACACAAGACGTTCGCTAACTATACACCCTTCACATTCGTCGAAGAACTCTCTTGTATTATCGTGTGTGTAATTTATAATAGAAAGAAGAAGAAGAAGAAGAAGAAGAAAAAACTCGCAATACGATGCTCAACTTTTTTATATATCGCTTGTAAAGAAGACAATGACGAAGATATATACGAGAGGCAGATTGGTAAAGATAAACGGAGCAGTACAATTTTCTAAATAGTCGAGTTTATGAGTTCGCGATTGTAAGTGTCTAAGTGTTTGTAATCGGCTTAAGGAAGTTTTAGCGCTTTACACTTGTCGAAATCAGTGCTCAATTTTTGTAATCATTTCTGTAAAGTTTTATCCATTAAGCAACAATAATTGATTGGTCCATTATTTTTCACATTATTTTTCCAACTCTAAAAAGCACTTACATTTTTTTAAGATTTTTTTTTCCTTAATTTTACTTAGTTATGATTTTTCGAAACTAACATATTGTTAGCCGAAATTTAGAAAATTTGAAAAAATGCTAAAAAAATCATGTGCTAAATATTTGAAAAATTAGTAGATAAAGTCAGTTTACTGTGGACTGTTGCTCGAGCATTTTTATATATAACGCGGGATTTTTGAGAATTTTTGTTCAGAATTTTCAGAAGCGATTTTTTGTCATACCAAAAATTAATACCAAATCATCTTTCATCACGGTCAATTAATTCTTAAAACCTTGTAAAAATGATGACAAACATTAAGCACTGAAGTTTAATGTGATGCGTCTTCACCTCCTTAATAAATCCAGCTCGCGCGCGCGCAAGGCAGAGGAACAGAGAGAAAGAGAGAGAAAGAGAGAGAAAGAGAGCTGATTGTAATAAGAAAACCAAATCCGCGAGGAGCGTCGACCGGCGGTGGGCTCCTCAGCACCGGGAATGCACAAGCCTCGCGTCGCAACACACTCGCGTACGCTAAATATATCCTCGATTGTACAATATTATTTCATTGAGAGAAAGGGCGATATAAAAAAAGAGAGAGGGAGAGAGTGAGTGAAAAAAAAACAGAGGCGTCGCGGGGCTTTAGAAAGAAATAAACCGTTGTAATTATTATTTTATCAATTAATCGCTCATAATTTCAATTCTACAACAGAAGAAGAAGAAGAAGAAGCAAAAAACAAAGAATGAAATCACTCTCTCGTAATCACCTTCGTCGCTTATTTGACAAGAGGATCTGTTGCAATGTAAATAAACTTATATTTATACGATTCCGATTATGTCTGCATTTTTTTTTCTTCATCCACACTGTGTCTCCTTCATCCGATTAGGGACGCAAAGAATTTTCTTTGTATAGCTCCTTCAGAATGATAACTAATAGTCCCATTGCTTTACAATACTCCTTTTTCCTATCTCTCAGAATTCCTAAACTGATATCAATTGCTTCCTACATAACGAGCTCGTTTAGATTACCGTTTTATAAACACTAAGAAGTCGTGAAGCAACCAATATGAAAAGACAAATCTTCATTTTTCTACTTCGTACAACGATTACTTTTCACAGTTACATGAAACTCTCAACGACTATTAGGTCGTTTATGGTAACTTGTAAAATATAGTTTAGTCATTTAAAGTTATTATTGATAGATAAAGTTGTCCCAGTAAATCACTGCAAGCGATGTGCTCTGGTTTAACGCTGTGGTTCAAGGAAAAAGCTTCGATGGCAAATCCAAATTCCAAGCCTCATTAATCGTGGGAATTGGTGATTGAACGCTCGCGAACTTCCGGGTGATTTTGTTCGGATTACGAGAGCGAGAGCCTAACCAGTGTATCATATACGAGTTAAACGCTCGGCGACTCTCTGGCCTGGCTATCCACGGAATTCATTATCTTTTTGCTTTCGTGTGCAGCACACACTGGGGGGGAAAACGTACGATCGCCGTTCGCGCGCGTCTCTTCCCTCGTCCTCGAAACTATATATCTGTATTACGAAAAAAGAAAGAAATAAAAAGTAAAAATAACCGGTTATTAAATTTACAGAGAGGACAAGAAGACATTTGGAATTTTGGGCAATCTGTAGTGGTCGAAATTGGTTGTTTTTAAGTAGCTACTAATTGGGATAAAGGGTATAGTTGGTGCTGTGAAGGGGCGTTTTAAAAATAAAATTCATCATCTCTCGGTTCTCTCGGATCGCGGCGCCCGTCCCTGAACAATCAATATGGCCTCCGGCTCGACGCGGGGCACGCCAGGCCTAACGTTCATACACGTATCGTTCAACGAATAAAATTTTCACGAGAAAAAATAAGAAATATCGCGCTATCGAAGCTTAATAACAAACACACGAGCGTAACGAACGTTAGTTTAATACACGATTTTTTGTGTTATCGCCAGTCAAACGAGTTAGAATTAATGTTTTTATAGAATTGTGAAAATTTATTAGTCTGTCGCACCGCGCGCGCGCTTCCTCGGCCTCACCGAACGTGCAGAAGACATACCCAAGAGGCAATACGAGACGCGTCGGAGTACCTGTTTATTATTATAACCAGGGCTTTTGCTCATTACTTCCTTGAGTATTATCAACGAGGCTATTTTTTGTTCAATGTGTAATATGTGCTTAAGTTGTGCTTGAAGACTCTTAACGAATCCACGATTTAGTAGCATTTTTTGGAACAGAGCGAGAGTGAGTGAGAGAGAGAGAGAGAGAGAGAGAGAGAGAGAGAGAGAGAGCGAGACAGAGTCATTTGAAATGTCGGAGAAAAATAATGATTGCAACGATGAGACAATAGTGATCGAGGGTTGTTGCCAGCTGCAGGAGGAAGAGCCCGAAGACGAAGAAATGGCCGCTAAAGAGGTCGAAGATAAGGTCAGCATTGAGCAAATTCTGGAGGGAATGACTAATGAATTTAATCGAACAGCTGTAAATCCAGTCAAGGCTGCTACTACTACTGATAACGAACGATTGGATACCGTCACGATCGGTAAGCAGACGGAAATCAAGATTTTGGATAACGATCGAAAAATAGATAGCCCTGTGGAAAATTTAGTTTCACACGAGAATACAATTGACACGAGAGACGTCGATGTGGCTAGTGGTGAAAATTCTGTTGAGACTGCAACAGCAGCAGCTAAAGATTCACAACAAGAGGAGGAGGAGGTGATTGAAGTGGAAAAGGAAAAAAATGGCAAACAAGATACACCCAATAAAAAGGATAATATACAAAGAATCGTCCTGACTTTTAGAACCATCGATGAGAATACTGATTACGGTAGAAAAACTAAGATATCCAGCTGTTCGTCAAATCTCAGCTTAGTTCCTGACGAGCTGAGCAACTGCAATCAGATCGGTGGAGTTTCTGTTAAGATCGAACACTCCGATGAGAATTCTGATAACGCAGAGAAATCCGATAACGACGAGGCCAAGAATGAGGATGCTTCTAAGACTCAGGAAGAGGCTAATGTCGATAAAGAGGTCGTAGAAGTCAATAGGGATGAGCCTGTTGGCGAAATTGAAAAAACTGTTGAACCGGCAATTGTGCAATCGGAGGAGACAGAAAAGACAGTTGATAAGCCCGCCGGTGATGAGGTAGACGTCGAAACTGTTGTTGAACCAGTTACGCAGGTAGAACCGGAACCACCGGTCACTAGGAAACGGAGGGGACGTGCTAGGTATAGGGTTATGAGGTAAATTACATTTTTGTGGAATTAATTTGATGACTTTGTATGATATTTAAAGGAAGTGTAATAATTTTTTGGCTTAGAAGCTAAGATTTTTGGGATTTTGCTCACAAAAGCACTTAATTAATTTAGATAATGATTTCTATTTTTTACATTACAACTGGTTTCTTATTGCTGCTATATGCTAGAACTGTAATTGTAATTGTCTGGTTTAAAAGCCTGATTTTTTTGGATTTTTTTCCCCCGTAAATTGGAGTATTTAATTGTCTCATTTTTAAGATCAGAGCTTTATTTGTTCAAATAGGAATGAAAAAAAAGTAATAATATTTGCCTAGGCTAAGTGCCTGTTTTTTAATTGATTTTTTTCTTCCAATCCTTAAATGAAGTTGTTGCCTTGTTTCTGTTTTGGAGCCATGTGATAAATTAAATTTACCTGACATGAATTTTATTACTTCAAACATAATTTCAATAAGGCAAGATAGTTTCCTGTTTTAATCCTGCTTTTTCTTCCTCCTATAAACTAGCTCTTTTAATTGCACTTAGTTACTGCATTCCTCTTCATTATAATTTAGCATTAGTTTCTTATTGCGACTGTTTCAATCTGCTACTATCTGTATTTGATAATGAAATTACTTAGTGTCTTCCAACCAGCCTCTGTCGCTTTATAATTAATTAGAAATAATTGATTTCCTAATTATTTTTTTCAGTGACTCCGCAGAAGAGTCTCCAGGTCCGAAGCGTTCAGCGAGAAGGCTCTGCAAGGAATCAATAAAGAGTACAGTGCTGGAAAGTGCAATGGCAAGAAAGGAAAAGTCCAACTATACACAGGAGAATTCGCAGTTGAAGAGAAAGCAGGCAAAGGCAGGAAGGCCCAAGAAGCCTGCCAAGGAGCAATTGAAACAATTACAGGTAAAGGTAGCAGACGCAAGATCTGAGATTCAGGCTTACAACGCGGATACAAGTAATACGCAAACGGAGGGAAATACCACGTTGGATAATTCAAAACTCGGAACTCCCGAGACTATTAACGTGAATGAGATCAGCTATGACGAGGCTCACAATTCTGTAGTTGATTACGATGGGATGCCGAAACTATCGCCGATGACGAAAGGCGGCGCGGATGTCGGTCAGACGAGAACGGGCGTGGAGGCAATCGGAAATAGCACCGGTGGACACGACGAAGGGTCTAGCAGCGATATGGATAAACCGTTTTTAAAACCTGCCGCTGGACGCAGCCGGAGAGAACGCGGCAGACCCCGAGGCAGCCACGGAGCTAGGAAAATAGCGAAAAGCGACTCGTTTGAAGGTATGGGAGATTAAAGATCCATTTTTTTTTGTAAAAGAAAAAAATCAAGCGATATGACGATAATGCTTGCAGATGGATCACCGTCCATAGCCGAAACGGGGAAGAACAACGATTATCCAGAAGGTAAAGAATCGAATCGATTATCCAGATGCTAAAAAAATTTAATAAACATATCTCAAAGCATTATACAGTAGTTTATACAGTTATTTAATGAAACTCGTGTATTAATTTTGCAGAATATATAATTCCTGCCAAGCGAACTAGAAGAAGTATGGCTCCAAGCCCAAGTCCTGCGGAGGGACAAGCGTCAAAGCCTGAATCAACTGCTATATTCAGTGACGTGAGTATCTCAATCGTTTTATGTATCTCTAATAATTAACAAATGCAATATTGATATACTTTTCTCTATCATAGTCCTACGAACAGACAATGTTGTGCCTCTGTCAAGTGAGATCTCAGCTGTACGTGACGATAACCGGCTCAGGTGCGCCCCTCTACTGTACCGCGATCGATTCTATCGACAATCGTCTGATCGGTTGTTGCAACGAGGTCGACAGCAACGACGTGGCCATGCGTCGACCGAGCATCCGAATACCCTTCATAATTCTCTGTCGCACGCACAAGGAACGTCTCCTCAGGCACAACTGTTGTCCGTCCTGCGGATTATTCTGTACCCAAGGAAAATTCGTGCAGTGCTCGAACGGTCATCAGTATCATCGAGAATGCGAGACTTTCGTGAATAAAAAACCCTCGTGTCCGCACTGCGCGAGCGAGACCGCGAATTACGATATCGCTGTGTCGATGAACGGCACAAGAAAACCCGTTTACATTCCTACGCGTAGAAAATTCTCGAAATTGCCATCGGCTAAAATGAGCTTACCGGGAAAAGGAGACAATACGAAATTAGCGGAAAGACCGCCTAGTCCTTTAGTAAGACCAGAGGATATCAAGATACCGGAAGCGTCAGGCGGCGATAGACCCGAGCGTTACACAATCATGAGTCTTTACACGGCCGTGAAGAACGGCGATTTGGAAAAGTTAGTTAATGTTTTGGGTAAGTTGAGGAAACTACGCGAAATTTTGAGTTCTCAACCGAAAGATTTCACTAGAATTTTAATACTCTGAGGCGAGAGAAGTATGTAAAAACAAAACTCAACGTCTCTGAAGATAATATGATTTATTTTGAGTAATAATAATGTTAAAAAATGGTAAATTAATTTGAAAGATTTCATTAATTCTCTGATTTTTTAAAAGAATTTTCATGTAGTCGCGAAATTTTATTTTGAAAACAAATAGCAGAGCATAAGAGAATTGAAAACCGCGGAGCCTTTTAAGCTTATCTTTTTAAAAACCTTCACTATTTCCTCGTGTACTTGTTGAAACCTTTTTGTCGGTAAAATAAAGCCTTTACATACCTTGACCAATTTTTTGTATGCATTTTTCTTAAATATTTAATTAGTATTGATATTTTAATAGCGTGCGGTTACAATTCTAATCATACGTTCCGTGAGCATTCACATCGGACCGGGCTTCACATAGCAGCGGAAAAGGGTCATCTGGGATGCGTCCATGTGCTCATGCAAGCCGGTGCACAAGTCGATGTTATGGATAAGAATCAACTGACACCACTGATGCTTGCGGCCAGCGAGGGCAAAACTGACGTGGTCAAGTACTTAGTGCGGGCAGGAGCCGATGTTACCCTCAAGGGAGAAGACGGTATGACCGCGTTACATATGGCAGCAAAATCTGGCCACCTTGATGCCTGCAGGATCATTTTGTCAGAATGCAAGGTGCCGAGGACTTTAGTAGGTAAATATAAAAAATGGAAATATTGAAAATTATCAATGAAATGGGAATGATTTTTTGAAAATCCAATTTTTTGACAATCCTGTTGTAGCTAAAGCTCTGAAGATTTTCCAATTTACTTTTCTCTTTGAAATATTTCGAATTCTGTCGAAGCATCGACCTATTAATAGAAATCATTTTCAGAGCCATTAATTCATTGCGATAATTTATAATTAATTGTTCAATAGACAATTCTTCAAAAACTCGTAACTATAACTCTCGTGCACGAATAAATTTAGATTCCGTGGACGACGGTGGTTGGACGAGTTTAATTTGGGCCTGTGAGTTTTGTCACTCGGAGGTGGCGCGTTTTCTCTTAGAGAAAAAGTGCGATCCGTTGATCCGTGACGCCGAACAAAATATAGCCCTTCACTGGAGTGCTTACAGCGGAAGCTCGGAAATCACGGAAATGCTTCTCAACGAAGGTTGTGACGTGAATGCGGTGAATGTTCACGGCGATACACCGCTGTAAGTATATATTAACGATCGACTATCGACATGTACTTGACAATTCTCGACAAAGTCTGCGGTGTAACGTGTGTGTGACGTCACAGTCAAGAGGGAGAATGTCTTCGAAGGAGCCTTTGTGAACTTTGTTTCATTTCCTGCGCAGGCATATAGCCGCGAGGCAGGACCAGTACGCGGTAAGCGTGCTATTGTTGGCGCGAGGCGCTAAAGTCAGCGAAGTCAATGCGGCCGGTGAAACCGCGGTGAATTGTTGCGTTGTTGACGGCGATACCGTAGCTGCATTAAGACTCAACGCTAAGGTCAACGAATTGTCGGAACATATGTGGGAAAAAACTACGAGGATTCTTACAAAGTAAGCGTTCGCAGAATAATCTTTAAAAATGTAACTTTAAAGCAACTTTTTGTCTACTTTTCTTTTTATTACTTCGGCTAGAATTCTCAACTGAATTATTTTATGAATTATTATGAAGATTTTTGGGTAGAAAAATCTAAAACTCTTTGCTTTCGCACTTCAGTGATATTTCAAGGGGCAAAGAAACGAATCCTATACAGTGCGTAAATGGATTTGACTCGGAAGACAAACCAACGGATTTCCTCTACGTGACTGACAATTGCTTCACGAGCAATATCCACGTTGATCGAACGATAACGTCGCTGCAGTCGTGTCACTGCGAGGACAATTGCAGCTCCGAGAAATGTTTGTGCGGCAACATCAGTTTGAGATGCTGGTACGATGAGGAGGGAAAGCTTATACCGGAATTCAATTATATTGGTGAGTAAGCGAGAGGGAAAGAGAGCTTGCTTCGAGTTTAAGAAATATTAGAGGATTTTGATGAATTATTTATTTGTTTTACAACAGATCCACCGATGCTTTTCGAGTGCAATCAAGCCTGCGATTGCAACAGGATAACGTGCAATAATCGCGTCGTTCAGCATGGTCTCACTCAGAGATTTCAGCTGTTTCGAACAAAGGGCAAAGGCTGGGGCCTCCGAACACTTAGGCATATCCCTAAAGGGACTTATGTGTGCGAATACGTTGGAGAAATAATATCCGACTCTGAGGCCGATCATCGGGAGGACGATTCCTATCTCTTTGACTTGGATAATCGAGTGAGTCTACTGAATCACTTCAATATTTAGTTGTATATTTTCTACGCTATCAAATTTTCCATTTCTACACTTATGAATTTCCTGCAAATTCTTATAGTAAACAAAAGTAATCTAATTTTATATTTCAGGACGGTGAGACTTATTGCATCGACGCAAGACGCTATGGAAATTTAGCAAGATTTATAAATCATTCTTGCGCTCCGAATCTCTTGCCAGTACGAGTTTTCGTCGAGCATCAGG
Organism: Perithous albicinctus; assembly: GCA_964016905.1. NCBI lineage: Eukaryota > Metazoa > Arthropoda > Insecta > Hymenoptera > Ichneumonidae > Perithous > Perithous albicinctus. The sequence continues at coordinate 16,362,298 of OZ024699.1, forward strand.
ATTTGCATTTTCCTAGGATAGCGTTTTTCGCCAATCGTGATATCGAAGCTGACGAGGAGCTCGGGTAAATTGACCACGAAGATATTTCTACGAAAAATATAATGTATTACTTTCAGTTGAATAAAATATAAGATTATTTTTAAAAAACTCTTTCTGTACTACAGATTCGATTACGGTGAGAAATTCTGGATAATTAAATGCAAGTCCTTTACGTGTACCTGTGGTGCTGAGAACTGTCGATATTCCGAAAAAACTATACAAGTTACGCTGGATAATTATCGTAAGAAGATCCAGCAGGAGGAGATGCTCGCGGTACAAATGCTCAAGTAGTAAAATTCCGCAGACTGCGGACATCATCGAGTCTCCATTCACCTCTAACCGAGGGATCGATTAATTCAAATTTGTATAATATAAGCAGAGTGTATCAGTACAAAAAAAAAAAACAAGAAATATCGTCGATATCCCGAAGAAGGGACATTCATCGATCAATTATGTAATCTCGCAAAAGCAGCTCAAACGACTGACTCATTGATTTATGTTCGCAATGAACATTTCTAGATACAAAATGCAATTAATTGAAATCAAGATGTTTCTTTACTCGCTAAGCTACGCCTAGCTGTCTGCCATAGTTGTAAGATCCGATAAGATGTTGTTTTTTTTTTCTTTTTATATTCGCTAAAAACGCCCATAATTGTAGATTTTTATTATTGTTAATATAAATTAATTGTACGATTTTCCGTTTGTTTACAACGACGCAAACTTGTGAATCGTGAAATTTCGTAGCACTCTCGAGATCGAATCGATTTCTGGAGTGCAAAATTTGAAAAAAAAAAAAAACGAAAAAAAAATTGTTATTCATTTATTAATTTTACATTTCTATTGTTGATTATTGTGTATTTTCGAGACACAAAAGTCAGATAAATGCATTTGAGAGAGTACACCTTTTTGTACAAATTACAGATGATTTTGTATAATAAAACGAAAATTCTGGTTTATTGAAATTTACCTTTGCCATGTTATTTCTACCCAATTTCAGGTGAAATTCAAGTGCAGCGAGTAACAAAGCTGCTTGACTTACTTTGTTTTAACAGTAAATATCGTTTAGATTGATATAAATGGTCCAATAAAAACAAAATGAAAAATTATTCAATTGTGACTACTATAAAATAAGTTAGTTTTTGGTTTCCTGCATTTTTTGTCTCAATCGTATATAAAAGTGACTAATGGAATAAGTTTTCGTTTTTTTAAGCGAGTAAATAGTAGCCGACCTCAAAAGGATAAATTTAAAAAAAAAAAAAAAAGGAATGTAAGTACGTTATTTTAACGATAATAAAAAAGAAGGCTCAAAACTTTCCACATGATAAAGCATTGTGGTTAGAGAAACCCGAAGCGCATGCGTACTTCGACCATTATGAAAATAAAAACCCGCCACTTTTTTATTAACTAAAATTATAACATTTAACTACGAGAAATTTTAACGATATGCATTTTTTTCCTTTAGTCGGTTCTGAAATTAATGAAAAAAAATTTTATTGCCGGTAATAGCCGATTTTCTGGGTTTGTATATTCCTACTATAGAAACACATGACGTATTAACACACATATAGTATTTCACAAATGCAATTGTGAGCTAGATCGAAACTAGTGACGAGAAATATTATTAAAAAATCAGTTTTCTAGTCTAATAAAAAGATGATAAAAGTATATTATGCGACAAGTACGTAAAATGCAAAAAAAAAAAAAAAAAAAAGGCTATGGGTAAAATTTTTGAGAATATTTCAGAATTTTAAGAAGCGATTGAAAAAAGAAAAATCAAAATAAAGTCGCTTGTAAGGATTCTGAAAATTGGTATTATATATTTGGCACTAAATTTTTGTGAATTTTTTTCAATTCCGGATAAAAATAAAAAATTATTGTAGGTGATCCGCATTACCCGCATACTTCTGCCACCGCGGCAGAAAATTCTTCGTCTGATAGGTCGACAGTACATTGTTTTTTCTTTTTATTCAAAAAATAACGGTTAAAATGTCTAACGGCTAAAACGAGATAGTATTCTTTGAACATCCGTAAATTATTATTTGGCACCTTCCTAAAACCAGCAATTTTTCAAAATTACACTCCGTGTCTGTCCCTTACCTTTTAACAATGTAGTGTCATATATTCAGAGACATCAGATTCGGTAAATCATCGCGACATATTGAGTTACTTTCGTAGTAGTTCCGTTAGCTACGTACGAATGTCCGTGTTGGCCGTTTTGTCGACCCCGAAAAACACATAGATACGCTCTCTCATAAAAGTCTCATAATTCCTCGAAAACTCCATCGCGCTTTTAATATAAAACACTCGTGTGATAGATCCAAACACTGTTGTTGCAGTCAATAACAGAATACAACATTCGCGACCCGAATTAACACGTAAAACAACGAAACAACCGAGCGAGTCCGGTAAAACAAAGTTGAAATTCAACAAGCGACTGTTGCTTTTTGATTCAGCTGACGCAGGAGTCCTCTGATTGGTGGACGTAAAAGACATGCGCATAACGCGAATCCATCGTGCGATTGGACGGGCCGGCAAGCTTGCGGCTTTCGAAATTCAATTGAAAGCGCCAGTTAGTGTAGCGACCGTGGAGCGCTTGCAAGCGCGCTATGCGTAGCTGCGTGTAGAGCCGTAGTAGGGTTTAAATACAGTGTATGCCGAGTGGAGAGCGTTGTTTACCGGTTTAATCGTCGACAAGACATGTTTCTATTAAGAGGCCGTTGTGCTCCGGATGTGTTTACAAAATAGAGAGAAAAATTAAAAGCTGTGCTATTAAAAAAAAATATATATATATATTCGCGAATGTGATAAAAATAATTAAGATCCGGTTGCATATGTATATTTATATATATACAGCATATATATATCTATATATATATATATATATATATTTTTTTTTCTATACGGAAGCGTGGTACGATTGTTTTTTCTTTGTTCGCGAGCATGAGCGACGAAAACACGGGCTCTGATAGTATTGTGAAAGTGATTTATTTGTGCTGGTGATTGTAAGATTATTCGTAGCCGATCGAGTCGAGTATTCAGAGAGATCAGGATGGATGACAGCTGACGGATATATTGCTCGATCTTCCACAGGCAGATTTTCGAAACGGCGACGCTGAAGACCAACGAGACAGTGGAAGGTATGGATCTCTTATTTATTGTCAACTGTGTTCATTTCTCGGGTGTTATTCAATTTTTTCTTTTGCTCTTCCACTGAGATTTTAGTTTCTATAGACTCAAAATACATTTTTACATGAAAAGTACAATATTCTTAGAGCTTTCTTAAGGCGATTAAAATTCTCGATTTTCCGTTAAAAACGGTTTTTTTTTAAACTATAATTATTGTTGTTTACAGGAAGATGAATTTTTTTTAAAATTTGACCATTAAATCACCGAAAATAAATCGATGATTTATTTTCTGCTCTAGAATAAATTTTGACATTTTTATTTGAATAAAAAAAAAAAAAATGTAAAGGCTGAAAGTGATTAAAATTCTTGTTTTCAGTTAAAATCGATATTTAAAAAATATTCAATTCGTAACGCTCTTAAATAAAGCAAAATAAATTGATGTTTTATTTTTCGTTCTAGAATAGATTTTGAAATTAAAAAAAAAAAAAAAACAGTTAAAGGCTCAAAAGTGATTAAAATTCTTGTTTTAAAATCAATATTTAAAAGATATTCAAGTCGAGTCGCCTATTTTCTAAAATTTTATTGTTATAAAAATCATCGCAAAATATTGATATTTATGTGTCGATGGTTGCACTTGGGTCGAGCATCAATACAATAATCATTGTGATGAAAGCAATTATTTCTTTCTTCATAGACTTTATTATCTATAAGATCGAAGGTGCAATTTCTATATGAAAAGGACATAAGTAATACGTGTAGAAGATGCGGTTTTATACGCTGTTAGAGCTTGAAGGGTATATGGAGTTTCTTGTCGAAGCCCTCTGTAACCGAGTGCGGAAAGGTGCACCGTGAAAAGCTTTTTCCGTCACCGGAAACTAGTCTCCTAGGCATTCAATTGTTCCCGTGTCGTAGAGCATTTCGATCTCGGAAGTCAGTGAAGCAAGATACTCGATAGTCTCTTGGGCTCTGGCTGCTCCTTTATGCTATCCAGTTCTTCGTCTATCCCCTTATGTGGTCCTGCGACGTACCTTTAGGCTTTTGCTTTTTCTATTTTTCGTATTCTATTCGCACATTTCCTGTGAGCAACGTCTCAATCCGACTCTTCATTCGCCGGCGATATACCATCAAATCCCATGAACTTTCTGCTGCGTTTCTCTTCCTCGTTTTCTCGCATCTAAAGCTTCGTGAGAGCTTATTTTCTCTTCCTTCCAACGGTTTACATCCGGTTTCGGTTTCTGTGAACATTTTTCGAATATTTAACAATTTTTCATACGCTTAAATAAAGGAAATATCAGTCCCCGTGGGAATCACTATCCCTAGGGAATTCTCTATCCTTAAGGAACCCTCCCATCCCTAGGGAAGTCTCTATCCCTAGGGAATTATCTATCCCTATGAAAACATCTACGTAAAATTGAAAAAAAAAAATGCATGTTATATATTTATCATGAATAGGTGCCAGATTAGCGGTTCTTGTTGATATAGAATTTACGTTTTGTGGCATAAAAATCTTGACTGTCTGTAGTAATTAAAAGCGAACCCTAAATGTATCTCAAAAGACACAACTCCAGCGGTTCGTATAAAGTCCGGAGCAAGTTCCATCTCTCGGTGCTCGAGGGCAAACAACCTAGGTTTTCCTCTCTCCTCCCTTTCCCAGTTGGAAGAAATTCGCGACAAACACGTGCGAGATTAGTTCTCCGGCGCGTTTTCTGCGTCTCTGCCAGCCGGACAATGCGAGCCAGCGCTCCTTTGTCCCCTTATGTTATGTCTTTCGTCCTATGTAACGTTGATACTTCTTAAATAGAGAATAAAACTAGACGGACTTTATCTACAGCTCGTGTACGACACAGGAATGTCGGCGTCTGAACAAATGCAAGTTTTCACGTAGGACACGTTGAATAAAGAAGTAGAATTCAAGTACGAAATCTCTGTGAAATACAGTAACCGGGGCTTGTTGGATCAATTTTGATTCTTTGTACTTTGAGCACCTTTCCTTACTTTTGTTTTTTTTTTTTTTTTTTTTTTTGTAATTGCAGAGCGCAATTATTAACATTTGCTTCTTCATAAAGAAACGTTGGTGATGATAAAACTTTTTTTTTTTTCAGATTATTTTTGTACCAAAGTAATTAAAATGCCTCAAATATTCTGAAATTATTATTTTTATGAATCTGCGATATTTTAAAAAAATTTATCTGTAATTATTAATTATTCTTTAGTATTTAGATTTTATGGAATTTTGTAATTTTCGAGAAATTAAAATTATCACACAAAGTTTTCCGAAAATTGAGCCAAAGCAACAAAATTTTTTTTTTTTCTATGAGGAAGTCAAAAATTTGTTATTGCTTTAGAGAAAGCAATTTTTTGCTTTCTTTCATATTCACGAGACAAAAATGCGGTCATCCGGAATCGTTAAATTTGGTTTAACTTTTCTGTGGGATTTATTCGAATAAATCCCCATTGGAATCGTCATATCAATGAAATGTTATCCAATTAAAGAAGTATTCGCGCAAAGTGCACAAAGCTCTATTCGCTCAATAGTTCACTCATCATTCGCCAGTCATATACATGAACATTCAATTTTTTTATATGAATAATGCAATATTTATAAATATATTAAATTGAATTTTTTTTTTTTTTTTGCTAAATTCGGCGATTATTTAAAGAAAAATCTATACGCGGCTTATATACAAATATCCGAACATCAAATAATTATCGTCCCGAGGTGGCAAACGACATTTTCGGTTTGGGACCGCGAACGTAATTCAATTTGGTCGGTGGGAGCGTCAGGCAGTTTAAACCACCCGAGCCATATTTTGCTCTGTGCGTACACACACCGATCAACAATCTAAGGGTACTTTTTTTTTAGTGTACGTGCAAAACAAAAATCCAACACGTAGTCACATATCCAGTAAAATAGATGGTGCTGATTTTTGATAAAAAAATGATTGAACATTCATTGGTGAGATTTTTTGGTTACTTGTATCTAATGAAACTGTATGGGAATTTTTATATCCCAAGCTTTTCTTTCGTACCAATTTATGCTAATAAAAAAAAAAAAAAAATACTCATATATTTCGCTGGGGAATGATGAGTAAACTATTGTTCGAACAGAGTTTTTTATCCACTCAATTTTACCTCAATTTTATTTTTACTGTATTCTCTTATTTTTTTCCGACGGCAGACCTTCCGTGGCTACATTCAAAGTATGCATGAATTAAAAAAAAAAGTGGGTTATAGAAAATAAATATCCGTGCGATAAATGAAAACACACGTATTTAGATAAATTTATATTCGTGTAATTAATTTTTTATTCGAACTAAAAAAAAATTTTCATTATTTGACGCATCAAGCCCCGGTCTCCTCTCTACATTGTGTGCGCGATATAGAATCGAAAAGTGAGAGTGTCAGTGCAGTATGTTACCCTCCGTGCAGGACAGTCCGACGGTACACGAAAAACAAAAGGAAGAACAACAAGAAAAAACATGTGCTGCGACAGATTAACAAAAAAAAACCGAAAAAAAGAGCGACTGCATAAAAAAAAAAGAACGAAGGAAGTGGTTGGCGAAGCAAAATAAAGAAAAGGGGAGGGGGGATATGACCTCTAGTATAGAGGAGAGAGGCAGCAGAGGTTACAGAAGAAGAAGCTCTTGCAAGCGACGGGTCATCGTTCCATCGTGCTGGATTGAATTTTTCTCTTGGCAGAGACACCGAGGGGAATATATTCTGTCATTCCCAGTATAACTCGCGGATTTCTCGCACGTTTCGTGTCCGAACGCGCACGGAGACAAATGATTTCTTTCGCATGGCTTTCGACTATTTCATCTATTGGTGGGATTTCTGTGGGGCGAGAGTTAAAAGAAGGGCAAGGGAGGGAGGGAGGGGGGGTGTGGAGTGAGGAGACAAAGAGAGGGGCAGAAAACTCGGGTTTGTTGACTTCGGGGAATTCGCTCGGCATACACAAGCTCTGGGCGCGCCTGTGTGGATTCTCGACGGTGGAAAAATGAGATTTTTCATCTCAACGAAGCGAATACGCAACGAAAGCATAATATTTCTTCGCGGTTATAGTCGGCTCAATTTTCGTAGGATTTGTCTTTCGTTGCGAAAGCCCCCCTCCCTCCCCCCACATCCAACTTGGCTCTCGGAGGGCCCTCGGCGATATTATCAAATCGAAATCTCTCTCTGGTTTTCCCTCCACGCAAGAGACACGAGGGTTTAGGTAGATTTGAAAAGTTCTTTTATTTTTTTTTCTTTTTTTTTTCTTCGCATATAGGTCGATACGGAAATGTTGCACTCTTTCGTAACTGCGTATACTGCGGTTCAGAATCTCGGTAATAGGATTCGTATGTATGTATGTATACTAGCTCTGCACGGTGAACTCAGCATCCGTATCCACTTTTCTTGACTATTTGAATAACATGGAAAATATTTGAAAGGTGACTTCTTCTCTAAGCTCTTCTGGTTTTTCTATATTTCCGTCTTTGACTCGATAAAGATCCTCACGCTTTTTTTTCTTTTTTTTTTTTTTATCAAGTACCGAGAGCACCGATTTAACGAGTCTCGATTCTGTTCGCAATCTTCCTCCGGAGAAATAAATGTCTTTGATTCAAGCGTAAGCGTACTTGGAGAAGACCGATGCTTGGTGGTTTTCTTTTTTACATCAAGTAAGGCGGTTTTGCCTGTATTGAATATATTGGAGCACTTTAATTAAATTACGTAAAAGCGTATTGAAACAATGAAATTGATTCACTCAGAACTCATTCGAAAGCTCCTTTAAAATGCTCTCTCGAATGGTCTGACAGATGTTTAAAAACAAATAGTTACCGAGATAATTAATTTAATATGAAAATATATATTTTTGTATTTCATTTGAAACTTAAATATCAAACTTATTTAACTCTACTTGTTTCTACGTTCTGTCTTTTCCTTGTTTTATCTCAGTTACATATATATTGCTTTCATAACTTTTATATACAAATCTGCAGAGTCGTTAAGCTCAAATAAACTTTAATGTTAACATTAACGATCGTTGCATTTTTTATTTGTTAAAAAAAAGAGACGATACTGATTTTTTTCAGTAAAAATACATTTTTGCTAAATGTCCCTCACAAAATGTCTGACTAATTTCCAACCACCGATTTTTTTTTTTCGACTTAAAAAAATATATTGCCTAATTGAAATCAATTATTTTCACATTTCTTTTTAATCTAGCCGTTATTTCCAAATGTAACGGCTGGTTTAATGCGTACAAAATATAATAATTATAATTTTAGACTCAAAGAAGAAAACTACGTGAAAATAATGGTATACTTTTTTTTTTTGCTTTACACTTGAATAGCTCATGAAATAATCAATAAAACGTTTAACATTCTTCAGACATCTTGAAGAAAAAAAAACCCCTACAAAGAATATACAAGTTCGGTGTGAAAATGCTTGAAAAAGTTGGAGAAGTGGAAAAGTCTATTAGTCCCCCCTAAATACAGTTTCGTACTTTTTATCTTTTTTTCTAGATTAGCTTTCCGAAACTTCGTACATTAACTTCTTACAATCTTACACATTGACCCATTAACATAATTTTATTATATATATATATATATATTTTCTTTTTTCTTGCAAAAATAATATTTAACACGTTTTATTTTCTTCTAACAGCGAAATTACGTTAATCGATATCTGTTTACTTATACGATCTTTATTTAATCACAATTATGCTTTAAAATTCGAGCTTCGACAATTAAATATTCCAACGGAATTTCTATTTTTATGTTACTTTACATAAAAACGTATATGGGTTGTCGTGCGACATTAAAAACTGCGTGCACGATCGTCCGGGTTTTGCCTCTACTAAACCGCAGTGTACCCACAGAGTTATCTAAGCCATATCAGTGGTAGAGGCAAACTTATCTTTTGGCCTATCGGTTTTGCTGCTGCTGCTGCTGCTGCTGGTGCTGCTGGTATAGGCAATCGCCTATACAGATACGCTCTGAGCATACACGAAGTACAGTTCCAGTAGGATATCCATGGCCATGCACCTCTGGCCCGGCAACGTGAGTCTCTCAGGGGCTCGTAGCGCGGTTTGCGATTAGTGCCACGCGACCCTAGTCTCTCTTTCTCTCTCTCTCTCTCTCTACTCTAAGGCGTTAATACACTCATATATACATGTAAATATCGACCGCGGAACGGGAATTTTCATTGTACTGGCGCTACGTACTTGCTGTAAATATATAAGGCATTCCATGTCAATTGGTCAGCCCTTAACAGGATTAATTGACGAACCCTCTTGGATGTGATTTAATTTATTTTTTGTCATTCATCTGAGGCAATAAAGTATGTTTAATTTTTCAAAGATTTTTCTTTACGTCATTTTTGGATGTTTAACGAATTAAAAAAAAAAATGTCGAAAATATTCAAATGCTTTTTTTTTTTTATTTATTTATTTTTTTACAGATATACGTATCGTAAAAATAAGTTGTTCAAATGTTTAAAAAATTGTTAAATTTTCTAAAACGCCGGATTTAATATCATTTAAAATTTTTTTCATTCTACACATACAGCCAAAAAAGTGTCATCTATTTTTTTTACGATGCGATTTATCCTGAAAGGGATTAAGCATTTAAAAATATTGGAATAGATTTTTTCTTTCACTCGTAAGTTATAAATTTATAAATTGGGGAAAAATTGAGCAAACTTCATTTATTCGGGTAAATGAGGAAAAAAAAATGAGATCGACAATGAGGGTCGGGGACTGTTGAGTTGACATGGAATGCCTTATATGTGTATAGGCGAAGCACAAGGTTTCGGCGAGCAAGAGTCAAGTAGAACGGCGGAGGTGTGGAACGTAGAGTCGAAGGAGACTCGAGAATACGTTGTAAAATTTCCAACGTTGGTGAGGGCAGCAAGGGTGAGGGGAGGGGGGGGGGGGAGAAGTTAACTCTGCGTCCTCGGGTCTCTGAGGCTTTTAAAGTTTGCCGGAACGTCGGGCAAACGTAAACACACGGGTGAACGTCGAGAGAGCAAGGGTTATATTCCCTTGCGTATAGAACACACCAAACCACACTGAGAGTGAACGAGGTAGGAAAAGGGACGCGTGTGTGGTGTGCCAGAAGAGAGAAATCAGGCCTCGAGGCGCTGCGAATTGACTCGCGAGGTTCACAACGTTAAGTGTATTATGAGAGATTTTACGTGGTTGAAACGCATTCGCAATCCCAAAGGTGGTCGTGCTAAAACGCCTTGGGTGTTGTAACGGCGGCACTGCTATATACATCACAAGTATAGCATAGTTGTACTTCTTTCCTCTCCAGACATGTAGTTTTTTTTTATCCCTTGAGCTTTTATAGGAACCTCTGTATGTCGACGATACTTTATCGACGGCTCATCGAGCACGGAGTTGCCTTTTCAACTCGTTCTATTTATTTGGTGTATCCGGCAAAAATATCGTTGGAAAAAAAAAATTCACAGAAAAAAATATTCGATGGACAAAATTTTGTTGATTCTAATGAAAGGTTTATATAAAAAAAAAAAAAAAGAAAAAAATTCACAGAAAAAATATTCGATGGACAAAATTTTGTTGATTTTAACGAAAGGTTTATACGTGTTCTCACCAATATTTTGAAAAAAAAAAAAAAAAAAAAAAAAAAGTCAAGATATTTATAAAATAAATAAACAGTTAAGATGAAAAGTAACGCAACTAAAATTACGATCGTGCTTGAGCGTTTCGCAAAGTATCATCGGAATTTTTTTCATTGCAGCACAGTAGCGAATTGGAATTTACCTAAGTAAGAGTAGAAAGAGCAGAGACGAGTGAATTGCTATGGGAAAAAGAGAGTCCTGGGAGGATAGAAGTTCTTCAGACACTCTGACACATCAGAGCTATTACATAAAGAGTAGTAATGGTTTTTCTTTATTCTCCCTCGTCTCGGATGATCAAGAGTTTTACGAGTCGCTCGGTTATACCGTCCGACTGGTTTGTTGAGAGGGGGGGTGGGGGATGAAATGAGATCTGGAGAAAAATTGCCTGCGCCCAACGGAGCTTTACTTCGGGAACTCCGTAAATTGTGGATGGTTAGCGTTTGACTGCGGAAAAGCCATGGGTCAACAGAAAAAACTCGCAGAATACGCGGGACCATTTTTTTTTTTTTTCAGAGGCTTCAGGAGATCAAGCTATTTATTTGTTTTTCTTTGACCTTCAGAATTAAACCCTTCTACTTGCGAATTAATCTGGTCTCACCGAACAGACGTTTCAGAAGGTGTTTTTTTGCTGTTCACGGTGGTTTTATTTGTCTTGAAATTATTTTTTTGTAACCTGTCTGGTAGCTTTTTAAAAAAAATTTAAGTTTATCTTTTTTTAAACTACATTTTCTGTTATAAATAAAAGGCATTGAAGTACAATTTTTTGCTAATATTACAACACCTTTTTATTTCATTTTTTACAGTGTATCTCGATCGTACTTACCTCTATTTCAGAGAGCTAAAATACGCTTATGTCGACTCAAGCTTATGATTACGACTAGTCTCGGTCAAGACCATTTTATTTAGTAGAGACAGCGATCTCAAGCTTGCCACGTTACATTGCCAACGCATCACCATCAAACATATAGTATTTAATCGCTTTCGATGAAACGACAGATCACTCGGTAAATGTGCGCCTCGACATCGACATAAGACGGTGTGGTGTCTTTCAATAAATTTTCGTCTATGAGCACCCAAACCCCTCTCTTAACGTAATTCAATATCGATTATTAATTACGTTAACTTATCGAGCTTGATCCCCTTTCGGAATCTCCTTGGGGTCATTCACCTTCAAGATATATCTGACACGCCATATCCTTCGCTTTTATATATTTAACTCTCTCGTATCTAACACGGCAGTGACTTCTCGCCAGTCACATATTATCGAAATGAAAGAATTATACCGTTGGGACAAACGCCGGTGCACAACTGCCGGTAAAAGATTTTATCGCAGCGGAGAAAATAGCTCAACGACTGGACAGAACCAGGCGTGAGCATGTCACGCACCCCTGTTCATTGACACTATATATACGTACATATATACTATACGTGTGTATATATATATATATATATATATATATATATATATATATACACCAGCTAAGTGTTTATGTCCTACGCATTTTTCTGTCGTGTACGGTGTCGGACGAATTCCTCAAGCCATTCTCAAGGGTTTATTTATTATCTAGCTTCCAACGAAAATTAAAATAACAGAAAGTTCTTTAGCTCATAAGACCTTAGGACAATATCGCGAAGGCACGAAACCAACGTTCTAACCGTTGCTTCTTATCGGCTTGAGATTTGTTATCGCGTTTAATTTATATTTAACATCTCTAGCCCAACGAATTCGAATACTCTGATCACGATTTTTAGGGGCACATTATTCTGGCAGCATCGGAATATATATATACTGTCGTAAATTTTAATGGAATACTAAAATTACTGTTGGTTTTGTTAATTTCCGGCGCTGATAAAAATACAAGGGTATTTTGATTCCTCAGACAGCGTGTTCGTGTGCACTTTCGTATACATTGTATAAAAATTCGTTGACGCATTTTTATTTTATCGGATATTTTGAAAAATTTCTCTTGTCACGGTAAATCGAACAATTTTCCAGGATATAATAAATTTTCTCGATTGATGCGATTTTTTACATTGTATTTCGGCGAAATCCATAAAATAGTTCAGATCTTATAGAAATTTTCATTTTTTCAATTTTCTGTATTAATGCGTTATTTTCTTTTTATTTGTGATTTTTAATAATAATAATAACAATAATAAAAATAAAAATAAAAATGAAAATGAAAAACAAAATTAAAATTAAAATTAAAATTAAAAAGAAAAAATAAAAATGAAAATAATAATAATAATAATAAAAAGTTGTTAGTAAATTAGCTTTAAATAATTGTTTAACAAAAAATATTTAAAAATTGTGACGAAACGAAAAAATTATACGAATTGTGATAGAAGAATATTAGATTGTAATAAAATTGCATTTATTCGTATCTGGTGGTGAAAATGTTTAACCAAGCACAATTGTGGATTCTACAGATTCACAACCAGAAGCGTGTATGCCGAAAGCCGGAAGCCAATTGACACTTCGTTACTTTATACATTGTATGCCTGAGTAATATTTCAATAAAAATTTCCGCATAAATGTGCATTTATTAATATAGAAAATAAAGGAAGACGAACAAGATAAATCTTTCGATCTTCCGCCAAGCTCACGTTTCTTTCACTAGGAGAAAAAAAAAAAAAGAAATCCTGTTTTTCTCGGATAAAATCCTGAATCACGAAACGCGCCCCTAGTCGTTTTGTAAGGCGAATATAGCTATTCGAGACGAAGGCGCGCTTGGCATTCCACGCTCTTCTTACTCTCTATGCTCTCCTACACGCTTTAACGTGTATTACGCTGAGAGCTTCGCGCAGTGACGCTTTCATATATAGTGTATGGGGCATTCCATGGCAATTAACACGTGAGAACAAAATTCGACCGACTCTGATTTCCCTAATATTTTACTTATTTTAAAAGGAACATCTACGATTTTTATTAGATTTTTATTTCCCAAATATTCTTGATTGTAAATTTTTTTTTCTGTAAACTAGATAAACGTGTACAAAATTTAGTACTATTTGAATTTGATTTAAAAAAATTGGTCACAGTATTCATGTCGAGATCATATTTTTAATCGTACATTTTTTTTTAAATTCAAGAATGGCTACAAAAAAATGTGATAAAAATCACTGGTGTACTTTTCACTGACAACGACGATATGAAAAATATCAGGAACATCGAAAAGGCTCGGGTTTCATTTTTTTTTGTCAAGCACCATATGGAACGCCCCATATATCGCTATATACATATGTTTATATATATATATATATATTTATAGAGCACACCCCCACGCCTAGTCGGTGATTGGATCAGCCGTCAGGTTAGCGCGGATGTTGTGGCAAACGCAACAGGGCACATAAAGGGTGTCGCAGAAATTTCGGCGAGCTTGATAACGCAGAGTAAGCTTGTGAACCAGCAGAGCAGCCAGCCCCCCCCGTTTACGTCATTCCACTACGTTCGTCCTCTCCTTGATCGCACGCTTCCTCTCTCCCTTCTAACGTGTATGTGTAGTACGCGTGGATTGCACGGTGTATATAACGGTACGACAGCAAGCCAAGCGTTTCTCGTCTGATCCTCCGTCACCCTCGTAAACAATATATTCCCCAACGCCCCCGTACAATGTACTGCACGTAAGTGTTGTATGAACGACAACTACGGTACACAAAGCAGCGTATTTCGCACAGAGATTCCTTCGTGTGCGCTTTTTTTTTTTCTTCCCCGTCACACACTGCTTTCAACAACATTGAACTTGTTGCGATGATGAATTTTTCGACGATTTTATTTTATTTTTTTTTTAGAGAATTTTCGTTGGAAAATTATTTTATATATCAGAAGTTATATTTCTTTTTAAAGGGATGCTGTGTATTACATAAAAATCATGAAAATTAAATTGCTGCAGTAATTGCGTGTGTAAAATTTTTTACATTGATTAGAAGTTTCCATTGCATAGACAGGGAAAAAATGGAACTATTTTGTATGGGTAATTTTTGTTTTTGTAGCTAAGTTCGTCAATGAAATATTGTATTGTGCACCGAGGGCGGAAAGTTGAACATTCCTGGCGAGTGTGGGTCGGCACATGATGTGGAATGTCAACTTTCCGCCCGCGGTGCACATACGTTTTTTTTCACACATCTGCACTAAGAGTTCGTGTACTTTGTTTCGTGATTTGAGGGGGAAAAGTGAGCGCTTTCCTCCCTAGGGAGTAAAGTACTTGCTTTCACCCCTCTCACCAAAGTGGGTGCAAAGTTCGAACTCTACGTGCAGGTGGGTGAAAAATACATTTGAGAATCCAACAAAGAGTTTGTTTTTTTGTTTTTTTGTTTTTTTTTTTTCAAAATTGATCAACATATTTTCTGACAGATGTAGCTTTTGTGAAAATTGATAAATAATCATAAAACAAATGCGAAAAATTCTAATTTGCAGCCTCTTTTTAATACTAAAAATTCACTTTTGTGAAATATCTCAACAGTAGATAATATCCCCTCTAAAGTATATACAGCTCTTGTTTCGTAACTAAAGTTAAAGAGACAAGTTAGTGTGAGTTTTCCCTCGTAGCTTTCACCATCACCAGTTTTCCGCGCTTTTCTCATCCCATCAAACTTGTTGCTCAGGCTTTCTAAACAAATATTCCAAGAAATATTGGGACTTGGCGCGGAATACAAACGAGGTTGCAGAGTAGTGGCAGAAGCGATTAAAGACTTTTTCGTCAGGCTGAAGTTAAATTAAATGCAAGTAGCGCGACCCGCGCGTGAGAAACGAGAGAGAGAGAGAGAGAGAGAGAGAGAGATTGGACAAATTCTGGTGGCATTGGGGGAGAAAGCTTCGACATGGAGGTTTTCATCAAACCTACCATGTTCCAACGACGTTTCTCTCTGCGAGAAGTAACATTTCAGCAGGCTGTACGGATACTACGGAGGATCGTCGTCTGACGATGTTTAGAGACGTTCTGGCTCCTCTGGTGAACACGCTCTGTCTTCATCCTCTGAACTCGTCGACATTTTCCGGCTCCGGTGTATCAAACGCTGGATTCCCGGTTGGATGAAAAGGCCGCTCACATTTTCTCTTATTGCTTCACATCATCTCTGTCTTTTCCTCAACGTCTGTACAACTGAGAACAATCAAATGTATATCTCGTCTACCTTTGTCACTAGTGTCAAGGCTTTATTTGAAAAATGTTACAATTCTCAAAAGAATTGTAATACGTTTCGAGGTATTGATGAATTTTTGTTCTGTGATTTATTTAATATTAAATTGTGATACATTGGTGAATTGAGAAGATTGAGTGTCAAAAAAAAAAATTGAAGGTCCTAAAGGACCTAAAGAACCTAAAGAGGTTCCTTAGGTTCTTTTGAAAAAATTGAGAGTCCTAGAAACTTCTTTATATTCTTTAGGTTCCTCAGGTTCATTAGGTTCCTTGTGTTTTTTAGGTTCTTTTGAAAAAATTGAGACGTCGAATTTTATCCTTCGAACAAATTCCTTTGGTTCCTAAAAAACCTAAGGAACCTAAAGAACCTAAGGAACCTCTTTAGGTTCTTTTGAAATAATTGAGATATCGAATTTTTTCCTTCGCCATTCTAACAAATGTTCTAACAAATGTTTTTGTAGCAATTTTGCAATGTCTTCAATATTATTGTTGAGATTATTGATTTTCTACAAAATTTTCTATTTTATTTATTGCTTGAATTTTGTAAATATTTTTATTCCGTAAATTCTTTCGACCCTCGATGTCTTTTTTCAGTCTATCTCAATTCTCCTCAATCAGTTTTACGAGTTTTTCGGAATACGTCCACACCAATCGGGACTCAAATTTTATTTGATTTTGTCTCTCACACAGCGGAAAGCTTTTTTTTTTTTTTTTCGTAGCTCTGCGACGTCGTTCGAATCAACCGTTGTACCCTCTGTACACGATTGTACGCCATATAACCACCACGTTCGTTGAACGCGAGACGGAGATAGAGTTGGAGGAACTGATGTATAAAGCATCAGACTTTTGCGTAAACACATCAACGGGTTGATGACAATGTTCCACAGACGAGCCGGCAGCCTTATATGTGCCGATCTGGTATCAACTGTACGAACGTAGAGCAGCCAACTCGATTATACACGGTGACGAGAATCGACCGCCTACTTTAATCCCCCATGAAAAAAAAAAGTAGGAGGATGCAAAAAAAAAAGGCTGGATTTTCGATGAAAAATTCAATATACAGAATTTTTTTTACTCCAATGGGATTAAAACATGTTCGGACGCCAAATTTGGTGAAAATCAATAGAGTGGTTCCAATGTTATTGCAATATCAATTTTTTTAAAATTAAATCTCTCTAAACATTTCAATTATAGTAAATTCTCAGATATCCGGCTGCAATTTTCCTCGCGATTTCACGATTATTGGTTATCAATTTATATTCTGCTTTGATAAGAAAGAAATAAAATTGCTGTCTGATAAAAGAAAAGTTTCCTGAATTTTTCTGTTTGCAGATTCAGCTTCAATTTGCTTTACATATGGATTACCATTCAACAATGTTTTTGATTATAAATCTGACGAAAATCAGTCGAGCAGTTCAAATTTTGAAATGTTGCATTTTTTTGACATTTTTTTTTTTTTGGTTATGTACGTTCAACAAATGTTTGTACGAAGACAATAAAATGTCCTCTTTGTTGAATTAAAACACTCTACTAAAATCAATAAAATATTTAATTGAATCAATGACAAAAAAAAAAATTCCGATGATCCAATTTCGTTGAAATCAACGAAATCTTTGCTTTTTTCGTGTATTTCACATATATCTCAGGTATAAAAAACATATTCTGATTATAATTGAGAAATATTGGGTATAATCTCAGATGTATCTCCCACAAGAGTAATAGGATATCTTTTTTCGATGGGGGAAAAAAAAAAAAAAATTCACCGGTAGGTAGTCGAAGCAAAAGTAATTTCCGAAGTTTTTATGCCAGTAGCATATCCGGGGTGTAATTCAACAGTGTGTATATGTGGTGTATATGAGTGCGGTA
Source organism: Perithous albicinctus (assembly GCA_964016905.1). Lineage (NCBI taxonomy): Eukaryota > Metazoa > Arthropoda > Insecta > Hymenoptera > Ichneumonidae > Perithous > Perithous albicinctus. The sequence continues at coordinate 16,380,090 of OZ024699.1, forward strand.
GAAAGTTCTATATGGAAAGTTGACTGGGGCGATGAAAGTCTCATGGTGGATTTGACGATATTGCGGATAGATCTCAAAGGGGGGAAAAGGTCCGCCGCATCGGTCAGATGGGAATAAATATACAGCCGAGGATAAGGTTAGTACGGTCGAGTGCATCGTAGATTCACCGTGGCACATATGCATATCGAGTTAAATATTCATGAGACACACGGCGCAAACGACTTCTCGTACGAACGAGCAAAACCCGCGAACGAGAAACGGTGAGAGGCCGTTCCTCCTCTCCCTTGGGAATTACCTGCACATCTATCTGTAGCATCGCCTCTGTGTGTGTGTGTGTGTGTGTGTGTGTGTGTGTAGGTATCTTACGGCCTTTGGGCCAACAAGAGTGCACGTTTGAAAAACCTGGGATGAGATTTACTTTTCTCAAACACAGTTTCCTTGAGATAAGATCTTAGCAGAAGTTTTTAATTATACTCATAAAAAAAAAAAAGAAAAGGAAAGAAACAACTTTGTTTTTTCGTCTGCTACGAAATCCGGAGGAAATGTTGTATGCAGATTTAAGGTTTTATTTCTTTTTGTTAGAGTGAACGGTTGTATCTTAGATTTTCATCAGGGGGAATGAGTCACTTAAAAATTATGGCCTGTTGGCAAATATAGTATTGTTTATAATTGTATGCCTCGTGTATTAAATCTGTGTTGAATAGAAAAAAGTATACAATGCATTGTCAGTAATCTTTTTTCTTCTACTGCAACTACAAAAAAAAAATAATTTTATCAGCTAAATTTTGTTACAAACTTTTACTTGCTTAAGCATTTGATTTTAGATCAGTGATATTGGTACATGAGCCGAGTTCTTCCATCCTAATTTTTTTTATATTACTATTGTTAAATATTTATATTGAAATTCAGACATATATTAAAAAAATTCATCAAGTTTATAGGACCTTGTAAAGAAACACACTAAAAACGCCGGTTTTCGACACCATGAGCGCTGCCAGTCCGACGAGCTTGCTATAGCATACCATCGCTCGGGGCGAAGAAAATACTCGTTCGAATAACGATTTTGAGACGAAAGCGAGTGGAGGAAATAAAACGAAAGTACGTAATTTGCACGAATAATGTAAATGTCGAGCAGTTTCGGCTCACAGTACTCGTAGGGTTCGAGTATATATATATATATGCGATCGTTGTGTCTGGTTTTCGAGGTCGAATCGAAAATTCTCGTAAAGGGTCCTCTGTATAGATATGAAGCAGGGAACGAGTAGAAAGCGTCGGAGGGTGCCACAGTGCTTTGGTTAATCTGTGTTTGCGTTATATTGCGCGTTCACCGTAATTGGGGAAGGATTTCTCGTACCTTCGGTGAATTTATAGCGAACTTGGTTATACGCTATATCACCCGGCTATATAATGACTGAGGATTTCTTTTTCACAATTAACGGCGGATAGCTCGGCAACATTGGGCTGTTATTAAATTAACGAAAATCAAGGGAAATGGGAATTATATACGAAATGTGAAAATGTATTATCAAAACGATATTTTATAGAGGGAATATATATGTGAATATATATTCATATTGGGGGATAATTTTTAATTAAAATCTGTGGCTGCTATTGATTATCTTGGAACTCTTATCACATTTTGTCATTTTTTTTTTTTTTTGGTGGAATTAAAAAAAAAAAAAAGGAGTAATATACACTTTGATAGATTATTTATTAATTCTCTAATTAAATGTGTAAGCTATTGCGGTGTTCCTTGATTATGAGCATTTTTTTAACAAACTTATTTAAAGCTGTGGTCTCTCTCTCTCTTTCGGTACACAGCAAATATGAAATACATTTTTTTTTACAATTGACATAAAATTATTTTTTTTTCCCAAATGTCTACAAATTTGTTTTAGTAATTTTATTTAAAAATGTGTGAATTCAAGTTCTACAAAAAAAATGTTATTTGAATTTTCATTTTTGAAAATAGAACTATACATTTGTGATCATCAAAAAAATAGGTAAAATAGCAAAAATCGTAGAATACATTGATAACATTGATGAGTCATGAGGAAAATTATCTATTTTCATTCATTGTCTTCGAAATTCATAAATCTCTTGGTGCTTTCATTGAAACAATTTTTATCACTGATGATCATGAAACATTTATTATTTAAAAAAAGAAAATTGTAAAATACAAACAAATTTTTTTGTTTGTTAAACTAACAAAATGATTTGTAAATTATTTAACAAAATTATTTATAACAATACTGATAGCTCATGTGGATGATAATAAAGTAGTATTTTTTTGCACGCTGATGAACAATTCCGTTTCTTTCATTGAGCTCTCGAAACTCATAAATCTCACGGTATTTTTTTTTCCCTCTTTTTATTGACTTTCAATTTCTATCGATGCTTCGCTAGAAAGATGTAAGCATCACACGATGACACGACCTTTTTGCCGAAAAATTGGCAAATGCCGAATGAATAGACGCCTCGATCGGGCCTGTGTATCAAAGGCAGGGGTGACGGTAGTCTGTTGCGTCACTGTGGAGTTTGACGTACAGCGGGGGTGGGGCGGGGGGGGGGGGGGGGGATTGGCTCGACCGGCAGAGCGCCAGGGGTTGAAGAGCAGGAGGTTCCGTTGCCCTGAGATCCCTCGGTTCCCGCTGCCAGGAGAGTGAGTGCCAGGGCTCACAACACACTATATATATATATAGACGTCGGGTTCGGATGGAAAGAGAGCAGGAGAGAGAGAAAGAGAGGACGAGAGGAATAGAGCGAGCGTGAGGCATGGCAGCAGGCTGCCCCGGGCATCGATCGACGGACCACCAACGGCGGACCTGGGAAACCGGATTCATTCGTGCTCTCCTGCGTACAGAATTCGAGCGGATACCCGCCAAACCAGTCCGAAACTCCCCGTTTAGTTATCTCTGGTGGGAAAGCCCACGGAGTCAAGAGAAACCTTCGTTAGGGAAACCACATAGCCACACGTGAGAAAATGGATTCGCACAGACACACGTATAGGAGTTGTAGGGTTATTTAGCCTGAGATGAAACTGTTTGTTCAATCCCGGCTTATTTTTCCGCAAAGTAATTCACAGGTTATCACAAAACCAGATTACTTTTTTTTTTTTTTTGTCGTTAGTATTAATTTTATTCAACTAATTTTGTTAACTAAGTCAATTAAAAATTGCTAATGAGGGCTCTGATAATTAAGTCAAATAAATTCTATATTAAGCCTTTCAATCAGAATTCACTTGTAATGATTAGATGCTGAATTTGATGTCACTTGAAATTTTAATTATTGCTAGTAGTTGTCAAATTGTGCTTTTTCAAAATGTTGGAATTGTTGTTCCTTTAAGTGCTCCGGCGAAAAATGATTGTTTTATTTTTATTTTTCTATTATTGAGAAATAATTGGATAAAAAATTCCATGGATTTGATTGTCAATGAAACTTTTTCTCCCAGTGTTTTGAAAAAAAAATTCTGTTCTAAATATCTTTGAAAAATGATGCAAGTAAAATTGAAATTGGTTTAAAGGTCTTTTGCCAGCGTGGAAGATTTTATTTTCTTTTATCCTCTGTCCGGTGTGAACGAAAGGCAGGAAATGCTCGGTATACAGAATGTTGGTGTTATACGCAAAAGATATCTTACCTATATAACAGATATCTCAAAGATCGAGACGATCAATATTCCAGCCACGAAGTGCGTTGATCATACACCATACAAAAGCTTCGAGCCCTCTGCCAGTCGAGCTCAGATTTGCTATTCAAAGATTCACGGAGATCGAGGCGAGAGCGAGAAGAGCGAGAAGAGCGAGTGCGAGCGCATATACCCACCGTCGTTTTCCTGATACCCTTCAGACACGGTATAGCTGGCGCAGTAGTAACGCCAGTGGTAGAGCAGACCTCGCGCGATCGCGGATATATAGAAGAGCTTTACGGTAAGAGCCAGGACGCTTTTGCCATTCGGCGTTGTTGAAGAAAAGCTCCACACGCGCTTATTCATATGTAGAATATAATCTTCGTTGGTCTCTCTGCTCTGTTATCGTTGAGACCTCTCTCTTGCACGTCAGCTTGAGCTATTTTTCTTCTCCTTCTCAGGCTAACTATCTACGCAACTTGTTATTATTATTTTTTCGTTGGTCGTTGTAAGGACCTTTGAGTGCAATTTTTTCTCCTCCGGTAAAAAACTAAATACATTTCATTCATTCCAGACTATTTTATATGTTTAAAACAGACGAGAAAGGTGCAATAAAAATGGATGTAGTATAATTTAAGCTAATTAGTTTTAAGTTTATTAAATAAAAATTTCACGTGGACGACATAATTTTTTTCCATTCTTTTTCTGCTTAAAAAAAAAAACACAGATTTTGTTTAGAATGAGAATTTGAATGAAATTAAAAAAAATATGGAGAAATAAAATATGAGATAAAGCAAAGAACCGAGTACAAAGTTTTGCTTCGTTATAGCTATTTTTTTTTGTCTTGAGAAAATAAGAAGCATCTCCAGATCACAAGATGTGTTATCTATGTCAGTAAGTAGGTAGGATGTTAGACGGACACTTTGGGAAAGCAGAGGATGTCAGGGGGACACGAAAAAGCTCTTGCTGTGTTAAAGGGAACTGTACATACGGGATATATGAACTGTATATCTCGATGAAAGACCAAACCCAAAGTTATACCCTAAAAGGAAAAGCTTAGTTGGCAAAACTTTATTTATAAATCACGTTAACCCTGCGCCAGAGTACGTACGAATATTATGAGGGTCAATGATTGCTATCAGCAACCACGTGGAATAAGCCAGCCTCCCAGAAGACTGCTAACTACCAAAGGCTAGGGTGACTCATAAATTTTTGAAAATTCAACGAAAAAAATTCTGTTAAATAATACATTGTGCTACAAAGGAGGGAAGTGTGAGATTTTCACCGAGGGCGAATTTTGATGCCCAAGCTAAGCGAGGACAGAAATTTTCACGACGTGAAAATGCACTCCAACGGGTGTCTAAATTAAATAAATGTAAAATCAATTTTGTTTCAATCAGGCATCCCTTAAAATTGGTCGACTGAGCGGTTTGTAAGCAGAAAATTGCGGTAATTATGTTTGTAATTGTAATTGCATGTGGGTAATTAAATTTTAGTTTTTATTTCTTTTTGAAAGACGCATTTTTTGGCTGAATTTTCAAAAAATTCTGCAACACAACTGGGAAAAGGTATTAGCGAACTGACTGGCAAACGTTTTCGAACCCCGTGAGAGTGACCAATAAGATATCTTGTAACCACGTTTCTCGGTATTAGGAAAGTTTGGCCAATCCGCAAAGCTGACCACAGATCGTGCTTCACATCTCTCCCTCCCTTTCCCCTCAAAGCGCTTTCCTCACTCCCAGCAATTAATCGGACGAACCCGACTCTACAGCTTAATTCGATTGGACGTCTGACCGCATACTCGCTAAACTACTTCAACCGTTTACAAGGTATTTTGCTTAAAGTCCGGCTTTTGTATATCTATATGTGCAGTGATTTTATTTTGTAATGGGCATTTATAAATTGTTTTACTTATAATCAACTTAATATTTATTTTTGTTTAGTATATATATATATATAAATAAATAATAGAATAATAGGATTTTTTAGATTTTTTTTTGCTTAGACGTTTTATATGATTAGAGAGAATAACCTGAAATGAAAATATTGATTCTAAATGCAAATAATGCCAAAAAGGAATTAAATAATTATTTCTATAGATTCTTTAACAAATTCGATTGAAAGCCTAATTTCCTAAATATGACATTTTTTTTATAAATGATATTCTAAAATATTGTGGAAAATGAATTTATTAATTTTTAATATTTTTTCGAAGAGTCATTCCGAGAGAAATAAAAAGTTTTCGAAAATCATTCCCTTAAAAATAGATTTAACAATTTCTGCAAATCTGAAATTTAAATACACCTTCAAAAAAATCATACATTTGATTTAGTATAAAAAACAATAAAGATTTCTATTAAAATTCTTAAACAAGATTTTCTTTAATGTTGACATTAACATTACCCAAAATAAATCATTGTTCTATCTGGATCACGTGATCACGTTGATTTAATTTTTTTTTCAGACACATCTCTCGTCCCTAATTCTTCAAATTGTAATGCCCAATCTGAGGTTTGATTGGGAATGTATGACTGATACATTTTTAAGAGCAAATACATAGATTAGCCGCATGAGCATTTATTATCCAGGGTACATACGAATAAGTACAGGTACGCCCGTTATTTTATCATGGTGTTAAATGTAAATTTCACTTAAAAGTATCAAGCACTTTTACTGGCACACACTGTAATTTGTGTACCTTTGTAATTTTCATTGATGTTGCGAGTAAAGATTACAGTCCGGGCAGAAAAAAAAAAAAAAATTTCACAAGCGGTACTCAAGCATTAACTGGGAGTGAACAGAATTATTATATGCAAACGTCGGTAATTTGTCCCGTTGCATACGGAATTATTACCACTCATGTTTCTCCGTGCATTACAAGCACGTTATTATGACGACATTTATTACACAGAGTTGAATGTATGCGTGATTGGTTTATCGATTCCATTTCTCGAATTTCCGTGGCTAATGGTCCATCGAGCCCGGTTACAACAGTCCAGCATTTTTAACATTCGAGTCTCTCGAGTGTCTGCATAAATGTGAAAGCATGCTCTATTTTATTGCAGTGTAAAATATAGGCGTGATTGGGAGGACACGAAATATTTGGTATCCTTCGATGATCGACTGCTTTTGACACGAACGTTCCAAATCGAACGTTCTATCGTGATATATTATTATCAGCATTGAAATCAATTGATTTTTATCATTTAATGACTGAAAAGCTCTTGGATTTTAAAGAAAAATGGAATCTAGGCATTTTTTTGCTTGCAGAATACGAATTCTAGGTCAACATTGAAAAATTGAAATGGCAGATCTAACATGGAGTACCAAATCTCTAAAGAGGCTTGATTTCGACGAAACTCGGAGGTATTTTACTCGATTTGGATGATTTTGTAATTTTGGTTGAGATTCGTAATTGGTGTCCTCGAAAATAGCCGAGTACTGTCTTTTATTCAAATCAAGTAACTTTTTGCATTTTAGCTCGCCATTTAGAATTTTCAAATTTTCACTTTGAATTCAAGCTAAAGAAATATTATTTTCGTTTATATTCTCTGACCATTCCATCGCTCTATGTATGCTTACATCGTACTATTCAAGAGGAACAGCAGTTGGAAATGAGGAATCTTCAGTCCGGACCAAAGTCCTTTCAAGTGTCCGCATTTGGTAGCCCAACATGCCTCTAAGCTCATATATCCGTTATAACAGATCCACTCAGCTACTCCTCGTGCTTTCCTCCCCGTTTTCAATTCCACCAGTTACGTGCCTCAGACACAGAAGTGACACACACACACATACAAAGAGACACGTCGAGTTCACCGGCACCGTTTTACCATCACCAATTTAAATGTGTACAGGCGAGAGAACGCCAGCACGAAAATCTTTGAAATTACTGGTCTCAACGACGAAGGTCGTTTCAATTCCCCGTTCTCTCTCCCCACATTCATGTAATCGAGGCATTCACCGCGAGTGGTTTTGAAACGAGATTTCAATGTGGTTACACGGTTCACGTTTTCGCCGCTGTATATATCCTTGTCTCGAATATTTACCTGAAGTCTTGGCGCGGTGCGCCGTCATCACGAGAGTTTCATAGACCGTGCGTGGCGGGGTCGACGTCAACCAGAGAGCGCTTGAAAAGTTGAAATCTCGTTTTGTTCGTTGCTAGTTTCATGCACACAAGGCTCTCTCACTCCTCGTCTGTGGTAAATGCTGTAACAACGTACCGAGAGTATCATTGTGTTTAATACCGAAATTAGCGAAAAGTTGAATTCCAAGCGTTTACCAGTCTCCACGCGTAGATACGTGTCTTGGAAACTCCTCGGTAAAAGAGCTTGAGAATATATTTACAGTTTAATCAGCTAATAGAGCGTAACTCTATATGTGTATGGTGGTTTTATCATGTCGAGATGGGCGAATGAAAGCAGTTTGTTAAGTACTTCTCAAAGTCGAGTACAATATTATGTCGGTGATGGCGGTGATAGTGGGTCGGTTAACCAGGAACACCTTGGAAATCAGGCCAACGACAGCAATCACAATTTTACGTATAGCATGTGTATGGCTAACACGGTTTCCTGGTTTCCTCAACGAGAAAACTTTTGGCTCTCAGCCCAAGAAGAGACCAACTTCTTGGCTCACTGAACTTCTTTCTGTCGCCTATATATTTGAAGAAAAAGTAAAAAAGAAAACAAAAAAAAGAAGAAGAAGAAGAAAAAGTACAACCACTGACGGTTAAAACTCGCTCACATCGTCTGAGAATGAAAATGTTCTCGAGGTACCCAAGTATAACAAGAGATTATCGTACCAGGACAATGAATAATCGCGTGTTCTTTTGGGGGGGGAGGAGTTTGGAAATACAAAAAAATACCAGCACTGCGATACACTCGACTCCTCTGCACTCTCTGCTTCCCTCGGAAATAGAAGTCTGGCTCCTATTTTTCTTTGGCTCAACGTTTAGCCAACTTCTCGAGTTTTCTCGCTTCGTCGGAGCAATACAAATGTCACCATCGGGACAGTAAAAAATTCTCCCTCTGATTTTCCACGTTTTCTCCCTGTTCACCATTCTTTTTGTGCTACAGTGCTTCTTCCTTTTTTTTTTTTTTTTCGCTTATCTCCATACTCGACTTCATGATCGCTTGGGAGGAGTCCAATATTTTGTAGGGAGTCAAGGTTTATGATGAAGAGGAGGCTTTTCTCGAGATTTTAAGGTCATGTGAAATACCGATGCACGCATTTTTTTTCTAGGGTTCTTTCTTTTTCAATGTGTCTCTGAATTCGTGAACAAAAAATTGTTTTTTAACAGCTTTTTTTTTTCAACTTAAATTTTTTTTTACTAAATTTTCCTCCCGATATTCCTGATGATTGTCTGTTTTCAATATTTATTGCTTCATTCTGAGACAACTCAGCTAATTATACGTAAAATGCATTTATACTTTAAGAGTGAAAATATTTTAGAAAAAAATATGCAAGTTTGATAAAAATTGCATTATTGCTTCGCGACGCCCTCAAAACATTTGACATATTTATGGTCAGTTTGAGCAGACAAAAATCGATAAATTCTGCCTTCGGTCTGACCTCATCGACACAACGTAAGGTTTATAACACCAAGTTTTCTTTTTAACTGTTTATCCTTCATCGATCAATTCCGCCAATTCGAAATGTCAATCGCTTTTAAGGGCAATGCGCCATTTACCCATTGTGACCCATACACGCCCTAATAGAGACATCACCTTTCGGCAAGGGCTGCATTTTGCAGGTAAATATAGTTAAACGACGAGAGAGAGAAATGAGAAGAAATCTAATTTTCAAAATTTTTCGAGGAGATTGAAATAAATAAAAATATAAATCAATGTCATCTTTTTTCATCTTCAAGTAAGCAACTTATAAAATTCAAAATCAATTTTATAACATATTTTTACAAATTGTTCAAGGAGAGACTTTAGGGATGTTCGAAATTTTTTTTCCTTTTCAAGCAATTTTCATCGATCTTGTAGATTTTAATCTACAGAAAATTTTGCGAGATCAAAAATTATTTTCTCGTTAAAAAAAATCACTGCAGTGTCCCTTTAAAAGAAAACAGTTGTTACTGTCGTTTTCCAACAAAATCTGTGGCTGTATTGCACTTTGCATCAGATTTTTTCGTCCCCTCAGCTCGATAAGGAAAAGAAATGAGTTTCTCAATAGCGTTGGAGGGGTGCGTTGAAAGATTAAGGGGGAGGAGAGGGAAAGTGCTCGCGACGAATCGAAAAAAAATATCGTTGAGTGGACGGAGGGTTGGAAAGAGCAGAGAGACCCGGTAAGCCCGACCTTGGAAGTTGGAATGATGCGCCTGCGAAAGGGAGAGCGGCACCCTATTTCACCCTACCTTCCCCTCCACAGCTTTTTTTTTTTTTTTTTTTTTTTTTTGCGTTACATCAAGGGGAGGTTACGAAAATATCGCTCTCTCTCTCTCTCTCTCTCTCACTTGGTAATGGTAATGGTAGTGAAGGAGCGATGTCGTTTGGTGAGTTATGTCAAACCTGCTTTATCCGCCCTTTCTCTACGCAATATCGCTGATTTATATCGATGCCTCGTTTACAATCTTTCCCTTTTATCAATCATGCTCTCACCTTATCGCAAATACGCGATCTAAATAATTGTAAAAAAAAAGTGAGTGCAACATCCATCGTACTTCAATCTGGTGATATTTCGTATTTTGCGTAGAAAATCCTACTTTTACATTGAATTAGCAGCGACCCGAGACATTTTAAATAGATTTAGAAAAAAATTAAATGTTAAAAAAAATATGCACTATGTTATTTATAATTATTGTTAAATGTCATTTAAAAAACTGATATAAAACTGCAATTTTCATTGCTATGCATTTTTTATTCTGTGATTTATAGTTATCAAGACACGTCGAGTTGAAAAAATAAATCATTTTTTTCAAATGAAGGACCTAAAAATCTTTGAAAAATGTATGGAAAGTATTTTTCAAGTAGTTTTCAAATCAGGTTATAATTATGGAAAATATCTGAGTCGTTAATAAAAAATTATCATATATTAAAAAAAAAAATTATCTCAATAAAAATATTTGACAATAATTCACAGTTCACTAAAAGCTGCCCCACAAGTATAAATCGCGACTCAGCCACCTGCGTGTGTTTTATTTTCTCAATACACCATTTTTTTTTTTTTTTTTTTTTTTTAATCGTTGGCAAATTTTTTTTTCTCTGTACCGCGATATTCGTAGCGCTATTTGATGAGCAGCAAAAAAAATGTGTGCAGTTCATATCCTGTTGGACGAGCTCTCAGTAAACACTACAGTATCAACGCTCTCGGATTTGTCTCAAATGTGAAAGCAAACTGAAATTCGTTCGGTTTCGTTGGTTTTTTAATATTTCCATCATATATCCACATGAAGAATTAATGGACGAAAAAAACGAAAAGAAAAAAAAAGAAATGCACGATTTTTCGCACCGCGAATTTCCAGAAAATATGAAAAACTCTTTGGTGCATTTTTTTTTTAGATTTTATAAAATTCTAACGATTTTGCATTGTGCTGTCGAGCGGAATGTGTTCTACCTTGTGAACACTGGCAATTGAATTGAGTAAGTCCCATTATACGCGCAACGAGTGTGCTATATATGCAGTAAATGTGGGAGGATCGTCGTTGTAGCTATATATATACTGTATGTACAGGTATTATATATATATATATATATATATATATACATATATGCTATACAATCTCGGCTGGACTGCCTGGAGTCGTGCGGGCCCCACCTGTTGCAAGGGTTGAGGAGATATCCTCTCTTTCACTCCTCCTTCTCCTCCTCTTCGTCCTCTTTCCCGAGACTCTACATTGCCCACAAGGGACCTGTAACTTGACGACACCCTTTTACACGTATATGCTATAAAATAACGATAAATCGTATCGGTGTAATACGTGTAAAGATATCCTTGGAGATTTACACTTTCCCAGTCGTTTTACTACTCGTACGCTTGGGTATTACATCGAAACAGGAGTATATAGCGCCCTATACCTATTTTTTTTTTTTTTTTTGGTAGCTACTGGAAGTTGCCCTCGCGAAGGGCTTTATAAACCATTCAATCAGGAACATCGTACGTTACTTTATCGTTCATTAAGGGTTTTAACACCAGTCCCACCTTACTGCTAAACGTAAACAGGATTTATACGTGTTGTAACAGTAGTAATTCTGTATTCGCACATCAAGACTGTATGGGGTACTTGATTGTAATTCACTGATGAAACCCGACGATTTTCCTAATAGCAGCTTTTTTTATATTCTTGTTGTCATTACTTGAAATGAATACCTCAGATTTTTATTACATTTTTAATTTCAGTGAATGAAAATTTAAATTTTCTTTATTACAAATTTATATTTATAATTTTCCTGTACTATAATTTATACAAAATTTTACATTGCATTTCTATAGTCAATTTATTGTACCATTTTATGAATAAAAATTTCCAGTTTTCTACTCTAAATTTCTACTAGATTTGTTTTGTTTTTTTTTTAATTTTAACAATAATAATTATTATAGTCAAACATATTTTTGAAGTCCAACAATTACATTATTTATACGCCCGGAATACTCGAATCTGATAAATGCATTATTTCTATGCGGTTAACAACATTTTTGAGCCACCTTCATTGCCCCCCCCCCCACCCTTCCCCCCACCCTCCTGAACTACGAAATTTGACGTTGATGTGTCATTTGCCAATGACAACCGCGAAACGGTGTTTCGGTAAATCGATTGGTTGGAAAGCACCTGACGTATTTAGTTCCAACGACAATTAACGGGTTTTCCTTTGAATGTGATGGAAATAGAGCTGCATTTGTGTGTGAGAGTTGAAAGAGAGAGGGTAGATTATGAAGCCGCAACCTGCAGAGGGGGGGGGGGGGGGGGGGGGGGGTGCACGTAAACTGACGGGTATGCAAAATTCGTTATATTGCGTGACAAACGTGAGGATTAATACGAGCGGTGAATTACATCGAAGCGGGCCCTTTTAGCTACGAACGTATGTACGGTATACGTGTCACTCGAAACGGGGGAGGCTTGCTCTGTGTGTCGGGTTTATCAGCAACGAGGCATTATATAACGCCTCGATTGAACCTGTCCTATCATGGAGCTTATAATATTTGTGGTTAATGCACCACTTCGCGTCGCGTATTAATCCGACGACTTCAATTACTAATGTGCCAAAGCCCGAGATCGAAACAATTATCAATTATGAGGATTTCATTGAAATATATTAAATAGCTTTGAGAAGGTTGAAGCGATTTATTTGAAATAAGCGCTTTATGGTTGAGAATTTTCTAGGCACGTAAAAAGAAAAAAAAAGCTGGGCATAGAAGACAGCAAAAAATTTGAAAAAATTCACATGGTCTCTGAAAATGAGTAACCATTCAGGGAGGCCGAGGTTTAGACGATAGTTAATATGGAGTGCTTAGAAAAATGAAGCCATGGGAGGATCTCTCATGGGGACTCAAAAAAGTCAGGCCCTGAAAAGAGGGTCTCATCAGGGACCTAGAAAAAAATGCAGGACTTGGTGTGTGTGACATTTGACCCCGTGTTAGCTAGATTTTACTGCACAGCAGCTGTGACGAGATATTTTTACAACATCGAGAGATAAATATTCATTTTATAAAGTAAAGGGGCTCTTTGAACTCGACTTGCAATGTTCGAACAAGGCTTTTACGACAAGCGAGCACCGAAGAGAATCGTTGAAAACATCCTGTGACTGAGCTTTATTCTCACTTTTACGAGAAATGTCCAGTCTGTGCATTCGTGTGTGGAATTATATATATACATTTATATATATATATATACAGAGTGTGTAGAGGTCGTATTTATACGACACGAAGACGGAGACGATGACGGTCGACATTATCAGTAGTTCACCAGCAGCAGCTCGTCGCACCAGCAGTAACAGTAACCGCAAAGACGACGACGACGACGACGAGGAGCAACACGCTAACCGAGCAACGAATTGTGTGCAGCTTGAAACCGGCTCCTCGGTCGTCGGAAAGAGGAAAAAAAAAAAAAACAAAAAGAGGGTAAGAAAGTAACCGTAGAGAGTCTCCTGAAGTTGGATTGCCAGTTCGACCCTCGTCCTCCCAAGATTCTACGGCAGTATTGGCTCAAAGCCCTACTACAGTGCAACTACAGGACTTATAGACCGAATTCTAGGGTACCAAACTAGATCCTGGGATAAGGCTCACGCCACTATATTTGAAGTAGGAAAAATAATGTTACCATGCGAACGTGTAAAAGAGCAAGCTGGAGCTTTTTTGCCCGGTTAAACTAGATGCGCTCGCATTATACACTGACAGACTAGCCGGTGAAAGGAAGAATGGGCTGTTTCAATTGAAATTCAACACCCTTTGAAGCTGATACGTATTTTTTTTTTCTCTCTCTCGAAACCGAAGACTATTACACTCATTTGAATCGAAAATTTAAATGTAAATTTGTACAGTTTTTCACACAAATTGCCCAGAAGTCTTCACATAATGTTTCTTTTTTTTAAATTAATTACAACATTTTCTAGTTTTACAAAAATAATTGTAATAATTGTAAAATCAAAAAATATTTTCGTTTGATAAATAAAATGTATCTGCACATTTGTCAGATTCACAAAACCTTTTAGTTACTTGCTAAATGGAACTCGAGATTTTGTGCGACACTAACGAAGCTTTGAGTGTCTGTTAGGAGACACTAAATTTTGTAGACTACCCAAGATTTTCGTCACAAAATCGATTTAGTGCCGTAAGATAGATAAGACTAATTTGGGATTAAATAACTTATTAAATAACACTACAAAATAAAACCTTCAACCTCTCTCGAGAGAATCAGAAAAATGTGTCTGCTGAAAAGAGGAGACTTGGTATGAAGTACCCTATATATATATATATCGGTTGAGCGGGTGATAAAGTTTATTGGCGAGATGGAGAGAGGGCGGAATATATATGGGAATGCTGATGAGAAAGGGAGTCGCAGCAGGAGAAAATAACGGCGGCGTACAACGTAGTAGCAGCAGCAGTGTAGCAGCTCCTAAAATCGATTATGACCCTTTCCGTCCTTGCCCTTTCCTTATACCAGGATTCTTCTCCCTTCGGGATGGTATATTGTTCTCCATTCGTAAAAGATTTTAGCACTGGAGCTAGGGATCTCCCTTTTCCCTTTTGATCATTGCCAATTACGAACTTTCCCGGTGGGCCCTAAAAGAAAAAAAAAAGCCATTACACTATCAGCGAATAAATAGTGATTTGTTAGCAGGGCAATCGACAAGTATTTTTGGAATTGCTAGAGCTTTTTCTGGTCGTTGATATTACCGAGAGTTTTCATTTTTATTTTCTCTTTAGCTTTTTTTTAAATTATTTTATTTTATTTTTTTATTATCTATTATTTGATGAATGAAAATTAATATTAGATTTATTGGTGATAGGACAAAACAGTTGAGCGTTTTTTTCTAGTGATAGTCGAGGGTATCTTAATTTCTTTTCTTTTACTTTTGCTATATTTATTATCTGGTCAATGGCGATGAATCAGACTGAATATTTTCTATATATTGGCAGCAAATGCCGACAGGACAGAATTGCTTTAGTTTCCAGCCAGAGGAGAGTGGCGAGATGTCGATGAATAATTTGTATTCCACAGTGAGCGGGAAAAAAGAAAGAAACACAGCTCCTGGAGGTGAAATCGAATCGGATCTCCATCCTGACTTTCAATGGAAGCCTTTTAATTATTCTCGTTTTACCGGTACTCTTGACAAATGAAATGAAAGGGGGAAAAAAAATAAAATAAAATAAATAGCCGTACTGTGACACGTGCTGCTATTGTGTTACTGCTTTCTGAACGGCGAAGCATCTATATAGAACGTCGCATAGTTGGCTATATTATTCAAACGATTATTTATTCATTTTTATGTATTTTATTTTTATGATTTTTTTTTTGTTATAGACGAACAGGATGGAGGAGAGTTTGAAAGGAGAATATATGGAGATGTAAGATAATATTACCTTTTTTTTTGTTTTGTTTTCGTCAGGGGTTTGGATGGGTGTGGAATTATGAGGAAGCATGATTATTATGAGGGTTCGTAATTCCTGTATTTTTTACCACGATTTATCTTCCAATGATTGAGAATTAGTAATGGTGGTGGTTGCTTCGAAGATGTTGATAACATTTATTTTAGGTACTGCAATTGCACAAGGTAAGTCAACAAAGGTTTTCATTTTTTTTTTTTTTCTGCGTCGTATATTTTGTTATACTTATAATAACTATAGAAAAAAAACTACGAAGAAAACGAGATTTTATTTTACAAAAAAAGGTTTAGTCATTTTATTTTTATGTCGGGTGATTTTTGGTTTTTTATTGGAGCATTTTTTAAAATATTTTAATATATTTAAAAATATATTTAATCTAGTGACAATTTTTCGTTACTTAGGTTCTTTAAGTTCCTTAGGTTTCTTAGGTTCTTCTTTTTTCTTCTTTTTTCTTCACTTTAATTAATAAAAAAGACTGATATATTAAGTTCAAATACAAGTGTAATGTAAAATTAGGTGCGGCATACTAAAAACTTAAATATCAAATTTTATATAAACCTATTGTAATCCACAAATTACTCAAAAAATTACATTCTTCTTCACTATCATTTTCAACACATATCCTCCTTTTTTAAAATTGCAACTATTTTTACAATTTAAAATAAAATTTATGAAATAAAAATAAAAATACAATGTAAACAAAAAGAGCTTTAAAAACAATTAATAGAATAGGATTTTTATTGCGATTTTTTTTCTCACCAATAATTAAAATCAAAACCCCTTTTTTTCTTTGCTATCGATGAAATACGTTTAACGAACTTATCGACAGCCAATTGACAGTTTACATATTTCACAACAAAAATAAATCAATTACATTGGAGGAGTCGTTAAAACCCCTACCAAATAACTGTACAATTATGATGTTATCGATTTCGAAATTGCTTATTATATTGTTTCAGAAGCTCACTTTGTACGTATTGTGTCTCGTCATCCCTGACGAGCTCTTACGTCGGAGAATGAGGAACACTCGATATGAAATCGGAGCGAGAGTGGAGTACCCAGTTAAGAGTATACTGGAGGACTCTCTGTGATTGCATCAATAGTAGTGCAGTCACTGGTTTACAGGAGCGAGAGAGAGAGAGAGAGAGACATTGGGAAATCGATATTGTCGTCGTTGTCGGTTTTCTCCTCATCCCGATGGTTGCATACTGCACTTCTTGGCCGTATCAGGCATAAAAGGAGAAGCCAAAACCCTATAGAGCTATCAGAGAGGAGATCACGTCTGGTCTCAGAAATAACGAAGGCTCTGGCTCGTTCTACCTCCGCCAGTATGATTGCATCAATGGGGTTTCTGCCTTGCCCACACGTTGCCTCTGTATAGTATATTCGGTCCTGTTCTCGCCATTGGTGAACGAGCCGTTTGACAAGCTTTGCCAATAACGAAGTTACGAATACCCCTGTCCAAAGCTCTCCACCATTCGCCTACGTGAAACAGAACTCAGGATTCTATAAACGTCAAATGGCATTTGGCAAATAGCTCCATACTCCAGGCTATAATGTCCACAGGGACATTTAGGGTTGACGATAAAGACATTGTAACAGAGACACTGACGTTACACAGAGTTATTGTTCCGTGAGCTTTATTTCACTCGGAAGCTTTATTGTCACTGGAGTCTGTGTTGAAAATATCGTGGAATTCAATAATAGAGCTATGAAAGCCACGTCGGGTATAAATAAGGTTCATCTTTAATTTAAAAAAAAAAAATATGATACTTGGTCTAAGTAAAATTGGATGAGTAATTTAACAAAAATTATTAACAATCTTCGTTGGCATTGACGCACGGAATTAAAAGTGCTCTGTGTGTGTTTTTTTTTTTTGGGGGTCACTGAATCCGAGTTTGAAGTCAACGTTGCGAAATTCAAAATGCTTGACACATTTTGTGTCGAAAATTTTTTTAAATGTACAAAACTTGGATTTTTATGACAAAATGTTGAATTGAGTAAACGGGTCCGAATTTGAAATAAATGTTTTTTTTTTATTATAGAATTTGCCAAATTTTAATTTTATTTTAAATTTTGATCACCACACTTTCTGGCCCATGTGTGTTAATTTTGAGGTTTCCTAATTTCTGATTATTCAAAAAAAAAAAATTGAAAAACAATCCCAAAACATAATTTTTTGACATCTGAAGCCAGGGAGTCCGGCAATCAGAATCCCCGGCATTAAATCTATTACTACTAACTCGATGCTATTGTCGCGATAGTTTTGTATTTCCTTTTTAATCGTTTCTCATCGAAGATGTTCATTATTTATTCACCGGGCGTGTTGACGATAAAGAATAATAGGAAAATGAGTAGTTGGCAAAAAAAAAAAAGAAAAAAAAAACGGTAACGACAGAAATGATGAATGACGTTGGCGGATATTATGGCAGTCTGAAAGTAATCGATAAACTCATAACATTCCAGCGGTATATAATTATCGGAATTTCTTCCTCCCCGTCGTAATTGAGATGTCTTATCGTCGTGCACTCTCCAACAGCCAACAGTGAAACTTTGGTTTATATCCAAGGCTGGAGAGGTTCGTGGAGCGAAACATGGGAAGCTCTGCTTGCAGGTTCGAGTGAAGGGAGAAAAGTCAATAAAGGGCAAAAGGGAGAGAGCGAGAGTGCGGAAATTTTGTGCAAGCGTAGAGGGACCTGAGCACGCGGTACAAGTAATTAGGAAAGCCTGGTGAGTCGATGGCGTTCGACCACCAAGCAAACGGAACTGATTTAGTGCAACGTGTACAATTTCGCACACGTCTCATTCCCTCTTCAGCTTCAATAGAAGAGAATTTTTGTCAGTGAAAAAATGTTATCTAAGAACATAATTTATTCCCTCTTCAGCTTCAATAGAAGAGAATTTTAGTCGGTGAAAAAATGTTATCCAAGAACATAATTGATTCCCTCTTCAGCTTCGATAGAAGAGAATTTTTGTCGGTGAAAAAATGTTATCTAAAACCATAATTTATATTATTTGAATGAATTTATCAATCACTTCACTTATTCATCAATCATTCACACGGTCGGGCTAAGCAATTAAGGCGTCCCGATGAGCTGTAGAGTGTTGTTCAGAACTGATAGCCGATAAACTTGTTGCTCCATCGCGTTGGCCCGTACGTCGATTGTATCCTCTGTGTAACACATAATGCAGGTACACATGTATCGGCTTGTATGTATAAGCATACTCCATGCAGCTTCTCCGCAGTATATACGAGGACCGGATTAAATTGTTTCGGCAATTTGAGTAAACAGGTAAAAGCTTTGTATGCTTTTGAGCTTGAATCGAACGCACAGCAATAGTTGACTCATTTCATTTAAATGTGGAACTCGTGGCTCTCATTTGTTGGAACCTCAAAAAAAAAAAATAAGGAAAAAGAAAAGACAACTGCAGCATTTAATCACATCCACAATTCTTCTGTAATTCCCAACATGTCGACCAACATGACACCTTTTTTTTCAAAAACCAATATTGACAGAGTATTCTCCACGCATTTTTCTCACACTTTTGTTTCTCGACGTCCGTTTGTATTCCGTTTGTAGCAGCCGCAATAATTCTCGTCACGTATATCTTGTACTACGTTTGCCAAGCTCGTATTTCAATGAGGCGGAAGCTCGCTTTAATCAAACAACGTGTAGATAGAGTAGAACGTGCTGTCAGGCGTCGACTGTGACGCCGAGATTTTACCTTTGGGTATATAGCTCGAGAGGTATAGACACAGAGAGAGAGCCTTCGGAAAATCTGCGGTAGAACTAGGAAGGCTAAAGCCACCGTCAACGTCTCGTCGTGTGCTCGACTTAACCCGATTGGTGATCACCCGAGTAACTTCGATATTGTGCTTTGGTAAACAACTTGGCGCGCTTCACCAGCCCTTCGGCTGCCTACTCATAGCTTTACGGCCTGTTCGGCCAAGGTGTACAGGGGCCGGAATGGGGGGCTGGGGTTCTACGAGCTCTCATCTGTTTGTCTCAAGTAAAGCCGATTAAGTTGAGGGCGAGAGTGGGACGACGCGGGACTATCCTCGGGGAATCCTCTTCCCAGTCTCATCTACTAGATTTTCTCACTGTAACAAATTGCATTCAATGTACTGAGAGCGTAATCAAAGTTCAAATTGCCACTTTGTCAATAGCTGCTATTCAATGTTCCATATTCAAACATTCTGCACTATTCTGCTGATCCGCATTTTTTTTTTTTTTTTCGTTTCTTGCAAGTATTGCAAAACAGATTTTCATGATCGTTGAAAATTACGTCAATGTAGATCAAAAAGTACATTTTTTTTTAGGGTCTCTCGTTAAGGGAGCTAAGTCATTCAATGATAAAAATGAAATTTTGAAGCAATTGGACAAATGAAATGTCGTAACTTGATGAAGAAATTTTTATTTGCATTTATTGAATATTAAATGAACCTTCCTAAGATTTCCATGGATAAGATACTTTTTGATTAATCAATTTATGACCCGATGCATCATTAAGTAAATACACAACGATGTTTGGTATTTAAACAGAAGTTAATGTAACAGTCTTTTGATGTAATTATAGATTTAGAATATCATCGAATTATAATCCACTTTATTAAGCTGCCCTGCTGTAAGATTTTGCATCCGCATATTGCATCAATTAATTCGATTGGTTTTGTGACGACGCTCTGTCACTAAACAGACTCTCAATGTACACGTGCAGACCCACAGAGGAATATATATAACGCGAATAGACCAGCCGAAGAGGAAACAGGGTGATGGACTGAGTGGGGTGGAGGTGGTGATGAAGGGGGGGGGGGGGGGGTGGCGGCGGTATTGTAATAATGTCGTGCAGGCGTTTCCGATCCAGTCTCATGGTTCACAGCGTGTGATAAACTAATCTCCGAAAGGGAGTGTACTATCTACGGTCCCTTCGAACCTTCGCAGTTACGAGAGGGCTTCGAACTCTGGTTCAACATCACCATTAAGGCGATGTGAAAGATGTACGTACCAGTGAGATGGTACATAACTAATAGTGCTCACGAAGGGAGAGAGAAACGAGGCGAATATGTTTCCCCATCTGGTTTAGGAAAAAAAAAGGTGAAGGGATAACTCCTCCTGCATTATTGGTTGGTAGTTTGGTGGAAAAGTTACTACGAGCTACTAAAAATCCAAACCGTCGTTCTATTATTACTGTGCTCATCCGATTTTACGACAGCGTCCTAAACGATGTTCGATGCTCGAGTAAAAATTTATATCCTTCGATACAATCGTGCAATCTGCACTAGGATGACCCAAAAAAAAAAACGTACTTTTTTTATGTCCACTAAAAGATCGTGTATAAAAATCACTATCCTTGATAGTTCATAACGGTATTCTGGTCGTAAAAAAAAATCCAGATTCGGAGATAATAAATAGTAGGAAGTGATTCGTGTTTCTCAATTATCTGATTTTATAGCTTACATTTTGTAAAAATGAATGTCAATTATTTATATTTAGATCAGCGGATCTTTTTTTACGTCAAAATGTTTCTTCCACCTGCGATATGAATAATTCTGTAGTCATCACTTTGCTGTAATTCACCTTCAAGTATTTCCTAGTGAGAATCACACATTTTTCCTTGGGGTTCAAAGGCGGACTAAAAGAGGACAACGACTGCCCCAAAAATAAGAGTCATCTAACAATTGTCAGGGGAATTGGAGGAAACTGTTGGAAAAAGATGAGGATTGGGTCGGGAAACAAAGGCAACCTAACAATTGTTAACATAGCCCCTCGTACGCCGGCCTATACTAATCTTTTTTCCGTTCATTTTCCCTCAATTCGAGTGCGATTGTTCTGTATATCCGTATTGTATGCCTTTCATTTCGCCTATTTCGCACCAACGAGGCCGAAAAAGAAAAATTAAACCCTGCCTTTTTTTTGTTCACTATCTCCATCGTGCGTCCAACATCGTTATAAATTTGTGACTAAAGTCTGAAACTTGACGAATTTATTATTCAGTTTATCAGGGCCCATCCACTGTTTGCATTTCCATTCGTGCCTCGTTCTCCTGCATGCAAAGCCGAAAAAAAAATGTCTGGTTATAATGCTTAATGAAGAGAATATCAGTGACAGGAACAGGTGAATTTTTTGCGATAAAGATTTAGTATCATGAAAAAAATAACTGCCCCGAATGGATTTAGCACTTGCAATATTTTACGCAGAGAAAAGTGAATTTAGTTGTGATGATCAATTATTGGTTGGAGCTACGATCGATTGGTAAAATCACAACTAATTATTTTTCTCAATGTAGGCTGAAAAAAAGAAAATTGACTTTCAGTTTGAAGGGCTGGGCTATAAAAGGACGCCTTGTCAATTTACGTCTACGCGTTTTTGCCTGAGCACCAGTGTGTAATATACGTGTTGATGCAACCCTGCGAAATGCCAGTAGTTGAGCCTCCCGGTCGACGCCAGGCCCATCGGAAGTTGCACTCTCGTTTCGCGATCGATAATCCATCGAGAAACATTTATTCTCCTTTAAAGAATAGGTGAACCAGAGAGTGCGAGAGGGTTTGATGGAAGGTTTACACAGGTTCTATTCTCTTCGGGAGACGCTCTTCTGTGCGCTGGAAATTTGCTTAAAATAGGTATCGATGTGTAAAATGCGTCATTAATTGGTTTCACCTTATTTGAACAACAAAAAAAAAAAAGGGTACAGAATATCCATTTTTTTAAAGGCTTTTTTCTCTTTGTATAATAAAATCCGTTAGTTACCGTACAATTAACCGACTGTGAAGAAGGTTCTGCTGACCTAACATTTTTCGCACTGGCAACGATAACGAGATACAGTTCACAACTTTTTATTTCGATACAAAAAATTGTGTTAAAAAATATAAATATTGAGAATATAAAAGAATGGATATTGAAATTAAAAAAAAAACTGAACTCCGTCATTTTTAATACAATATTTATTTTGTTCGATATCCACAACCACTTTTCGGACGATAATATTGTAAAAATAGGTTTTAAATATATTCTGGATGTATCTTAAATACATATCTCAGATATATTTTTTATCGGCATATACTTGTCATACATTTCGAAATATATTCGACATATACAAGTTTTAAGACAAAATATATCTTATATGGGCTGAAGATCAATATTAAAAAAAAAAAATTGGCATTTATACGATATTATATTATATTTTGAAATGTATACCGCAAGAGGACAATAAAAACCATGTACTACTACTACTACTACTACAATATTTTATATATTTTAAATATTTTTTTTTTATATATCTCAAATATACTATTTTTCCACGTGGACAGAACCGTCGCCCATAATGATTCAATGTTACGTATGACCAATTGTTTCACAAAAGTGTATTAGAACACAGCAGTCCAACTTGTGTACAACCGACATAAGGAGACTTGACAAGGATTTCTATTTTACGAAAATCCTTTGCCATTAAGCAGTACAGTCGAGTAGAGTTGGAATTTCCAGATACAATTAGAATAATCGTATGCAGCGGAATTTATTCTCGGGACGTTTTGCCGACTTTCTTCCCTTTGTCGAGCACTCTCTCTCTCTCTCGAAGCTCGGACATTCTGTGGATCGTCGTAGTGTGGTGACTGAAATACGCGAGTTGGTGAGAAGAGAGAAAGCGTGGTGTGTGTAGCAGCAGGAATTCGAGCAGGCAGACAGGCAGGCAGGCAAGCTTGAAAGAAAAACCGGCGACGTAATCCAGTTCCAGACGTCGAGGCTTTGCCATTAGTACGATAACCTATTTTGCCACTCTGAAGGGCGAATGCGGGAAGCCAGTAGCACCAGTAGCAGCAGCAACAGCAGCAGCAACAGCAGCAGCAGCAACATCAACGAGTGAGAGAGATGGAGGAAGCAGAGGAGAACGACGCATTGAGAGAGTGACGGTGGAGCGTTAGACAGAGTGGCTTTCCCACCGGACATCACGATATTGTCCACTCCGGTGCCGGCCATTTTGATGACCACACGAGGCGCCACAACCTACTACTCTCTGTATATTACTGCCTTATAACACTCGATGGTACTATGAACCTATAAGCGAGATTACGGCGGTACACTACACGAGTCTCGAGGGTACTCGGAGTATCATACCAAGCGGAAACTTCGTGTTGCGATATTAAACTAGATGTATACCGAATACATATCCTCCGATACAGTTCGTGCTCTGTTAGGTGGCAGTCTGTTGCTCTTACCTTTTCGTACACCAGCAACATTCTTATCTAATGGTACGACTCTTCATCTGCCTATTCATGCCATTCGACGATAAATTAATTGGGGTTTCCGTGCATTCGGGATTATCACTCTGAGGGTCGAATTTATAGTCCCAAGATTGATTTCGAATTTTAAGTAATTCTTTTTTGTAGGATGCATATACCAGAGAGGGAGATCAATTGCATAACTTCTTGATGGATTTGTTGAAAAACGATAAATTCATCAACTGCGATTTATTATCTGTCAGATAGCCTGTGCAAAATTTATAGTGCCAAGTTTGAAGTTAAGCTCCAACTTAAGTCGAAAAATTTTGTACTGAAAGTTCAATTAAATTTTTCGTTACAAATCATTTTTATTCAATTCGCTGTTTATGTAATTCATCCGAAATTCAAAGTAACGAAAATTCTTTGATCAAACTTGAGAATTCATTTTTACCTTCTCATAGCGAAAAATTGGTTTTAATTGTTTTGCAGACTTTTGCACAATTACACATACTCGTCAGAAGCATCAGTTGAAGAGAGCCCGAGCATACTCTCGTATAGACGGGAATGTCTGTCGTTCGGTGAATTATATTCCGCGTGAGGTTGTAATCCGTCAGATTACTCGAAGACCCTGGTATTCCTGTTAGAATTTTAACGCGCTGTAATCCGGTGTTACCTTCTGGCTATAGAATTGTAATTCGGTCGAGTTATGTCCGTTATAGATGCAAATTTTACGTACATACTCGCATATTACTCGCAACATTAATGCACTAATAAAAATTTAACAACCACAGTGTGGTCTTTGAATAAATTTCGCTATACACTGAAACATATATATATATATATATATATATATATATATATATATATATTGCAATGATATGGAAAGTCGTGAAAATAACGTTACCGTGAAATTTAAGCTTTTGCGGTGTTATTGTTCCAGTCGTATCGTCTGACTTTAAGCAAATCTCAGCACAATACCGCTTGGAATAAACGTCTTATTTAATCAGCGCAAGTAACGTCTATGTATATATATATATGTATATATATTTGTCGTTATTTCGAGTAATAACTATGCAGACCAGACACTGCATTTCCATCCCGTGCTACTTGTATATATATGTATGATGCTTGTATAGGGAAAGCGTACGAGCATATAAAGCCAAGGCGCGTCGAGAGCCCGAATAGGTGCTTTGCACGTCTGACCGAAGTCGGCCGTTACTACTGCCAGCCTCAAACTATAGACGCTGCCCTCTCATACACAGATATAAACAGCGAAACGTGTGTTTTGTACGCGAAAACACGTTTCATTTATCGCACAGTAGACGAAGATAACAATAAATTTTTCGAACTACAGTTCTTCATACCTTAGGACTCGGAGTGGGTTAGCACCTCGTTAACGCCACAACTCGGGTATAAAACGTGAATTTAATCTTCCCTTTTCATCACGTAAGAGATAGATGTGTGCGTATGTGTGAAACTATCTTTCGAGCGAAAAAATATATGTTTAGAGTATGTATGGTCTCATATGTGGAATTGAGCATGTGTATTCGGTATATGGGGCATTCCATACAAATTCGATCTATTATTGCTGCAGATCTGAGAAGCAACATTTTTTCAATATTTTGTGTAATTATTATTATTCAATACGAACATATTTTTCGACGTCATTTAAAGATCTAAAAAGGTTCTCAATATCCGACATATTATTTTTTTTTGTCTTCGACCAAAGTGGGTCACCAAAGTGGATTCTATTTTCTTTCAAAATTTTTTAATGGCTTAAAAAAAAAACGATGCAAAAAATGTTGATATCCAATAGAGGATATTTTTGAGAAAATTTTGCAAATTTTTCAAATTCGCGACAATAAAATAAAAATAAAAAACAGATGATGAAAAAAAGGGTTCAGTATTAAAGAAAAATCGAAAAAAGTGTTTTCGCGAGCCTACAGAATAGCATTAAAAAATACGTAGTGAATTGGAAGGGTTTAGGGTTTGCCTGAAATATACTCATACACATTTTATATACTCAATACATTTTTTTTTTCACTTGAGGTAACTGTAGGATGGATGATAGGTGTGGGTTTCCAGAGTCAATCGATACTTTTAATATTATATTTTACATGTAGATATATATTTATTTTTCGCATCACTGCGCTATATTGTCTTTCCCTTTCCTCTCTCTCTCTCTCTCTCTCTCTCTCTCTCTCTCTCTCTCTCTCTCTCTCTCTCTCTCTCTCTCTCTCTCTATCTCTATCTCTGCTTTTGTACTATACGCGTGTTATCTCGATTGTCCCGGTTGACGTGGATAACATACGCAGTTTCAACGAGCTGAAGAGCCAGATAACGAGGCTCTCGCAGAGGCACACAAACGACAAAATATAGATGAGCCCTGGAGTGGACATGACGGACACCACCAATGGTGGTGGTAATGTGTGCCTGGACTAATGGACGACGATCGCGCCGCGTCGTCTCAGCGACAGGAATTATAATACCACCACGAGAAATATCTATATCAGAAGGAAAAAAAGGGCCGGAGAGTGGTGAAAGTTAAAAGGAACGACAAATTTCAAGGAAGAAAAAAAAATAAATCAATATTCAAGTGGTATTAAATTCTGCTCGGATTCAGGTACTGTAATGTTCACTCGGAGGCAAAGAGCCTTTCGTCAAATCGATATCTCGTTTGAGTTATCTCGTTCGGTACTCTCCTTTCTTTCCCTCATATATACACATTTGTGAACGGCGAAACGCAACGTTGAACCAGCGGTTAAGGAACTCAAGCCGATCGATTATTATCAGCTGTATGAGCTGTCTTACTGCGTACCCGGTGTGGACAGACTGGAAACTTTCAAGTTGGCCTGTAATAATAGTAATTATCCAACAGTTATGGTGTGTTAATATAGGCTTTTAAAAAAAAAAAATCAGTAAACAGGTAGTTGGGAAACAAATAGAACCGTAAGTTTCTATGTAATCAAGTTTTGTTAGGGAAGGATAAAATCAATGATTAAATTCTAATGGAAATTCATTGATTTATTTTATTCTCAATTATTTCCCATAATTGATCAAAATTTATTGACATGCCTCATCGAATTAATTATATTCAAGTCAATCCAATCATTATATAGGAAAAGAAAAGACCCCACATTTTTTGCAGATGCAGAAAATTTCAAGGTCATTTAGTAAAAAAAATCGACATCACAATTTTTTCAAAAAGTGATCGTTTCCGAAACTTTTTCTCGAAGTTTTGCTTCCGACAATCTGCCAAAAAATGGTGATCTCGAAAAAATCACTCTAAAAAGGTGCAATAGCATTGCACGACGAGCAATACTTCACTGAAATTATTACTCAAATATCAGTAATTTTTTCTTCGACCTACTAAATTATTACTAATATGTTTTCTCCATTTATTTCTCATACAGTAATTTTCACATTACGCCTGTATACATAAATATATATATATACAAATACTTCTGAATTTTTTTTCACTCTACCAGAGTATAGTTCTCCAGTATAGTTCTCCAGTGGGAATATAAAATACAGTCTAAGTCCGGCGGTCTCCGGGGCTAGTATTTGCTGGAGAGAAACGATGAAGGAGCAGGGATTTGTGGTTGGCAATAGTGAAAGGACCGCAGCCATTCTTTTCCGCAGAATTGTCCCCACGACATTCATGCCATTTTCTTCTCCCTTTTTTTTTTTTTTTTGTTGTTGCCGGTGACCCATAGTTCACAGTGCTTGTAAAAGCTCTGGCTGTGGCGTCTCTCCTCGGTGGAAAAACGCGAAAGCTCATGGAGCAGAACTGAGTAGGTTTCGAATAAGTGAGAAAGCATTATCGCGGGGTCTTTCGAGAGACCTCCATCATTTTACGCAGTTGTACCGAGGCCAAAGTGCACTGCACTGGAAGCGATGCGGTATCTCGGTTGCAACGAGGTTACTCACGGACATTTATCACAGCTTGATCTACGAGGCTTCTCGGGTTTAACCGAGGAAACCGAACTCCACTTATCTGCGTGGCATAATGCGCGTAGCATTTGCTTTCTCTCATTTTCTCTTCTATCGTTGGTACCCAAAATAGTCTCGATATACACGCTCCTTTCATCCTTGGACCTCACGAGCTTTTCGTATGTACACTGCACACATGAATATGTGTTTCTCGACTGATCCTCCTGCTTTCTGTATTATTTATGGTCGACACGAGCTCGAAGCTTGCGTGCATATTGTATTAAGTGTAACGATGGTCTTCACAGAGAGAACGAATGTTGGTGGGAGTAGCGGAAGTCGTTGGAACAACCAATAAAGTCGGTAACAATATTCTTCTTTTCTGTCCTTATCGATTTTGCTTTTAAAAAAATGGGTTAAAAAAAGGAGGCCGAGTCAGGTTTTTTTTTGTATCGAGGAAATAAATTGAAATAATTGAATGAGGAACGGTTTGGGAGCACAACAGAGGTCAACGTATGTACATTTGATAGCAATCGATTTTTCTTCAACTTTCAATTTCACAGCATTATTATAACTATAATAATTGTGTTAACACGCAAGTCGTTAGACAGCAATTTATGTCAGAATATTTCCAACGAAGTTGTGTTTTTTTTTTTTTTTTCTTTTTCTCTCCCCTCAACGAGACTTCCGTAATAAATCCGCGGGCGGACATAACTGCTGTGATACTACTACTCCGACACGCAGAGGAAACTCGATTAACCTCTCTGGCCTTCTTCTGAATCAACCGAGATGAGGGCCATAGGCTCTGCTATGGCCATTCCTACAACATCAGTTGAACGCTCTAACGAAGTTATTCGCGAATCTCGTTTTTACTCATCCTCTCTTATTCCTCCATCCTGTTGACGATCTTCTTTTTCTCGTTTACGATTCGTTCCAACGTATCACTGCCACTTGTGCGTAAAAAAAAAAAAGAAGGGAAAGAAAGACAAACGATAATTCGCTATAAAATTCGTTTGCCCATTGCTTGCACTATATGCAAACAACAGAGTAGTTATGAAAATAATAAAGTAATTGCTGAAGTAACGGAAAGCGTTTCATAGAGTTGTTTGGTAAGATGGAATTAATTGGCAAGCGGAAGAGGAGTTAGCATAACTGGGTTTCTGGGCTACGTTCGTTAAGGCGCATAGTGCAAAGTTTGCCAAGGCGATTAAGTCCCGCGTGCACAAAATTCTCGAATCGATAGTGACTGTCAGATCGAAGCGAGTCGGTGAGAAACAGGGAAAGAGAATTATTCGACCCTCCTCGAGAATTCCAAGTGAATGACAAATCAACGTGAAATTTGAAAATACCAAGGGAATAAGGGCTCTTCACTGCCAGTGAATTTTCCAATGGAATCTTTACGCACGTACAATGACTTTTTCTAATATATTTCGATTATACGATTTTATGTTTCACACAACTCGGTGTCCTCGATCGCTTCGACCATTAGAAAAATATCGCTGGTTCGCTCGACACAGTGCGAACATCAGCAGCGAAATAGATGTGGATAGGGAAGGAGAGTCGGGCTTCGCACGGGAGAAATCGATTTCAACGTCAGTCAGTCAGTCAACCGCTCGGGTATATGCCCCCCCCTGTACTACTAACCATTACCACTACTATGCGTTTTCTCTTGTTCGTCATGCTTGCCGCGTGTCGGCTCGGCCTTTCCATTCCCCGGCACTTAATTTCACTTGTGAAACGAAAGCAAAATGAACGCGAACGGAGGCAAACGCGGGCTAGCAAAGAGGAAATATGCGACGATGCTATTGAGAGATTGGCACATATTTTCAGCCCTTCGCTCCTCTGAACAAAGTTACCAAGTGGCCTCCTTTATACTTATCAGGACTTTCGAGCTTTTTCAGCTATTCCCAATCTGTTTCGCGCTGCTTTTTCAACTCGTGAATCACAGCACCCGCCCGGAGGTTCACGATTCACTGCACAAAGTTGATTCCTGTGAAAGTTTCATCAAAGTCGCATTTTTATTTTTTATTTTTTTATGGAATTGTAAGAATGAGAAATAGAGATTAAATTAGAACATGCGTTTGTGTCAGCTTTTAATTAGAACTGTTATTCAATCTATGACTATTTATTTATTTATTTTTTTTTCAGTGCAACATTTACAACATGTATCTATTGGTGCATATGGTGAATTGTCCGATGTTGCATAAAGGATATGTTATCAGCCATAGCCTTTCAAGAAGGAAGCATAGAGCGAGAAAGGGTGATAAAGCACTGATCTCTGGTGGAGGCATATAGGAGAGGCATAAACGAATTATCGATACGAGATATATATACGCACAGGACGAGATCCCGATCGCCGTTAGCCATGAATATTCAATGGGGTTGTCACGCCGTCGCCGTAGACGACGACAACGACGACAACGACAACGAGGACGAGGACAATGTATACGCGGCGAGGACCAGCTCCAGCGGCAGAGAAAATTAAATCCACCCTCTTTATGCCCAGATCCAGGTTCTATAGGGAGCTTATTATAGATGAATAACAGCATCTACCAGAATTGTGCGAACCAACGCGTTGCACACCGAGTATTAAAAAAAAAAGAAGGAAAATCGTTATTCCTGGCAAACAAATGAAACCGATTCCCTCGTTGATTTATTTGAAATGAATTGGTATTTCCTCGAACGAACGAAATCCACCGCTCATGTATAAATTCCGCGACAAAATATTTTCCACTGAATTGGATCAGAGCTTCTGAGGCAGGAAAATGTTGTGACGCACCAAAAGTATAAAGTTGATGTATAATTACAGTTGTGAATGAGTTTAAAATTCATAAAGGTTTATAAAAAATATTTATTTACCGCAAAGCTGTTGTGTTTAAAAGGGAATTTTCACTTTAATTCAATGTACAATTTGTATTTTCCAAAGTTTTCAAGATTCGACTCGGATAAATTTCGAGTCAATTTTTCAGAGGTTTTTTCAAATATGACAGCAAACGCTTTAGTGACGTTTGATTACATTTTCTTTTATAAAAAAGTTTCTAAATTATTTCCTGATTCAGCAAGATTTAACTTTCATTTCGTGTGATTATATATCTGATTTCGTATAAAGTGTTTCATTGATTTAATGAGTGGGTCACCCCTCGAGATCGCCACGCCGAGATTACTCCAAGTCCCAGCAGACGTCAATGATATGCAATAATATACCAGGTGTGTTGGGGTCTTTTGGAGTACGAGGGAGCAATAGAGTTGTACACAATTTTCGTATCAGCTTCAATTTATTTATTTTTCTATTCTGGAAGAATTTGTCTGTTACTTATGAAGTGAAAAATGTAATAAAGATCGTTATAGCCATCCAAGATTAACTCGAATATTAGTATTTTAATTGCAAATGTTACTTGTGTCTTACTTCCTTTGAAAGCGTATAACTCTATCAAAAATACGTTAATTGAAAACCTGAGTGCGAGACTAACTGCGAATCCTGCAGTCGTTGTCAGGTATTTTGCATTTTAACGCCACTCAATTAACACGATCTACTTGAATTTAGCATAAATCCACACGTTCAAATAGGAATGGAAAATACAGATTTAATAAAAGAAATCGTAGCTTTGTTTTCTAACGATATAGGTAAAAATTATTGTACATTTGTATAATCTGTAATGTGGATTTTACACATTTTAGAGGACTTAAAATTTTTCAATTTCCTGTTATTGTAATTTTTCCAAAAATATTCCGAAGCAATGAGATACCATTTTTTTTGCCCAGCACAAAATTTAATGAAAATCGATAAAAGGGTTTGAATGTTACATTAGATTCAAATTTAAGAATCTTGATGTTAAAAAAAAGAGACATCTGCATCAAGAATCACTTGAGCAAATGAACTTTTTAAAATCTATTGCAATTTCCCTTAAAATATATGTGAACTTGTGAGAATTAAAAGTTTGGAATAAAACTTGTCAATTATGCCGAAGAATTGATGATATATAAAAAATAAAATAAGTTTCAAAACAGCTTCCTCATAAATTTGCTTCCACGTAGAGAAATTTTCGAGCGAAGCCTCAAAAGCGTCAAGTCAAGCATCATTTTTCGCTTTTCAATTCTCTGGACGAATTGCAATTGCTAAATCCTCTGCCTTTATAGACCGAACTGACGGCGTTCAGTAAGTCCCTCTGTTTCTCCCGATACTTTACTGTCTACAAGAGAGGAACAAAGTTATATACACAGGAGATTCCGAGAGAAGAGGTGCTCGACTACCCAATCTCGGTGCTAACGCTCGCACTTTAACGTTTGCTCTCTCGAGGAGAGACTCGAATCAGAACTTGAGTTTCCATGGGTTCGCTATATTCCAGCCTTGTTCACTTACTCGTCCCGCTGTCTGGCTTCTCCCGCCAAGCTTGCCAAGGGCTAATCTTCTTCTTCTTCTTCTTCTTCTTCTTCCTTCGACAGCGAGCTTATATCCCTCTCCACTGTCCAGAGTTTTAGGACGAAAAGAGGGAAAGAGAGGGAGAGGGAGTGAGAGAGAGCAGAGAAGAGGCTGCAGGAGAAAGAGACTCGACCAGGATAGCTAATCTCGAAGAGTCTGGCTCTGGCTTCGAGATCGCCTCACCGTTAGCTTACTTCCTGTCCTCTCTTCCCGTCATCTCGTTATTAGATTTCCGTTCGCCCTCCAGTCGGCTCTTACGAACCAACGACCAAAGCGCCTGGCCAAACCAGCTACACCCCAAACCGTCCGTCGTGTTAATTCCTCTTTTTCCTGTTCTGCCTATTTCTCGGCTACTTTTTCATCACTCTGTATACAAAACTCCCGCGGCTCCACCAGCAGCGCTCATAAAGAATGATTATTATCATTATTTACATAGTTCTCGTGCTCGCTGTAGTATTATTAAATTGTTATCTGTACACATTTACCATCGTTCCGTTGTCTTGATCACGAAGAAGTGAGGTAGCACTTTTTTTTGTTCCTTTTTTTTTTGCGGATGAGAAAATTCTTTTAAACCTAAAATTAATAAAACAGTAAAATAGAAGCGAAATCCCGGCCCACTTTGGGTTAAAGCTTAAGAATATTCATGTCGATATTTTGGTTTCAAATAATCATAATTATATGAAATGTTTTAAAAAGAATTAATACAAAATTGTGGATCAAATTTATTAACCTTCGACGAAGCTTTCTCTGTAAGAAAGCCAAAATTCCATCAACATACCTCCTCATAAATTTGGCTCTCTCAGAGGTATTAAATAATGAGGAAGCAATTTGCAGGTCTCTACTTTTTTTTCAATTACTTTTAATCGACTTGTTTAAATTTGTAAAACACCCAAGATTTTATCAAAACAAATGTCCTGCATTCACAATATATTAAATTCAAGCTGTTCGAATTGAAACTCAAATTTTGCGCGATTTCGATGTAACCATTCGTGAAAACCCGAAGTGATACGACAGGTATGACACAGGGACGAGCCGTGGGTCATTCAACAAGAGTCTCTATACCACAACTGCCGTCATCCCTTTTAACGTTTTATCAAAAAGCCACGATCTGCTGGCTACGCCAGGTCACCGTGTAATATATTACGTATTATATGGCCATGACATATCAATAATTCAACTGACTCTTTTGACACCTCTCGCATTGCTGTCGACGCTCTCTGTAAAATCCCCCCCCCCCCCTTTCCCGCCCCTCGTCTCTTTACCGAGTCGTAAAACGCATCACAGTGAAATTTAATAACGAAAGATACATATATCTATAGACAGTCGAGGACGCAGGAAGGACGAGGGGCGGAGTGTGGATTTCAGTGGCAAAGCAATCGTCCCAGCAGAGCGTTACAATCCCCTTGCTCACTGTGGACACCCTTGTTAAATTAACTTCCAGTGAACGGAGTTTTGCGATGCTGCAAACAGGCAGCTAGAAATAGCTTCATCAAGCGAAGATTGGTACAGGCTTCTTCCACCCTCGGAGCAAACAGTAAGAATGATTTATTTTTATCGAAATAATCATTGTTACGTCCTGGCCATTTTTTTTTTCTAGCCCCTTCGCGTGGTGTGTCTTAGGTAATGCTAGGGACGTTTTTTTTTAAATCTCAAATTCTCTTAACTTCCATGTTTTTGGGGTGCAATTTTTTTTTTCCTCTTAATATTGACTACAGTTCTGATGAGAAAAAATGATAGGTTCTCATTTAAGATAACCAAGTCGATCTTCGTGCAACCTCGAGTTTCTAACACGAAAAAAAATGACCATAACCATCGTATGACCCCCTCGAAATTGTGCAATTTTTGTATTAAACATTTTTCTGCAGAACTGTAATTTAAAAAAAATTCGAACACCCTGTATATCAGGACGGATTCGTTTTCTGGTCGTTCGTCTCTGATGCCAGCGATACCGAAGCTGTTGCTGGCATGAAGAAGCGATGAAGCGATGAAGAAGCGAAGGGTGGACTACTGGGAGAGGGATGCTGTATTAGGAGGTTGGCACCGTTGCCCATAGATACCACGGCGGGGGAGGCGAAGAGTCGGGCGGGTTAGTAGAGCCGCGGGAGAACGGATAAGAGTTCCCCGGGGTGCCTAGCAACAGGTTGCTATCCGAAAATTTTCGAACGGCCAACCCAGCACCGACTATATATATATATATATGTATAGTGGCTGTTCCGCGGGCACATCTACAAGCGCACCTCACACTTTCTCCCACCTCACGAATATCCTCCCACTCATATATCTTTCCACCCCTCCGCAATACAATCCATTATGACATGCTATATATCCCATTATATACATCGATAAAGCGCATCACGTGACAACTCATCGTTCTGTGAACCGAAACCTGTTACGCAGACAGATCCAATAGTGATCATATTCCTCGCATTGCTCATCTCTCTATTTTCTGCACTCTGCTAAAAGTCTGCTGATGCTGTTTTTTTTTTTCTTCTACTTTGTATTTTAGTTGAATCACAAAAAAACCAAAAGTGGAAGAAAAATTGATAGGTTCATTGAGTTATTTATGAAGTCGACATTTTTGCATTTGAATACCTCGAATGTAAAAAAAAACTGTTGAGTAGAATGTTGCAGATTGCTTTCTCATTGATTCAATCCATTATCCACAAAGCTTCTTCCATGAGGAAGACAAAATTGGTCAAGGCATGTGTCCTCATGCAGGAGCTTGTCTGGACGACGAACTAAAAGATATGAAGTAAGCAACTAGCAAGAGCCCTTAAATCGAAGTAGAATTGTTTTTTTATTTTTTTTTATTTAAAGGTGCTAAAAATTGAAAATATCTTATTCTTTCGTAGCCAATGATTGTCCCATTTGTCCTACCCAGCTGCACGTCACCAGGTGAAGGGTCATGGAAGCAAAATGATGCTTCTTGGTGGTGCGGTCGCGCGCTCGATCCTTCATTCCCCATGTCTGTCTCTCGCATCAGGGAGAGATCCCAGAGAGGATATATGCTGGAGGGTTGCTGCGTCACCCTTTGATATACTCTATGAAATATCCGGCGTCCCAACCTTCGGGTAGACGGAAACCTTTACTCTGTACATATGTGTGCAGGTTTGTTATAGAGTTGTACTATATAATGAACCTGAGCACAGCAGCTCTACAGGACACAATCTATGTATATTAGGCACGTTTTCAGGTAAATACACAACAATATATATATATATATATATATATATATATAGGTAAATGCTTTCAGATATGCTAGCTATATTATTATATAGAGTACACGTGAAACCCGTTTCTATGTATCCGTATTATTGGGTTGAACATCGGTAGACATACAACGCCAAAGGGGTATTATGCCTCCTCCATCACTCTCCCCCCTCCCCTCTCCTCCTTCTCCTATAGCGATGCTCTCTCTGACCAATTAATAGTCTCTGCGATAATATTGTTTGAACGGTAGCGTTTGATACCGCACAGTGTACTTGTTATCACTAGGTACATTGAGTTCCATAATTCGATATTAATTTTAGAAACAGGAAAGCATCATATTTCCAAGCCTCTTCGATTTAGCGCGTAGAAAATTAATCATTGTTTTGGAATTTTGTTTTAAGCTGAGGCATAAATTTAAAGAAAAAAATTAGCAGTATTTTTTAAGAATCTGGCTTTAAAAAATAAACAACGATTATTTTCAGCGATTTTCAATGGCTGGAATGTGCAATAAAAAAATCTGGAAAAATTCCTACGTTTTTTCTTCGACTATACCAACATCCTGAAGAAATGTGAGGACGTTTTAATGACATGAAAAATTGGGGTGGCTGACTTGACGTGTTTTGCCCCAAATATAAAAGGCACCATTGTTCATAATAATCACAAAATTCGTTAATTAATTCATAATTATTACAAAATTCGTTGAATAATTCATAATAATTTCATGTCAAATAATATAAAATATTGCTGATTGAATTTTAACACACTTGTATACCTAATAATTAAAAGCTTTGTTGATTAATTCCTGACATTCACAGTACCGAATAATCAACAAAGTTCGTTGATTAATTCGTGTTTCATTGTTGTTTTATTTTTTAAGTTTTAATGTTTATACAATACGCGTTACAACTTTTGATTGTTTGTGGTGTGAGCTTTTCGGCGTGTATAAACTTCGAAAATTCCTCACGTATACTTGGATCGTAGCGGGGAGTGTCTTCACAATTATACACGTGGCGTACTTGATTAATTCGACTAGAACGAAACTCCGTTGAACTCGGAACAGTGCCCTTCCCCCCCGCCCCCCACCGCCCCACTTCCGTTCTAACGAGGTTTCAAACTTGGCACTCGACAACGTCGCTGTTTCGCATATTCTTGGCCTACCCCCGTAACCAAAACCCTTGAAGTCTCTTGAGCTCCCGTGATGGTATTTAGCTCTCGAAATGCGTACTGCCTGTTTCGCGTAGGGAGAAGGCCCATGAGGCAGTCAAGTAGGCTACCAGTAGTGAACCCATCGAAATGCACAGACTGTCGTATTCCAAAATGCTTTTATGTATTTAATTCGAAGGACCACATTTTTGCAATGATTATTCTTTTAATTATTTAATTTATATTACGTTTATTAATTTTATTCTTTAATTTACAGTTACAAGACTTTTAATTCGAAGAGAGTTTAGAAATTTAACACAAAATTATGAAATTTGACTCTTGGAAGAAATCTGTAGATTCGAAATTAATGTAAATTGTATTTATTTAAATTTGTATTTATTTTTTGGAATCAGAAACATAAATATTTCAACAATTGTGATGGGAAATATTTTTGAGCTGAAAATAAATGGGATGGTAAATAAACCAATACAAAATACATTAGGATGGTCCTTAAACGAAGTTATATCAAATTTATAATTTATTTTTACAACAAACCCTAAATTTATACGAAATAAAAAAAATATATATATTTTCACAAGTAGTACACCTAAAATGTAATTTTGAGTCTTGTTCAAGGTTTTGCTATTATTCCAGCTTAACCGACATGCTCGAAAAAATCATGATCAACGTGTCTCCTTGAAGCATATATCAAAACCTATAAAAATTATATTGCTTTTTCGTCGTTCTGTCGGGCAGCCGTTTCCTCCCCTATATCTTTGACAAGAGGCCACAACGTTATGAGAATAGAAAGCCTGCAAGCTCGAACCATAAAAAAAACGTGGACGACCATGAGAACCCGTAGCATTTTTCTCTCGGGAAAGAAGAGTGGAAGAATGAAAAAAGAAAAAATTAAATAAAAGGGAAAAACGTTAAGCGAGAGTAAAAGTGGAGGAGTAAAAAAAAAGTAAGCACGATAATGTGCGAACAAAGGACGCGCCGCTCATGAGAGGGGCTGCCAAGGGTGCAACTATACTCAGACCACCGTAGAGTTACGTGAGCAATACTGTATAACGGCCCTGTAAATTATAATTATCGTGATCTGAGAGCTCCGCGAAGTCGACAAAGTGCACGATGAATAAGAACTTGCTCAGTTTACAATTCTGTCTCTCCTTTCTCTCGTAATAAAAGCTGTAAGTGACTGTTTTGACTCTCGTTATAATTTCGCAGTCGTTAACCACGAAAAACGAGAACAATTACGACGTTAAACCTTTTACATTGCTTCCTCATCTTTTTTTTTAACCCGCAGTACCTGCAGCTGGAAAAAGTGGAAAAAGATGTTCCTCAATTTTGGCATCTTCAAAAGAACACGAGAGACCAAATGCAAGATTCTACTTTGTTTTAATTGTCCTAACATGAAAATCTCGAAAACAAAAAGAAAGAAGCAAACGAAAATCCATAAACAAAAAGCTTCTTCGTGGAAGCAAAAATAGAAGAAGAAAAATGAAGATCAAGCCTGAAGGCATACGCTCGAGTGGCGAACGATTAAGGTATAAAGTGGATGATTGATTGAAGAAATTATTGAGAGAATAAGT
Source organism: Perithous albicinctus (assembly GCA_964016905.1). Classification (NCBI taxonomy): domain Eukaryota; kingdom Metazoa; phylum Arthropoda; class Insecta; order Hymenoptera; family Ichneumonidae; genus Perithous; species Perithous albicinctus. The sequence continues at coordinate 16,418,273 of OZ024699.1, forward strand.
GTGCAGAGGAGAAATGAATATCAGTCGATCATCAATTCTTCTTTTCATCTTATCTACTGCTGCTATTTAATACCTGTTTCTTTTTCTTTTTTTAGCCTTGTATATTGAAACTAACGGACGTTGGATGACTCGAGAATTTATTCTCTGAAGCTTGAAGCAACAGGCAGGAGAGCCATTTTCGTTCTGTCGTTCATTCGGGCCGTGATGCAAACGGAATTGACCACAGGACTGAAGTGTGTGGATTCGCGTCAGGCTGGCAGAAAGATCAAGCGCATTGTCAGACTGGATTTGTGGGGTTCTTTTTGTCTCCCCTCTGAAGGCCCCTTCCAGTGGATGTTGATGGATTTGGGCACGTGGCGAAACGCTCGAAAAAGGCTCGGGATCAATGAGAATACATCGATCCAAGCCCTGCCTAAGTTTCTTATAATTCCACTACAAACCATTAAGAATTATTAATTTCGAGCTTGTTCAGCGTGAGCGAATCCTGCTCAGCAACGATATTTCAAAAGTGTCTTATATATCTCGCAGCTTGTCTGATTGTATTTCGAAGTGTGTGTCGTTAAGGAAACGCTTCGGTGAGCCGTCTTTCCATAAAACGAAAAAGCAACGATAATAAAAGAGTAAATTGCCGGGAAGGTGGCAGAGCGAGTATCATCAATCAGTTTGATTGACAGATGAAAAATGAGGGCGAGAAGAGAATTTTGTTTCTCTACACACAATGTTCCTTGTAATAATAATAGTTTATAAAAACGACTTCAGTATGCATGTTCACCAGGGAATACAGGAGACCTGTCCTTCATTCTTGTCGCTTACTGGTTTCGTTGTTTTTTCTTTTTTTTCTTTTTTTTTTCTTTCCCTTTTCTGGACACTGTGGAATATCGATTTGCCCGAGAGAAAACTAATTACGAAGTCAACGAAGCGATTGAATCGGTAGCAGCTGTGAAACAAAGTGGGACTGTGCTTACAGCTACTTGGTCGCATATGCGATACTCTACAAAGAGAATGAGACAAAGCTCAGACGTACACCCATTGACTATGTCTCGAACAAACGACCCTGACAACTGAACCTGCCAGACAGGTCGCTCAAAGACCCACCGGCAGTCATCTCGCACGCACTCTACTCTCACTTATACTAATGAGTTTGATGTGTTTGCCAAAGATACTGGCGAAACAAAGCCAATAGACTGCATAGTTGGCGCAAATCAACAGCGACGATTGCTGGGCACTGAATATACTTCGGATGTCCGATCATAACGTCCTTTACTACTGCACATTTTCATGATATACTGCGACGAGGTTTTTTTTTTAACTGTAATATTTAAAGAAATTTTAATCGAATGAAATTTTATTGAAGTCAAATAAAAATGATTTCAATTAAATAAAATATCGTTGAATTAAATAAATTCTATATATTTCAAGGGTTTAAAAAATTATGATTGTTTTTTTACAATTTCATAAAAATGTTATTTGTCTTGAAAAATACTTAACGAGCTTATTATCCATTCAATAATTCTGCAACCTTCTTGTCTTTTGTCCGACAGATTAATTCAGAGTGACTGAAAACTTTTGTAATCGCAAAATTATCTCCATCTCTGTGGCTTTTGTATTCAAACAAGCTTGTAAAGCACATATTTTCACGTTGTTCTTCTGTAATTACTTTTCGCCTTCCACAAAGCTTCTTCAACGAGGAAGCCAAAATGGGCTAACATATATTTACTCATAGAGGTGGCGTTACGGAATGTGAAAAATAATGAGGAAGCGGGGTTTTACTTTGTGGGCGTTCTAACGAAGAAGAGTGTGCTTTAAATGTCGTTATTAAAAGTTAAGTTAGTTGAAAAGCTTATTTAAATTAAAAGGTAATATATATCAAAGGAAGTAAACATTCTTTTTAATTGGACACATTGATCTCTTGGAAGTTATAAGTACCGAAGATTATTATTTTCTTTTTCGCTCCAGTTAAATACTTTCATAAAATTAATTACCGTGAAAGATTTTATGTTCCTTAAATGACGCTGAAATATATAGAAAACGCTTGTTAATACAGTGCTGACAAAACGAGCCTCTTCACTTGAATTGTCTGCAACTATCAATGTTTCTCAATGATTTTAGCTCTCAACGAAATTTAATCAATTATTTTCATCGCTGTTCAGCCATTTATCATTTTATTTTTTAACTGTCCGATTGATAAATCGATAGTTTATTTAACCCTCGAATATATGTTTTTTTTTTCGATGTTAATAAAAAGCCATGCAGCCAAAACTTTTGGTGAAATATACTTTAAATTATAAATACCGAAATTTAATTTAAAAAATAAAAATCACTACCACCACTAAATATGAATCCTAAGCCGAAGCACCCATCTTCGACTATTAAACGATCTAAAAGAATGCTCACAGAATTGAAAACAAAGACAGTCACGTGAATCTATAAAAAAAAAAAAAAATACATAAAGCACCAAACAATAAAAAGCCAGAACTGAATCACTCCTGTCGATGACCCATTGGCAATACGTTTCTTCTCATAAATCGTATTTGTATTGTATTAAATTCATATGGACAAAAGAAATTCTTCAATCTATTGTCAATAAACTCTTTTACTACTGCTGCCATAAAAATGACTTTATGGTAAATGATAGTAATTTTTATTACAAAAACACAGCAAACTTTTATGGATAATAAATTTCAACTGTAATTCCCCATCATGTACTGAATATGCTACCGACCCTTTCACCGTGCTCCGTCGAGAATTTAAAAATCGTGGGACAGAGGAAACCAACCCAGATTTGCCGCATAAGGGTTGTCGGGCAGTCACGAATACATATAGGAATAAGAAAAAAAAAAAAAAAACAATTAACGATCGGCGTGGAATAAGAAAAACGCGCAGGGAGAGCCGCACGTGAAACGTGAGGTCGCGTGACTGCCTCTGCCCGATGATCCTTCGCGATTATGCCAGTTAACCCATAATCCAATTGACCCGGAGACCTCGGCTTTTTTTTTTTTTTTTTTTTTTTTTTTTTTCTTGGATTGTAACAGCTCCAATGGAGCACTTTGAGATCGATCTATATTGCAAGTTCTTTATTACTTTTTTTTCCCTCTTAAATAATTGCTTTTTTTTTCTTCTGTTTCAGGATGCTGGGCGGCGTGGGAGGCCGGCACATGTCTACGCGTCGGCGTGGCAGTAGCCCGCTGGTGCGTGGAGGTGCGGGCCTCACTAATTATGGGGGCCCGGGGGGTCTCGGCATCGCTGGCGATGCCAGCCTCGTGCCATCCGATGCACCGAGATACACGAGACGCCGTAGGGCTGTTACCACCGGTGATCACAAGAGCTGCGCTCTTATCCAGACTCGGCTCAAACTCGGCGACATCATGTAAGTATCATGATTATCTATGAGACGTTCCGGACGAAGTGAACCCTATTTTCAGATGTCGCAAAAAAAAAAAAAAGGTCCAATTTCTTTTTGGACTGTCATGTGGAATATGTAGAAATTATTTCAGATTTTTTTGTCCTTCGCACAGAACGAAATAACGATTTTTTTTATTTTTGGGGTTTTTCGATTAGATGGTGATAAAAAAAATATATGATTCTTGTATAGAAGAATTTTTAAGCTGATTCATTAAGTTGAATATGAGATATTCTTGGCCAAGTAGGAAGAGTTCAATCCTGACCCCTTCCAATTGGCTCTATGATTTTTTATAACTTTTTGTATGCCCGAAAAAACACTTTTAATTTTTTTTAGATTTTTTTTACTGAAACCTTTTTTTCTCATGATTTTTTTTTTTTTTCATTTATATTTTCTGGCCCAATTTTCCAATTTCCCAACTTTCTGCCCGATCAGTGTTAAAGCTCAAAAATGTTGATATCTGATATAGGATTTTTCAGCAAAATTTCAAAACTTTAAATTCGCCCAAAGCAATTTAATTTACAAAGTAAATGGAAAAAAAGTTTGAGCTATAAAAAAATGTCACAATTTCTTTTCATCAGAGACACTAAAGAACCTCTTTGAAAACCAGTAACAAATAAACTGCAGAGATTTCAGTTAACCCATTTTCACCGGTACAACAGAAACCTCCAATTCCTCCCCCCTCCCCCCTTTCCCAACCGATAACTCAAAAACTACCCTTATAAAAGTTGCCAGCAGTCGGTAAATTACCGATCATCCCCCGTGGAACCTGTCAACGGTTAAATACTCAACTCGCCCCGATGGCATTTTACCGAACGTCGGTAAAAATGTCAACCCTCTTACCGAGTCAAGATCAAATTGAAAGAGAAGATAGGGTCAAAGCCACGTGTACTAAAAACCCTGCCAATGGAAGGTACACGTCTGTCTGATCACTCGCGGACATTCACTACTGGCTGCCACTCAATCGTCTACCATCGACTGGCCGTGGTGTCTGCGCTTAACTGGATGAATCTACTGGCGCGCTCTCTCCCTCTTTCTCCCTCTTTTCCTGTCCCTCAAAACCTTATGCAAGGAACCACTCGTTGGTCCTGCTTTTATACGTTCTATCGATTAGTCGTTCGATTGTTTAGCTATTACCCATTTGCTTTTATTTTTAGAACGACTTTCGCGATGGCGAAGGGGGATGAAGGTGGACGGAGGGGCGAAGGGCGGGGGAGGGGGGCTGTCGTTGGCCGATACCCGAAGCCTAATTGGAATTTCCCTTCGCGACACCGACGATATACTTCACAAGCTTTCAGCGTCGGATCTTTCACCATTCTCCAGCTTTTCTTCCTCTTTTTTTTTTTTTTTTTTTCTTCTTCTTTATCTTCTTTATCTCCTTCATCTCTTTGGCTCAATCCTTCCTCTCTTCCAGGCCTGTCGAGACTGCACTAGACTAGAGACCGATTACTTTTTATTTTTTTATTTTTTTTTTTATCTCGAATCGTTTTGATTTCTGTCGCCTGTCGCGCAGCCTCCGGGCCTCCCTCACATTATATATATATATATGTAGGTTGAAGGCAGAGTCCAGCAGCAGCAGTAGCAGAATCATCTCGTCGATGTCGCTTCGTTCTCGCCGAGACTCTCCTTCACCGCGCGCTCTCGTTTCTTCGACCTTTGATCTTCACGTTGCGCACCGGAATACAGACAGATAGGTATTCCAGTGAAAAAAAGACGAGAGATAACAGAGGCGAAAAGGCGAGAGATTGCCGGGAGTAGCTGGCGAGAGGGAGAGAGAGAGAGAGAAATCGAGATCTCGAACGAGGAATAAAAATATCACCGCTCTTGACGATGAGTCCTTTCCGGAGCCCGGATTTTTGCTACTCGTATTACTCTGCTTAATAAATACTTCATTTAACCGTGTTATCTCACATTCAATTTACAAAATTATTGGATTTGTCATTTTTTTTTTTTCGCTGAAATTACCGCGGATCTGCATTAAAATTTGAATTAACAGGGGAGGAAAGATAAAAATATATTAATAAATGCATGCAACGTTGAATGTTGCACATTGATTTCTCATTATTTTCTGTCTTTTACAAGGAATTCTATAATTTCTCGTAGATCAAGTTTTTCAAAGGTAGAAAATAATGTGATTGTCTGAAAAAAAAAACTTTTTTTTTGAGACAAATTGTTGGAAATGAAAAATCTAAAAAAAAATCTTTTTTTTTCAGACAATCTGGATCAATCTAATATATATATATATATATACATTTATCGAGACGACCATCGACGACCTCGAACGACCTTTTCGATATACTACACATTCTATGTATAGTCGCCTATCTATCTCTGCTCGACGCCCACGCGGAAAAAAAAATTTGCCTAGAAAAACATTTACGTATGCGACAGTCGAGACCAACCCCCTCTATTTATTTCACCCCCTCTCAACATTTCTCTCTCTCTCTCTTTCTCTTTCTATCTTTTTTTTTTCGCTCGACACCCTCTCTCGTCATCCACACCGCTCGCAATATCCGTGGAAAAAGTTTGAGACCCCCGCCCGCCCGTCCGATCATTCATCTTCCGTTACTACTAGTAGCCTTCTCGTTCGTTCGTTCGTTCTTTGCTTGGCTTTCTCCATGCTTTCTCGCAAGCTGTCGCTCGATCTCCCTCGCACTCGAGCGAACGCTCGACGGTGCTGCAGGACGTTGCCTGGTCCGAACGGAACTGCTGGGGATTCTCCACTGCGCCAGCCAGCCCTGCCTTCAACGTAGCCAGCAGCAGCAGCAGCAGCAGCAGCACAAATCGATCGAATTCGCAAAGCCCACGTATACTCTCTTGGCTCTCATTCCCTCTCTCATCCTATTGCTATAAATCGTATTAATAATAATGATAAATAAGACGCAGCGAAGGAAGTTGAAGAAATCTAGAACGGAGTCCGAGCGATCGAATGAGTCCAAGTTTAAAAATAGAAAATCATTTTGCCGACAATCTGCTTCTCGTTTTCCAGTTTATCTGGATTTTATCAAATTATGGGGAGGGAACGAAATTTACTTTTATTCTGATTTTTTTTTCATGGTTTCTTTTTCATCTTGTTTGTCGTTGGAAAAAAATGAGGAGATCGGTAGACTAGGAATTTAAGTAGTAGACAAAAAAACTGGGGAAGAGTCGAATTAAAAATAAGAGATTTTTCTGCAAAGTTTTTTTTCTTTTGAGGATGATTTAAAATTTAATTATGCTTCAAGGGCATTCGAGTGGCGATTGAATGAGGGAACAGTATTTGCAACCGGAAATCTAAATGGTGGTTAATTAGAAAGGCATCCCTGTTACGTCAGAGTATAAGTGAATATCCAGCTACTTCTCTATAAGTTTTTCAAGGCCGAAATTTCAGTCGAAAAGGATGTCTTTTTATTATTGGTAGAAAAAAGATGTATCTAAAAATCTCATTCAACTGATTGCTCGCAACGGTGCTTTCATTACGCGAAAGAATTCCCAGATTTGAATATACAACAATTGTAGAAGTTCTATTTTTTAAAGAATTGAATTTCTTTTTTTTTAATTAAATATAAAACTAATAAAACTGCTTCTACAATTTGTTACATAAGTATCTGAATTTTTTAAATACGATCTCAACACATCGTTACGAATAATCAGTCTGATTGGACTTCTTTAATATGATTTTTTCTCATCAACACAAAAAAGTTAAACACGCCTTTTTCTCGAAAATCAGTTGGATCCACAAAATTCATGTGAGTAGAAATTCGAAAATATAAAAACGTGAAGAAGATACATCGACTCATGAACAATCATATTTATACGCCATTTATTTTTAACTACACACGATAAATTCTAATTATCAGGCACTAAAATTTGAATGACAGTGGCGAGAATGTAAATAATAAAAGCAAAGAAAAGCGAGAGAGAGAGGAGAAGAGGTTAATTCAGAATCAGACTCTTTGCACGCCATTTATTTCTCAGTATCAACATTGAGAGAAAAGTTCAAATATCGATATCAGTAAATACTTTATTCTGTAAATCAAACACTCATTGAATTGAAAAAAAAAAAAACGTAGTTTCATCGACGCTTGCTGCTTCTCCGCAATATTTTTTCTCAATGTCTCCGAAGAAATCCAAATGATAGTTCGCGAAGAAAAAATCCAATCTCATTTTCGAAATTCATTAATTAACCCAATTAGTAGTTTTTCGGTTCATTAATGTTTTTGGTAAAAAAAGAAAAAGATGGAAAAAGAAGAAGACGTGACAATAATTTTCATAAATCATCGGATAAAATTTAGTTATCTTCCAAAGTGATCCAAGTTGGCTGTGAAGTTAGAATAAGCACAGATGAAGGCGGAGGAAGACGCCGCTGGATAAAGGGTTAAGGGATAGAGGACCTCGTGGGATAGCTATGTCTCCCTCTCTCTCTCTCTCTCTCTCTGTGTGAGTGTATGTGTGTGTGTGTGTGTGTCTCTCTCTCTCGTTGAAACGAGTCGACGGACTCAACTCTCGAGTCGAGTCGACTCGGGGGCGCCTGCCTGCTGCCGCCGTGAATCAATACCCGCATTGCGCGTGCCACCTCTCTTTCTCTCTTGCTCTCTCGCTCCCACCCCTCAACGGTAGCCTCGCTCTCTCTCTTCTCCCCTTCCCGCCCTCTATACTTCCCCTCCTCCTCCTTGGCGGCTCTCTGTCTTTCACCCTCTGACTCTATTTCGTAGCGGCTCTCTTCCGCCCTCGTTCCGTCACGGACTGGAGACAGCCGAGGAGAGAAAGTGATGAGCATGGGACGTGTGTATATAGGCGGTGGATAGGAGAAACACAAGGCGACGGGGTTGAGGCAGCCAAGGGAAAGGAAAAATATATATATATATATATATATATATTTAGAGAGAAAGCAAACCTCGTGCGTTGTCGTCCGAGTTCGGAAAAAAAAAAGAGCCAACTCTCCTTCTTACGTTCTGAACGTCCGTCCTTCGCAACGCACGAAAAACTTACCCTCCTTTTCGGCTCGACCTTTTTTTTTTTTTTTTTTTATTCAGGACATAGGAAAACGCGAATTTCGAGACTCGATATAAGAGCTCATCCGGCAGACTCTTTCCACTAGTATGAAATTAACCGGCGAATTCGTCGGGTTGACGACGTTTTTTTTTTCGACGATTCTGTTGTTTTTCGGATTTGCGATGAGATAATGAGAACGAAGCAGCTATTCTGTGGTTTCAATTTTTTTTTACAGGAGCATTTATTTTTTTTTACATAAACGCCGTCAGGGAAAATCGGGTGATGTCAGAAAATGTTTATTTACTCAGGAAAATTGGTCGAAATTTCAGGGTCTTTAAAACAGGTCAGAGAAAATGAAGAAATTAAAACGCAGGTAAAAAAAAATCCGCAGTTTTAACCTGACTTCCTCCCTTTAGTAAACGTGCTTCCTCACACAAGTTGGTTTTATCAAAGATATAACGCAATGTGGAAGCAATTTTCAAAACCCGAGTCGATAGGCCCTCCATTCACCCTAAATTTAGGATGAGCCTAGTATCGTTCAAAAACCCTCGACAGAGCCTGCGGAAATGGCATTCATTATCCAATTGAAACGAAAACGTAAGGCCAGAGTGAAATTTTCATCTTTTAACCTGTGATTAAGTTCTGCGGAGTGAGACGAGGTTTTCAGACCCTTCGATAAACCTATCAACGTGGCTATTATATTTAACCCATTTGAAGTCAATGAAGGCTATTCGGAGGTTCTAATTTACAGCCTTTTTTTTGCACAAGTTCAGAGAGCAAGTTACACAGATTTGTCATCAAAAATGACGAAACAAAAAAAATGAAGAGGAGAGAAAACGATTTCAACTGAGGTTGTGGCGATTCGTCTATAAGGAATAGCGAAGAGCAGCCAGCTGGCTTTTCGCTTATATATATATATGCTACGTGCGAGAGAGTTCCCCCGATTTCCTTTTGGATGCGCGACGAAAGGTCGCGGGCGAGGGAATCTATCGAACCACCGAAGGAAAACTTGGATAGCGTTATAACGTAGAGAGCCACGCGGCGAAACCTTACTGTGTTCCATCCGCGCGATAAGGAGACATAAATCCTCTGGGCGTGTGCTCTGTGTGTGCTTGCTATAGCCGCGAGCCCAACCACTCTCTCTCTCTCTCTCTCTCTCTACACGGAAGGTTCGCTGAGTCGCCTCACTCGGTTGCCTGCCTGCCAGCAACCAAGCCAGCAAGCCAACCAGTCAGATCCGTTGGACGGACGTATGGTATCCCCCGTTATACATTGTGGAAGACCAATAGATGACGACGCTAACGGGTTCAGATGACTTGACTTACGAAGCCCCATCTCGGCTCGATTTTCTCCTCGCCTCTTCTGCACATACGCTTGATGCAAAACCAACGGACCATTTCACTCGGACCAAAAGCTCTTCGCGTGCTGGATTATAACGGGTTCCCCGTTCTCACAGACGTACACATACAGACAGAAGCACACGTACACAGAGGCCCCTCCACCCAGTCTAGCAACGGGTCATAAGTATAGAGTGATAATAGGGCCTCTCGTCATCGTTTAAAATAGTACCCGACATTATATCTATACTTAACCTCCACGTACTTTGAGCAGCTTTTTCTTTTTTATACTTGTCAAACGAAGCCTTCGACACGTGTTGGGATAAAACGATGGAGAACCAGATTACAGGAGCCTTCGACCCTTTTCTCGTGTACTCTTTAGTAAAATTAGTCACGTCGAGTAAGGGCAACTGCGAATTCTTCCGAATTTCTGTATTACGACAGTCTCTATATGAATTTTCACTTTTAATTTTTCTTTTGCTTTTTTTTTTTGCTGTTTTAAATTCAATTGTATTTTGTAACTACGAAAAGGGAACCTTAATTTGGATTAATGATTGCCCCGCTCATTAGACGCCTAATTGAATTCCACGTTCGCTAATACTTTGCTTCTTCGCTGAAACGTTCAGCAGTCTCTGAATGGCATTCATTACAGTTTCAGTTACCGCCCGACACTCTGTTTCACATCGCCCTAAAGCCTTTTCATATAAGAGCAGCTACCGGTTTTTACCTTGGTTCATCACAAGACCGAAAGTATATAGCTATTCGGCTGTGATGCTAACATACCGAAGAAGCGGCTTAGAATACACGAAGGAGAACAAGCAAACAAAGCGACGGTGAACAAGATTGTATACTGAAACTTTCAACCGTTTCGTCGGGCTCCATCAAAATAAATGACGTAAAGAACGAAAAGAAAGAGAAGGGATTTGCGAAAATTTTGCCAAGACAATTTTTATGTTAAATGAGTTTCATTACCGCGATGTTTGATCGTTCGAAGAGCTGTGACTCTGCAGCAAAATGTGAAAATTTCAACTAAATCGGAAACGCCGTTTCTGAAGGAAAAAAAGTGGCAACTCTATTCATTTGAAAAATAGCATAAAATGAAATCGGAGAATTTCATTTAGAGAAAATGATTTTTTTCAGCGATTTTCAATGGCTGGAAAATGCAATAAAAAAATCTGATAAAATTCCTACGTTTTCTCTTCGACTAGACCAACATCCTGAAGAAATTTAGTTGGAATAAAAAGCCTGGGGTGGGTCGACTTGACGTGTTTTGCCCCAACCATAAAATCACTAAGCTCTCTTGAAATACTACTGCCCACCTCAAATTTCTATAAACACAAATTAAATAACTACACCAACAACAAAATTGACAAATGCACAATTGTTAATATTTTAATTTTTGCAGTTTAACCAAAACAAAGTGTAACACAAATCTATGCATTTGTCTCGCCACTAACGTGGCACAAAATTTGTAAAACACAAACGATTTTTCTCAAAGAAACAAACAGGTTTCATACTCACATAACAATATATATATATTTTTTTTTCATTCTTATCTTTAAACGAAAACTTCGTTGTGACATTATTTCAACAGTCTGTTCGCCAGTTATCATTTTTAAATGAGCATCATTTTTTTACCCTCATCCTTACTCAACGACACAAGACCAAAAGTACGAGTCTGTCGTTTAATCGTGAACATGTTGAAGAAGGAGCTTAGAATAGCATTGGGAAAACCGATTTTAGACGATTCGCGTCAGACAGGTATCAAGGGGAGTTCTATAGCCACTTATACCTCTTCAATATGAGCAGCCTCGCGCTGCTGCTGCTGCAGCTGCAGCTACTCCTGCTGCTCGGGCGTTTTATATATCTTCTATCTCCAGCTTGAGGTCTGCGGTCAGTAAAAAGGGAGTGCTTCGTTGGCCGTCGTCCGTGTGTACCGCACGTTGTGGATGCTTCTCCGCGTGACGTCACACGCTTGGGCTTTGATCGATCAATCGAATGATCCGATTAAAATCTCGATGGGCGTCGGATTATCGCTCACCTGGGGGCTCGCAATGTCCACCGCACGTTCTCCACAGGCTTTTTCTCCGGTGGCAACCATGCGACGCTGTGCTACCATGAGCTTTTTGCGAGGTGCTATATATTTCACTTGCTCGGACCTATCTACATGGCTTTGGCGGGCGGAATCTACCAGCGAAGCACGTACCAGGAGGGTCCACGTCGACGGGGGCAACGACGCCGTCGACGACGACGACGACGACGACGACGTCGACGCCGCGACGCGTCATCTAAATTTAGAGGACATCGCCACGTGGAATATCCAGTTTCATTATCGACACAAACTCGATAATGTAATTTACAAAAGACTCTTCTAATTGAAGATGATAAAAAAACGAATAGATAAAGTTGAAATGTTGAAAAAGAATTCTAGACCGGAGTCTTCTTCAGCTACAAAAATAATTCATTTTTTTTTTTTCAGTTTCGCGAAGCTAATACACGAGTCCAACAGGCATTCTTCAGACCACAACGAAATCTTCCGATTTTGTGATGTTGTTGAATTATTTTTGTAGATGAACAACATTTCTAGTCCAAGTTCACTTTTCCAATATTTTAATTTTGTTTTTTTTTTTTTTATTGCTTCCTCACAGAGAAAGCTTCGTCTTCATCAAACACATTCTTTCTTTCTTTTTCGAAATTTTGACAACCACAAAAATATTCAATTCGGGAATTCAGTAAGCTTCCGAAATTCATTAACGATAGAACAGAAAATAATCCTGATTAAATCGAGCCCTTTCTCTATTTCCCCAAAAGCATCGATTGAAATAAATTGAGACGAAACTTTAACACCATTGTTATTGTGGATATAATGGCAGAGAATCGATCATCTCGGAGCTCCGTCTCATTCTCCTCTCCTCGTGTCTCTCCTCTCGTTGTCCTTGTATATCTCTTGTGTCACATCGCAAATCGGCCACCAGTATCTTGCAACGCTCGCGAACTTCTCAAGACCCACAGGAGAAGAGATGGAGGAGGAGGAGGAGGTGAGAGGTCTGCCTGGGCTGGTTTCTCTCTTCGGTTGTCGCGGGTTGCTGCTTGCTGCTGGCGCACCAGATATACACATATAGGTCCTCGAAAAAGCCGTCGATCTCGGGTAGGCCCATCCCCCTTTGGAGCCCAGTGCTGCTGCTGCTGCTGCTGCTGCTGCCTCAACCATTCCCCTTCGCCAGCGAATATCGCCCCGAGGCATTTTATTCCTGCTTTTCCTTTTTTTACTTGCTCTGTGTGGATGTGTGCTTGGAGTCCTGTGGCTGCACAAAAATGTGTGTGTCTCTCTCTCTCGTTCTCTAACAGAGTCAGTGAGTGAAGCTAGAGAACGCGATGAACGTACCTAGGCCGAAGAAAGGCGAATGGCTCTAGAATTTTTTTTTTTCTCTGTTTCTCTCTCTTTCTCTTTTTACCTTCCCTTTTTTGCTCCCTCTCTCTCTCTTGCTCCGTCCTTCAGCAATTTCTCTGTACTTCTCGCTTTCTCTATCTGCACCCGTCGAGGCAACGTGATCAAAACAAAGGTGGTCTATACAGCTCGGGTTCTCTCCTATAGACTCTCCACTATATATCCACTTTTCCGCTTATACGAGCTATTACGTGTGTGCATACGTGCATCGTATGCAATTCTTCAGTAGGCCTCTCTTCCTCTCTTTCTCTCTTGCCATTTTTCATTCAATATACCACGTGGAACAAGCCTCATACGTATATATGAGGCATTCCCCGTAAATTCAGCTACTTTTGTCTGAATCTCTCTCTCTCTCAGATGTTTCTCATAATTAGCCGGTTTTCGAGTACGACTGAGGAGTATTTTTTGTGATTTTTCCTTCCTCACAGATGAAGCAAAAAAAAAGACAGGAAGAATGGACTTTTTTTCTAAATTTTCACGTGATAGAAGAGATGAGATGGATACTTTCATGACTCTGGAATCGAATCATCTGAAATTTTTCTGGCGTTAAAAAATGTCTTCGTAAAAGTTGTAATTCAGTATCAAGAGTACAATTAAATTTTTCAAAATAAATCTATCGATCTGATAACGATGATTAATGATGTAAAAAATGGGGAATGATTTTTTCTTTAAAAGAGACGACTTCTAATTTTATCTATAAAATCTACAGAATCTTCAGAAATATCGTTGGTTATGATATAAAAAAAAATTGCGAGAGTAGGACACCGTAAATTACTTCACTGTGGGAAGCAATTAATTACTTTCTGTTTGAACTGAAAACATACGATTAAAACTATAAGTGACTCAAGGTAGTGTTCTCAATTAATGCCAGAGGTCTTTATTTTATGAATTTGTGAAAAGAAGTTTCAGAAGTTATGTCGGTTGAAGAACTTTGTATTAATGGATTTATCATGATCGGACAATGAGCTTATGATTTCATTGAAATGGCGAGTTTCGATTTTCGTGCATCTTCTTCAGATACATTCTAATTCCTTGCTAAAAATTTCCAGCTGGAACGTTTATAGGCATTTTTCCAAAAATTCAAAACCAAATAAAAATTGAACAGATGTTTTGAAAAAAAATTGAACAGCCGTCCACACACACACACACATCAATCCACATTTTTTCCCTAAACCACTTCTCTCGACGTTTCAAAACATATTTAGCCAATCCTGACACGAAAATCTAAAGAAAAAAAAAAATGTCACGAAAACAAAGCTTTCTCTCTAATGAAGCAAAAATGCAGCGTCATCTAAAATATTGGCTGTAATCTAAAAAAAAAAAAAAAAAAAGAAAAAAAAAATTACAGGAACTACTCTCAAGCAGTATTCAAATCCGGCTAATCAAGAGACCCGGTAGTTTCGGCGCCAAGTTATGAGAAATATCGGAGAGGCTCAGAAAAAAAAAGAAGTGGCTGAATTGACAGAGAATGTCTCATATATAGAACCCCACATACATATATATATATATATAAGCAGAGATGTATGTGTAATGGTGGAAAAGCGTTGAGCGTCGCGGGCCGGAACAGAGATGTGGCAGTGGGGTTGGGGGGGAGGGGTTTGGTTGGTCGGCCACCCTCTAGCCCGACTGTGCGGACGCTCGAGCTGGTTCCGTAGGCAGTATAGCAGCAGCAGTACTACCACCACCAACTACCACCAGTCCTAGAGAGTTCGACGTCCCACATTCTCCCAACCCCCGTTACCAGAGCTTCCACCCTTCCCCTCCCCCCATCTCCCAGCCGGCCCAACCCCTCTCCACCGTTTCTCTTCTTTCGTCGCTCACAGACCACCCTCATGTCCCTCTGTCTTACTCACTCGAGCCTCCCTGCATCATCCACTACATCCAAGCTCTCTCTCTCTCTCTTTCTCTCTCTTTCTCTCTCTGGGCACACACTGTACGTTTTCTCTTCCTCGTCCGTTCCATCCTCATCCACGTTTCCCCGATCCCATCAGGGAATGAAGGTATCTTGCCCTCCTTCTCACTCTTTTATACTTTTGCTTTTCCTTTTTTTTTTTTTTTCTTCTTTTTTTTTTACTCGCTGTCTTACTCCACTGCACACATACCACACTTTTCTAACCGAGCTCTGTGCGAAGTTTTAGACATACCAGTGTATTTTGCACTGTTCCACTTCTATATACAGACACGACTTGCTCCCTCGCTCTCGCACATTCTTAAACTCCCTGTCTTTCTCTTTCTCTCTCTGTCTTTCTCCTTCTCCCTCCTCTCGATGCATCCAACAGTGGCGCACCTCATTGCACTTATTGTCTTTTCGTGACGCGGCCGGGATTTTTAGCGCCTGGCATAAATTCGTGGGAATATAAAGAGACGCGGGAAAGGGAGCGAAAGAGGCCTCTCTCTCTCTCTCTCTCTCTCTCTCTCTCTGGGCTCTCCGGTTTCGTGGATGAAGGGATGGAGAGGAGAGGTGGTTGAAAAGGAATGGATTCTGAAACGTTGAGCTCTTTCGTACGACAATAATGCAGGTGTGAATGCACGATTGTTCGACGGGTTCAAGATTTTTAATGCATCTTGATCGCTCTTACTCCCGTATACTGCTTGTTTTTTTTTTCTTTTTTTTTTTTTGTGCACAGAGCCTCAGAAATGACGAAAGTAATATTAACTAATTAAAAAAAAAAGAAAAATGTTAAATGTAACGTTTAGATTTTTTTCCTGGCAAATTCGTTATTAATTCCTCCGCATTTGGAATTTGTAATTACGCTGACTCCGCGAGAGCTCGAAATTAAACTTTTTTAATTACATTAACTGTAATTAAATGATGCTGACATTAATTCGCGTGAAGTAATTATTTTTCGTTTTTTTTTAACACTGATTAAATTAATCTATGTACTCTGGAGTAATTCGAAAATTCTCAACAAATTCTCAGCTTTTTTTTTGTTTGCTCTTAATAGCACTGAAATAATACTAAAATAATTTCGCTTTCACTCCGAAGATTTCTCACTCAGTGTTACAACCGTTTGTCAGACACTCCGTCGTAGAGGCTTAGCTCGTGACGAATTAGAAACGAATAAAATTGCCCGGCTAGAGTTTTGCGAAGTACCTGCGGCAGTGATGGTAATGGAGAGCCGTTGAATTCATACACGAAAATGCGACCGACGGTTCGGGGTAGGTGGGCGGGTGATTAAGATAATTAGGGTAATAATTCGTAGCCCGAAGAGCCTGGACACGCGATGTTAATTCTAATAATAGCCTCTGGACGAGCGTCGTCGTCCTCTCCCTGGCAATTGTCGTTTTTTTTCTTTTTTTTTTTGACAAATTTTCAGGCATCACGTGCTTTTATCGCAGATTATCATATGTATATTTGAACGTTATACTTCATTATATTCTACGTCAGGTATACATGTTAATGAAATATTCGCTCATAATTTAGTCAACAAAAATACAGCGGTTACGCTCTGAAGATCCGATACGGAAGAATCTCTCTCGCGGTCTCACGAGACTCCAGAGCCACCGACGGTAATTCAATTTGTTTCCTCCACGAAATTTCTAAAGGGCACGTTGGTAATTGTCTATCGAGAATACCGAAGGGTATCCAACTATCTTGTCGTCTTGAGCATATGTAACGACGTTATTTCCACACGAACGGCTACTCATCCGGTGACACGTCACAGAACAATCTTAAAATATATCTGCGTGAATTTTATTTTCACTCGAAAAACGAAACTCTACGGTTTGCAATATAAAAAAAGGCGTGAAAATATGTCCAGTGGGTTGTTGACGTTTTTTTTTCTAGATTTCTTGTCATGTATTTTTCGAAAATTAAAGCGAGAATCCATGAACTCGGATTTGCTTGCTTAAGTAACAGTTTCTTGCTGAAAATATGTAAAAAGAATTTTGAAAATCCTGGTACTCAATTTCCTGGCTGGGTTAGAAAATTGAAAAGTGGAAAGTGAGTTTATTAAAAGTGAGTACTACAATGCAAAGGATTGGGAATAAGCTTCGTTTTTAGAGTGTTGCTTTCTGTCTTATGCTCGCGTGTTGCTCATCTGGAGTGACTAATTTAGCTGCAGTTGCTGCAAGAAAAAAAAAAAAAAGAAAAAAATAAGGACTATGATACTTAGTTCAAGCTTTTATTTTTAAACGATTAAGATCTGCTCCGAATACACAGGAATTATGTTTATTAATCTTCAAACTATTTAAAAAAAAAAAAATAGAATGTCTGAAGTTTCAAGCACGTTCAGTGTTGCGAGCATTTAATTTCCTTGCTTGGAAAATTAATTTGATGCTTATACATAAATATAAATAAATGTAGAATTAAACATTTTTTAATCACGAGTGAAATACTGTATTAAAATTTTTTTTTTTTTTTTTACATCAACCTCGTTTAAAGATGCATCAACTTTTATAATTACCAAAATCTTAAAATGATCTTTATGTTTAAAAAAAATTATCCACTGATCTTATAATTATTTTATCAGAAATTTTCATGATTTTTGTCATATTTCTGCAATTATTTTATACAAATATTTTTCACGTGTGCGAGTATATGCAACATTGAGTGTGTTGCACATACTCGCAAACATTCACGGTACGCTCATTCGTGCCAATTTTCGTTTACCAGAATGACACGAAACTCAATGAACGAAGTCCATTCACTCGACTATATAGATATTCCACGACTTTTGCCCACTTTCAGCCAATCGGGATTGATTTTTCACTGTCGGTATGTCGGCCCAGCACGCCGGGTGATTCGTTATTTCCAGGATCGGAAGTCGGTGTTTACGTGCGGCGGTACCGGAAATCGTTGCGCCCCCGCCGGTGTTTCGATTATCTTGATGCGCGACGACGACGACGACGACGAGTGCCCCGAGAGAGAGAGAGAGAGAGAGAGAGAGAAAGAGAGACAGAGAGTGTATATAGCATTGCAGTTAGAACCACTCCTGGTTTGTTGAAAAAGTGGGAGAAAGAGAAAGAGAGAAAGTAAGGTTTCGTGACGAGCTGACAAGCGCGCGTGCATCATCAACTCGTCAACTTAAAATCCTCCGGGGCAAAAGCAGTCGCACAGTGGTTTCGATCTCAGCTTACACGCACTGGCTATGAGTTCGATTACCACACCGACACCGATGAATTTTTCTATGTAAATTTATCGGTGATTCTCGCTGATTTATAAATCACCGAAAAATCATTTGAATCGACTCTAGAAAAATTCGAAATATTTTCAAGCCCAAACATTTTTCTGTGAATTACTGATCAACGAGTTCTTTGATTTTTTCCAGGCCATGAAAATTATGAACATGCAAATTAAATATCTCAAAATATTTTTTTGTATTTTTATAAATTGTGTTCTGTATTTTTTTGTTTTTTTTGAAAATTTGTTACCAATTATTGCTGATCGTTATTCAGCATTTCTAAAGTTTTATCACGTTTTGTCATTTATTTCGAAATCAAAGCAACGATCTCAAATTTCACCCGTTTGGGGGTGTCAATTTTTTCATAGCTTCAAAATACAGTTTCAAAAATAAGCAGACTTTCATTTTTCGATATACATTGTTTTGGCAACAAAAAATAAATCAATTTGTTTTCGATTTAAAAAAGAAAATTGCCACTTTGGAAAATTATTTCTCGTCGCAAATGGTGCAAGAGAAAAAAAAAACATTTCGTTTTCTACAAATAGGCTCGAACGAAATATTAAGTGGATGAGTAAGAAGCTCTTAAATCCACCCTATATATTCGCCAATAATTTCTCCACCGAGAATCCGTCGTGAAATAAGCCATGTTCTCCACAATCTCATCCAGCTACCTGTGATACACAAGCCCTCGGTGTGTTTTCGGTGGAAACAATGAAGCCGAGAGACGCACGTTCAAAAGGGATTGTCTAAAACAAACTTAAGCCGAGGTAAGACATGTATATGAGGTAAAGAAGAGACGAAACTAGTCTCGCTCACGATAGAGCAAGAGAAACACCGGGAGTATCTTTAACCCCGTCTTAATATATTCGCAAATAATCCAGAACGCACGGGTTGCGATACAACAGGTCGGGTTAGCAAGGAATTGGCTAAATTGTTTGAATTGTTGCCAGGCCTCGAGTAAATAATTTCTCAACAAAAGGAACAGCTGTGAGCGAAAAATGTGCGGAATATAATGAAACGAAAATGGTCTGCAAATGAAATTTTTTTTCTTTTTTTTTTTCATCGTGCTATGTTGGAGAAGATTCATTATGCAGATGAAGCATTGTTATTATTGACGATACAAAGAAATTTGTACAATACACATAGATTTTTTTAATAAATTAAACTTACATTCTACCAACAGGTACGAAATATAAGACAGAAATTTAAAAAAGAAAAAAATATATTGTAAAATAATACAGAAGTCTTTATCATTTAAATACAAAAATACATCTTACATTTTTCTGGGACTTCTATAATTTTTGAGACACGTTGATTTACAAAAAAAAAATATACATTTTTCGAAATGTGTGATTTAAATATTTCAAAGCTTAAAAAAAAAATGAGCAAAATATGGCAGAGTATGTCTCACACAGAATGACAATTTTTAATTTTTGTCATTGAAAAGAACGCTTCATTAAAGTATCTAAAAAAAAGGGTCCTTTTCAAACCCCATAAATAAAAGTACAAGAATATTTTAATTCACACGATTTCCTCCATCAAACCATTTTCCAAACATTAATATGCAGCAACAAAAAATGGACCTCATAAGCCACATGAAGATCTCCAAAATAAAGGAAAAGAAAAAAAGACGAGTCTGTCCATTAAAAAGTTTTCTCTAATGAGGTGGCATGAACCTCAAATGCACGCGGTGTGCATCGCTGTAAGCATAAAGATTCGCAACGAGAGATTGTTGATATCGGTTATTTAATGGTGACATTACCGTATCATAATTGACCGGTACGAATAACAATGTCAGTTTTAGCCGGATACGACGATCCATCCACGCGTGTTCAAGCTGCTGCTGCTGCTGCTGCTGTTGCTGGTTTCGATCGAATAACAAGAAACGCGCGCGCGTGGTGCGGACGTATACACGAGGCATAGCACACACAGTAGTGCGCGCGACCGCAGATGGGGGGGGGGGGGGGAGGGAGGGTTGTAAAGGAGTTGGAGGGCGAATAGGGGTAGGTAAAGCGACGAAGGCGAACGCGAGAGTGAGTGTACCAAAACCCCCTACTCGGAGTGTATACGCAGCGTAACGGCAGTGGCAGCGCAGTGCCATGGGGGTTAGTCGGCTTATGGGGGTGAGAGAGAGAGAGAGAGAGAGAAAGAGTGAGAGAGAGAGTGAGGCAGGCTGATGAAAAGAGACAGCATTGAAGCCGAGGGTCGACTCGTTCGGGGTTGCCAGCAACAGCAGCAGCAGCAGCAGCAAGCAACAGCACCAAGCGCTGGGTGAATTGCTCGCGCGCACTGGGGACGCACAGGGGTAGGGCTGCGGAAATCTGGGTCGCCCTGCACCGCGTGCGGGTCGAGAACTCGGTCAAGTTTTCTGCACCTGCAGGTCACGTAGCGTCGTACACGCTTTTTGCGTTATGCTATTGGCCTTAGCCATGCATGCTCTCTTTAGTCAGTTCCACAGAGCTGTATCCATCTATGTTGGATCTGTATCACTGACCAATGGGGAAAGAGTATGTGATATGGACGTGTGGAGATTCGGGAGAACAGCGGCAATACTGCAAGTTTTTTTGAGACGTCTGACCAATATCTTGATCTTTCTACTTGGTGGCACAGGGACTTGGGTTGTCATTTTTGGAGGCGTCTGAACAGTATCTTGATTTTTCTACTTGCTGGCGTAGTTACTTGTATTGTAAAGAAAATTTCGAGATGGGGATGGCTTCTCAGATCCACATCTTAGTTTTGATTTTCAGGACTCTTTGTTTTAGTCAGGATGGAAGTACGTAGAAGAAAATTATTTTGTCTAATAGGAAGCAAATTCGTTTGTTACTTTTTATCAAAACAATAATTTGTATTTTTTTTTTCGTTAAACTAATAGAAAAAAAATGTGTTAGCTAATTCCGCTTCTTTTTCGAAAACGTCTGATCAATCCCTTACTTTTCTACTGGCTGCTATTGACTGCAGTATATATGCAAGAAAGATTTTGAGGCTATCGATTTAGGTTCAAATTTGATCTACTATAATAATTTTACTCAAACATGAATATTATTTGATGTCTGTAATTTTTTAAATACATTTTTACAAAATTGATTGCACAGCTGCTACCATTTTTCTTTTGTAACAATATTTTGGTAGTTTCGTTGAATTTACATCCAACTGCGTACCTTTGTCAATAATTTCCATAGCCTTCTAACAACATGGACAATTAATGGTTTAAGAAGAACATTTTCAATGAGAATTAAAGAATTGACGAAAAAAAATTATATTGCTCAAACGTAATAACCTGAATTTTTATGTACGACCAAAGTATTAAACGACAGATCTGCAGGTTCGTGCAGTGAAATAGCTTCCCTGAAACTGAAAATGTCACAAAGTCGCGACTAAAACGCGCGTGGGACGACGTCGCAGTCATTAGCGTGCTGACGGTGGTGGTGGTGTGGCCTGGTCGGGAAATACCGTTAAAGGACGCGACACAGAGTAACTGTTCCTCGTTGTACCCTCTGCGTCCTGTGTGCCGTTAAACGCGAAGGAACGAAGTATTCCCCGATGAAAGCTCGGGCGAGAGAGAAAGACAGAATGATATCTCATGTATTGGGCTTCACCTGCACGCTATTCTTTCCGATGGTGATAAATTTTATCTCCTGAAAATAAAAAGTAAGCTTTCAGCTTTTTCATAATAAAAATAACGAGTCTTCGATTCTTTCAGGAAAGCGTCTTTGAAAGTCGATTTATCGCAGCTACGACAAATATTTCTTTCGTCGACTCTCACCGAGCCCACGTCGACAATCCAGCTCAGTTGATGGATTATTCGAAATATATTATTAAGGGCTGTATAAGTGAGCATTTGAAAAAATCAATTTCTTTTATTTCATTCGAAATTAGTGGTACGTATTACAGCCAGTTTTGTTTTGTCTCTTTAATTTTCATATCGGTACAATTAAAATGGTCTGAAACGTTGAGAAATATACGTTACACAAATGGTGAACAAAAAGCTTCCTCTATAAAAAATCCAAAATTGTTCAACACACATCCTCATTTTTTTACTTTGCATCAGTCTCTAAAATTCCAATTTGTCAAAATCGAAGTTGAGCTCCTGAATCCCCTATCAATTGAGCACTACAGAAAAATAACAACGAAGTGTCAGGAAGAATTAGCATTTTTTAAAAATTCTTCTCGTTCTGGAAAACGTGACGACAGTGTCAATAGAGAAATAAGGGGAGAATAGGCCGAGCGTAAAGCGCCCGAGAACGTGTCTGATTCGTTCGCATCGCCGATATCAGAATGTATATTCGTAACGTGTAGCGTAATGTAACGCAATCGGTTAAGGGTTGGCGGGTATATAACGGGCGATCGTCATGTGCGCGAACGAGGGTGGGACACGGATAGAGACAGATATACCATATACATATATTTATACGTATATATTTATGTATATGGGTATATTGTCCAGGGAGAGACGACCGATGGATAGAGAGATAGAGGGCGGTGGGTATATGAACTGGAGGCGGCGAGAGTGAGACAGCTATAGAGGGAGGACAGGCCGCGGGGTTCACGGAGTGCGCTGACCTACTGTTCCACATTTACCGTGTTCCAGCAGCCTTTACCGAAGTTCGGATGCGCGTGCACCCCACTAACACCACCAGGCAACCAGAGGCAGGCAGGCAGGCAGGCAGGCAGGCAGGCTAGCTTGGCTGTCGTAGGGGTTGAAAGTGGTAGGGGTTGTGGAGCGGAGTGGGCGAACCCCAGAAACCCAGAGCACCCACCCTGCCCCACGTGCCTCTGCTACTGCCTCTCTGCCACTGCTGCTGCTGCTGCTGCTACTGCTACTGCTACTGCTACTGCTACTGCTGCTGCTGGTTACGACGGCTTTAAAGCCGCGAGAGCTTCGCTTTTTTCTTCACTTCTACCTACACTCCTCTCCTGGCCTACCTACCACGTTTCACCGAGCTCGTGATACAGAGGATGCCTTGTATTCTCCAAGCTTTAGAGGATGATTGTCTGTCTGAAATAGCGGAATGAACTGGCAGAAAAAAAAAAGAAGAAGAAGAAAATGTTTTAATTCACCATACCCGATAAAGCCCATCGTTACAATTAATTTGAATTTGTTCTTCTTTTTCTTTTCTTTTTTATTGTTGTACAAGTCGAGACAGTCTGGAATAGTGTTGAATTGAAATGCAATTGGCAGACTGCAATCGAAACTGAGGACAAAAGGCTGCTTTGTGTTGTTCTTTTTTTTTCAACTTTTTTTTTTTTTTGTTTCTTTTTCTCAGCTTTGAGTATAATTGAAAATGATATAACGCTGTTTTTGATCAAAAAAATTGCCTGCATCGTTTTTAAAAATGTTCACTTTTGATACCATTGGTATTGATGACTCAGGTACAGATTTTGAGGATAATTTTCTGTTTCGATTCATTATTTTGCGCATATCATTTTAGCACCGTTGTTACTTCTGATTTACATAATCTATTCGATCGCGTTAATAAATGTGTCTCATTATAATGACACACCGTTTGTATGTTAAGGCAAGCTTTAAGCTTTGCTTCCACACATGCAAACATTTAGTTTTGTTTATCATACAGTCTCGTCGTAAAAGACGATTTCGAATTTCGGGTGAAAATTGTTCTTGACATCCAGCCAATGTTAGGATTTTGGGTAGTGGCCAGCAGAAACTGTAAAATATTGTACAAAAGGGTACTCGAAATAAATGTTTTATTTCGCCATAGAATAAAGTCTATCGTCGGAATTTATGTGCATTTCTTTTTTTACATAACTCGAACATGCAGTCTGGAATATTGTCAAATTGAAATGCAATGCTCAAGAGTCGACTAACAGTGTTATCGGACTGATACAACTTTTAAACATTTATCAATTAATTACTTTTATTTTGTGTTTTTTCTAACGAACTTTTTTATTGAATTTTCCCCAAACTAATCGTCCCATTATAACTAAAAAAAAAAAAACAATTCAGAATATTCCAGTAACAGAGAAACTGCTACAATCTAACTGTCTACACAATCAATTGAATTGTAATTTTCACTTAGACGAGACATTACAATTTGCATACATAGAATCGGTATAATTGGTCGTCAACTCTTGTCCTTGAATCCAATGATGTCCAAAAGGTACTTTGACATTTGAGTGGAATGACCAAAACCGGTACATCACCTGCCCAAAAAAAAGGCTGCTCAATCACTCAGCGAGTCTATTAACAGTTGCTTAATATAGTTGAGCAATGCGTGCACGAACGAACTTTATCATAACATCGTTGTAGCCATTATCCATATCTGTTCATTTATAGCTCTCTGGGCCTCTGAATAAAGAAGAAATAAAAAGGAAGGAAAAAAAAAGAATTGAGCGTTTCCGGGACAATTACATAGTCTTTTGCTGTTTGGGGGGAATGAAAGGGATTGTGTCGAGAGAAAATTGCAGTGGTCGTGGCGGTGGAGAGGATGAGACACGTGGAGAGAAAGAGAGAGGGAGAGAGAGAAAGGGAACGAAGGGAGACACAAGCATGGAGAGGACGTGTGTAATAAAATAATATCGCGTGTCGCAGCGATAGACTCTAATGGCGGCGGGCTTGGTTCTGCGGGGTATAACGTATACTATCGAGGATAGAACCGTGAGACACGACGAACGTGTTAAGAGAGCGATAGAGAGAGAGAGAAAGAGCGAGAGAGAGATAGAGAGAGAGAGAAAGGGATTTTCGTGGTGAATTTTGCTGAAATTCAACGGGGCCCACGGGAAATCGTCGACGCTCCTACGTTTCGTTACAACCGAGTACAACGTTCGTAGCACGGCTTCAGAACCAAAGCGCATGTCTCATCCAACCCCCCGCCAGTGGTATCGGTTTAACCTACACTGGCAAGCTTGTAGCGTGACACTCACGTGAATTCGTACCACCCACACACACTTGATGTCTTTACCCTGGTGGCATCTGGCGATATTCCGGAAAAGCACAGATCGAGCTTGCGAGGGTTGGAAAATGAGCGGGTAACATTTAAACATGAAATACATTAGGCTTCGCAAGTTTCTGACTGCATTTGGTTGGAATTATTAATTGATTTTCGGATGGAGTTAAAGTATTTGTAGGCTACGATGCAATTCATTTTCAGTACAGTTTTTTTATTAAAAAAAAAATTGGACCTTTCCCGAGATTATTGGAAACACTTGATTAGTGTTTAGAATTGAAAAATAAATTCTAAGAGATTGTTTTTTTTTTTTTTGAGATTCACAAAAAGCCCGGTTTTTAACGAAACTTAAGACTTTGCTTTGAAGTTTCTCACACAAAATACATGAAAACCCTCAAACGTACGTGAAACAAAAATGTCTCAAAAAAAAAAAAAAAACGATTGACATTGCAAGAATGTCTTCGAAATATATAGAATAAATTGAGCAATTGTTCTACAATGAATGAAAATGAAGAATGTTAGTTGCATCAATGGCTATTTTCAATCGGAGCGAAAAGTGACACGACCATTGGCGAACAATCCCTCCCTCGAGCTTTCCGTGGCGTGGATACTCGGATCCTCGTAGTCGTTCGCACGGCCCTGAGCGTTCAGTGGTATTTCCAAGTGAGTACGAGTGAGCGCCACGGCTCAGAGTAAAGGACAGTCCCGCGTATGCGATTCGAGGGAGTGAGGGAGAGAGAGCGACAGCCTAGAAGGCGCTTTGAGCCAGAGAGGGTGGGTTTTCAAGGGGGTTGGGAGGCGGTGGAGAGTGCTCGTAGCAGAAGAGTGGGGGTGCACCGAGAGAACGTAGTCGAGCGACCGTCCCGCTGTGGCCACGAGCTCGATGCTCGCGTAGGTAGTGAGTGACTTCTTGCGAGCGGACAAAAAACGGCTTTTTTTTCGTATACAAGGAAAAATTTCGGGTTGCCATTTGTCAGTTAAGAACGTGTGAGAATCGTAACGGGTCTAATAAAGAAAAAGAAGAGAAAGAAAAAGAGAAAGAAAGAAGGAAAGTTGGAAAGAAAGGGAAAAAAAAAAAAAAAAAAGGAAATAATAACAAATTGGATGAGTCGGCGAAGGTGAACCGACGGAAAATTGCGGATATACGCGCACGACACAGAGATATTCGAGGTGTGTGTGAGTGTGCGTGTGTATGTGTGTGCGTGTGAGTGTGTGTGTGTGTGTGTGAGTGCAATATATAATCGAGGGTGAAACGAGTCGGGGTTGAACGCGCGAACGAAGCGGCACGGTCGGTGTTATGCGCCGGTGGTACAGTGGTGGTTGACAGTGGTGGTGAACGCGGTGGTGGCGGCGGCGGTGGTGGCGGCGGCTACGACGACGACGACGACGACGAACACAACGAAGACGGGGACGACCAAGACGACCAGGACGACGTGGACGACGGCTATCAAGTTGGCTACGAAATATTCGATATATTCACCGTTGCGCTACGTCAAGAACCCATTCATTGGCGACGAAAAGAAAAGAAAGAAAAAAAAAAATAAATAAATACACACACACACACACACACACAGAGAGAGAGAGAGAAAAAAAAATACGACTACGAGGAGAGGAGCATTTGACTTGTGCCGCTGTTGTAAAGGGAGAAAAGAAGAAAAAAAATTTGAAAAAACATACAGGGATGATCTGGCCGTATTGACGAGCCAGAGCGGAATAGAGAATAGAGGAGATTGTGGAGCGAAGGAGAAGGAGGAAGAGGCGGTGGAGGAGGAGGAGGAGAGCTGAAGAGAGCTGGGGTAGGCAAGAGGGTAGCGCGAGTGATATAGCCCGAGTACAGGCCGACCGAGATATAATATATATACATATATATATATAGAATATGAGCTACTGAAGTGCAGTAGTTGCTAAAAGCCAGACGTAACCAGGAGGTATTTATATGTAGTACTGATATATGTATATGTATATATATGTGTGTGTATATATATATATATATATATATATATATGTAAATATATAAAAGGCAGATAGAGAAACGACGGGGAAGACAGGAATAATTGTGAGGGAAAACGACGAAGAAACGGAAGAGGAAGTATCATCGGAAGCAGTTGCAACGAATCGAAGAGAGAGAGAGTTCAGTTTTGGTGCACGCGAGGTGTTGACGCGGTGTGTGTTAAAGTGGTGCCGTGTACGGGGGGTGTCACGGGGATCGCCAGCAGGGCAGAGGCTCGAACGCATGTAGGAACATGGCCGCATCCAGCCCCTGCCTCCCTCTAGAGGTGAGTGAGAGCCACCTGAGAAATATAACCGGAAATATATTTAAAAAAAAAGAAAAAAAAAAAAAAAAGTATCTTGCGTGTCTTGTTTATGAAATTGTAACGGGAGATCCGGACGAAAATTATGAGGGGAAGAGGATAATATTGGGTGAAAAATCGCTCGAGGAATCGCAGGGAAAAGATGGGGTTAGAAAATTGGGGTAGATGCCGAACAATGGCAGAATTTTTCATTTTATTCTTGGCTCGATTTTGATTTATCGTCTAGTAGAGACCGCCGAAGCCTTCCTCGATTTACATCTTAAAAATAGTCAGCGCACTTTGAGATCTCTTCGGCTGCACGCCGGAATTGGATTACAGTGATGGGATGAAAATTAAAGAGATTCGAGCACTCGAGGGCATACTCCATCGTGCGTTTACTCCGGGTTGCTCCTGTCGAATCCTTTCGATTAATTGTTGGAGGGAATGCGATTGGTTTCTAGGATTTTTTTTCCCCCTTTTTTTTTTGTTTTTCTTTTTGGCTGATGCGGAAAAATGCCGGATGAATTTGAGGCTTCACTTAGAAAACTAGAGGTTAATTTGTTTTTTTTTGTAGGGAGAAGGTTTCGTGAAATTTTAACGCTTTGCTGCGAGTTTCGTTATTGCGGAATTGGAGGCTTTCAGCTATCGTCGAATTGGGGGAAAAAAAAGAGAGAGAGCTTTCGGAGCTCCCCGTAGGGTTTTCTTTCCTCCCGGATCACTCGCCGCGCTAGGGGTTGCGCGGGCTATTTGAAAATATGTATTCGTGGTCAGAAACATTGCTGAAAGAACACACGCTTGGCTGCTTGTGAAACATTTCTTCCTATCTGTTGTTCATGCTGGTGACAAAATGATACCTTTTTTCTTGACAATGTTACAGGTCTATTTTCGAACTCACTATTTTTGTTTCTTTGCTCCATAATTTATTTGGCATTCATTAATTTTTCAGACATCAATAAGACTTTTGTTTCTAAGAAAAAAATGAGTTTCTTCTTTCGAAAAATATTCATCAACAAATTCCACGAAAATCAAAGTAATGGGCAATTTTATTTTCAGAACTTATTGCTTATCTTTTTATTTCATTTTTTAGACTAATGTCAATACGAAGTTTTTAGTATATAAAAAATTTAAAAAAAGCTAGAATGGGGTCTCTGAAATTTTGAGCAGCAGCCAAGAAAAATAATAAGAATTTGTTGAACGGAATGAAAAAAAAAGAAATTGTTATAAAATAAATACAAACATTTGTTCAAGGTTTTTGTGATATCGTGCTTAAAGTATATTACAAAAGCGTTTGCTGCTGCAGCACATGTGCCTCAAATATATTTTACAACATTCGTCCAATAAAAAAAAAAAATAGAAATATTAAAAATATTGGAAAGTGGGCACGTGAATGCGTCGAGGTAATCGAGTGCAAGCTCCGAGCTCCACCTCCCTGCGAAGCTATCGTTAATTAATAACCGCCGGGAGTTAATTAGTGGCGCGGGCGAGAACGCCGGAAGTTTATTTTTCGCGATAGAAACAGAAGGCTATAACGTTATCGTAAATATTGCTGGATGGGGGGGGGCGAGCTTTTAATTTGGACTGCCATGAAGGTGGCCGACCGAGCAGTCTCCACGACGACTGGAACACGAATATATACAAACGCGTACACAATTTATTTATTAACCGAGAGAGAATCGTCCGGTGAATTGATGGGGCTTCATTAACGAGACTCTGTATACAATAGCATTTTGTCTTCATCAACAATGTATAGAAAAGTAGTCTCGTTATTTTGTCTCGTGAAACTTCTCCAGCTGGTTTTAATATCGTGATTCCGATGCAGAAACTTCTCAGTTTTCACTTCGAAGACATAATTCTCAAGAAAGTTTAGTCAGATCTGATAAAATCGTTTTTGAGCGCAGCGTGTTATGAATATTCGTTATTTTTATTGTGTTTACAAAAATCAACATTATCGTTGGAAACACAATTTATTTCACTTTAATTATTGTTAGATACTTCTGCAATTCGGTAGATAAGAAAAAGAAAATATATTTCTTCGATGGAGCTCGTTTATATTTATATAGAGCCAAACAAAGTCAGGGTTGAATTTTTATTACCGAATTTCGAACTTAACTTACGGTAGTAAAATCATTTTTAAGCTCAAACTTAAGTCCAACATTTCGTCCCTGTTGGACTCAATCTAATAAGATTATTTGTTTCGGTGTCTTTCATTAATTTGTCTCGAGAAACTTTTCTCCAGCTGGTTAAATATCGTCACTCCGATGGGCAAAATTCTCAGTTTCCACTTCGAAGACAATCCTCAACAAAGTTTAGTCAGATCTGATGAAACCGTTTCTGAGCATCGTATATATATTATGAAGCTTCGTTGATTTTTGTTGTGTTAAAAAAAAAATCAACATTATCACAAGAAACACAATATATTTCACTTTAATAATTGTAAGGATGCAATTTGGTAGATCCAGAAAAAGTATTTTTTCGATGGAGCCCAATTATATTTGCATCGAGGAAAATCAAGTCAGCTTCGAATTTTTTTGCATAAGTTCGAACTTAAGTATTATATTTTCAACTGCCATAATGTAACTCAGCTTCTAAGGAAAAGCTTAAAAAAAAAATTCTTCCCCATTTTTGTAATTCCGGAAAATAAAAAGCTTCCCTCAATTGAATAAATTCCAAAGAGCTAACTCTGCAGCATTTATTTGTCAAAAAAAAAACTATAATTTTATCCAAAAAAAAATATATATAAAATATAAAATCGTGTCAAAAAATAAGTACAATGTCCAGAGGACCTTCGGAGTATTTCGAGAACCTTTTTCCCAGATACCAATAAAAACTCTAAATAACCACGTGGCCATCGTGTCCTCTTACTGCTTGATGAAAAAAAAAGGTGGAAAAATGTGTCGTCCAATTTTGGACAAGCACGAGGTAGAAAAGAAAATTGTCTGAGCAGTTACGCGGCTGCACTACTGTGTCCATTTTCTACTGGCGCCTCGTTCACTCGCTGTTCCCGCATTGACCGGCTGACCTCATCCGAATGTGCAATTGCGTGAGCTTGCTCACTCTCGGCAGCATTATAACCCGCGACGTTATACCGAAAGCCGTCCGGCGCGATTTCAACGGTGAAACAATTTGACAAGGGCGTCTGTACTGGCGCACTCTGTTTCTGTGTCGTAAAGCCGATAGAACGGAACATACGTGTAACTATAACGCTCTCTCTGTACAAGGATGTCGAGTTAGGTTCGCTTATACCGTACGTCGGTATGTATAGCAAGAGAGAGAGAGAGAGAGAGAGAGAGAGGGAGAGAGAGTGTATATACACGTGTTCAAAGGTGGGGGGAGGGGGGCCCTTCAATTTGCGAAATCGGTCAGCGGCGTTTGACACGCTCTACTGTGCAAGAGAGTCTCTCCTCACTCGGTGCTCCGTGACCCAGAGAACTTTCGTACAACGATATTTTCGTTCGATATTGCAATCATTTTCACGCGTATAAGACTCAAATTAACAACTTGAGCATTAAAATAAATGAACTCCCAGTGGAATCGATGTTAAATTCTTTGGAGGCCAGAGTAACAATTTCGTTACTTTCCCTGATTATTTATTCCATTTATAAAATTATATTAATTATTCCTTTTTTTTTTTTTTTTTTTTAAAGGGAATTCATTAAGCAATGTGATAAAAAATATAGTAATGAGCCATTTTTTTCATTTAAATTAAATTAAAACAATTTATTAATAGTATTATTTATTTTGTTATTAATTAAATGTTTATATAATTTTCGGTCAACTTGGTAGGACGTTCTGGAAATTATCGTTGTAAGTTTATTTATGGAACAAATAAACTCTGCTTGAGCGTAACAGCTTATCTAACCGAAAATTATGTAATCACTTGCAGAGGATGATGAAAGTTCTCGCCGCCAGAATCAGATACACCCAATAGAATTTTCTTGATGTACCCAACCGTACCAACGTTTTTCTCGTCCCACAAAGAATTCAATAATAAAAAATAAAAAAAAAAGAAAAAGGTCCACCATTATAGAGAATCGATATTTTTCTTCTCAGCCCCTCACAAGTTTTACCCCGACATCAGCTCTGCTGGGGTCGCAAAAAGATCGTCTCTCTTCTCTGCCTCGTTGTTAGGTCAATCAAGGTCGAACAAATCCGGCGTATTTTGCTCTCAAAAACTAAAAAAAAAAGAGATCGTTATAACCATTCTTACATGTCGAAATATCCACTAAATGTCGGTGGTGGCTTTTTTCATTTTTCAAATTAAGTCGGACGTCAACACTTTTTTTAGTAGCTATTAAAAGTATCAGTTAATGAGTCAAAGAATTGTGGATCATATTTGAAACATTACCAAATATTTAAATTTTGGGGAAAAGAAAAATTAACTCTGTAAAGAATTATACATTTTCCATTTTTCACCTTCTTTAGCTAAACAATTTAAATAAATTGAGGGTTCTTTAAGATGTATAACTTTGAAGGGAAAAAAATAATCCTTTAGTGGACTAAATATATTTGAAAAATCATATTTTTTACATTTCTTCACATTTTGAACTCAACATTCACACCAATATTTATACAATTTTGTGTATTCAGAAAAAAGGCCCTTTAGTGTTTGTTAAAAAAAAAAAAATTGGTACAAATACTTAAATAAGTCGACTGCATCTACAAAAATAATGACATTCAATCTTCAATCTGTGATTCGTGTCCACAAACTTCGACTGGCCAAGTGCAGCATTCTCTAAATGTATATAAAAAACCAAGGGTCACCTACCAAAAAAATCATTTTTTAAATCAAAAGTATTCATTTATTTAAAAAATTATAACCCAACATTTTTTTTCTACAAAGATTCCTCTACGAGGAAGCAAAAATCGTTCGACGTGCTTCCTCGTAGAGCTTTTAAAAAATTCAAAATTAATGAGATGCGAGATTTTAGTACCCATCTTTTTTTCTTTTCAATTCCAATAGTTCTTACAGCTCTGGGGGTTGGTATTGGCGTTGAGCGTATAAATAGTGGAAAAGAAGTGGCGGCAAGCGCCACGTGCGACCAAATGTAAGGGACGGTTTGAGTTTAGGTTGGCATGCCTGGTGGGAGCCCATCGTCGACGCGGCCGCGCTAGTGAGAGAGGGTTGCTCTCCTCGGGTTTGCAGCCCCGAGAGAAAGAAAAAGAGAGAGAGAGAGAGAGAGTGAGTGAGGGTGTATATCCAGGGTGGTGGTCGTCGTTGCTCCTCACGTTGTCGTTGGTGGTGGTAGTTTTGCGACGGAGAGGGGCTGTGGCCCGCGACGAGTCGAAGAGGGACGCGAGTATGAGGAGGTTGCGCGTCGAGGGGGGCGGAGGAGGAGGAGGGGGGGGGGGGGTGCTGCAGGGGAGGAAGCAAGGGCGGCATGAATGAACGATCAATAGATATATAGTTACCTGGCATCCAGGTAACATCTTACGTACATATTTCGGCGAGACGGGCTTTCCGCTCGCCATCCCTAAAGAAAGGGACGCCGAAGGGAGCAAGAAACTATATATATATATATATATATATATATTTTGTATATAGAGAGTGGAATCGTTTTAAGAATCAACTTTTATCGCGTACCGTTAGTCGCTTTTAACGAGAACAGTAAACTCGTGGAAACTCAAAAGCGATTGCTAATCCATTGAAGAACTTTGTTTTTTTTTTTTTACATTAGCAGACATTCTTGAGGAATGATATGCGTTGAAATAAAATAAAAATGAAGAATACAAGATTTTTATTTCACTAATTAATTTAAGAAACAGTTTGTCAGTTTTATCTGACTGAGACACTTGAATTTGGAACTTGATAAAGCTTCATTCACTTTGTGAGATCATTGCTCAGCGATAAACAGCTTATTCGAAAATTAGGGCATCATTGATTTTGATATGATGTTAAGGAGGGTTTTTGAGAAATGTGAAAATGTTTTCATAGAACCCTATAAAAAGGACGTTCTCGGGAGCGAATTCAAGCAAGGCTTTACTACTTTGCTTTCCAGTTCCACGAAACTAAAATAATAACCCGACCGCACTAAGGAATTTCGTTGGGCTTGCGGTTAAACACTATTTCGAAACTATGAGTCACTCTCTCTCTCTCTCTCTCTCACACACACACACACACTCACACTTTGTTATCTACTGTTGTTATTATTATTATTACTACTATCATTGTTACTACAGCTGGCTACAACCACTATTATTGCTGTAATGTATATGCGTGCACCGTCGACGTGGTTGTCTGCTTTTGATAGCAGCGAGAATCCTGCAACACCCCGAGAATCCCACGAGGAGTATCGATTCGCGGTACCAGGATGACGTGGTGACCGAGTGTGGTCAAACATGTGTCGAACCGTCACCCAGGCTCGCTCCTGCGAGGCTTGATTTAGCTTAACGGAATCGAGTCAATGGAAAAATCAAACTAACACCGATATATCAAACAATCCATGGTAGATCAGTGAGTCACAATATGATTTTTTTTTTCTCCACCAAAAAACGAAAGTAACGTGTTTGCTTGTTAAAAAAAAGAAACACTTTTGTTTTACAAAAAAAAAGTTGTACAACAAGAGTTCGAAGTATAGAAAATTGAATTGTCATTTTCATGTGAAAAAATTGTACAACGTATTTATTGTCACTTGGAGAAAAAAAAATATTGTTCAATTTAGTTTTTACCATTATTTTTGAGGAATAGAATTTTAATCTCGTTTCAATCTGGTCTTGGAAACGACCTGTTTAAATTGGAACCCAATGGACAATTGGTGCAGTACCCTCATCAAAACGTTCCCGAATCCAGTCCGAATGCTTCAGAAACAGTTTCACCAGTGTGTTTCCGGTGTCTCTAATCCCAGTGTTACGTCGCTGAGTATCAGCGAAGACTACTCCCGGCATCCTTGTTCAACGACACTTCGCAAATTCACCCCAAAACAGGTGCCACCTGATTGCTCCAATCGTCTGATCAACTGATAATAACTGTTCTGTAAAAAGTATGAGTGAATGATGAGCAAAAAAAAATATTTCCCTCAATTGGCTCTTGGCTCTTTTCAATCCTTTTATTTTTCTACAAAAAAATTATTATAAAATAAATTTAATCTTTTACAATTAATAATTAGGTAATTAATAACAGCTAGAACTTAACTCATAATTTATTTATTTTATAATTTTCTTGTAGAAAAAAAAAATTGTCAGATAAAATATATTCTATAATATTTTTTTTGTAGAAAAATAAAATGATTGAAGAGGGCCAAAACCAAGGCCGGGACGTATGAAAATAAAATTGAGGGAAATATTTTTTTCACTCACACTGTTCTGTAAAGTTTTCAATGCCTTTCACCTTTAATCATACATCAGAACATATTGCATAGACTTTTTTTTAATTTTTCTTTTTTTTCAAATCGATGCCTAACATCTGAAACCAAGATGACGCATGCAGACAAATCATTGCTCATTCGCAATCGTCGTTGCTGCAGCGCTCTGGCGCAATCCCAAAAGATATCGCATTTTCTCAGCAAGCACATAAGGAGAGGAACAGTAAGAAAAGGATGAAATACCGAGACTCTGCTCCTCTGTCCCTTTTTATCGCCTTGTAGATGACTTCATCGTACACGCAGTGTGTCTGTCTGACGCCAAAGGACGAGTTCTCGGTTAGCCTTGGCTGCGTCACTCGTTGTCCTCGAAATTACACGATCTCCTCTATCAGTATACCAGCTTGACTCAGAAGTGCGTGAGACGCTGTGGAATTTCTGGAATGATTCATTTATCGTGTCGTACTGTCAGAGGTGTCTAGGAATTTTAAACGTTATTCCACGCTTTTATTATTAATTAAGCAACAGTTCGTACATTTTTTTTCTTATGCTTTACTGAATAATTATTTTTAAATGCTTCGTTATTCTGTCATTCATACTGCAGATATTTTTTATTATTATTTTGTCTCGAGGGAAGAATTTCTTACAAAACACCATCTGTTAAAAAAAAAATGTGCACGCGTCCATTTTTTTTTTGAGGTCCTCCGATTGATTCGAAAGCTCGCGAAAATCGAATTTCTGTTTGTGTAATCGGTTTCCTGAGGCTCGTGGAATATTCGGAGGACCTTCGAGTGCAGGGCCATTCGTTTGTATTTTATATTATAATTCTGTCCAATTTGAGTGTAAAGTACGAAATTGTCTATTATTACTCCGCTCTCATATCTCTCTGAGACGCTAAAGAATTTGTAATTTTCAGTTCAGCGAATAATTAATCCATTGAATCTTCAGCATTGGAACATCGTCTGTGTCGAGACTGCGTTTAATTATTTAAAGAGACAAAAATTGTTCGCATATAATGTAATTTTCTAAAGCTAAAAATTTCAAGCTAAAAAAATGGTTAATTTATTTTATGAAGAACGAAAGATAAAATGTACTTCTCAAAGTTTTGACGTTTCTTTTTTTTTCAATATTCGCTACATTTTAATAACGTTTGTGTAAATAATGAGTTCTTAAGAAGTACGTCATAAAGTGACGTCACAGAGAGTGCAATCCATTCAGCGGTTTATTTTGAAACATGAGTATAATTGAGAAAGCTCGAAATTGGATCACGGGAGAATCAATTGACCGAATTAGTTCTGACACCGTCAGAAAAATATTTCATTCTGCAATTATCGATTTTTAATTACATTTATATAGTGGATGAAAAAAAAAAAACAACACAGAAAAAAAGAAAAGAAAATTCTTAAAAGAAAATTAAACTGTAATTTGACAAAAATGTTTGGTTTATCGACATTTTAAGCAATTATTTATGCCTCGTTACCGTTGTTTTATTGCTCTTTTATGCAACCACTTTATTTTCCGACGTTACAAATCCTCTGTATAAAAATACACACATATATATATATATATATACACACAGATGATTTTCTTTTTTCATCTCTTTGCTCATCCATAACGACCGCGTCATCGTTAATTATCGGTGCGTGGTTTATATCTCGTGCGCGAGTCCATCGTTGTGGAACAATGTGTGGCCAATCGAAGCGGCTCTGGAAAAAAAAGCTAGAGGCACCGAATAAGAGAGAGAGAGAGAGAGAGAGAGAGAGAGAGAGAGAGAGAGCTCGTGAAAATGTCTGCTACGTGACGTCGTTAAAGCGTTTTGTCAATAGCTCTGAAGGGGTTAAGTCTCGGGGTAGTGTAAACGAGAGCGAAAAAGGGATTAGGGCCGCAGAGAGAGAGAGAGAGAGAGAGAGAGGTGGGAACGAGAACGAAACCGCGACGACATTGCCTCCGCTGCGACATTCTCGTTTTACTCGTGTCTGACGCATCCGGAACGTTACTACTTGTCGCCTGCAGCGCGCGCGATCGTACGTACACGCGCCGCATGCTCTTCCAGTGGTCACTGGCTGTGTTGTGTCAGACACGCTACTCCATTTACGATCGTGTATCGTTCGATCGGTATCTTTTCTTACAGCTTTCGGAGCGATTTCGAGGAAACGTTGTTAACCGCATTAGCCTCAATTAACCTCAAGATTTTTGGAAATACAATAAAATCCAATAAACAATTCCTGTGAAAATTTGGCAATACAGCGATTTCACAGGCTTTTTTTTTTTTTTTTTTTTTTGAAAATGATGTAATTTGAGAAAGGTGACTGACCTTACAATTTCCATAAAATGTGTCGTTTGATACGAAATTTTGTGAGCATTCAATGAAGAGTTCGTAGTTCAGAGAATTTTTTTTATTTCATTTCTTTGCCAATGCTTCCTCTATGAGGAAACAAAAATTGATCAACCTCGTAGAGGAAGTCGTGTAAAAATTTTTTCCAACCTTTTTTTACTTTATTTTTATTTTTTTTTTACATATGAAATTTCGTGAGAATTCAACGAAGAGTTCATAGTTCAGAGAATATTTTTAATTTAATTTCTTGGCCAATGCTTCCTCTATGAGGAATCCAAAATTGATCAACCTCTTAAAGAAAACTGTGTACAAATTTTTTCCAACCTTTTTTTACTTTATTTTTATTTTTATTTTTCTTACATACGAAATTTCGTGAGAATTCAACGAAGAGTTCATATTTCAGAGAATTTTAAAAATTTAATTTCTCTGCCAATGCTTCCTCAACGAGGAAGCCAAAATTGATCAAACTCGTAAAGGAAGCTGTGTAAAAAAAAATTCCAACCTTTTTCTTTTTTACTTTCTTTATTTTATTTATTTTTTTTTAACTTTTTTATCGGTGATTATGTATTCACCGTCGTCACATGAGAAGTGTCTTTGAAGTAAATATAGTTAGAAGTAGAGGACATTTCGAATATCGGTGTGTGCATTAGGTAGGTCCGTTCGTGTACTCGCCCTCTTCGGGGTCCTCTCTGTCTCTCGTTCTCGCCGCCCTCCCATCGTCTCTCGGTGGGTGCTTATCGATCCGAATTCCGAAATTCCAACATTAGCGTCGAGTACTCTCGCTCGCTCTTTCCCTCGCTCAGCTACTAGCTGAGCAAGCGTCAGTGAATGACGTCATCGTGTATCGGCTGAGACTGGCTCGTTCTCCGAACTCACTCGTGACTCTGCTACACTTTTGAGAAAGCCTTGTCTCGAATATATATATCTTTCTATCTATTATTCCTATCCACATCCTTGATAAAACTGCAGTCATTATTTTTTTTTTTTTTTTTTTTTATCTCATGGCCGCATTGATTTGTTGGTACGTGAAAAAAAATTCATTCATGCAAAAATTTCTTGGGAAATATTGACGTGTATATAAATATATAAATTACTAATTTAATTACATAATTATATAATTATATAATTAAATTACGATTTTTTTATGAATCGGAAAAATTTATTTTCAATAAATAAACAAATACATAAGTAAATAAATCGTTGAGTGTTATTTATAAATTTTCGAATACCGACGTCATATTACCAGCACTTTCACCAGCTGTTGCAATCCACAATTTCAACCATATCTTGCATCACTTCGCTCCGATTAGTCTGATAAGAAATACACGTATAAGAGAACATTGTACTGTAGTTAAATGAATAGTCTGTGTGTCAAGTTCGGTGTAATAAGTTGCTGAATGAGTTACAAATGTTTACGATTATTTATGCAAATTTTAATGCATTTATTGGGACATTAATAATGATGATTTTGCAGAAGCAATAAAATCAATGCAAAAAAAAAAAAGAAAGAAATTTACCTTATCGTATTAAAATTGATAAAAAATATGGAATATTATTATTATTATATTGTAACAATTCAGTGCTCATTTGACTAATTTGAAACGCAGTAGGTAGCCTTAATTAAAATGTGTGAAAGCCTCGCTGGTAAGAAGGTAAGAATTTGTATTAAAACTTTAGATGCTTTATTTATGAACAATAATTAACGCAAATAGTTTTAACTGTAAACGGGGGTGGATAATTCGAAGGACATTTGAGATTCGGCGGCCGGCCGGCGTTCTCGATCGGTATATATGCGTACACCCACTCTCAAGGTAACATAGTGGAGCGACGTGGATAAAGGGAAAGGGCAAAAAAAAAAAAAAAAAAAAAAAAAATACGTAGGGCACCCACGTTGGCGACGAGAGAACTGACGTAGCCCACGCACTTTACTAAGGCAAATAGACCGAAAGGTAATTTTACTGGAAACATGTAGGTGGTTATTATGGGCTGCTGTGTGATGCTCTCAACCACTCGTTTGCTCTCTTTCACTCCACACCATTTTTTATCTACGCCAGTTCGTCGTCAGCGAATGCTCTGTCATCGTGATGTTTTCAACCCCAAAGATTTCGTGAGACGTTAATACTAATCTCATAGGCGATACGTGGCATTTTATTTTGAGCAAAGCACCGATAAATCCTGCTGCCAAAAATGTGTATAATACATTTTGTGAATTGAAATAAATATTTTGCCCACGACTGAGAATTATTTCTTTTTTTTTTTTAGGAATACTTGAATTATCGGTTCTCTCACGAAAGTCGATTTTTTGAAGAACTTTGTACTCATTTGATGAAAATTTCTAGACCCTTTATTATGATCTTTCGTTCATTTCGTATAATAAAGGAAAAGTTCTCGTTTCCTTTAAGCTCCAATTGCTGAAGAAAATCCAAGAGCGGTGTAGAACAGAAGGAAGATTATATTAATTTGTGACCTCCTTCATAAA
The DNA here is from genome assembly GCA_964016905.1 of Perithous albicinctus. Taxonomy (NCBI): domain Eukaryota; kingdom Metazoa; phylum Arthropoda; class Insecta; order Hymenoptera; family Ichneumonidae; genus Perithous; species Perithous albicinctus. The sequence continues at coordinate 16,457,857 of OZ024699.1, forward strand.
AGAGGCTCTCTTCTACCCTTCTATATACTCGGCGTATAGAGACGATCGTTGCCACGTCGAATCCGAGGAAATTTCTCATCGCTAATAACTGGAAGGGTATATCGAATGGGTTATAACAATGGCAATTCCCAGGGAACAATATGAGAGCGGGATGGATGAGTCCGTCTTGCCCCCGTATATAGCAACACGGTCAGAATCTCACTCTCTCTCTGTGTGTGTGTGTGAAGCGGGAGTCGCGTCGAGAGTACGTTCGGCGCGCCTGGGCCGACCGATAATGGCCCGATCAATCGGCAGTCCAACGAGAGCCCACGCCGTTTCACGACGCATTCGCGAATCTCGCGCCACAGCCTCCGGCATATTCACCTGCACAGGAGGATACCTCATCGCTAGTATGAGAACACACAGGGGTAATTATTAATTTAGCCTCGTGAAATCTTATCGGATGGCTGACGATCTTCGATGTGGCTATTATTCATAGCTATTGGTCCGATGTATCCACACCAGCTTGATCGAAACGTGTGTGCCTGATTGATATGCAACCAGAGGTCGCAGTGGATCTCCACCAAGCTCGTTGGGTTATATTGAGTGCTTTTCAAGTTTTGCTTCCCCCTTTTCTCTCCCTCTCTCTCTCTCTTTCTCTCTCTCTCTCTCTTTCTGTTTGGCATACAGCTATCCACGTCACCGAAGCATTAATACGGACGTTGACAATTGTTAATTCGATGCAGAGCCCTTGTCACCATTTGGTTTGTCTCTTGGATTGCGACACACGTGCTGAGAGTCTTGATTATTGGATACATAGCGGGTGTACTCTATTATCGATAATACGAGGACAGCTGTAGTTGCAGCAGCCTCCAATCGGCCAATGCCTGAACGACGTCCTCGTCGATACGTTCTACTTAACATTGTTCGAGTATCGAGAGCTCGGATTTTATTTCATTTTACGAGAGACACATCATTTTTTTTTTTTTCTCATAGAAAAAGATTTCGTGAAAAAAAAAAACCTTTTTTTCGAGATTTTCGTGTCAGCACAATCTCAATAATCTAAATTATTGAAAAAAGTGGTTCAGGACAAAATGCCTGTATGAATGTGAGTGCCACCTTTCTTTTAAAAAAAAAAGAAACTCAAAAAAAAATAATAATTTTTCTCAAATTGCTCCGTCGTATTGGACTCGAATTTTTTTTTTCTTAATCTTGAGCTCGGTTTTCGTAAGCGAGCCCAAAACCCTTCGAGTATAGAATTTTGAGTGCGCAAGGAAAAATATACGCTTCGAAGGGTTAAGCAAGGTTTGCTATCCAGAATCCAGCCTTTCACTTGTAGTGTCTTTGCATCAAATAAATATTTCATTGAAACCTAAAAAAAAAGTCCTTCAGCTCAAAGAAAGGTTTTTTAAAATCAATGAAAACCATGTAATCGATTTAAAGAAACATTTCATTAATTCACTGACACTTCATTTGAAGTTCAAGATCACTAAAAGCAAAAAACAAAAAAAGCATAATAATTAAAATATATTATTCCATCATTGATGATAAACAAATGATTGATAAGCCCGAGATTGCAAAGAGATATCTTGAGAATCAATGAAACTTTTTCTCCCAGAGTATATTTCAGTTCATGTTGTGCAGATGAGTTATCGAAAGGCATCGCCGGGGAGTGCTCGTTTCGTAGGATCATTTGCCAAGGTATGAAACCCCTTTTATCGTGGCAGGAATGTATGTTGCCATATTAAAAGCACCAACGAATTGGTAGTCCCGCAGAAGAGACAGAGAGACAGAGAGAGAGAGAGAGAGAGAGAGAGAGAGAGAGAGAGAGAGAGAGAGAGAGAGAGAGAGAGAGAGAGAGAGAGAGAAAGAGAGAGAGAGGTGACACATCATATACACGTGCGCGTCGAGTGCAAGGTGAAAGCCGCGACAACGGCGTCGTGGCGTCGGAGCTTTACGCAGAGAGACCCACGTCGTCGTCGTCGCGGGAGCCGCGTCGCCGGTCGTCGCTGACGTCACTCGGCAAAATGGCGCTGACGTGACGTCACGGCGAACCCTCCGGCGAAGCGCGGACGGGAGGGGTTTGCGCGTGCTGCGAGGACGAGGAGGGTGTTGCGGTGTGGGAGGGTTCGTCGTTACGATGGGCTAGCCGGTGCAAATACGAGTGGCGAGGAGAGCCACAGCTCTATATAACTCTAGTCGTGTCGAGGTCTAGTCCCCACTGATTCTTCGTCCGATCGTTCAGCTGTTTCGTCTCTGACCACGCTCGACATTTTCACTCGTTCACTCTCTTTATTATTCGCCTTGGACAAATGTACACAACAATGATGAACCGCTTAATGGTCAATTGGAAAAATCAATTTGTTTGTTCGAAAATATCATAGGAGAAAGAAAATTCTCATAGCCAGGACTATTTAATGAGACGCATTTATGTCAGCAGGAAGGAAAAGAATTTTCGCAAGAACCATTCGCGTATTTTCAGATACATATTTATGTGTATTTAATATTTCATTAATTAGAATACTTTTAAATTGCCAAGGTTGTGAAAATCATGACAGCTCTTCCAACGACTGTTGAGTCAGTGATAAATGAGCCTTTTTGTACAAATTGTCTTACACGTGCCTCCAAAAATGTCTTGTCCAAATGGGCCAGAGCTCCCTGATCTATTTTCACATAAACTTGCATTATTTGAAATATTTTAAACTGGCGCATTACCGACTCTTCAATTCGTCCGAAACGCAGCCACTCTTAGATTAATTAATTTTTAAAAATAAATTTTCGTAAAATTAACTCCACGCAAGTTGAGCCGCACATGAAATTTAAATGCAAAAGCCATATAAGTTACTTTTGATAATATATTAAACCGCAATTATAGCCACCGTTAAAAGCGTTCTCTGCTCTGGTGAACATGTCCATATTTAATCAAACCCGCTGTGTCTTTCTTGGGCCAAGAATAAAAAGTAAGCGAACGCTTTCTCCATAAGCAGATCTTCGAGTAATCCCCCGATATTTTAATCGTTATCATATCCTGAGGGGGAGCATCGGAGCGTTAGTCGTTTGAGACCTGGAATCTCGAGGAGATAAACTCGCGGGTCGAGGAATAATCGACTCTTCATTGTTGGCTAATGAACCTGGCGTCCGGGTTCACTCGAGAGCCAACGTATATTAGAATCGATATCCCCGCACAGCAGCAGCTCTCGTGCACACACCATTAGCTCTCTTCGCGTCGAGCTATATACTATGTGTATTTTATCAACGGGGCTTATAGTACATCAGCAGTTCTAGCTGAAGAATCCTTCGGCCGCTGGATCCGTGACACAACCACGCCCGTTATTCGCCTTGCTATATAGCCTCGCCCACCACCAGCCTCGGGCTTATTTCATTTAACTGGTTCGTTAAACCCGAGAGCGAATCGCGCGCGATCGCAACCCAAGCCCCACCGAACCGCCACGATCAGAGATAACTCGAAGATAACCCGAGTTTTAATACTGCAGGAGTCTTCTTTGCCACGACCTATCCAAATGAAATCGTTTTTGGTACTCCGACAATTTGGACACAGATCTTTCACGATTTTTTTGCGAATAATCAATACGAGCTTGGGTGACTCGATCATTCTGATCTGGTACAATCAATGAGCAGAGTTGTAACCGTGTAATTTACTTTGAAACTTATGAACAATTGGAAGTGTAAATAGTCGACTGAAATACGTTCACATGGAATCTTTGGATTCCGTAGAAAATAATGAGAAAACAATCTACGAGGTTGTACTTTGCAGGCTATTTATCACGGGCTCTCTTCAACATAAATGTGTACATTATCCAGACAAACGTTGATGCAAATTTTCGTGTTAATCGATAGCCCTGCGTGCTAAACTGCAAAGGAGCCCGAGCTACGAAACCCAGCAGAGTGTGTGTGTGTGTGTGTGTGTGCATTACGCAAAAACTTTTGTCGAGCAATAAAAAGCGAATGGTATTAATTAATTTCGTTTGCCTGTTGCAAAACATAGCAGAGAGTCGTAGGGGCTTTTCCCGACGTTAGTGTGTGTGTGTGTATAGAGTTAGTACGTACCTGGAGCGACACGAACATTTGGCAACGGCCACCGCACTCGACGTTACATCCATCCCCGTGCTGGTGAATCAACAAAAAGCGTCTTTGGCTCAGTTGCGTCGTTACATAAATCGCAATAAACCATATCCTCGGAGCGTGCATGTGTGTCGAGAGGGAGATGAAGCTTGGGGCTTTTTGTTGACGACAGCTACCTCGGGGAAAGCCACTCTCGGTGCACACTGTATATTGATATAATACAGATTTAGTTGTCGTTGATTCGGACTGAAATCAACGGGGCTGTACTACGATTTTTGGGGCGCGAAACTTTCACCGTGGATTTAATATTTGTGTGACCGAGCCGGGCAAAAGTGTGCAAGAGTAGTGATTTTTCTTTTTAAATCGAAAGCTTAGTCGTAAAGTATTAGAAGCAATGCTTTCAATTTCAATACCGAGACTAAATTTAATTCATAGAAGATACATAATTAATTTCAGTTTCTTTCAAAAGTTATTGCGCTTCCGGACAGCACAGACTGACAGACGGAAATGAGTGAACGTGTTTTTTAGAATTTAGGACACTCAAACGATCCGTCGCGATAAATATCTGGACATTCTTTTGGATTGCAATACTTTCTCTTTTGCAAACTGTGTACACGATGGGAAAGTAAAAAATAAATAAATCGTATTTTAATAATTTAAAAAAAAAAGCATAACTCCTGAAATATCGATGATATGGACTTCGACAACTGATCGATAAATCTATGATGAAAAGTTGACGCCTCGGTTATGGCGTCAACATCCCCAGTATCCCCATAATCATGTTTTTAATTAAAGTTCACATTTTTTTAATCCCAAATTTAATTTTAAAAAATCCCAGGTGTCCTTGTCGGTGATACCAAAACTCTAATAAAATATTTGGGTAATTTAAGAGAGTCAGGTTTTAATTTTCTGCTAATTGCCACATGGAATGTCCTATGTACAGATTGAGTTATCGTTGATTCGACAATAATCAAGAGAACAGAGAGATCTGCAACGGTATGTGACGCGAACGTCGCCAGAGACGAGCGATTGTATATACAGTGTATGGTGTGTGCGAGGCAGTTCACCACGATACGTATACGCAGTTCCATCTCGTTGGACCTTGACCGATGCAGGGCTCTCGCGTATGCGTCCGCGCTCCGCGACGATGAATTAATTACAGCAGGACGACGGCGGTGGCAACGGGCCGGCTATTAATTACGCAAACGCGTATTCGAATACTCGTCGTCGTCGTCGTCGTCGTCGTCGTCGTCGTCGTCGACAAGCAGCCTCGCTTATATGACCAGTACTGTATGCAGTGCGCGGTATCATTTCACGAGAGTATAACCGTAGGACCTTCTCGCACAATCCCCGGATGTCGAGCTGACCAGCAGTTTACTCGGAGCTGACCAGAGCAATTCGTCTCTGACGACTGTACTCCGGTACTCGGATGGGTGACCCCACCCGGTACTAACTACCCACGTTCCTCTGCGTTCACTTCGCCAACTGACTTATCTCGAATATACGTTACGATGATTTCAGGGCATTAACTGTCTTCTAACTGGAAAGTGATTAACAGGATCCTGAAGATCGTCTGATCATATATTGGCATTTACTACTAAACGTTATAATTTAAATTAATGACTTTTGAGTATTTTTTGCAGATTTTTAAAAATTATTCTTGTGATCTTGCTTGAATAATCTCGAATTTGGACTTTTTGTTAGTGATCACGTTCACTAGGAAATAAAATATATATACTTTGGAGAAATCTGAAAAAAAAAAAATTCTTAAAATTGTGTTGCATCGAACAAAATTTTAGCTGCTGCCCATCGTAAAATAACTATTTTTTCTAATTTCTTTCATTATTTCTGTTTTTTAAGAAAGGCTAAAAAAAATAGGGGCAATCGAAACCAGATGAAATTGATTGCTTGATTGTCCTAAATCATTTTTCTTTGCAACTCCTTGGGAGCAGAGAAAACAGAAATTACTTAGCCTGTCCAATGTCGATAACAGAGCACTCGACTAGGACGTCTGATCGAAGTCTGGTGTGACATTGCTTATATCTACTGTCTGCTTTCTATGAAATTCTCTGACGAGACGAGGCGTAATGAGAGGAGCACTCGGTGGGTTTGGCTCGTCTTTACTTTGAAAGCCTTCAAAGTTCCCCACAAATTGAACATTATTATACCATAGACCTCTGCGTCGTTGCCTTATTTACCGCAAGGTAATGAACGAAAATGTCCTACAGAGCCAGCGAATTACAATCTTTCAGCAGGATGTAAAGTGGCACTTTCATACACGAACCAATAGAACACCAACGATAATGAATATCACAGGGTGAAAATCTTGTTCGTGCTGCGTATTTTGTGCTTCTACGCACATATTCCCTTTTATACCTGCCCACTATACCTCCAACGTTTGTAATCATAAACATCGACGGAGGATAATTTATTTATCATAATTGCAATATTATCATCTTTATTGCTGATTTTATCCACTAACGTATTTAACTATATAAAGGCATAACGAGTCTACGACATTTTAATGCTTTTCAACAGAACTGAAAAAATTTTTCTTAAAGTTCCAACGACTTTCAATTTTACTAATTACTAAATACTGAATATTTTACGTAATTGCATCTACATCAGGATCTACAGAATCTACGTCTACAGAATTTACCCAAAAACTTACATTTTTATACTCCTATCTGACAAAGTGATCGTACAAGGAGAATGAGAACTTTTAAAAAAGAAAGATAAATTCTTTTCATTACCTGAGCTACAAAATAAAATATTCCACTTACAAAAATATACGTATATACATTTTTTTTACTCAATTTTATTAAGATGCAAGATTGCGGAATTTCGACAAAATGTTGTATTCATGATTTTCAATTGACCCGGGCTGACTTCGATCAAAGCCCAGTCTCCGAACTGTTGAGCAATCTCGAGTTATCAGGCTGTTGTTTCTGCACCGCCATCAGTGTACCGGTTCATTGATGTGGTTTCGATTATAAATGTGCCTTTCATATAGTTGGCGTAGCCTTTCACCTCACCATCGTGAAACACAGTTGAGCCAATATTCGGAGAGTTCCAAAGCAAAGAGAGGTTTGTGAGCCTGCGTTACCTTTATTCCACATGCAGTATAAAGAGTGTCTTTTCGTGGGGAACGAGCGAAACCTCTCGTGAGAATGTGTCTGCACTCTCGTCTCGTCGACAGGCAAGGGTCGAGGGGCGCAAATTAGCTTCTCGTAACGTAGCCGGCGTCGTATTTATACGGAGTGAGAGACGAGGGGCTCACAGGGGAGGAAAGAAAGAGCAGCGAGAGAGAAACAGAGAGACAGAGAGTGGAGCAAGGAAACGAGTGAGTGAGCCAACAACTCAGCCAAGCACGGATTATAATTATATCCTTTGAGAATTCCGGGACGACGAGGAGGTTTATACGTAGGCGGGAGTGACTCGAGGTCGCATACTCCCACCCTTTTATGAAGAAAAAAAAAAGGGGGAAAAAATAAATCGCTCACACTTACGTATCGGCCAAAAGAACGGCTGAACATATCAGATCGAATTGGCTTGAAAAATCTTTGCTGGCTAGACAGAGCGTCGCATAATAAGGGAACATGGTAGCCACGAGCATACATTATATATGTCCCTAGAATTTCAGCTGATATTCGCTGGACCGTGGATCTTGCCACCGGATCTCCGGAATTTTTGGCATATATATTCTACGTCTGTGTGAGTCTGTGTATATATTTCTATCTACCGAAGACTGAGACGAAACGACGAAGAAGAGATCAAGACGACGCCAGACTGACGCGGGCATTCCGCCACGAAATTAGACTACACCCAACCCGGGATGGACAGATAAAGCTCTTCTTTTCAGCATTGCTCCAAAGAAAAAAGAAACCAGGGCTGTAGTTAGATGTGTGTCAACTTCATGACTTTGAGGAATTTTTCTGAAGGCCTTCAAAGAAGTTGGTCCATTAGTCGAAATTCATCTTAAGGGCTTTGATGTCAAATATATTCGTATTCAATTCGCCAAGCGTTGCTTAAAAAAGCAGCACTAAATTAAATCATCACATTTCGCTGCTGCTTTCTTTTATTCGGCAAAATTCTTTTATCATAAATCATAATTCTGTATCAACAACAATCGCATGCAGACATTTTTCTGAAACCACGAAGTAAACATTTTTCTGGACAAAAATTTTTATAGACACGTGCTGAGTAATACAAATATGAAGCTTCACCAGCGTCAATTAATCCGTGAAATTTTCTAAAATTGATAACAAAAATATTTAGCACTAATTAAACTAATGCGAAGCACCAGAACCAACTTACCCTCTGACCCAAATATCCTCGAACTCCCTTTTCGTGCATAGTATAATAGTACTACTAGTTGTTGTAGTTGAAGTATTGTGTACTGTTTATATATACGCTTGGAGAATGACCACGTCGAGCTTTTGGCATGCGGAACAGGGACGGTGGCAGGAGGAGGGAGAGAAAACCACAGGAAAATTTTCTCCCGACGAATTCTCTCGCGAAATTGGGTCTCGCTGCCGAACGCCAAACACACGACCAAAAGCACGACGGCGTTCTATAGAGAACGGCATGAGCACGAGGCTGAAGCTTCGAAAAGTGAGAGCTTTGTGAGCCTCCAGCGGGTTCCCCCGGCTCTTGTAATGCGTCGAACCCCGACAATACCCACGGGTTTTCCTCCCCTCCGTTCCCTCTGCCTTCCTTAACCCGCTATTGTCGAGGGTTACCGGGCAGGTTTGTCTGCGGGAGCGCTTGTGATACTATGTGAGATCGCCTTGGAATATACATATACTCGGATACACTCTCGAGCATCAAGTGCACTGGGCTGATGTAACCTGCAAGAAATTGGCTCGACTTTGTGCGACCGTTTGTTACAATATTTCATATTGTTCACCGAGGAAAGAGATTGGATGGTTTCAACTGTAAATCTGGCAAACTCCGGGTTGTCTAATAAATGTTTAGTCAAGGGAAGGGTTGAGTGAGCAAAATGAAAAAATGATTTTCAGAGAGTTGTATTTTTTCATTCCAGCCAAACGATGAATATACGAAATTTATGTATCACCTAAGGACTGGAACGAAGAATTTTTCTGTCACTGCTGAAAACAATTTGGTCAATCGGTTCCATTGTAAAACAGATTTGGGTTTTTTCAATTCTGCGCAACATTCAGAATTGGTTCACTCGAAGGATTTTGCTCGCTGATGTCTCGTTTTGCTTGTAAATATCATGCATTAAATCATGCTCAAATGTATTTTAAAGTATTTAAAAAAAAAAAAAAAAAATTGTAATCACAGCTGGTGAGCTGCTCGTATCTTTCTTAAATCGGATTAAACGTATTAAGAGTTTTGACCGAGATGCAAATTGCTAAAGACAAAAACCCAGTCGAGTACGAACCTCTAATAGGAAAAGGACGAAACCCTGTAAAAGGTAGTTGCTATGTTACAGAAAGTTTAATTGTATTTCGCCGCGGCGAGTGCTGAGGACGGTGAACGGCTTAATGACCCACCTCTCCACATATATATATATATATTGTATAACAGTGTAAAAGTCGAAGAATTTAGTGCGGGAAGCAGCGCAGGAGTGCGATAGAATGTAACCCGGTGGTTCCCGTCACCCTGGGAAACGAGAACAAATTTCGTGAACAAAAGAGACCGGGCTCTGCCGGATCTCGTCGACACGCCGTCATGAACACACGGGTCCAACATTGCCAATTACGCGATCTAACTGGAACGACACGGTATCGGCTCGTGCATGCACTCACCGAACTACAGTGTATAGCACAAACTCGAGCAAATAGTCGCGTGCCGCGTTCGTAAAAACTGTTTGGCGACGTGGTGGCTTCTCGCGGGTCACGTGTTTTTTTTTTTTTTTTTTCGACAGAATACTGGACTGAAAACCCGAATAGAGGATTGGCACATGGCTCGCAGTAGAATAATTCACCGTTGGTCAGACGTGGTTGCGTTTAACTACCGCGATTAAACCGTTCTTTTGTTGTTGCTTTTTTTGTTTTGTTTTAGCACTTGATTATGTGCTGTAAGTGATTTTTAGAATTTTTCTAATATTTTTGCTATGTTGATATTAAAATCTCGAACATTTTTTTTTTTTTTCACGAAAGCATAGATTTGTTTATGAGGAAGCAAAATTAGATGATGTGTATGAAACTTTATTGGCTCTGAACCCAAACTTCAGAAATATAAATGACGGATTCAATATTTCCGATGAATATTCAAAGATTTCTGATGAAAAATCGAAATCTCTTATTCGGAACTTCAGAATGGTTGATTCTAAGGATTACGTTTTTTTTTTAAATTTTTTAAAAAATTATTTTTTGGTCGAATTAGATAAATTAATAAGAATAGGAAAATTGTATTAAATCGTATGTAATGAAAAATGTATGATTGAAAGGATTAATTTATTTCTTTTTTACTAAGTTCCGTTTTGGATTCAGGGGACTTTTACCGGAGGCTGTGCTGCACCGGGGAGCGTCATGCTTCGAAGGATTAAACCGCCGAGTACTTGAAGTACAAAGCGTTTGAAGTGCCAAGTACTTCAAGTACAAAGAGTTTAAATTATTAAGAACTTAAAGTACACTTATTTAGTACCGGCGTATAAAGCATTGCGTTTCTTGCCTTTTGATATTTCTACGATTTCAGTAATTGTATGATGCTTTATTTTCTCTTAAACCGTTTTTTCAGGTCTGATTTGATAAAAAAAAATTTTGAAACAGATCTGCTGATTGACGAAACTACAACAATTTTTATAAATACTCCAAAAACACACTTTTTTTTTTTGCCTAAACACAATGGAACCTCCTCCTCAATTATTAACCAATTAAATTGACTATCGAAAAATTTGTACCGATCACTCTACAGAGAACTAATTCGCATAAAAATGCACTTATTTATTGAACGCTGCGATTTTTTATTGTAAAATTATTTCGCCTCAACACTAATTATTAACCAATAAAAATAACTATCGAAAAATCTGTACCGATGACTCCCACAGATTATTATTTCGCATAAAAATGCACAGATTTATTGAACGCTGCGATTTTTTATTGTAAAATTATTTATCGAATTACCATCAGGCATTTCGGCTCGAGTGCTCTAAGGTGGCCTATATATGAGTGCCAGGAATATATTTCATACAAGCTCGTCCATGCTCTGTAAATGTATATACACCCGTAAATTTATTGCATTACATCGAGAGAGAGAGAAAGAGAGAGAGAGAGAGAGAGAGAGAGTGTAGAGATGAGAGTGAGAGAGGTCGGTGGTACCGACGATGGCACTTGTGCGAGAGTGAAGGGGGCCTGGGGCACGCGCTTCACCTCGTCCGTAAAAGAGTCTCGGAGCTAATGCACTCAATTAAGGCCCCTGCTCGTCGAGCTCCTCGACCGTTACGTCCGTCGTGCTTCCGCGCTGTACCATTAACAGCAAGCAACTACCTCAAACACATATATATCCTATGTCTCTCTCTCTCTCTCTCTCTCTCTCTCTCTCGACGTGCAATATTCGCACTATATGCCGAGTGCCTTATAGTCGATATCAATCGATATACATCCACACAACACGTAGGAATATCATAAATGCCTGTTACAGCTAGGTTGAACTTTGCTCACGATTCACGTTACAAGAGTATCCGATCAGGCGCAGTTAATATCGAAACAGGTTTGAAGGAGAGTAAAGAGTGCTCGTTTAAAAATCGGCAAGTATGACTATAAAGGCCTTTTGACCGAGATCCATATTTTTAAACGAAAAAACTCACACGTCAGGACCAGCGGGGATGATCGTAAACGAATCAGAGTGCAACCCGTTGCATGTCAGCCAGACTCGAATATTAATCATCTGCCTCATTCAACCCCCTTAATCCGTGTCCCTTTCACATCTCGCCTCAATAATTGCAATTCAATTCACAAAGACGAAAGTGCATCAAAGCCCACGACAAATTGGCCGTTAAAAATCAAGGCCGTCGCGATAAAAATTGAGTTGATAATTCCTATTGATGTGCCTTGAATAGAAGAGCCACTTGTACTACCCCTCTACTGCTTACCTTCAACCCCGTGCCCGTTTCCGATTGTTGAATTATTTTTAAGAATATAAAAAAATAATAAAAGAATCTCCAAACGTCGACCTATTGAATGGAGCACGATGGCTTATTCTAATTTCTTCTTTAAATTTTTTTGCTTTCAGGTTGGCAGCAGCGCAAGAGGCGGCACAAAGGGACCCTGGATACGCGAGTCAGTACAGGAGAAGGCAGAGGTTGGCCGGACTGAGTGGTCTCGGTGACTGGGCTAGCTTTGGAGGGGAGGTAAGCTACTTCAACCTCCTCTTCATACACAAACACACTATCTTGGCACGTTGGTGTAGTTTGTATCAAGCTGGAAGCTCCGATCTTCAATATATACGTGTAAGACGTGCACTCTGTTGTGGAGGAAGTCTCGGAATAAATCGACGGGGTCGCACATTCTTCGATTCACTCGATAGTCGATTTCTACTGGAATTCCATATTTACTAAAGTATATCTGCATAGGTGTATTTATACTGAAACATGCAGAGGATCCAAGAAAACTTGGACATTGTTACAATAAAGCGAAGCTCAAAAGGAGAGATACGAGGTAACGGAATATGATACTATAGAGTCACATAGTCCAACAGGATTGTCCAGAGACTCTACTCTATACATTGGATATATAATAGTGATGATATACTCTCCGTATACGTAATGCAATCCAAAGCCCGATTCATCCACATCCGGTTCCGCAGCCGTGGCAACGTCCAGTTCTCCACTTTCATAGTGTGTGTTCACCGTCACCTACGTATACTCTACTACCTTCCAACCTCTTCACCCTTCGCCTTTCCCACCGGGCAACCTACCCTTTATCCGCAGCGTCCCTTCGTGCTGCGAATAACGACCCCTCGCGAGAGAACCTTCCATCGCGCAATCTCCGCAAGAACTTTTTCTTCTTTCTGCTCTCTTTCGCTTTGTCTTCCGCTTGTTTTTCTTTTTTTCCACTTCTTCTTCTTCTTCTTCTTCTTCTTTTTTCTCCCTCGTCTCTTTTCGTCTCGTGCTTTTTGGCCCGAACTGGTAAAACACGACGATGAAGATCACGCAAGTGCCCGTTCTTGAGCTTCTTACTCAACGTGTACGTCTGCGTTTACTCTCTGCAAGCTAGCTCCGACACAAGAGCTGAAAGAGGGACAAAAAAAAATCCCTTCCTTTGTAAAAATGTTGAAGAGCACAACGTCAATTCCAAAACCTGGTACGCGATCCACGCGTTTACAGTTTGGACAGTTAGACGAAGAAAAGGAAGATTGATAATTCTTGAGATAAAAATACAGTTGAATCAACTAAATCTACGGTTGAATACACCAAAGCAGATAAATTTCAACAAATATTAAAGAAAATCGAAAAATTCCAGCCAAATTTAATTGGAATTCTGTAAATAATCAATTTTTTGATTTTTTTTTTCTTCATCTTAATTTACCGGCTATCATCACTTTACTTATCCAATTAATTTATAAATCTAAAACATGACTCCGTCATGAGAATTGTATAATTACGATGTCAATAAAAAATCGACTACTTGTCAAGATGATTTTGTGCTCCACTCGTATGACTCAAGAAGAAGCTGACTGGCAATCGCGATTATGCCATTTGTGAGATATTGATTTCGTTTCACATATTACACCAGACATTCTCCATATTTCGAAATTTTCTCCTGCTCGGTATCCAGATATAAAAATGTCCAGTGGATTCACGTAGCTAGTCACAAATTTCCATACATCAGTAGCCGTCATCTGTATGCATTCGACGCGAGTCAGCATTCGCCTTTTAACTTCTTTTTTCTTTTTTTTTTTTTTTTTCAGCCTCGATTCACCGAAACCTTCAATCCTCCGGAGTTTCGGCGATCGAAACGAAACTCCGGCGCAGAACTCTCGGGTGTGACGGTTTCGCTAATTCGATTTGAAGATTTCCCGATATCTAAATCTGGTTACGGATACTGGACAGACTGCCACTGCCAGTTTTTGAATCGATCACACTTATGTGTCTGGCGAATCTATATAGCGCGTATGCCACACAACCTTCAATTTCTCGCATATCACACGATTCCTGTGGCCAATATGTGTCATCGATAAGGATTATCCGAATCAATTTGTCTCGCCCCGTGTGGCTTCGAGAAACCCTCGGGTGGATTCTCCAAGACTCCTTAAACTTTTGCATAACAATACTGAAAAGAAAAACAGTTGCAAAGTAGAATCTTTGCAAATTGCTTCCTCATTCATTTCGACTTTTCACAAAGAACCGACAACCGAATTGGCTTTTATGGGATTTTCAATTTCTTTTTCAATTTCATTTTGCTCCATCATATTAATCGATTTTTCACAATTACTCCTCTATGAGGAAGCGAAAATTGATAAATAAGTTTCCTCATAAATGTAGACTTGCGAAAAATCAAAATTAATGATGAAGCAATGTGCAAAGTTCTACTTTGCAACTCGTATTTTTTTTTTTTTGCGAATTAGAGCCTCCTGATTCCAGTGCTTCCCGAGTGGGTTATTAGCCGAATTAGATTCGGAGATTGTTAGTTAAATATTTTATCGTCTGAGTCTCGAGTTTGGAGGGTAGACAAGGGTGTAGCAGGCAGAGTTGGCGCAAACGAGAGGCCAAAGCTTTGCCAGGAGTCCGGGAAAGGGTTGAGTTCACATAGAGAGAGAGAGAGAGAGAGGGCTCGAATTAAGTCGTGTGGTCGCGCGACGTTGGCCCCGGGAATTCTCGAGGAGAACGTTGACTTTGGCGGGGGAGGGGGGGGGGGGGGAATACTCTGTTCTGAGAGTCTCGTCGCCGGGTCGGTCGGGCAGCTGGTGTGTACCCCCCCGACGACGACAACGACAACGACGACGACCTTAAGCTCTTACGAATAGTTCGCCGCAGCAACCAGAGCAGTTCCACGGCAATACGACTACCGATACGGCACACCCCGAGTTCACTTGTTAATGTGATCCTGTTACATCGTAACTTTGCCAAACAACTAACAGACATTAATGCCAAGTTGTAAATCTATTCCGCGGTGCCTTAGAGTTTGGCACGTGTGTCCAATATCGCGTTACGTTACACGAGAGTTACACGAGAATTTTCAGAAGCGGTGGATTACATTGAGGGAAATAATTATTGAACATGTCTCGTAATATTTTTATTGATCTCTCGTTGAGAATTTTTATCAATTTTCGATTATGGCGCAATATATCGGCAGGTTTGTGTTCAGCCTCGCTACAATTTTTTTTTTTATACTGGAGATGCTATAATTTATTATTTAAAACTGAGAATTATTTGGAAATATTTCGGCCTAATGGTTCTCTCACAAAAGAGTGTAAAAAGAACAACGAACGTTATTGTAGGCGACCCTCATTACCCGCATTGCTTAACCATCTGGTCAAAAAAATACTTTCTTGGATAGGTCAATAGTACAGATTAAAAAAAAAATACTAATAATAATACTTGAATTTTAGTGAGGGGAAAAAGGGGAAAGTATAGTATATTGTGCACCAAGGGCGGAAAGTTGAAGATTCCTGGCGAGCGTGTCGCACCCAACACACAAGGTGGAATGTCAACTCCGCCCGCGGTGCACATACGTCTCTTTCACACATATCCACGAAGAGTTCGTACTCTGTTTCGTGATGAGAGGGGCGAAAGTGAGTGCTTTCCTCCCTAGGGAAGAAAGTACTTACTTTCGCCACTTTCACACTTTATGTACAGGTGTGTACTATACAAAACACAAAATTGTATTTTTGAAATATTATTAGTTTTGATGCGTAAGACTAATTATAGATGATTTAAAAAAAAAATGAAACAAGATTTTGCACAAAAGGAAATTAATATTGAACATGACCTTGAATATTTTTAATTTACATGGGAATTAATTGCTTTCACAGGTACCTGGTCTGCTGGTCATGCCTCCAGGCCGGGATCAGGGTGGAGGGGCGGGTGGGGGCGGGGGCAACAAAGGCCCCTCGTCCCTGTTTATCCTTAGCGAGGATAACTTCATACGTAAACACACCCGATTTATAATCGAGTGGCCGCCCTTCGAGTACGCCGTCCTAATGACCATCATCGCAAACTGCGTTGTACTCGCCCTCGAGGAGCATCTGCCCAAGTTCGACAAGACCATCCTAGCCCAGAAGCTCGAAGCAACGGAGATCTACTTCCTCGGGATATTTTGCGTCGAAGCGAGCCTCAAGATCCTTGCTCTCGGCTTCGTTCTCCATCGTGGCTCTTACCTTCGCAACATCTGGAACATCATGGACTTTTTCGTCGTGGTAACCGGGTGAGCGATTCCAAACATTTTACTATCGAGTTATAACAAAAGTTACAAAAAAAAAAAAAAAATCAGATGTTACTTTAAAAAAAAAAAAAAAATATGGGAAGATGTATCGGTGAATCTATTTTTCTTTTTGTTTCACTGCATATTGAAAGCGAATGCATTTTTATTGGTCCAATATTTGTCAAAGTGAAATTTCGATTGTATTTATTAGGGTGGCTTAAAATACACGTTTTGAATCTTTTTTAAGGTATTCATTACGTTTGGAAACTTAGTGATGAGGTTATTTGTTACTTACTGTGAAAACATGATATTTCTATAAGTTGAGACATCTGCGATGATTTTTTTATTAATATTTTAAGGAATAAAAAAATACTTTGTGCGTCAATATTCATTTTTTTTTAAACCGTGTTTCATGACATTTCATGATTGATGAAACAGCAGATATCATTACGGATGTCTCAACTTTTACAAATATAATTTATTAAAATTAGGTAACAACTAACTTCGACAGTTGACTTGTCGAAAAACTAAAAATATACTTGTAAGCTAAATTTAGCGAAGAAGTTTATAATTTTCAAGAAAATCAACAAGCTGGCAATGAAAATATTTTAAATTACAAAAGTTTGTAATTTACATCGAGGAGATAAAAAGGACAATTAAAATAGCCGAAACTGTTACATCTTACCTTATTAAAATATACTCTTTGTCCCTGAATCCTCAAGCCCCCCCTCTCGACCCTCCCCCTACAACTCCCGAATATTTGTTCAAAAATTTAATTCGTCATGGCCAGACATCGGCCAATTATATCCTCGTTATTCGTGGAAGATTTCATAGAATTATTTAACTACAGAGAAAAGGGCATATCGAGTGTCCGATATATATACATATCTCTCTCCCTCTCTCTCTCTCTCTCTCTCTCTCTCGAGTTTCTATCATTATTGACGCTCGTTATTAATGTCCTCGCAATTCACTTGATCGAACTTTCATCTTAATTCCAAAGCTCGTCCTCTATTTCTTCTCCAAAAAAAAATCGCTGCTCAGCTTCCTTTCTATATCTCTATAAATCTATCCACATTTAGGCAACAGTAAAAAAAAAAAAAAAAAAAAAAAGGGCCAAACGTGAAGAAGGCTAACGGGTTGTATGACGTGGTGAAGGAAACGAGTTAACGAGATTAAACCAAAAAGAGAAAAAAAAAAAAAAAAAAAAATTACAAGGCAGTTAAGGAACTCGGATTTTTTTTAGCACGATAACATTTTTTTAACACCTTTGCCATACCATCCACCCACTTCTAGCTTTTAAGTAGGAGTTAAGACCGTGCGACCGGGAGAGCGCGGACGGTCAGCAAACCGCGGCGCCGGTTTCTCGTCCTCCTGGCCCCGCGTTATATATATACCACTTAAGTACACCTAGCCTAGGATTAAGGGTTAAACGCGCGGGTTGCGCGCGCGCGCGCGAATTGCTCTTTCGCGGGCACATAGATTCTAGAGTGATCCTTGGATTAGGTCGATGACCGTGTTCGCCGAAACAAATGTGGACGTCGACCTCCGTATGCTACGTTCCTTCAGGGTCCTCAGACCGCTAAAGCTGGTTTCGAAAATTCCAAGTGAGTCAGTCACAGTTCTGAGAAATCACAAACAAAGATATATATATATATATATATATTATATATATGTATATATATATATTTTTTAATTAATGTTATATAACGAGAGTCCGACTAACATTAGGATTATTTAGTTTGTTGCCTCGCTTTTGTTTTTCCTTTTAAATTGTTACATTGAAATTATAAAAAATTAATTATCTAATTACAATAGAGGATTAGAACAATTGTTTAGTTCTTGTCTGTTTGTTCGTCCGTCCTGGCATTTGGTTATATAATATATGTGACCGTCCGCATGAAAAAGGCCCACTTTGTGGATTGTCATTTTTGAGCTATACGGATTTTTGGCTAACGATGAAAATTAATTCTTTTTTTTTCGCCAATTATTGTTTAATACGTGTTGCACTGAACGCATATATAATTTTAACAAAAACTTGGTCATCTTACGATTTTTTCAGAATTAAGATTTCTGTGTCTTTGACTTTACGAACGTATAACTTTGTCAATATTCATCTTAGAGACGTTTTTCTTTCTTTCAAAATCTATTCAATTATTTTTTTTTTAAATCGATATATTCCACAAATTGTGAACATACAAACAAGTATTTCTGTAATTCTATTTTTATCCCTTCTTTCTCCTTTTTTTTTGGTACATTATTGTCGCTAATGACCCAATTCTCGGGACATAAAATAAAGCGATTAAAAAAGAAAAGTGGGTCTTTTTCATGCTGACGATCACATATAACGCTCAGACTGCAGAGCAGAAGCAACCTTTGTCTTATTCTTTTCCTTACTTTTCATTAAGTTTATTTGTCGTTTTTGGGTCTACCGATACTTGCTAGTCCTATAACGAAGATTATAATATTGCCATTAGGGGTTGTCTCGGTGTCTTAGACGAGTTGATATTAACGTTTAGATGAATACATAATATTCAATCTATCATAGAATATGATTATTGTGCCATTGTTATACAAAATATATAATTATATATGGTAATAAAATTCAGTGTCTATCTCTCTTAGAGAAACTTTAAGCTAGTTTAGCTCCACCGTTATATATTGTGAATTTAGAAGAGTGATGATTGATGCTCAGAATATACGATGATCCAAGCTACTGTGATTCGTAATATTATTTTTATTTTTTAATTATTTTTCTTTTAAATAGGAGCAAAGGGTCGTTGCAGATGATTTAAACGTACCTAATTGTGTCCATTAGAATGAACATTGATGACTAGTGAATTTTTTCTTTCCTTCTATTTAATGTGCGCCTATTTTTGGAAATTAATACATTATATATGCTATAGGTACTGCTAGAGAGTGATCGTTTTGCCAGAAAATATATTATTAAGAGTTCTTTTTTTTTTTTACTTCTTACTGTCGCTAAATCTACTACATAGGGTAGGTGGTATGACTGACGTTTTATATATACGCCTGGATATATATTGGTACTGTATTTAATTCACATTAACACTGGTACACTGGTATATACATTACACGCATCAGTATACTTGGCCTGAGGGAGTCTCCAACAACAACTATATTTAGCAGCCTCTATCTTTAGCTACAACACTGAATAATATAGTTGACTATACATTGGTAAATACGTGTTCTAGACCTGTAACGTATTCCGTGAGCCCGTGTTTGCTAGAAATCGTACTTAGGCACCTGAACCCACTCTCCGCGAGAACCGCCCACCCTCCGCCAACCCTACAGCTCTGTCCTCTTTCTCTCTCCCTCTTTCTCTTTCTCTTTCTCTATAGCTCACCCTTAACTCCTCCAGCGACCTTCGACCTCGTGCAACCAGCCCAAGACCGCGTCACCCCGTCTCTTCGTAGGATATCTTTCGTTGCGACAGAAATTACCCTTGATAGTACGGTTTCGTATAGTGGTCTTGTGATTTTCAAACGCGATATCGATGGAACGTCATTTTTATGCCCTACAAGTTAGCTCTATTTTTGGGGTTGCATACAACAAAATTTTCAGCTGCTTCACATAGTAAAGTCACTATTTGTTATATTTTTTTTCCATTTTTGTTGTTGCTAAGAAAATGCCGAAAAATGTAGTAGTACATTTTTTATTTTTCGGAGAAAGCTTTTTCGATTTTTTACAAATTTAAAAAATGTGTCGTTGGATAATTTGCTTTAATTTATTTGTCAAGGGTCAGACTCAGGTCGAAACATTTTTTTGAATCTGGATGATCATAGAAAGATTACATTCGCACAGCATTTTTAAATCTTTTTTTTTTTCGATCAGAATATCACAAATTTTTCCCAATACGTAAATATCATGATTTTGGTTTAGACGTATTAATGAATTATTTAATTAATTAAATAATTTCCATACGTCACGCCAAATATTCCATAAAATCCAGTAGTTTATCTTTATTTTACCAAAAAAAAAACACAATGTTGATACTGTAATTCGAGTTAGATATTTCTTTTAATTTCTAAAAGTTGACCGGATTTAGAGGCTTAAAGCGTTACATTCACGAGCTCTGGTAGAGAGACTCAATTAGAGCGATGCTACGACTCTGTTGCATATTCATCTTATCTGCAAATTCGAGTGAGCAACGTTGTAGACGGAGATTTTAATCCCCGTGTAAAGAGAGAACAAGGAGGAGGGTGGTAGTGAAAAAAAAAAAAAAGAAAAAGAAAAAAAAAGAGCTAAGGGTTGGCGCTCGATTCCAGTAGATGAGACTCGTCGTCGGTGTATATACCTACTTAGAGAGGAGTATATACGAGTTCGACGAGCGTAACGGGCACCACGAGAGAGCCTCGGATCGAGATATAGAGTTGACTTATGCTTTAGAGTGACGTGCTGCTAGAAAAAAGAAATAACTCCATCACCGGCGAAATTGAATCTGTTGGATCTATCTTAAGTGCTTAGCTCATAGAGGACATTATAGATTCATAGTATAATTTTGATATGTGGAAAAATAATAATAGTCTAGCGAACGAAACACCCTGAAATCCCTCAATAAAATCCATATTCTCAATATTGTCCGCAGCACTCGCGGCAATATTCTATCAAGCTGCCATTCTAGTAATAGAACAATAATTCCATCAAGAATGTGAGAGAAAAAATTAACGCGGGCTCCCCAACAATTTAATCCCAATCAATCCCATTTCTTTCCCGATAAATAGTCTGAACCAACCGGTTATTAGGCTAGTTAATCTAGTGGCTAGTTTGTAGTTTAAGTAATTAAGTAGCGTGAAATTAGAGTAATAGAGTAGTAGGTAGTAAAGTGTGGCGGGTGTGTGTGTGTTTGGGGCAGGTTCATCACGGCGTTCCCGCAAGGCATAAACCTGGATATGGATCTGCGCACGTTGCGTGCGATACGCGTGTTGCGACCGCTCAAACTAGTCTCCGGCATACCGAGTGAGTAGCGTTTCAATTATTGGCAAGAGTCCCAAAAATTTTTAACAAAAAATACAGAAAAAAAGAGAGAGAAAAAAGAATCATAGAAAGTGGACCAAGGAGAGAGACAATGAAACGTACAAACGAACGGGAGAGACAATGGAGCAAGACTGGGCCACGCGATTCAAACGTTCATAGCATGGTCTCCAATCGATTAGTTATTAAACAAAAAAAAAAAAACAGATCTAAAGCTACGTTGGATGAAGCATAAGCATCTTGGACGCCAATTATTTGAAAACCAATCGCGTGGCTAAAGTCAATGACAAAAGTCATCTTGAATCTCCCGTACGTCCCTCAAAGATTCCACCAAATTTAATTTCTTCTTTTTTCTTCTTCTGCTAACAGGTCTACAAGTGGTGCTTAAGTCCATCATCAAGGCGATGGCACCATTGCTGCAGATCGGATTGCTGGTACTTTTCGCCATCGTGATATTCGCCATAATAGGTCTCGAGTTTTATTCGGGCACCCTGCACAAAACGTGCTACAGCATAGAAGATATCAGTGAGTATTATCTGCGAAAGCAAAGCGTTAATAAATTTCCGTGTTTAGATATCTCGAATGTGTAATGAACGGTAAACGAAGGGGTGTGTGTACTGTGGAAAGTTGTGGCATGTCGTATGATCGCTCTGATAGAGGTATTAATGTAATACCAATTTTCGCTGGGCTTTACTCGCGGAACAACGAGACAGAACAGAGTAGGAGCAAGCAGCAGCAACAGCAGCAGGGTGCACCGCTCGAATCCCTAGCGACGTCCCATTACGCTAACGTCCTCATTATTATAATTATCGTAATACGTCAGTAGGCGGTCGCGCTGCTGCTGCTGCTGCTGCTGCTGCTACTACTACTACTGCTGCTGCTGCTGCTGCTACGAGCTAACAAAGAGCACTTTATCGCCTGATAATTCTCCCTTTGTTTGCTACCACAAGCGAGTCGAGGGCAAGTGGAGATCTCTGCGGTTCGATATAATCGATTCCACCCCGAGTATCCCGCTGCAATGTTATATACAACTGTGTGCCTTCTATCCTTCGCTATCGATTGCAAAATACACAGCGTCATAACTAAGATTAGCCAGTAACATGATTATCGAAACAAACTGCAAAGCACACTTTTTTTTTCGTTAAGATTCTACAATGAACGGACAATCTACGGATCGTAATGGTTTTTTTTAAATTGCAGTCGAATTGGCGCTTTAGTTCACGATGCTCAGCAGATTTTTTCCTTTTTAAACTTTTTGCAAAAGTGGACGGTCAGTGTCCTTGAAACTTTGGGATTACGTGTATTGAAGATTCATTTAAATAATAAAAGAAAGTCCCTAAGCTCGACTTCGACTAATACGCGAACTTTCTTATAACAGGAACTACGAAATGCTTGATCAATTGTGCGTTAATTAATTTATTCATTTCATTTCAGGTGTGATAGTAAAAGAGGGCGATTTTCCAAGCCCGTGCAACACGGATATCGAATCTGATGCACCGCCGGGTGCCCACGTATGCGACTCCAACTATTCGGTATGCATGGATCAGTGGGAGGGACCAAACGGCGGTATCACCAGCTTCGACAACATCGGCTTCGCCATG
The DNA here is from genome assembly GCA_964016905.1 of Perithous albicinctus. Classification (NCBI taxonomy): domain Eukaryota; kingdom Metazoa; phylum Arthropoda; class Insecta; order Hymenoptera; family Ichneumonidae; genus Perithous; species Perithous albicinctus. Next base: position 16,480,844 of record OZ024699.1, read on the forward strand.
CTCACCGTCTTCCAGTGTATCACTATGGAGGGCTGGACTGCCATATTGTACTGGGTAACGACAGAGATATGTTCCTCAGTGTTGCGAACTCGTTTCTTTTCTTCTTTTTTTTTTTTTTTCCTTTTTTTAACACCTTAAATTCCGCAAGCTCGTTTGTGAGAAATGCGGACTGCGAGCACTCTCAGAGATGCCGCGACGCTATCTGGTGTGTTTTTCTTTATATATGTTTTTTTTTTTTTTTTTTTTTCAATTATACACCTCCAAACGCTTGGGTTCGCCTCCGTACTTATATATATTCTAAATTTAATTCTCGACGTTTTCTCGATCGCTTATACGTGAATCTTGCTTTTATACTCGACTTTCCTTGGTGATTCCTTGATGATCTTCCTATTCTGGAACAGTTTCACTTAAGGAAAAGTCTTGTTTGCGTGTCTTTCTTATTTTATTTGTGTGCATATATGTTGTGTACTCGTGGTGCATTTTTATTCTTATTGATAAAACGATTGGCTTTTGTGTTTCGTGTATATTTTTTACTTTTGTCTATATACAAGACAAACAATTACTGTAATATTTATTTAATTTATGTGAACAATTGGCATTAATATTTCGAGCGTGTCTAAACGAGAGCCCGCGTTACGCGGTTTGAATCTTGTTGGCTGAATTTAACATTCGGAGAAGTTAACACTGATGTATATATTGACTTCGCTCAGTATGACACTGTCAGTTTCAACCCTTTCTTTATTATCTTTGTATCTACCAATACACGTTTATCAATATCTCGATGTTACGTGTCTGCCTCAAAGGACGTGATGTGTTCAAGCCGCTAAAATCAACAAAACGTAATGATGATTAATATTATTTAAAAAAAAAAAAAAAAAGAAAAATTCTTTCCACGTCCTTTGAGACTGTCTGAGCTTTTGCAGGTTTGCGTTGCAAATGTTTCTTTGGTATCGCGAGTCTCTCGCAATTCCGTGGAAAAATCCTTCAGCATATATTTCTCATCATCAATTCTCTTGTGTCGATGAAAAATACTAATTACAGAATCATTATTATCATATTACATACTTCAACAAATTTTTAAAATCCAATATTTGACTCCAGTGTCGTGTTGTTAAATTCAATGGAAAAAATCTTAGTTATCTGATTGGTAGAGAAAGAAATTGACAATGAGAATGCTTGCCAAGAATTGGGTTGAACGCAAATTCCAACTGAGCTCGAAAAGAAATATCATGAATGGTGTGAGTAAGTATTAAGGGGATCACTGTGTATGCTAACAATGTCCATGAACGTGTGATCTGCTGATGAATAATGTGTTCCATGTGTTATTGGTGTCAAAGCTAATGACATTAACTTTGAATTCATGAGATTCTGCTAAAAATTTTACAGACGAACGACGCTCTTGGCAGCTATTTCAACTGGATATACTTTATACCATTGATCGTCATCGGCTCCTTCTTCATGCTGAATCTAGTTCTCGGTGTGTTAAGCGGGTGAGTGCCACACTCCTCCACGGATTCTCCCACAAACCCCCTACGATAGTTTAAGAACATTTTTCACCTCGTTTAATGGGTCACCATATATATATATATACATATATATATATATATCTGGGAGACACTTGTCTCAATGGTAAAAGACCCAAAAAAAAATAAGTATTAATAATAAAAATAAAGGAAAAAGAAAAAAATCGCGTAGTCGAGCACTCAACGTTGATCCGGGCACCCCGCAAAGCCGCCCCTTCGTCGCTACTCTCTGCCCCATCGAGACTTCTCTTCTTCTTTTCTGCCGTCAGGGAATTTTCTAATGAAAGAACTCGGGTCGAAAGGCGAGCCGAATATCAGAAAGCAAAGAGAAAGCATCTATTCACCACTGCATTCAGTTCCTACTTAAAGTGGATCACTCAAGCAGGTTTATAAGTTAACGGATGACGTTTTTTTTGCGAAGCCCCCTTTTCTCATTATCCAGAGTAGAGTGTAATAACGCCGAGTGCGAGAGTGAGCCAGTGCCCCCGGTAAAAAAAAAAAAAGAAAAAAAAAAAAGGAAAAAAAAGGATGTAGAACTGTAAGCTAGAAGCGGTTGAAGCCACGATATGATGCCAGACTATTGTTCGGTATTACTCATTTTTGCTCTTGACCTCGTACTCTATTTTTATAAGCGTATTACTGAATTTATTCCATCCAACGAACATTTAATGATCGGCTTATTTATTTTATTTATCTTTTCGACTTCATTGGCTGTAAAACCCTCTTCAAAAAGCTTTGACGAATAATATTTTAAAGAAGAGAAAAAAAAAAACATGACAATAAACCGACAAAAAAATCGATGACATTTATTTCTAATGTGTTGACGACTCCTAAAATAAACAGCGCTTTTCTGTGAGTCTAAGCCATAAGAGTCGTCGATACTTTTTTTTTTATAAAAACACATTGCCTTGTATATTTAAATAGTTTTAAATTCCACAAAACATTACGCGACTATCGAATCTCATGTTCAAATGTCAATAATTATAGCGCATTCGTTTTAGCTTTCTGAGGAGGGTTTCAGACTCGTGAGGTTGAGTAATAAGTAAAATCGATGCGCCGATTAGAAATCCTTTGAAAAAAGAGTTACCACGATTTTTCCCGAATAATATGTCTTCCACACGACAATTATTCGGGATACTCTAATCCCATGAGCAGTAGAAAAACGGCGCATTATCCCCTCGATTATCCCAACGCCCGAAGCGGGCGAAGCTTAACCCTTTCCCTGCAGCACTGTTATCAGTCCTTTGTAACGCTTGTAGAGAATTTGCGAAGGAGAGAGAAAAAGTGGAGAACCGACAGTCATTCCTGAAATTGCGGAGACAGCAACAAATCGACAGAGAAGTCAACGGCTACCTCGACTGGATCTGCATAGCAGGTTAGCGAAGAAACGAGGATGAAGAAATGTAAACTCGAGCGCTCGCGGTATATCGGAACATCTGATTGCGCGATGCGCCTCGTGTGTCATTAAACATTTGTATAAATAGTTTCTATACATTATTATTATTATTATTATTCGTAAAATAGTGACCTCGTAGAGACTCGAACCTCGGCTATAGTGGTCGTTATATAGTTTTAGGGCGTTTAATTTTTCTCCGCTATTCACGTGAGAAACTTGATTCTCTTTCAGAGGAAGTTATACTCGCCGAAGAGAGGACGACGGAAGAAGAGAAGATGCACATAATTGAAGGTACACTCGGAGAGACGTATAACGGTATAAACGAAGAGCGATTAAATAAATGTAGTATCGTATTCGCTCTCAAGCGACGCCCATACAAGTTACATTTTAAACATTATCTTTTATCCGTAACCGGTTGCAGCGAGAAGAAGAGTCCTCAAAGCGCAAAAGAAGAAGCTGAAAAATCTTGGAAAGAGCAAAAGCACAGACACGGAGGAGGAAGACGGCGAAGACGAGCAGGGTGATGGTGAGTTGTATTTTGCCCGTCCTTTAATTTCACCGTCTCGTCTCGTCTATCGTCTCTCTTGTTGAATTTGAGAAAGAAAAAAAATTCACGTTTTTTTTTTCTTTTCATCTTTGCACAACATCGTTACTTTCTTTATTTAGAATAATCGATAATCACGATTCACATATACCTGAGAGAGAGAGACAAACAAAAAAAGTTATTGTTTGTCGTTCAATGATATTTCGCATGAATTTATCGCGTAACTCTTATCGCCGAGCCCAGAGGGAATTTATGATTTAAAGAAAAAACAAAAAAAAAAAAACAAAAAGCATAGCCCTCCTTACCTTGTCAATGAACATTCTAAACACACGCTATCAGATGCTCCTCTTGTTTCAGTGCCTAAGAAAAAACTGAAAGGTAACTACAATCAGGAATGCAACATTACTGTAAAGCGTAAACAAAGGCTACATTATATTTTGTCTAACTGGTTGTGTTTTTGTTGAGAGATCTTGTGTAATCCAGTAAAAGCGATGTTTATCGTGCGATTAAAATTTATCGCTTTATTCCTTTTTATTCTGCATAAAATTGCAGATTTTATTCGACTGTTTCATGGTCACTGACCACCTTTTTTTTTTAAGTATTAAAATCTTTTTAATCTCAAAGCCACAAAATCCAAATCGCACCATACACATCGATCAGTTGTGAAAGTAAAACGTATTATCAATACACAGAGATGCGTAAATCGTTTATTACATTATCGTTAAATCCATTAATGTAAAAGTACGTGACACGTGTCGACTCCTCAATCAAGCCTACCCACTTCGATTGAGTTGACCGTGTTGGTAGTAGATAGAGTATACTTGGTTATTATTACATTTATTGTCAGAAAAAAACAAAAAAAACAAAAAAAAGAAAAAAAATAAAACTAAAACAAATGCAGCAGGCTAATCGACGGAGAGCACAAGACCGAGCCTCGGGTTTTTTAAAATTGTCTCGTTTACAGTCAGTCGTACGATGGACGCCACAATGAAATATAAGAGAACGGACCAAGACGATAAGTCGCATCGAGGTGCTCTTCGGATCCATAGGCTCTGTTGCTGCTGATTCGTTTGTTGACTGACTCGTATTTATTTGAAAAAATAAATTCAAAAAACAAAACAGATATATATTTATATATATATACATATATATTTATACATTTATGGTCGGAACTGCAAATTCCGCACATTGTTGCGTATTAACAGATTTTCATTTCTCCTAGGTATTGCTTGCTGTTGGCTGATAGGGAATTTAATATACATATACCAATGATTTCTTTCTTACTTTTGTGAACGCTTTTGAAGGCTAACGGCACGCGGCTCCTGGACACCCTTGTACTAATCACAGCATGGAGTTTGACTGCATATTTTTTCATTTACATGTATTTCAGGTGTCGTGCCGCCAGCCTCCATATCCCTAAAAAGAAAAAAAGAAAAAAAAAAAAAAAAAGAGAGAGAGAAATGTACCTTTTTTTTCTTATCGTTTAGGTATGCCAGGATGAGGATGGAGCGCTGATTTAATGTTTTAGCTGAGACCCGCTAAATTAGCTAGCGATGCTAGTTTCTCGAACTGTAGTTGACTTATAGCATTTTTCGAGCGATTGATTCATTGAGTAGCAGTAAAATTATGAAACTTTACCCCATAGATGAATCCCTCAGATTTGTTATTATTGTTTTATTTTTATATATTTTCTTTATTCTATCGTTATTACTATTATTGTTATTATATTGGGCTGGTACCGAGTCCTCGCGTCCTTACATGTAACGTAATCACAGCATTTTTTGACTAGTTAATCGAGTAATGCTATAGAGTATTATCATAGTGATTCCTGCTTAGTAGTAGGTCCTGTGACCATAGAATAGACATTAGCATATGTATTCGGCATTTATCGATATAGCCAATCGTCGACAAAACATCGGATTTTAACGAATTTTTTTTTTTTTTTTCTTTTTTTTTTCGAGATCACATTTGCCTTAGAAATCATCGTTTCGAAATCTTAATTCATTCGAAAATATCGTGCAATTTAGCGAAATCCTTGAGAACCTTGTTTGAAATATAGTACTTGACGGTGAGAGTTTTTTTTTAATTAAGAGATCATTCACAGACCGAAAAATAGCTGGTTTTCGAGATTTTTTTTCGATAGTTAAAATACGCTAATCACTCTGATTTTTTAATGTCAAATCAAAGCACTCATGAAGAACAGAAAAAAAATTCTAACGTTTATTTTTATATTTTTTTTTACATTTTTTTTTAAATGTCTAAAAATTAATTTTCTGTTCTTCACGAGTGCTTTAATTTGAAATTAAAAAATCAGACTGATTATTTTAACCATCGATAAAGAAAAAAATCGCGAAAATTCGTTATTTCTCGGTCCGTTACACTGGGAATGATCCCTTAACAAGAGTGTACATTCGATCGGGAGACAATGAAATCGAGAGTGAAGCGCTTGTCGCCTCCTCCTCTAAATGGTACAATAAAATCGACTCGTAAAGTTCGCACAGCTTTACGCGAAACGTCTCGTATACTCTCGTCTACCGACGTGCCTTAAGAAAACACGGGCTTTGCTTATGCAAAGCAAAATCCAATCGTTTCGTATTAACAATGATAATAACGCAAATCGAAGAATTAAATTTAATTTCACACTGGATTGACCTCGGCTAATTAAACTATATATATTATCCTTCGTTTTCCTCGACACATCCCCCCGAACGCAGCCATCAGTCATCAAAACACCGAGTGTATAACCGAGATGTCACTTTTCACTGAAGACGAGATCTGTGCTTTTGTAGGGTTCTCGAGAGCTTCCTACCTCAAGTCGAGGGTCAGGAATCAGGGTGCCTGTCTGCAATTCTGGCGCGCCGAGAAGAGATTTAGGTTTTGGATACGGCACACGGTGAAAACACAAACTTTCTACTGGTTTGTCATCATCCTCGTGTTCTTCAACACTGTCTGCGTCGCCGTTGAACATTATCATCAACCGCAGTGGCTCACCGATTTTCTCTGTAAGCGATTGACTAAACGAAAAATTAATACAAAACTGTGTGTTTTAATGATTCAATAAAGTGTAAAAAAAGAAAAAAAAAAAAAAAAAAAAAAAAAAAGAACGTTTGTTTAAAAACGCAATTTAAAAATGGTAAACAAATTGCTGACCAATTATATTGTTATTGCAGTTTACACCGAGTTCGTGTTCCTCGGACTCTTCATGTGCGAGATGTTCATAAAGATGTACGCTCTGAGTCCCCGGATTTACTTCGAGTCGAGTTTCAATCGGTTCGACTGCGTCGTCATATTGGGATCGATATTCGAGGTGATATGGTCGGCGGTGAAGTCCGGCTCCTTCGGCCTCTCCGTCCTTCGTGCCCTACGACTTCTAAGGATATTTAAGGTCACCAAGTACTGGAAGAGCTTGAAGAACCTCGTGGTCTCTCTGCTCAACTCGATGCGCAGTATAATATCTCTCCTCTTCCTGCTCTTCCTCTTCATCCTCATATTCGCCCTACTCGGCATGCAGCTTTTCGGCGGACAGTTCAACTTTCCTTCTGGCACGCCACCCACCAACTTCAACACGTTTCCCATCGCGTTGCTAACTGTCTTCCAAGTGAGTATCAAATTCAATGAAATTATTCAACTTCGAGGAAAGAAGATCATATTTTTATTTCATTTTCTTTTTCTTTTTTTTTTTTACTTCACTTTCACCGTTATCGTCTCGTTAGTTACGGGAAAAGAAGCCTCCCAGGGCTCATTCCGAAGTGAAAGAAATTGCAAACTTTGTCTTTCCTTCATTCGACGTAGAAAGGGAATATTGTCGAAATTTTTGTTTGATGAAAAAAAAATTTGTTTCCACTGTAAAAACCATATTATATGGATAAACATCTCATTGCTAATATCTGGCGAGAGAGTAATGTCAAAAATTTTCGTATCAACATGAAAATTAAATCTCGCCGGAGGAATTTTCTTCTCGAGTGAATATACTGAAGTCGTTGGCTTCTTTTTTTTACCTTAGATCCTGACCGGCGAGGACTGGAACGAGGTCATGTATCAGGGCATCGAATCTCAGGGTGGCCACAAGAAAGGGGGCATGATATACTCGTTGTACTTCATTGTGCTTGTGCTCTTTGGCAACTACACCCTGCTGAACGTATTCTTGGCTATCGCCGTTGACAATCTGGCGAATGCCCAGGAGATGACTGCCGCTGAAGAGGGACAGGTTGAGGAGGACAAGGAGAAGCAGATGCAGGAGCTCGAGAAAGAAATGGAAGCTCTGCAAATGCCGAGTGATCCGAATGCCCCCAAGGTGGAAATATGTCCACCTAGTCCGACGCAAAATTTGTTAGTATCACATAATCGTAATTTCATCTTTTCATAGCCTTCATTCGAATTTAATGTAAATACATTCTTTTTCCTTTTCCCGTTTACAGCAAAGGTGGAAAAGGCGGAAAACAGGCGTCCGAAGAGAAGAAACAGGATGACGAAGACGACACGGGACCAAAACCAATGCTGCCATACTCCTCCATGTTTATACTATCTCCGACAAACCCGTGAGTATCATAACGCGGAAAATACACGACTAACAAAAAAAAAAAAGGGTCCAGGCAAAAATAAGTGGTAGCAATGATTAAAATAATTTTTTTCTTTACAAGCTCGGATTAGTTATGCGAGCAGAAAATAATTGTTTCCATTGACCAGATTTTCTCAAAACGCCTCCTTTGCCGCACTATTCAGTGATACATGCGTTCAAGTAAACAAGTGCTTAAATTCGCTGTAGTTCAACGATTAGATTTATCGTGTTTACATACAATCTCGTGAAAACTAATTATAAGTAGTTAATTAACTGAAGCGATGGTGGCAATAAATTTGTGAGCTGTTGCAGCTAATTATGGAGAGCTTGAGTATAGCAAATTGGAAATGTAGCTGTTAAAACCCAACGTTTTTGGTTCAGTGTAACAGTAGAGGAATCGAACTAACAATGTTATGTTTTCTATTTTTCTTTTTTTCTTGCAGTGTAAGAAGAGGCGCCCACTGGGTCGTCAATCTAAGATATTTCGACTTCTTCATCATGGTCGTGATATCACTGTCGAGTATCGCCCTGGCTACGGAGGATCCGGTCGACGAGGATTCGCCAAGAAATCGTATACTGAATTGCTTCGATTACGCCTTTACGGGTGTATTCACGATAGAGATGATTCTCAAGGTCATTGATCTGGGAATCATACTCCATCCTGGCTCGTACCTGCGCGAATTCTGGAACATTATGGATGCGGTTGTTGTGATTTGCGCCGCTGTCTCGATGGGTTTTGATATGGTCGGCAGCTCAGCAGGACAAAATCTCTCGACTATCAAGTCGCTGAGAGTGTTGCGAGTGCTCAGACCTCTGAAGACTATTAAAAGAGTGCCGAAATTAAAAGCTGTGTTTGATTGCGTAGTGAACAGTTTAAAGAACGTCATTAACATTCTCATTGTGTATATATTGTTCCAATTCATTTTCGCTGTTATCGCGGTACAGCTGTTCAACGGCAAGTTCTTTCACTGCAACGATGAGAGCAAATACACGAGTGAAACGTGTCGGTGAGTAACAACGATTATTTAAAAAGCTTTGATTTTATGTTAGCTGAAGGATGTTTAATATCGCATTTGCGCAGAATCTGAAGAAAAAAAAATATTCTGATTTTATGGAACCCTAAATTTTGAGAAAAATTCCAATTTTTATAAACTGGGTTCAATTTAGCTGGAATATTTTTTAAAAGCAAAGTAACATTCAGCGATGCTCAAAATTTATGAACGTCCTCATAGTTTTGTGGAAAAAAATGTAAAATAATAATTCTACAATTTTGTTTATTATCATTGTTTGACTCTTATATCCGCTTCCACGTCCTTCGTCGCAAAAAAAAAATGACTAACATTGCGTCTCTTTGTTTTTCAGCGGCGAATATTTCGTGTTCGAGGAAGACACGTTACTGCCACAAGTGAAAGAACGCGAATGGAAGTCACAGAGTTTTCATTACGACAACGTGATGGCCGCTATGCTCACGCTCTTCGCTGTACAAACTGGCGAGGGCTGGCCCCAAATTCTTCAGCACTCAATGGCAGCGACCCACGAGGACAAGGGCCCTATACACAATTTTCGCATCGAAATGTCCATATTCTACATCGTATACTTCATCGTCTTTCCATTCTTCTTCGTCAACATCTTCGTTGCTTTGATTATCATTACGTTTCAAGAGCAAGGAGAGGCGGAGCTGCAGGACGGCGAGATTGACAAAAATCAGGTGAAATTAAACAGTTCGGAAAGCCGATTAAAAATTATGATAACACAATCTGTCGAAACGCTTTTATAACGTGCTTTTGCATAATTTTATTCACAGAAATCCTGCATAGACTTCACATTAGGGGCAAGACCCCTCGAGAGGTATATGCCGAACAAACGAAACAGCGTAAAGTACAAAATTTGGAGAATAGTAGTTTCTACGCCATTCGAGTACTTCATTATGATACTCATCGTTCTCAACACACTTTTACTCATGATGAAGGTAAGCAGTCTTTGACATTTATTTCTCGTACCGCCCCCCCCCCCCCCCCCCCCCCCTCAACCCCTGAAAAATAATTTTACTAATCTTTTTTCTTGAGCCCCTGTTCAAGTAATGTGCGAGTAAAACTGTGAAAGCGAGGAGAGAAAGAAAGAACGAGTTTGTGAGCTGTCCTTAAGAATTTCATGTTTCCGCAGTATTCGTTGTAATCTTCTCGCTCTTTCTTTCGTCTTTCTCTCGTCTGTCTTCTATTTATTACCCCCCTCATCACTGGATACTCGAACCCCATGCTAATAAAACACCCCCCCTTTTTATTTTCTCGACCCACTTCTCAAATTTTTGGCAACTTTAACCAATCGAAAAACAGTCTTAGCTTCGTACCTCGGATTATAAGAAATTTTTCAATAAACCAGGGTCCGCATTCGGGAGACAAAAAACAAAAGAAGGATACAAAAAAAAAAAACGAAAAAGAATTGAAAATATTTTGATATAACAATCGTTGGTACTTTATAAATAACGGATATGTTTGTACAAGAGATTCGTTGTATTTGCCTGCATATTCACTTGTTCTCTGTATAATAACTATTGTGGTCCCAGATTTGTCTGTCCGAAACACACACAAACAGCAATCCCATATGTTAATACTGTTATACTTCCCAACGATTTATTTTTTTTTCATTTATATCCCGAAATCCCTAAAAAAAATTCCCTCAAAACTTAACCGTGACCTATGTGAGCATCAAATAAGAAAGAAAATTAAAAATAGACAAACTTGATTCAATAAGAAAAAAAATTAATATCGTCAATTATCCTAAATATTAGAGCGCGCCTCCAGTTGCGTTCATTTTCTAATCTTTGTCTTTCCTTCAAAACAAACTCTATGAATAAAATTGAAAGCAAAAAAAATAAAAAGAAAAATATATTTTCAAAATTTCCTCTTACGGGAAGAAGTAGACGTGCGAACATTTGAAAGCTTTTATCACATTTTGTTTGATCGTATTAGATGATTTTTGAGTTTCTAGATGCTCTAGCGTCCTTACATTATACTTCTATCACCCCTTGAGTACTTTCTCTGCCTAATCACTCTGTCTCTCTCTCTCTCTCTCTCTCATCCGATTGCATGGCTAGCATCGTGTCCTTGTTTCATTGTAGCTCTATTCACGAAAATCCTTAACGGAAAAGGAAAAGAACAAAAAAAGTACGAAAAATTATATGTACGGACAACACTACTGCGTTCGTTTCTGCACCTCTACCCAAAAAAAAGAAATCACCCACGATCTTACCGAGTGGGAATAATGCTCAAAACTTTCTTCTCAATCTCTGCTTCTATACTTTTTTTTCTGATATTTCACCTAAAATTCTGCACTGACAATGTTTTTTAAATCAGCATCGTAATGCCAAAAACATTTTTTTATAAGCTATATATATGATGTTTGCGCACTATTCTCACAGAAATTCATGATCTCTCTCTCTCTCTCTCCCACCGATCCAATTACACGCGCAGCAACGACGATAATAGTATCGTCTTATTCCACATATGCTTCGAGGTCGGCTTTGAATTGACTTGATACACCTTAAATCTAACACACATTCATCACGCTACAATTTTCACGTGTTGAGTTTAACAAAGACGGTTGAGTGACGCTGCCGGTAATCTGATGACAATGGCTATTAAACAACTATATATTTGCGCTTACAAACAACAGTTGTGCGTTACTGTTGAGTCTCATATATTTGCACACGCACCAGGTTCATGAGCACAAAAAGCATGTGCGGTTTATACAGACACTTGAAACCAATTTCGTGTCATCACAAAATATCAAGTTGAAGCTATTATCAGCCTTGTGTGCTGTCGTATACTATCATTTTTTTTTCTTTTCTAAACTTACTTTCACAAAGTGGTTTTCACATATGCGGCAAAACACGTCAAGCCGGCCATCCCAATGTTTCATGTTAACAAAGCGTTCTTAAATTTATTTGAATAATCTGAAAATCCTCATTTTAATCTGAAAAATATTTGAAAAAATCCTGAAGAAATGTGAGGACGTTATGTTGACATGAAAAATTAGGGTGGCCGACTTGACGTGTTTTGCCCCATATACTTCGCTGTGTTTAGCAACTTTCTAGTGCTTCTTTAGCACTTGGCTACTTGTTGGCAAACCAACATTTCCAATCGAAAAAATTGACAAATATTTAAGCTTTTCAATTCGCTATTCACGCGCTTCCTCGCTACTTTACACAAAACCACCAGCCAGATTCTTTCGCTTTTAACTCAGAGCAATCTCATGATTTTCGTGTCGCACGCAAAAAAAAAAAGCTGACTACTAAGAATCGTACATCAAAGTACTTCGATTGCACAGCGATTATGTATTACGACAGCACGTACAGCGGCTAAGACTTCATGCACTTATACAAAAATCCACACATAAAAAAAAAAAAAAAAAAAAACAGTGCAAAGAGATGCGTGTCGCATGCTGGCTGCTGGCATAACGAAAGTATATACAGACAGTAAAGAAAAAAAGAACAAACGAAAAAAAAGCGATGACACGAAAAAAAAAAAAAGGCAAAAAAATTCATTGAATGTTGAGAATCCTATGTTTTTGCACGGGGCGTTCGCACGATATACGAAAATACAAGAACTTCCTGAAGACGATCTTCCACGAGGCTTCCAAGAGAATCTCGAGTAACAATTAATATTAACCCCATAGCTTCCCCAAAATTTCATTGATTCATTTGTCACAACCAATTTTCCTCACATTTCATTGCATACCCGCTCTGCTCGTTTCCTTTCGCGAATCTCGTTAAACAATCCCTATTCATTATCTCATTCGTCATCAATTGTTTAGCAATTTAAAAGAAAAAAAAAAACGCGTTTCTGTTGACTTCACAAACACCTGCTATAGTCTCGACAGAGAAAATCCAAAGGCGAATCGGTGACGATGGTTAAAGCTAAATAATTCACGTCACGGGTTCGCCGAGGAAAAACCCTATAGTGCTCATGACTTCCATATAGAATCTTACAACACTATATAGCAACACAATTCGGCATAGAGTATAATAATGCACCAAACCTGTTCGGTCACAGTCACCATTAATACTATACAAAATCTTCTTCACATATAGGAGACGATTATGATAGACGCAGCCGTAGAAGTAACCCAAATTCCACCTGATCCCAATCAGAAATTAGGAAAATCGTCCAATTATTGGAAATTACATTTTCAATCCTTAATCACGTAATTTTCTTGACTTAAGACAACAACATATAACTCTAAAATTCATTCTTAAACTCACCAAAGTGTCTGTTGATTTAAAAAAAAAAAAATAATAATTGGAGTCGATTTTACCCTATTTCTGGTCACAGTATACATGTACTCTGTACCACTAAACAAGATGTCTATATTACAGTTAAATTATTACACATACGTACACACATAGCCGCACGTAAAACACTCATCCCTCGTACGATAGACAGGTACGATGATACAGTATACACCCTTGAAATAAAAAATAAAATAAAATAAAAAAGCAGACTGGTGAGGATGCGAGCTATTATTCGATTGGGGTTTGCGTCCGATCATCTTGAAAAAAAAAAAGCGTAATGGAAAGAAAAAAAAAAAAAGAAAAAAGCATAATCTTTTTGTCGTCGACACGTAGGCTTGTATGTCCGTATGTATGTCTGTCTGTCGGCCGTGTGTTTGTCAGTGTGTGCATTGCAGTACCACCAGCAGAGCGAGCTGTACAGGAAAACACTGAAGTACTGTAACATATGCTTCACCGGGATGTTCTCCGTCGAGTGCATTCTCAAGATCGCCGCATTCGGCCCCAGGGTAAGCTCCACTTCCCCAAAAGAAAAAAAAAAGAAAAAAAAAAAAAAAAAAATGATCCTTGTTCCGCCTTGGCTCTCACGAGTCTCGAGCTCATCCCCACGAGTGCGGTTATCCGTCGCGTTTCCTCGCATTAACGTTAATATTGCAATTTTATTTATTTTTTTATTTTTTTTTTTTTCGGATAAAATCCTGCTAGAGTGCATCTGCAAGAGAGAATCTTACGTTCGCTAGATTCAAAAAAGTAGGAACGAGGATTCTCGACACAGGATGAAAAAAAAAAAAACAAGAAAAAGATTAATTATTTTCTTTCTTACGTTGTCATTTATTATTTCGAATGAGGAAACGCGACAGACCGTTTCTCAAACAAGGCTGGTAAGTCTCGCTTAGTAGAGAACACATAGAGCGTTTTGTCTACAGGAACTATGCTGCTACATAAACATATATATTCTTCAATAATACATAATATACTCGCGACATATTATGGACACATTTGATAATAACACTTTTACTAAAAAGGAAATAAGCCGATTTTTAAACGTTCTCCGAAAAATGAGAGATAAACACAAAGACACACTTCGATCACTCGCCAGATATCGCATACACACACGCTGTGAAGAATTTTTTTTTTTTCAACGTCAAGCAACCGAGTGGCAGTGAAAAGCTGCAAACTAAAATAAAATATTATACATTAAAATCAAATTAGAGGATTTAAATTTAAATTTCATAAGATTTTTCTGTAACACTCTGCAAAATTAAGAAACACATTTCTCGCATTAAATTCTCAATGTGGATCTTCAGCTTCTTCTTTTGCTAATAAAAGTCTGCCACTCGATCGCACCTTCGAAAAGATATTATTACACATATCGTATACGCAGATACACGCAAATATTAAAAAAAAAAAAAAAAAAGAAAACTACACACAGTCCACAAAGAAATACGAATAATCGAGGCATACATTCACATATATTAATTAATTTTACATTATTTCTTAACTACTATTATTATAATTTCATATTTCGCTATCTTCAATTCCGTCCAATTTTATTTTGCTCTATTCGCGCTATTTTCTCAAACTCTCTATTTTCGGTATTTCTTTCACTTTACCTCCTGATATACCGTTTGTTTATTGTTTCATCTGTTTAATTAATTTGTTTTTTTTTACGTTTTTTTCTTTATCGATAAGAGATATTATCCACTATTAAAATCGCGAAAATATAATAAGAGAACGAAAGGAAGAAGTACCCCACGAAGTTCCACGCCCCTGCATGCAATCCGGCCTCTTGCATCCGCACGCATTCACTGCACGTGACATGTTTTATTATTAAAAAAAAAAGAAAAGAAGAAAATTAAAATTAAAAATTCCTCGCATGCGAATATGATCACTAATGACTGCGTATATGGGCTGATTACGTGATGACAATGATTATTTATATAATATAATGGATTATGGCGATGGTATCGAAGGCGTATTTAAAAAAAAGAAGAAGAAGAAGAAGAAGAAGAAGAAAAAAAGAAAATTACGCGGAATTATATTATACCAATGCGATAATATAAGAAACTGCGGGTGTTTCCTTACGTTTTGTCCCGCATGCTGTTATCGTCTCCAAAGTGCATTAAATGATCTCTGACACACTCTTGACCCCGTTGCGATGACCGGATTTTTATCAATATATTAAACCTACAATAATATGTATATATAAATAATATATATTAACGACAGTATGTCCACTCTGTGAGAGATTGGTTAGACTTGCTAGGTTCGCTAGGAGATCAAAAGCCAACCCGAGAAATCAGCGATAAAAAAAAGTGACGATTTACTGGAACAACTGGAAGTTCGAACATTTGTTTTTTTTTTTTTCTTAAATTATAAATTAATAAGATGTTGTTCCAGAAAATCGTATTATCCTTGAGAACGAGAAGAGAGGGGCGAAGATTTGAAAAGCAAAAAAAAAAAAAAGGATCAAATGATTTAAGAGTTTTTTCGTCATGCAGGAAAGACGAGAAGGCTCGTTCCAGATTGAAAAAAAAAAGAAAATAAAAAAGATAATTCAATAAAACCACAATCACGTCCGCCCTGCCCTCTTAATGCGCGGATAAAAAATCCCCTCGTGCGCAAAATACCTTTTGCTCTATATTTATATCTCACTGCGAGGATATAAATGTAGATATGTTGCGCCGCGGTGCATCGCAGAAAAAGTAAAAAAAGCACCGAGGGGTTGATGATTATAAAGGATTAAAGACGTTCAATCACGATCGAATTTAAAAAAAAAAAAAAACAAAAAACAAAAAACAAAAAGTCAACAGACAAATATCTGGGCTATGCTACGTCTCTGTTGGGTGTATTTTGTAGTATCACGAGGCGCCGCCAGTTCTATTGGACAGCTTGACCATCGTGAACATGGTCGTCACCCTACTTTTCTTCATTGAGTGCATCCTTAAAGTCATCGCCTTCGGATGCAAGGTACAAAAAAGCCTTTACTCATCACTAACTCCACTATATATTTTTTTTCACACGTATATAACGTCACTCTTGGATCCAACCCGTACGCGTCAACGCGACCAGAGATATGATACTATATCGTAACAACTGAAAACAAAAAAAAGAAAAAAAAAAAAAAAAAAAAAAGGATATTGTCACCAAAAATGCGCATTACTTCTCACGTATTACAAATGAAACAGCGATACGTATTTATTAGTTACATTTGGGAAAGGGTTTTGTTTCTTATCATGCGCAAAAAAATCTGCGAGAGATACAATAAGGCAGAGATGCTCTTCTGCAGCAGTTAGAATTTCGCGGTGAAAGGGTTGAAGCTATATAATTGCATAAATTAATTTATAAATCGCTTCAGATTTAGAGTAATAAATATAAAAATAAATAAATAAAAAAAAAAAATTGTAGCCACGTCTTGAGAAAAGTGTCTCTAATCGTGTCTCTCCCACGCTCTGTCTCACTCTATCTACTACTACTACTACTACTACTACTACTACTTGCCACTATGTCACAGAGTCTGATCGAAAGCAAAAAAAGAAGAAGAAAAAAGAGATCACTTGGACTCGAAAAGAACTCTTTCTACTAGCTGCTTGCTATGACCGGCATGCTCCCGTAGATATTTAGTAGAGTGATCCCGTCACTTACAACTTTAGTCGATCATCGATATTACCTATAAACTAACCGACTTATATATATATCATAAATATATATATCTTCATTGTTATTAATTATACGCAACGGAAAAATCTGTATCTCGCTGTGGGACACAAGTTAGGCTGGCACCAAAAAGCTCTTCACACTCTTTGATCGACGCGTTTCACAAATATACTATTATTATTAAATATAATTATTATGTCCATAATATATAATTATCGCTGCGTTTTACATTATGCCATTTAATATACTCGCATAAACAACGTAACACACACACACACACGTACACATGCACACACACGAGCACACGCACGTATCGGCACTTAATCGCTTGAACGATTGGTGCCGATTGCGTTTTTTCTTCTTTTTTCCGTATGCAGAATACTTTTATTTATAGAGGTAGACGTGCATACTTATTACACCTGAGCCATCCTGAACTCTAATTGAAGCTCTGATTAAAAATTTAAAAAAAAAACAAAAAAAAAAAAAAAGGATGAAGCTAAAAAAGCAAGAATGCAGTTCTTACATTAGTATTAAAAATATCTCTTGAGTGCAGCGTTCAGGATTGCTCTCGTCGGGCTAATGAATTATTTATTTTATTAATACTCTTCCTTACGCCCGGGCAGAACTTCTTCAAGGATCCTTGGAATACATTCGACTTCATCACGGTCATCGGTAGCATCGTGGACGCTCTAGTTGTCGAATTCGGGGTACGTGATTCATCTCCTGTTTCATAAATTATCCGTGGAAACAATTAATACTCAATATATATGCACGCTAGATGAAACCCGAGCCTCTGATTTTCTGGGATTTTTTTTATACTATTGTTGTCACTGAAAGGAACTCCTGTGATTTTTATTAGATTTTTATTCTGAGCAGTTTTGGATTTGTAAAAAAAGTTAATTTACATTATAGTCCAAATTAAATATTAAAATATGCTTCTGGGTTTTTATTAGAAACAGAGAATTTGTATAAGATTAACAACAGAGAAATTAAATCTTTTTATAGCTTCGTTCTTGCATCGCGCTAATGCTTCGACGATCGCAAATCGTGTGTGGAACAAAAAAAGAAATCAAAAAAAGTTAGTGGAATCACAACTCGTAGCGAATCGAGGAAGCTAACAACGATGCACGCACGAAGCCCAGACCAATCAGCGAGTTGAACTTATCACTTTGTTTGTTTAAGTGTAATTTTCTTTGTCCCCTACAGGAGAACTTCATCAATGTTGGCTTCCTCAGGCTCTTTCGTGCCGCCAGACTGATCAAACTTCTCAGGCAGGGCTACACTATACGAATCCTACTCTGGACATTCGTGCAGTCCTTCAAGGTAAATATCGCTTTTTTTTTTCTGTTGAGAAAAACCGAGTCATCTAAAAATTGTAAATTTATACTGCCTGATTCCATGGGATTTAAATTAAAGATATTTCAACAGCCTTTCTTTAGATGACTCGCGATCTGTAAAATAATTCCATTGTCGATAGCAAATATTTCTGATATTATAACAATTTTTTCTTTTATTTCAGGCACTGCCTTACGTCTGTCTACTCATAGCTATGCTGTTTTTCATCTACGCTATCATCGGCATGCAGGTACGAATAAATACCTACTAATCATACATAAACATCGTTTTTCTTCTTCTTTTCAAAAGCCTCAATATCATAAATTCACGACATACAGGATTCGGGCTGAATACGATTTTTGTAATTAAATTCCACCTGAATTATAATTGAATGAATTTATAAACTTATTGCCAGGTTTTCGGAAGCATAGGAAATGATTCGGCAACGGCTATCGAGCGTCACAACAACTTTCAATCCTTCTTTGCTTCTCTAATGTTACTTTTTCGGTGAGAATTATAGAGTAGGAAAGCTCTCTTGTAGGGACACTTGAGAAAGAAAAAAAAAGCAAGCGAGAATTCGTAAGCTAGAGGCCAGTTGGAATAATCGAGAGCTAAAAACCCTGTAGAAGTATATTATGGCGAGAAATTACATTTCCCATATTCTATTTATTCTTCATCGCTAAATCGATCACTATCATCATTGCTGAAAAAAAAAAAAAAATCATTCATTTTCCCCTGTTGTCTAAAACTAATACTGTTGGCTTTTGCCCTGCGTCGTGTCTTCCTACCAGGTTTTTGGTAACATCAAACTCGATCCCGATACGTCGATATACGAGCACAACAATTTCCAGAGCTTCATCCAAGGTCTGATGTTACTTTTTCGGTGAGTATCGTCCTGTGAAAAAAAGAAAATTGTACTTTCAATTGAATTCCCATAATTGTTGCGCTTTGCTTCCGTAATTATATTTACACTGTAAAGCTCGATGTGAAAATTTGACGAAATTGATTCGTATCCACGTGATTGTATATCATTTTGAATACATTTTTTTTCCACACTTTGCAGGTGCGCAACGGGCGAATCGTGGCCGAGTATAATGCTTTCGTGCATAAAGGGCCGTAGATGCGACAGAAGAGCCAATAAACCGGCAGCCGAGGAATGCGATTGCGGTTCAAATCTCGCTTACGCTTACTTCGTATCGTTCATATTCTTCTGTTCGTTTCTCATGCTGAATCTCTTCGTCGCTGTAATCATGGACAACTTTGATTATCTCACTCGGGATTCGTCGATTCTGGGCGCTCATCATCTTGACGAGTTCGTGAGAATATGGGCTGAATACGATCCAAATGCAACGGGAAAAATTCACTTCACGGAGATGTACGATATGCTTAAGAATATGGAACCACCGTTGGGCTTTGGTAACAAATGCCCGAATCGTCTAGCCTACAAGAAACTCATCAGAATGAATATGCCCGTCGACGACGATGGCAAGGTGAACTTTACAACGACACTATTTGCCTTGATTAGAGAGAATCTTAGCATCAAAATGAGAGTCGGTGAGTCATTTTCTTTTAAACGAAAATATTAAATCACGATTGTTAGTTGGCTAAATTTTACATTTTTTTCATTTTTACACAGCTGAGGAGATGGACCAAGCAGACGAAGAGTTGCGGGAAACCATTAAAAACATTTGGCCTCTGCAAGCGAAAAAGATGCTGGACCTTTTGATACCTAGGAAACACGGTAAGATCATTGGAAAGAAAAAATAAAATCGCAACTAGCATTTTTAGGATGAGGCGCGTATTTAGCCTGTAGCGGTAAATTAGCGTAGCCTTCCTGGTGGTAGCCAAAAAAAAAAGAAAAGATAATATAATAAATAGAGAGTAGCTGTAATGTTCTTTCTACTTTTTTTCAACAGAATTAGGCAAAGACAAGCTCAGCGTTGGTAAGATATACGCCTGCCTGCTGATCCTCGAGAATTGGAAGACAACGAGGTTTGGACAAATCCAGGCGGGCACACAGGTGAGTTTTGAGAAAAAAGATCGTGTGCATTATCGTGTGTCCCTCGATATATACCGCGTAAAAAATGTCGTTTATGAATATAGTTACAAACTATCACGAATACTTGATTCGTTGACGCGCGGGTCCCTCTGCGTAAAAAAAAAGCACGATCGCGCCGGCCTGCTTTCGTCACGACTCTCGCGCAGTTCTCTCTCACGCGCTTTTCACTTCATTTTTAATTGAAAAAGCATCGATTATATTACGGAGACGCTGTAGAGTCGCGTCGAATTGGCGGCCGCGTCGATTGCTGACCGAAAATTGAGTTCGAATGGATGTTTGTCGTTCGCTTCTACGTGGTAGGAATTAACGGCCGATGTGAGGACCAAATTGAAATTTAGCGGTTCCGAAAATGTCCTGTAGTGAGTTTTAGAAACCTTGGGAAAGGCGACGTCGCTTGGAATGAGAATCTCTTGATGTTTACTATCGAGGCAATAAATGAACCAATTTTTTGTTTTAAACAAAATGTCAATCTCTTTCCTCTAATTGGTTCCAGGCGAAGCGTCGACCTATCCCCAGTTCCCAATCCTCAGACATTAATATCCCTATGGGTACATTGGAGTCACGTAAAAATTCTATTTATAAGAAGAATAAAAATTGAGACAATACGTCAACGAAAACTTTTGAAACTTTCAAAGCTTTATTTGTTATAAAATAATAGATGACATTAGGGTGGCTCATTTTCAATTTCAATTTTTTTCCTCGTCTACAAATTCAAAAAGAAGTGCGAAATAATTTTTTTTTAAATCCCCCTAAATAATCAGTACGTCAAAAAAAAAAAATCGTTTTCCGAGTATTTTTTTAACAGTATTTGCCACTACTTTTTCAGATGGAAGATTAAAATAAAAAAATAAAGTTGAAAATGAACCCAATTTGACATATTTTCTTAATAAGAATCTTAAAAATTAATCTCACTAATCTGCAAAGCAAGGGAGTTTTATCGTCGCTCTATCGTACCCTGATGTGCCCTCATGTAGTGCTGACGATTATCGAAAAAAATCATACGTACCACCCGCTATTGAAGCAGGTTTCGAGTCATTCGATGTGTAAACCCCTTCTCGTGCACCCACCAACGAAAAATACAACTAAGAATTTTCGTGCAACCGATCAGTGTAGAATGAGCCCCGAGTTAGTAATCGCAGACATCAAAATCACGAATAATCATAGAAATTGTGACATAAAATAAGAGCTATGAATTGAATTGTCTAAACGATTTATATGCCGCATATATATTTATTTATAAATAGTAGATAGGTAGGGCATCTGTGAGTTCTTTTTTGAATGATTACCAAAAAGCAACTAGGAAATTATAGAAAAATATTGAGTGTTGGGTGTTGCCCTCGTTTTTTTTTTTTTTTTAGATATATTTATATTACAATATTATATAGCGAGAGTGCAAATAACAACGAGACCCCTTTTTCAGAAATCCCGAGATTTAGTTATAACTTTGTCATAGAATAGGACGATATATTAGGTCATAGACGAATCCACGTACTTATCTACAGAAAAAAAAATCCTACTTACATACTACTACTACTTCTATACGAAAGAAAACCAAGAGGATCTCTACGCAGCTCACCATAATCATCTCTTTATATATTTTTTTCTTTATTTTCCAGAACGATAACGATCTTATCGATAACGATAATGCCGGGCAAAGTCCTGCAGCCCAGGCGGTAGTAATTACTTTTTTATCTTTCTCAAAACCCTTCTTTAAATCCCTTCTTTTTCTCTCTCTCAGAATTTTTATACTACTTCTAACATGCTTTTTATTTATCCACTTTCTAACACCGTATTTTTGCACCTTTTTTTTATGTATAAATTCACTTCGTCTACTCTGATCACCTATTTTTTGTTTCAGACACCTTTTTTTTTTTCTTGGTTCGTTTCTTTTCGTCGAGTAATCATTCGATTCATCATAAACGATCCGAACTCGCGCACGCTGCTGTTTCAAAACATAATAAGCAAACTTTTTGCTAGCTCGTTGCAAATTATTGTTGGTTTTAAACGGCAGCGACGCGCCCTTCATCCCAACACAATCACACACAGACAAATATTTGTTTGAAAAATTCCTTTAGGCACCTGTAAATCATACGAATATCCACCTAATAGAGGAATCTCTCAGGTCTAAAAATTAGAAAAAAAAAATAGACACTTAATGTTAGATTAGCTGTAGAGTTGGCAGCACCGAGTTTCAACAAGTCTATACGATATTTTTGCATTAAAATTAATAAAATAATCGTAAAAAAAAAGAGCGTATATGTGAAAAAAAAAAAAAAACTCAGTGTGGCCATTCTCGAATCAGAATCCCTATTTCCAATAGTACTCCCGAATCGAAAAAAATAGAAAAAGACGGATGATAAGACTTCGGACAATTCTGTGCATCACGAATATTTTTTAATCGTCTTGCACAAAATCGTAATCTCGAAGTTTAAACATCTGGTATCGATGTTACACGAGTGTATTACAGCGCTTAGAGCCCACAGAGTGCTTGGCGCGATAGTACGCTCGTTCGGCTCCTAATGCGTCAACGCGATATAGCTCTGTAAGTAACGAAAAGTACACGTAGTCAGAGAGTCTCTATAGATCTCCTCAGAGTGAATTTTTTAAAAAATTTTAAATTGAAGTAAGCTCGTTTCTAGTTCCCGAACTAGTTCGCCTTTTGCCTCGAGAATTTTGAATTACTGTTCTTCCTTTTTTTCGCTAGACACACGAATTTTCAAACTGTCTCGAAGAATCTTAGATTATAGTCGATCTTAGATCGTGGCTAGATACATTTTCTTTAAATCATTTTCAATGTGTGGAACGAGCATTTTCAATTTCTTTTACCGATCTTCATAATTTGAAGATTAAACGCTGAATCTCATGATCTATAGAATTGCCTTACGTTCTTCTTCTAAAGAGTGAATAGAAATACTGGTAGAACAGAAGTTTTTGTACTAGAACGTTTTTAAGCAATCGCTGTAGAATTTGTCTCGCTTTACATTTTTTTTCCTCTGTATATGTATATATAATATATATTGTATATTAGGGTGGTCCTTAAACGACGTCAAATCGAATTTTAATCGCTTTCACCCCGCAAATCGCTTTCGAGTAATTCAAAAATACACCTCTAAATTTTTTCATAACAAAAAAAAAGCCATTTTGATTAGAACAAAAATTAGAAGCAGCATTTTTTTTCTTAAATTAAAAAAAAATTGAAGTTATTCAAAAATTGAAACCTTGTCGATATCAATTTTTACTCAAAAATAATATAAAAAAAAATTATTTTATAGATCAAAACAAATTACAAAAATCTGAAAAAAATATCCTCTCTTTTTGAACTAAAATATATTTTTTAAAAATTCGTCACTTGAGTCCGAGGGGGTTGGACCGATGACGAAGAGAGTTGACTTGGAATGCCCCCAATATGTATATATATATTTTTTATATACATACATTTTACTTGCCCGTCTAACACTTCCACAATTTCCACTCTACACCGATTTTTCTACTACCACTCAAGAGTAATTGATATATATATACTGTGTTTCGCCTCACAACAAATTTGATCACCGCAAATTATTTATCCAGTCATCGAGGCTATTGAGTTTTCATTCCGTTGCTCTCTGCTACGACGTAAAGTAAACTCACAGCGCACCACGATCGACTGTGTATGCTCGAAACGATCGAGAATACCGAACCCGATTTTACCACCGATATATACGAATTCACAACCCACACTCACAACCACCCTTAGGCATGTTTGTTTCATCCCGCCGACCCCAGAATTAAAAAAAAAAAAAAAAAAAAAAAATAGTTAATAACATCTCCCTGTATGCGTCTGGTAGGATTGTTGCGTGATGCAGCTCGTTTGTCGGCTGTGTTGTTGCAACC
Organism: Perithous albicinctus; assembly: GCA_964016905.1. Lineage (NCBI taxonomy): Eukaryota > Metazoa > Arthropoda > Insecta > Hymenoptera > Ichneumonidae > Perithous > Perithous albicinctus. Next base: position 16,505,076 of record OZ024699.1, read on the forward strand.
GTTGTTTACCTCGGCTTGTATTTAACGATCGTTAAATGTTTGTACTGCCCCTAGACTTTGGGTCTTGTGTCGGATTTATTAATCAGCATACACGTAATATAAATTTAAACGCAACCCACAGTCATCAACTTTCTCCTGATAGTTGCATGAGGCATTGAAATAAATACATATATTTATCGATAAATCGAGATGGAAGAAAGTTGATCGCTGACAGCGTGCATGCTTAAAAATATGAATAATTGCGTTAGTATGCAGAACTACTTTTCTACGTATAATATATTGTCTCTCGATTTTATATAAAACACATTTAATTCCACAAATTTACGATATTGCCAATTAAAATAACAAACCCGTAAAATTGCGCAATCTAACAAACATATACAGGCTTTATTGCATTAAAAAAAAAAATCAGAGAGGCATCAGTCTCGATGATGTGAATAAAAAACATCCACTAAACGCCGAATTCGTGGGTCTAGGAAAAAATACAAAAACCTCGTCCCGCGGATTTGTGCATGATTTAAAAAAAGACCAATCGTTTTTTCAATCTTTTTTCGATATTTCAACACTCTGCACTTATATATATACCAATCACGACACTTTTTTTCTGGCATGTTTTTTTAACAACAATTTATAATCACAAGAGTAAATTTTTTTTTTTTTTCGTGAATGCGTCTCTTTCTCAATAAGCTCGCTCTCTGTTTCTCTATCTTCACATGATTTTTCACGTAACTCACGTATAACAAGAAAATACAAGAAAAAAAAAAAAAAAAACGATAAATCTCTGTGTACAGCACCGGAAGCACGTCTCTATAAATAAACACACTACGTAAAGTGTTGCTGAGCGTAAAAAATGAGAAAGAGATGACTGGTACAGAAGAGAAGAGCCGGACATGGTAAAACAAAAAAGAGCCTGTATGTGCCTGTACATACATAGTGGAAATAAAAAAGAAAAGTAAGCCAGAAAAGTAACGCCAGAGCTGAATATGTAGTGAGAAAAGAAATAATAAACAAAAAAAAAAAACAACAAAAAAAAGTGTATCGCCGAGTCTGACACGGATTTCACACGTTCGAAACAGCGTACGACATTCTACAACTGCCTGATGGACATGGCCGGTGCGAATCACACTGGAAATAATCATCACGGTAACGGCAGCAGAGCAAACAGTCTTGAGCCTCCCGGTCATGACGGAAAGTCGGATCATCGTCACAGAGGCTCGAGGGACGAGGAAGAAGGAGCCATTGGGGCTCTTGCCGCCGCCGAGCAAAGACGCCAACGTAGCATCAGGTCTGTTAGATCATTCGTTGTTTGAATCGCAAACAAAAAAAAATCAAAAAAATGTTCCTCAGTTCGCCGTATAAATCTTGAGAAAAAAAAGTAAAAAATACATCTGGAATATTGTTTGAAAACGCTTTGAAGAAGAGGAAACGAAAAAAAGAAAAATGAAAAACATCGTCGATTGACTAAATTGAATTTTTGATTGTGTTACAGAAACAAAAAGGTGAACTGGAAGATGTCCCAGCAGTACGATAAACTAGGGAGCAGCGGAGAGAGTAGCCAGGGAGGGGGTGGGTCTGGGGTTGTAGTTAACGGCGAGGAACGCGCCCCCGAGCTAGAGCCATTGCTGGCAGAGTCCTCCCAGGACCACCACCACCACCACCACCATCATCACCAATACTACGATTACGAAAATGATCAATACCATCACCACCACCACCATCATCTTCACCGACAACCCTCGTACTATCAACACCAGAACACCTACGCACCTCGCTCCTCAATCCGTTACCTCAAGGTGTCGGCTCGGTCCACAAATTAAACAAATTCATCTTTGGGCCTCTCTTCCAGGGCCTTCAGTCTCGTTCTTTCTTTTACTTCTTTTTATTATATTTGCCGTCAACTACATCTGTTTCTTAAACTTTAATGCCTGGACTCATTTGACCAGTGAGAGATTTTTAAATTTTCAATGGAATATCGAAATTCAATAATTGCTATCGAACTCCTCAGATATCCGTACACAAAGCGTGTTTAGAAAACAATTACATGCTTAGAAGAAACACAGGTTTTTTTTTTTCGTAACGACACGTTTCGGGTGGAGCAATAACTCTGAGTAAAGAAAGTTCGTGTATTTAATTGTATCGAGTACTTATTTAAAAATTCGATTTGTACGTAAAGAAAAAAAGAATTAGTATAATTCGTATCACGCCTCAAATCCATGGAGGGTGAGTATTAGAACTGATTTTAAAAAATGGGAATATTTTCCTCAAAATAAAGAAATAAGAATATTTTAAATTTCATTACATTTTCATTACAAATATTCACAAGAAAGATCTTTTCATTGTGAAAAACATTTTCACAAATAGTTTTCATATCTTTTTTTCTTCATTCACAAAAAATTCAATTTTCTGTCAGATTATTGGTATTGCTCTACCCACTAAAATCTACAATCACAATCCACCTAGTTCGCTATTTTTTTCTTTTTTTTTCTAATAGACGGAGCTGCCCTTAGACTAGGTTCTTACCGAAGTTCCCACGAAGAATAGATCGTCTTCTAGAGTTAGAAGGACAAAATTAGTCATCAAAACAAACGTCCAAACTCTCTATCCAGATTCGAAAGAGTTATTTTCGTCTCTTTTCGCCTCTCCACACGCACCACACATCCGTAGATCATATTTCTAGTTACACGATGGTCCTGGACTTTTTTTTTTTTTTTTTAAATTAAGCCAGAGAGGACTCACAGACATACGCTATATACTACATTTAGTCGCTGTCCTTTTACACTCGGGGATATAACTTAGATCGATGTAAAAATCGATTATTAGAAAGTACATACCTGGTCTTATAGAGATACCACCCTTCCCTAGCTGCTTTCGGGCTCGAAAAAAAAAAAAAAACAAATGAGTCTTAGCGTCAAGACGTGATCGTAAATCGTGAATAAAAACGATACGAGCGTCTCTGGTGTCCGTAATTATACTAAATATGTTGTGGAAAGAAAAAAAGATAAGAAATAACAATGTCCTGTGTATCTTCTGTACGTTTGGTAAGTACAGGATACCTGGATGTAGTTTGTCATCGAGATAGTCGAGTGTTTAATTTTTCATATATAAGAAAATCAACAAAGACACACCATGTCCACGATCCACGTTGTATGTGACAACCACTGCAGTCTTTTATTTCAAAGGAAGAAGCATGTGCATGCGGGAAACTTTTATTGGCATGATTAATCTGCTCCATTTATCACGATATCTATCCTACTCCTTTTTTTTCTTTTTTTTTCTTCTTCCATTTATATAAATATTGAGCTCTCTTACTTCGACACATTTGAGTAAATAAATCACACACGCTGCGTGGACTGTCAGCGTGTTCCGAACGAACGTTCATCAATGTCTGCTGGATCACTCAAAGTTCGATCCTAAAATGATCCATTGCAAAAAAAAAAATATAAAGGAATATCAAAACGTGAATTCGGAACACGCGATCCATTTGTATAAACGGAGGCAAAAGGCGTCCTTGATTAGAACACGGGAAACGTGTCACTTTTGGTACTTATCATGATACTGTGAATCAACGATTTGATGCGAAAAAAACAAAGAAAAAAAATGAAAATGCGTGGACGCAATTAATCTGAGAGAGAGAGCAAGGAAGCATCGATATGCCAGGTTTCCGGAGTCATCTCATGCTGTTGACATTCATGGACGTTTCGCTAAATGTATTTCCTTGTTTAGATGGACCTACAGGAGGTCGTAGTTAGTGATTCGCGAGCCGGGAGCTTCGAGAGTCTCACGCATCCCGGTGAGAGGCTTCATCCTCATCATCCGCCAGCACATCCTCAGAGACATCGTTCACGTTCACCGAGTTTGAGGTGAACTATTATCCAATAATATATTTAGCCATCAAATAAAAAAAAGAATTTTTGAACAAAAAATTCTAAAAATCAGATTCGATGATTCATCTTCTTAAATTCATTTTTTTTAACTGGAAACAGCCTTTTTCATTTGGGCTGTGGGATAATTTTGCAAAACATTTTGCACTCCAATCAACAGTTTATCTTTGACAAAGTAGATATATTTAATGTACTTATTCTATTCAACAGGCACTCGCCCGTAATGCACAGGTCGCCATCGCCAACGAGAAAGCACAGGTTCGATCATCATTCACAACACAATTATCCAGACGGACCAGGATTCAGCGACACAGTGAGCAACGTCGTGGAAATCCAGAGGCACACGCATCATCCACATTCGTCACAGTACAATCATCGACACAAAATACGAGGTAACGCCTTCGCGTACACTTCGGTTTCATCAGAATTTTCGATTAAGATATAGGACAATATTTCATCCAGCCTGAGTTGCACGTCGCGCGTTTTTCCTGAAAGAGTTTTTTTTATTAACTCAAGTGACAATTAATTCAACCAAAGTGTTTAGAAAAAATAAAATAAAATGAAAAAAGAAATGGCACGATTTGCAGCTCGGGCGAAAACAATGAATGTCTCGCATATAAATGGTTTCTTCGCAAGAGGCAAACAAAAACTCCATGTGACTTGATGTAATACGTTTCTTCATTCTGTTGTGTTATGCGCTACACAGACTATTACGACCACTGCGACTATTACGACGATGGTAATTTTTTTCACGAAACCTTTGATACCCTCCTAATAAACAAAGCAGATTATACGATCAGTCGTGTTTGGCTTTTTACTATTTTCTCTCATTTACACACTACAAATACACTGTCCGATCGGTTACACTTATCGACACTGCCAAATATCATTTGCATAGATTTCTTTTTTTCTTTTTTGTTCTAAAGATACTCGTGGTAGGTTGAATTGAGTAAGAAATTTCCTTAGCCTTGTCGATTGAGCCTATCGTATCTTTTGTGGAAATTTATGAAAATGTTATTTAGCAGTAACGATAGCTTATCTTGTATATTACCTTCCTGAGCTAAAAGTCTTCTCGGTTTTCGATATAATGAACAAGTGGATAATGCACGATAATGTCCCCCAGGTGGAAAATAATTTTGCTACGATCGAAAAGATTTTTAAAAAATCATTCATTATAGCTGAAGATTTTTTATCAACTGGGCCACTTTTTTCTAATTATTTTTTTTTTTTTTTACTATCTTCCACACTTTTTATTTTTCTCTCAATTTTATATAATCTACAGTGGTATGTTGGGAAGTTATAGAAAAATTGGCAGAGTTGACAAAACATATTTGCATGGATGAAAAAAGGTTTGTAAAGGTTATAGTCGCCCAGTTGATAAAGAATGCCTTTAAAATAATCTCTACCTTTCATTTATCATTATATCCGACAATACTATTCGGAAAAATATATTTTTTTATCGTCGTAATTATAACTCGAGAATAATTTCCTCTTAAAAATTTGAGAAATCGTGACTCGAGAATAATTTGCTCTTAAAAATTTGAGAAATCGTAACTCGAGAATAAATTCCACTAAAAAATTCGAGAAATTGTAACACGAGAATAATTTCCACTTAAAAATTTGAACTGCATTTTTTAAAACAAATTGGAGGAATATCTAATGAAGTCGCTGCTCTCTGATTGAAAAAAAGCGTCTGTTCTACCTGGGCTGTATATATAAACATATGGATCGATTATATCTTTGCACGTGACAGAAGCATGAGCTTATCAATCATACACAATCATACTCTCACCTACACAATTTTCGTAATTAAGAATTAATGTCTCTTTTTTTTTCTCAAAGTCGGTAGTATAGATAATCGTAGTAAATTGTAAGGCATGTACTGTCCTTAGTAGTCAATGTAGCTTCTCAGCGTTAATTTCTATTTTCTGTTTACAGTCAAAGCACGAAATCTCATCATCATCCATTTAAAAACATAAAATAAAAAAAAAAAACATAATTTTAAAGATGTAGAATAATTATGAGAAGTACATGTAGATATTCATCGAATCATAGTACAAGTCTATTATTCTGAAATTCCTCCAGTCTTTTGAAAATTCTGTATAGATACTTCTCTGGTAGACAAAATACCCTATGACGGTTAGTGAAGAGCTTATCGCTCAAACTAAAAACTATCGAGATGTATATTTTCACGAAGAAAAAGTGAAACATATTTTTAACCATAATAATAATAATAATAATGTTAATAATTCCAAAAGAAAAATTACGTAAATTTATGCAAAATTATTCAGATATTATAAATTATTCGCCTAATTTTTTTAATTCATATCAATTTTAATTAATAATTATTTTTGTTTTAAAGTTTTGACTTTCGGGCATACAAAACGATTTTTGAAATAATTTTGTGACGCTCACCTATATTTGTAAAAAAAAATGTAAGAATTTATTCCAGAGTCATTTTCTAAAATTACTACTACTCCGATATTTGACAAATCCTCTAATATTACAATTCTGCAAAATCTTCAGACTAACAAAAACATTAACGCCACATTTTAATTGATAATTTGAAATGATTTATTTTTCAAAAATATGATCATCAATATATTACAATTGGTTAAGAAAAAAAACCCGCTCTTCACTGATCGTCAAAGGGTTAGGAGAAATATATAACAGTAGGAATGTTGGTTGAGCTAACGAATTTTTGGTGGGCATAATTCGCAGGTCCATGGAGCGCGTCGACGAGTCCAGCGAGATCGCCGAGTCCGGTGCACAGGATGGAGCACGGTCGTCATTACGGCACGACGAGTTTGGAGCAACGTTCGCGAAGTCCGAGTCCAATTGGTGGACGTCAGCCGTCGCATCCGCACCATCATCATCATCATCCACATCAGCACAGTTATCCGGTGTTGGTGACGCGTAGGGGCCAGGGTCGAAGGTTACCACCGACGCCGAATAAGCCGTCGACCCTGCAGCTCAAGCCGGCGAATATAAACTTTCCAAAGTTAAACGCATCGCCGACCCACGGTCCTCACATGGCGCAGCATGTGGCACCGGCGGCGCCGCCCCTCGCGACGACGACGGGCCACGTGCCGACTATGTCGGCCGGCCACTGCCCGCTCAGCTTCGAGCAGGCAGTGGCGATGGGTCGAGGTGGTCGTCTACTGCCAAGTCCAGTGCCGAACGGCTACAAGCCCCAGCCGTCGTCCCAACAGCCGAAGCAAAGGACACCGAGGTCGAGGCATTCTGACAGCGACGAGGACGACTGGTGCTAGCCAAAGTGGGACCCTGGACGGTGGTCCGGTGAAGTGGACGCTTCGAGGGGCCTCTCGGCTTGTGCGTAATCTCAAAAAAAAAAAAAAGAATTACGCGATTGTCGGAACTCGCGCGCTCAATATAGCGCGATTTAAATTGGAAAAGGCTTATTACTAAAAAGAGAGAGAGGGAGAGAGAGAGAGAGAGAGAGAGAGAGAAAAAGAGAAAAAGATAATAAAGAATAGGAGTTGAAAATTCGAAAGAGTGAGTAAAGTGAGTGACGACGTAGCGTGTAAAAAGAAAAGAGTGTCGAAACTGAACTATCGGCGATACTCGAAGACAAAAAAAAAAAAAAAACTGCGAATGCGGCCCGTCGAATGCAACGACCGGAAGGGGTCAGCGAGAGATTAACACTGTATATGTTATTAAATATATATACGTGTACGAAAATCTCACGAATTATATCCTGCGCCGGAGCAGGAAACAGAATATATATATATATATTTAAAAAAAAAAAAGGAATAACTTGAACAAAGAAATCCCGCGATAATATTATAATATGTCGACGCGAATGTTATAAAAAAAAAACGTACTGTAACGTATATACGTATAAATATATATCTGTAAATGTGTATATATATTTATATTTATATATATATATGGGTTAAATTGAAGTACGAGAGAGGTTGAGCTGGAGAATTCTCGCTTACGATGAGACGAATCTATTTAAATTAATAGGTACTCGAGTGCCGCGTGTATGCACGGGAGGGGGATGCGCCGCGAGTGCGAGGAAATCCTCTCGGTGATGTCTCGGCGCTAAGCACTTTTGCCCCGACCACGCGAATTACGGAAGGGGCACGTGGAGATTCACTTTTTATACGATTTTCTCGCGCGATCACCGCAAAAGAAGCTATTGCGCCACTATGCCCGAGAGGATTTTTACGCCGCGCGTGCTTCACACACAGACACACACACAAATACAAAGATACACACACAGTCTCACACACACATAAACACACTTAGGCGAATTATATTGCGAAGCGTCGAACGCGTCCCACGAATTTCTTTCTTTCACGGCCACTATCCCGCCTCGCGTATCGACGGTGGAAGCCTCACGAGGACGGCGACGAGTTCTCGTTGTCGCGAAAAAAAGAAACAAAAATGAAAAAACAAAAAAAAAAAACGAAACGAAACGACGCCCACGTTTATTCTATTCGTCTGGATGAAACCTTGCGCTCATGTGTCGCGTAGCGTCGATCCAACGATTAATACAAAACAAACAAAAAAAAAATGATACGAACACGGAAAACTAAAGCTGCGAAAGTGCTTGAAAACGAAAAAAAAAAAAAAAAAGATATATATATATATGAAGAAAACTTGAAAGACTCTAATAAAATTTTCCATAGGTTACTCTCCCGACTCAGTTCGGGCTTCGCACGAGCCCCGAATAGCTAAATATTCGTATTGGGACTGATTAAAAAAAAAAAACGAAGAAGTGAACTGATAAAAAAAAAATAAAAAGCCCGTTTTGGGGTCGGCGGCGATCGCGCGCGAAGAGTCCGGCGCGCGCGAAGCGGCGGCCGAGTCTTCCCGTGCCGTTCCCACCCGTAGATATCACTCTCGTGTTTTCACTACACTTTAATTACATTACCTAGAAGTCCGTAGTTGTTTAAAAGAAGAAGAAGAAGAAAAAAAAAGAAAAAAACAACAGAATATCGAAGAAAAAAAGAAATATATATTGCGAAAGGTTCGAGCGTGAGCGTAAGAAAAAGACAGTATAAGTGAGTGTGAATCGAGAGCGACAGATGGTGAGAGAACGCGATGGGTGCGAGAGAAAGAGAGTGAGAGAGAGAGAGAGAGAGGTGTTGCGACTGAGGCCAATCGAAGCTGATAATGTTCAGTTGCTAAAACGAGAGAAAAAAAAAACGATAAGAAAACAAAGAAATGATTTTAAAAGAAAGAAAAACAAAAATGATGTAAAGAGAAAATATAATATACCAGAGAAACAGGGTCTTGGGTTTGTGAGTCGAAATAATCGCGACGTCGATCGACCTGATAGAGCATCGAACAAAAAAATAAAGAATAAAAACGTTAACGAACGAGCTCCTCGAGCTATTTTGCCAAAATAAGATTCATCAGTTTCGGGAATCGCACGCGTAAACACTTGAATCATTTAAATCGGATTCGCGAATAATTTGTAAAAGAACAAAAACGTACGATGGGGTGGCAAAAGGGACAAAAAAAGAAGTAAATAAATTTAGATAAAGCCAATACTTAAATTACATTTAAAACAATAACAAAAGAAAAAAAAAATAACAACAAACAACAGCAACAAAAATGTAAAATCAGCTACGGCGATTGAAAAGTGTACAGCCAGATTGGTTGAAGTAAATCTGAAAAAAAAAAAATGTCGCGAGACGACGATAATCGGTTCATCGACCATCGTATCGTCGATGCCCAAAATATATTTAAATGAATAAATATATTGTATTAAAAAGCAAACGACTACGTTCACGTAGTCAAAGTGAAATAAAACGCGCGATCCGTACGTAAGACAACGATCATGACAAAAACAAGTAACAACGGAACACAACCCACCCACTCGCATCTAAACAACACTTAAAATACTTACACTTTGAACTCAACAGATTATTTGTTTCTCGGATTAAAAAAGAACAAAAAAAAACAAACGAAAAAGAGAGGAAAAATAAACAAAAAACAGCCGGTCGAATCGTGTGGATGCCTCGCTTAACGGTGCCAAGTGTTGTTATAAAGTCAACAAAAGTAATAACTCAAAGAGGACCACCGCTGTCAGTGGTTAATACAAAAAAATTCAGTAAAACGAGTGGTTGGTTTTTTTTTCTTATTTTTTTTTTTTTTTTCGAGACTGCAAAAAACAAAAATCGAGGGAATCGACAACGAGGGAGGATAGACATGCGCGCATTCTTATAAACACGATTCTCCGCACTTGTAACATATTTGCATGTAAAAAATTACTACTACCACTGCTAATACTGTTACTAAAGAAATAACTAACAACTACTACTCTCTACCACCAACTACTAACTACCGATCACTAAAAAAAAACTATTATTATTACAACAACTACTACTACCTATTACTACTATTACTAAAAAAAAAACTACTGCTACTACTACTACCGCTACTACTACTACTACTACTACTACTTACTACTACTACTACTACTACTACTAATTACTACCACCGTCTAACTACGCGTGAAACACGAGATAACGAGAAAACAAAAAGTGAAAGAGAGTGACAGCAAGCTTTTCTTGACGAATAATAATAATTGGAGTATAATCAACGTGAGACAGAGAAAGTTTGTGCGAGCACATTATACGGGCGCTTAAATCCAACCAGGATAATTAACATGTTTACATACTGCCAATCCGTACGGGGCGTTTATTAGGAAAAAGGACCCGAGTATAAATGTACTGCGTTACAGTATATAACGTATGTCTATGCGTAGGTAGATGCATGTATCTGCGAATAAAAAAAAACAAACAAACAAACAAACAACAACAACAGCAACAAATACAACAAAAATAAAAATAAAACGATTAGTTTTCAATACTTTGTGCTTGCGTGGAGTCAATGTGTGAATTGCAAAAAAAAATAAAATAAAAAAAGAGACAGCGTTATTCGTAATTATCGAATCGAGGAAAAAAATTAAAATGAATCACGATTAATCGAATAGTTAAGTAAGGTAGTTATCGGAGATTTGCGAGGGTAGGGCAATGCGGGTCGCGTGTTTCGGTGGATCGTCGGAGGGAAGAATGAAATAATTGAGAAGCCATAAGTAGCGAGTGTCAACGATTGGGCTAACGGCAAGTTTCCCTCGATTCGACTGTCACGATAAGAAAAAAAATTATATATATATATGATATACTCTCCACGAGCCCACCGTTACACAGATTTCACCGTGACGTTTAATCAGAATCGCGTGGTTTCTTCCCTTAAGTGCTTTACAAAACTCAATCGTATTTCGTATGTCGCATTAAAAGTCGCTGAGGGTATAAAAATTAAAAGAAAAAAAAAAAAAAAACAACGGAGGAGAAGAAAAAGAGGAGCGTAAAGAATAATGTTACAAGTATCTCTCGTTCGTATTCCTCGATTATAGCGTAGCGCGACTGATAAATAACCGCGTAGTGAGAGGAATGAAAGAGAGAAAATTAAGGAATGCATGTGGGTTTAAGTAAAAAAAAAAAAGAAAACAATACAAATGAAAAAAATAAAAATAAACGCGAGAGTATCGCGGACTTAGGGTCGAGGTGAAAATATTATTAAAATGTTTTTCTGTGATAAATCTAAACAAATCTTAGAAAACCTTGGCGCGAATCCTCTTACGATCGTACTCGCGATATGCGCATTTATTATAGACGCGAATCGGCGAATTTTCTGCGTGTCCCGATGTGTTTGTAACGATACTGAATACTTAGTAAATTTAAAGAGAAAAGAAAACAAAATTACAAGATACAATTCGAAAGAGAGCTTGCGTGTACGTTTTAGAGGCCGGTTTGAATGTCTTTATTAGAGTTTCGTGACATAATAATTATTTAGCTGTGAGAATGAGCGAGCGAATTTCATAGCGAACGAGTGAAAGATGTAAAAAAAAAAAAAAAATACGACGAACCCCGAAACTTAATCTTACTAAACCTTAGGCGTAACGCAAAGCAGATGACCAAGATCTTAACGATGAACTAACGTATAATCAGATGAAAGAAATCGAGAGAGAGAGAGAGAGAGTGTGTGAACAACTGATTAAAGGAAATAAATAAATTTAACGTTAATGAGAAAAATTTAAATTAAAAGAAAGAAGAGGAAGAAGAAAAAAAAACGTCTGATCGATACAAAGACAAAAAACAAAAGACTCTCGTAGTTTATTATTGAGCTGATTTTTGAGTGCAAGTCCTCTGCGATTAGATAGATTAAAATGCCGTAGAGACAGAGAAGGATGTGAGTGCGTGAGTGTTTGCGCGAGCGAGGATACTAAACAAAACGATATATATATATATATATATATATATATATATAATATATACAGAAGAACTTGTATAAAGCGTTAAATAACAACCGCAAAAAGAAGCAACAACAACTTAGCGCGTACATCCAGTAAAGAGAAAAAAAAAAAAAAAGCCAGAGTTAGATGTTTCTATACCGTATTATTATAAAATGAATTAGGACCCGTCGCCGTTTTCTTATCCGACGAAGAGAATTCGCGTTCGCAAAATAAATTAAAAATAAATTAAACAAAAAAGAGAGAGAGAAGGAAAGAAGAAAAGGGGGTGCGTGTACAGTTCTGCTCTTGCTTTCCGCGTGTCGGAGCTCTCTCTCTCTCTCTCCACGAAATACTCGATTCGTTATGTATATTTCTCATAAACTAATTAGCCCAATTGTGTGTTAAGCCCGATCATCATTAAATAGTTAACAAATTTTCCGGATACTATTGTCGTAATATAGACTAATAGACCGATTATTGTAATGTACGTGAATTTCAAATAATTCCATCGTGTATAGGAAGAAAAGAATTCGTGCCGAGATGAGCGCTTCGACATTCGGAACGCCGAGCTTTTGCACCGTTTATTATACATAAAATAAAAATTGAAAAAAAAAGAAAGAAAACCAAAAAAAAAAAACAAAAAAAAACGAATTAACGAGACTAATAAAAAATTGCTCCCGTGCATCACATTCGCGTCGCTACCGTTTATCGTCTCTCGTAATCCAAGATTTCTGAATTTTCATTATTACGCAAGTTTAAACATTAAAAAAAAAAAAAAAAACAAAAAAACAAACGCGATTAATTAACGAATCTTTGACAAATACGAGTGGGGAGAAATATACAGGCGTACACTCCGTGTATACGACGATGAAGAAGAAAAAAAAGAAACTTAAAAAAATAAGAGGAAATAATATTAATAATAATATTGTAAAATATTTCACCACTAAACAATACTACCACCAACCACCACCTCGGAAAATCAACCCATGATTATACAAAACTATAAATATTGATTAATGTTTAAAAAAAAAAAAATAAAAGAGAAAGAGAGAGAGAGAGAGAGAGAACACGTAATGATCAATATGTAAATGCGGATTTACGGTGTATAATAATAAATACATAAAGGGAAAAACCATTCGCCCTTCCGGTATGTGAATATTAGGTCGATCGCAATTATACCGAAGAAATAATTAAAAAAAGATAACACTGAGAAAACGACCGCGCGAAACGGATTCAAAGTATATTCACGCAGCTAGCGATTTTTTCGACTCGTTCATGGATAACAAACTAAAAAAAAAAAACGCAAAAAAAAAAAAAAACAATACCGATGATAATGAGAGCAAGAGAATGAGAGTGAGAGAGAGAGAGAGAGAAAGATAGCGAGAGAATGTGCTGATGCCCATCGATTAGTGAGACTCAAATTCATTATAAAAAAAGAAAAAAAAAAAAAAACCGATTATAAAACTTAAACGTACGATTTCATTACTTGCATTTAATAAATAAATTTAAAAAAAAGAAGAAGAAGAAGAAGAAGAAGAAAAAAGAAAACAAAAGACACGTAAATACTTAACGGTTAAGGGTTTTTCTACTTATCTATATATATAAATAATATACATATTATACATACACGTACATAAACACAACATACATATTATTATGATGATTATTATGATTATTATTATTATTATTATTATTATACATACGGTATAAATGAAATATGAAGAGTGTAAACTACCACTTAATTAAATAGCCCTGTCGATAATAATCACACTTCGTCACTAGACTCGAGCAAAAAAGGGGGCTCGGTAGGATTTCATACTTTTGCAAATAATCGAACTCGTCGACACACTTCGATTCTCTAAATAACCCAAAAACAAAAAAAAAAAACAAAAAAAAAGAAAACAAAAAAAACGAAAAGAAAAAACAAATGGATTAAACGTTGTTCGTTATAATTTTTCCGTTCGAAACCTTCGTCTTTCGTTCGGATTTTAAAAGCCACGATTAATGATTTAATAGAACTATATATTTCGTGCGTGACTGCGGTTCTTGAGGTTTAAAATGTGCACCTGGCAATCATGCGGCTCGGTAAATGAAATGAAATTTTGTGGTGAACGCGTTTGGAAACAAGCTGAGAAACAAAAAGTGTCAATGATTGAATCTCTTTGAAAAAAAAAAAAAAAAAATTAAACATGATTTTTCGTTTTTCTTAAATCTAAATTCTTGAATAAATCGGAACGCTGTCGAAGCTAGGATCTTTCCTGAAAAAAAAAAAAGCCATCCACACCGGACGAAAGAGCGTTCGCGGATTTTGGATCACTCGAGTGGAATCAAGACTTGCCATAGCGTTCCGCGTTAAGCGTGTTGAAAGAGAAGCGCGAGGGATATGCGAATTACTACCGAAGTTTTCCTACGACGAATCATTAAATTTGTAACAAAAAGAAGAAAAAAAAAAAGAAGACATTAAAAAAAAATGAGTTGCCTTAATAACTAAAGTTGATGGAAATCGCTGAAGCGAAAAAAAAAAAAAAAAAAAACAAGAACATCCTCCTAAAACAACATCTAAGCTAAATTGCAGCTCATAATTTTTCATCAATCAATTGCAACTCGCGAGAGAATATTTTCAGTGCAAAGCATTAAGCTGCAAAAGGGCTTTTAAGGGGGCGAATGTGATTGAGAAATTTAAAGGGCGACTCGTGGCGATTACTCGCGAGGAAATAAAAAAGCGAAAGAGAAAAAAATCGTGTCGTGGCGATTTTTAGTACAAGAAATCAAAAACTCAAATAAAAAAAAGGAGAAATTAATTTAAAAAAAAAATTAAAAAAAAAAATAAGGAAACAAAAAGCAGGCTTTGGTACGCGAGGGAATTTGTTTAAAACGCGGAGGGCAATGGACGGTCGATGGCTAAGCTGAGTCCTGTGCGCGTGCTTGGTGTAAATCTGTGCGTGGGAGCGTGAGAATTGAACGATTGTGTGTGTCTGTCTGAGGCCGCAACGCTCGTATTTTGCGGCCCGTTGTTATAAAATTATATAAATGATGAAAAAAAAAAACCATTGAAAGCTTTAACTTTGAATAAACTAACTTTAAACGGTATAGAGTTAACGTAAATAAAAAAGAAAAAGAAGAAGAAGAAGAAGAAGAAGAAGAAGAAGAAGAAATGGTTACGATTGAGAAGATATTAATAGAGTGGATGAATGAGACCGGAGGATGGCTGCACGAGGAAAGCAAATAATTGAAAAAAAAAAAAGGCAAAAATTACTGAATCTCGCCTATTCATCCTCTTCGCTTTTCCAAACTTTGTGTGTGTCTTTTTTTTTTTTTTTTTCTTTTCTCAATGGCGAAACTACGAACGAAGAGATTTTTCATGCTGAAACAAAAAAAAAAAAAAAGAAATGAGATAAACAAAAGGCAATGTCGTTTAATTTGCCTGAAATTTCAATCGCTATTAATGATTGTGAACAATAAATCTCAGCTTCGATGATCTTCAATAATCGCCGGGTTTGCATTCGGTATAATCACAAATATATATATATATATATATGTCACGACTCCTCGTGCAGTCGTCATACCGACTTCTCGAATTTATTGTAAACTTATTGTATATTACTTATGAAAATACCAAACAACAGAAAAAGAAGAAAAAAAAAAAACAAAAAAACTTGTTTCTCGAGGAAAGATTGTACCTTTATATATAAATAATGTATAGAGCGCGCGCGTCACGATGAGAGCGCGATTATTGAGACGAGAGGGGATCCCCCGACTTTGAGCCTCGTGACTCCTCGATCCCATATATCAATTTTTCATTTCATCGATCACAACGCGAATTCGCTGAAAAAAAAAATAATTAATTAATAAAAAAGACAAAAAAAAAGAAGAAGAGAGAGAGAAAAATTAACTTGTGATTCCTCTCTCGGATTTGTTCGACTAGCGAATATTAAAACGAGGCGGAAGCATCGAGTTAAATTATATAATATTAATCATCGTATTACGCCCACGCATCTCTCTTCGTTCCTCGTATAAGAGCCGCTCCTACGAGCCTCAAAGTCGTAGGATTGTCGAGATTACTCTCTCTCTCTCTCTATTTCTCTCTCTCTCTCTCTCCCTCTCTCTCTCTCTCTCTCGTGATGGGCGCGGATGACTTTAATGATTAATTATCGAGGATTGAGGAGAGAAAAAAGATGTTTTAACAAAGGTAAAATAAAAAATTTTTTCGCGAGCTTGTTGCCCGTGACGCGCGCGTGCCATCGATTATTAATTAAATGAAAAAACGAAAGGGGATGGTAAAAAAAGAAGCGACAAGATATTCGAAGAGATATTCTATGGGAATGCATCTTGTGCCATAGCGCCGAAGTATGAGCAAGAGAGATTTATGAGATGACGATTTCAAAATACGAGAGAAACTAATTATTCTTAGAGCCACAAATGCGACTCGAGCATGATTGAGAAACGAGAGAGATGATATATGAGACGTAAACATGCATTATTAAACTATGTATTACGCAGTATCGGAGAACCTACCTTATATATAAATATTATGCATATATACATAGCTAGTTCAATTTGCAACTTAGTGTGTATCGTCGCTTCGAAATACCCAGTCATTACTCGCCAGAATCCAACCCAAAAACCAATTTCAAGTTCATTCTTTTTTTAAGGAAAAAATAAAAAAAAAAAAAGAAAAACAATAAATAATGTATTAAAATATTGAAAAAAAAAAAAAACAAAAAAAAAACGACAAACGTATCTCTTCTATAATTCATACCTGCGAAGAATTAGACATTAACAATATCACGAATTAACGTTTGATCATTGTATAAACGGAAACACTTACTGTCGCATACTTACTGTTCCAGGACTTTGAGGACTGCAGCTTGAAGTCCAGCGTGGAAGCTTTTTTTAGTAACAAACTTTGATAGTTTACTTTATCTACGTTTGACGAAAGTATTTGTGAGGAGTATGTTGAAATTAAATATTGCTATATGAATTCGTCGTGTTTTTTATTCATTTTTTGTTTATTAGGGCTTTATTTGTGCAGGAATGAGCGATTAATTATTTTTTTTTTTTCTATCGTTTTGCTTCAATGTGGAGAAAGCTTTGCAAGTTCTGTGTCGAAAGATTTTTTTAAATTTGTGTTATTATTTTAATCATTACAGATTCGACGTATCTCACGCTTCACTCGAATTTAGCAGCATAAGTAATACAATATTCATGTGTACAATTGGATGGAGCGAAAAAAAATTTGAGTTCTTGAGTTTTGGAAATTCCCTTCGAATTTGTAGAACAAGTGTGCGAAAACTGGAGCGATCATCTTCCGCCTGCAAAACTGCCTCTCATCATCGAACAAAATAAATTTTTAAGAAAAATCTTAAGAAAATGTCGTTTTTACTCCAACTTCCAACATTTTTTTCGATAGCTGACTGAAATGTGGTTCACGAGTAGATTATTGACAGACGAGGTTTGGAAATGAATCGGAGAAGAATCCGTTGAATGGTTCAAATTTTATAGAATTTCGAATTTTTTGAAAAAAAAATTGACAATTTGGAATTTTTTGAAAAAAAAATGGACAATTTGGAATTAAAAAAAAAAAATTGACTACAATTTAGAATTTAAAAAAAAAAATGGACTACAAGTTCGAATTAAAAAAAAAAATTGACTATTGACTTGAGGAGTTAAAATTTCATGGCATTTTAATTTTCTAAAGAAACTTTGACTTTACTCCAACTTTCATAATTTTTGTGATATTTAGGATTACAAAACTTGTAACCTTGTAACAAATTTCAGTCCGACAAAAAAAAATGATTGGACGATAAAATAAAAATAACTACAACGAGAAATTATTTTATAGTATTTTATTCAGTTTATAATATTTTTTTCAATAATCTGTAAAATTATATCTGATATTATTTTCATCCGACGAATTTCCTATTTCTTACAAAATTACAGATCTCTGTAATCCGGATAACCGAAGTCACCATATTCCGCAAGACTTCGTTTGCCATATACCGACGACTGTTGTAAAGAATTCGCGCAAAATTACATGAATATTGCGCAAGGAATTAGCCGTCGAAATAAATAAACATTATCAAATAATTTTATAGCGTTTTTATTGAGTTTATAATAATGTTTCCAATCGATACAATGATATCTGTGGTATACTGCCGTATCTCGCATCGCGACGTTGGCAATCTCTCTAACGTCGCGAGAGCGCTCTTCGCACCTCGGATGAAAAAGGCAAAAAAAAAAAAAAAGAAAAAGAAAAAAAAAAGCCACCCCGCACGAGCGTCATGTAAAATTGCAATTTCCAGTGAGAGCCGAATAGTTGACGGCCAACACGACGTTAGACGAGAGTGCTCTCGCTTCGTTGCCACCGCTTACAAATTCAGAATTGAAGAGAAAAGAAAAAAAAAAGGGGAAAAAAAAAAAAAAATGAAAATGAAAATGCTGCGGGATTTGTGTCGTTTGTAAGGAAGGGCGGATGTTCGCATTTGAAGGATATATATGAAAAAAAAAGAAGAAAAAAAAAAAAAAAAAAAAATTGGGAACATGGAGAAAGTGGATTAGAGTCTGGGAATGAAGAAATATGAATATATTTTACACAGCGAATCCATAAATGTTTAAACGTTAATTTCTTCAGCTTATCGTTCTCTCTCATTCTCTCTGTTTCTTTTTTTTTTTTTTTTTTTTAATTTTTTTTCTTTTAATTATTTAATCCATTTATTAAATGTTAGGTAGTGCCTAAGGGACGCGGTGAGGTGCGCTTTCAGCGACCTCCGGCCGCTCGTTTCTCGTATACTAGCTGTGCCAAATGCACTTGTACTGATCGCCAATGGGCGGATAATTCGGCTAGAGAAAGACCGGTAAAACGAGACCAGTTATAACATTGTCTTCAGCTTCGCCTAACCGAAAATCGTCTTCTTTAGGGTGCACAACTCACGTCGACCTCTAGCCGAGCAATCCGCCTGCGACATTTTTTTAATTTCTTTTTTTTTTTTTTATTAACAACAGTGTTAACCGCCTCAATCTTTCGTAGGATACTCTGGATCCACGCCTCGGTTTCACCTTAGTTTTATACAATAAAAGGGTTATCCTTCTCCTACTAGCTAGTTATATATCGTCGTTTCTCGATCGGCGCAATTGTTGTTTCATTTGTTTTTTTTTCTTTCTTCTTCTTCTTTTTCTTTTTCTTTCGTCATCATATTCATCATCTTAATAATTCAATAGTATAATCAATGTGTTGCGTTGGTGATTCCAACACCGATTCCTTTAAAAACTGCGGGACAAAATGATAATGACAAAAATAGGCCCAATTCGCCATATCACGACGCAATAATAGCAATTACAATAATAATACAATTGTAAAAATGTAATAATCACGTTAATAATTAATGGCAATAATAATAATAATAATAATAATAATAGTAATAATAATTAATAGTGATAATAGCAACGCCGTTTATAGTGATGTCTTTAGCCGTTACAATTGCCTAGAGACTATCCTCTTTATATATACTTCTATATGTATAGCTACAATATATAATATTTTCATGTTGAAAAATCGTATACATCAGTGTTGTGTCGCAGGACCATTGCTTCGTTTCCCTCTTTACTCTCTCATATTTTTCTTTAATTTTTTTCATTTTTTGTTTCTTTTTCTTTTTTTTGTTTCCCGTTTTCTCCACTCGTTTAAAACTTCGTCTCGAATTTATTTCACCTCTTTTATAATCGTTCTATCTTTGCGTTAGATTTTTATTTGTTTTACGAAAGAAGGGTTTTGCTTAGTGGTTGGGGGGGGGAAAAAGGCGGTACGGACACAAGGAGTGTCGTTGGAATTAGTTTTCGGTTTTTATTAATTTAATTTCTTTTTTTTTTTTTTCGCTTTCTTATCGCAAAACCGTCGGTCAACGAGGAAACGCTCGCGAGTCGACGAACGTTTATGTGGCGAATAAAATCCGACTTATCAACCCCCAGATACCCAGAGGACGATAAGTCAGGTTCCTTCCTCGATTCGATTTTTTATTGGCCGAACAATTTATACTCTTCATAGATTTTTTTTTTGTTTTTTTTAATAATTGTACGGACACTCCTTGCCTCGTGCGAAATACGTAATCTTATTAATTTAATATCGATCTTAGGTTCGTATAGCCACGCCACGTACGGCGAGCCTCGGATCACAGATAGTATGGTGATCGTAGATTGCGCAAAATTTGCAACTTTTTTTTCGTTTTTTTTTTTCGTGGATTCTCGTTCGTTCTTTTTTTTTTTTTTTTTTTTGTCAAATTCTCTTTGCTTAAACTTTTCTTAATTTAGTGTATGCTTCCCGGTATCTTCTAAGGATTTCAAGGCGACAGCTCCTGAAAGCAGACAGCAATGGCCATGTAGGCGCGCACGGCGGTGGAACGAAAAGAATTTCGTCAAGATTTTACATTTTTTTTTCTCTTCTTTTTTTTTTTTTTTGTTCTCCTTAAAAGCCAGGCTGATCGTCAATCGACAGCTCAATAAACACAGATATTTGAATATACACACGTACATTGAATAAAACTGAATAATTACAATGAAAAAAAAAACATGAATCTGCATACGAAAAAAAAAAAAGAATATATTTCGAAATCGAGGGAGCGATATCAATGAAGTAGGAGAAATATTTTTTGTCAACGAAGATTAAACTAAAGTTAATATTAAAGAAATTAAAAAAAAAAAAAGAATTAAAAAAAAATCAAAGAGATGATCGAGGGAAAATAAATTTTAATGTAAATTTCGTGCTGACGAGTCGTCACAATGAAAGAAGAGACTAAAGTGTCCCGCATGTAAGCCGGCAGTCCGGGGATTTTTACAGTCATGCATACAACTTTCCAACATAAATTGTGGGCGTCGCTCTGTGTGCCGAGACGAATTGTGCACGGCGATAATTAAGAAAAAAAAAAAAAAAAAAAAAAAAAAAAACGAAAAGGTTCTAAAATGAATAAACGCCATAACGAAAAGGCTCGTAGTGTAAAATTACTTCAAGGGTGAAATAAAAACCACGAGGCATAAAAATTCGATAGACTCTCGGAACATTAACCATATAATCGATTGAAGCATTCGCTAGCATACACAATAACAATGTGGGTCAACCCGGATATCATTCGTCGGTGAAGAAAAAATTTAAAAAAAAAAAAAAAGAGACAGAGAAATCGTTTGTGATTGGTGCGTGTGTGCGTCGAATTTTTTCGTTCACTCCGTTTATACTTCGTTTCGCTATTAATTAATTATTATTCACGTACATACTCAATTATATCTCTCATTCACGCGTATAATCGAGAAAAAGAAAAAAAAAAAAAAAAAAAAAAAAGGTCAACACGCTTCTCTAAATTCGCGCTCGTTTTTCGCTCGTTTCCCGGTCGGAATCGGAATCGGCTGAATCGTGGAGCGGCGGAAAATCGGGAACCGCCTCGCGTTGCTGCATCCATCCTGGCCCCCCAGCCAATGCCTTGCCCTGCGTCAATTTTCCATGTCAAAATAATTTTGCCCAATTTTGATGATAGCGACAAGAAAAAAAAAAATTAAAATAAATATAATAGAAAATCAAATTTCCCTTCGGTGCAACCAAAACATAAGAATATCTCCAATAGTCAACCTGAATTCCCCTGAAACTATTTTTTTTCCAATCTTATTTTATTTTTTTATTTATTTTTTTTTTTCAATCCAATACCAATTGTGTAAATAAGAAAAACAAAAAAAAAAAAATAAAAATAAACAAATAAAAATGATGATAACGCACACACGTAGACTACCGCCGTGATACCAGAATATGCTTGATTCTACATGCAGCCACACATGCCAGGTACGAGGACTAATATATCCTCGAGACTATCGTTATCGTGTACGCCTTTTTTATTATCATGAGCATTCCATTCTTTCTGCTTTTTTCTCTTTTTTTTTTGTCTGCTCTTTCCCTTCGTAACTTCCTTAAAGAACTTCGATGTAAATCTACGATTTAAGTATCGCAAGCCATGAGTGACGAGATTACGTGAAATATTCCTACGAATGATCCATGCTACAGCGAATGGGATGAAAAATTTCGTTGGCCATCAATTTGCTAAGAGTATTTCACGCATTCGCTTCTTTTAATATGTACAAGAGATTCAATTATTCGCTATAAGCATTAAGGAGACTTAAAATAAATTGCTATATTGATAAATAAATTGCTTTCTCTCTTCCGCTTCAATCTCCCTCTGACTCTCGTAACGATCTACCTAATAATCTGCGTCCAATTAATTAATTAAAAGAAGAAAAAGAAAACTTCTTATTGCACTCTTACGAAGGTCTAAGCCTAATAGGAGGATCATAGCGAGGTCGTTCTCAGCTGTAGGAATGAGTGGATCTAAAAGAAAAAAAAAAAAGGAAATTCGTGTCTCAACATTCGTGAACGAACTAATCTCGATCCGACTGATTATAGAGTACAACTCCGCTATGAGAATAAACTATGTAAGGAAACGAAAGTTAATAATAAAAAAAAAAAACAAAACGATATTTATATGAGAAGGGAGAAAGAGAGAGAGAGAGAAAGAGAGAGTGATGACGAATGAAGAGCACGAAATTATATCAAAGACCCGCGGATATTGCACTATCGGCTCCGAATTCCGGTTATACAGGATTATATAACAGATCTCTCAGGTAATATAATCGTTTAGTGGATTCTGTGCTTGTTCCAATCTCCGAGCTGCCAGAGAGAGAGATCCATGCACAACTGCTCTCGGCCCCCCTCGCTGTCTGTATTAACGACCAATTGATTGTCGTTGCACGCGTCACTGTAAAACAATACCGATTTAACAGTCGAGTTTCTCAAGAGCCCCCCTCATACACACACTAAGGAAGTTTTTCAGCACTTCTCACCAGTCAAATCAATGATATATTTTTTTTTATCATTTCTTTTTTAAAGGTTTGTGGATTAAATAATGATTGTAGATCTCGATTTGTGTACAGATTGCGTCCTTACTCAAAAAAAAAAAAAAAAAAAAAAAAGAAACTAATTGGATTTGCAAAATCTAACTGATTTAAATCTATTTCCTTGAAGGATTATTTTCGATGAGCTTTTACGTAAAATAATTCATAATTTTAATGTAAACTATCTTAATTTTTACCTTTTGATATAAAAAATAAATGATAAATTATGGATCACATTCTTGGATAAAATTGAACACAAATGTGTCTCTGCGTTAATGTTCATTTAATAGATGAATATTTTTTAAAATCTGTCGCCATGAATATTTATCTGAATTATGGATATATGATAAAATACAAATCCAGCCTTCTTCGTCAATTAATACAGAAAACTTCGTTAAAAAAATGATAGGAAATATTTATCCAAGATCTGACTAGTGCAAAGAACTCTAACGTCCTTAAGACCTCATCGGGATTCGTCGATTCGTCGTTCTCGTCGTGAAATATGTGTACTACAAGATCTACGTGTGATTCCGAGAGTGAAAAGAGAACAGTGATAGGCAAAGTGAGTTCATCAATGAATGAAAAATCAACGGATAATTAAATGTTCAATGTTGCAGACTCCGTTTACAATGGAAATTAATTCATTAAATAAATTTAAAAAAAAAACTATTCGACTATTTGTACCGTAAAAAACGTTCGTTCAACTTTTCCATTGGAAATTATGTGAAATTTGCAGTATTTACAAAAAGTTTTGTAACGATAACACAAATTGAATTAGAAAATAATCACCGATTATTGGATAAAGTTAAATTGAATAATAATAATTGAAAGCAAAATTAATATTGAATAGACAAGATCAATGGCTACTAATTTCTTGAAATTTACTCCGTTGTTCATTCACTGATTTTGTAAATGTACTTTTTTTTTAAATCGTGTTTTATTTACAATGAGAATGACGATATACCGATGATACAGGTGCCAAGAGGAGTGTTCGATTAAGCGGACCAAATAATTCAAGCTAATTGTTATACACTCGCTGTGGGTGTTAAAAAGTTAGTAGTGCATTTTCGTACTGCGGGTTACGCGAAAAAAAAAAATAGTTGGTTATTCGCCTCAACGTGGAAAGAACAATAAGTAACTCAGTGATAAGATAAAATTGAAACCTCAATCACAGTCAAACGTACAAGGATTAATTGTTAGCTAGACACGCGAGAGATAGAGAGAGAGAGAGTCGAGACACGAGAGATTGAAAGCTGAGAATTTGATGATTATGTTGGTATTAACAAATTTTACATAGAACTTTAAAAGGCGTTCGTGAATGTCGCATCGATTTGGTTACTGGCATATCGAAGCTTTTAAGGGAACGACGAGAAGAAAAAAAAAAAAAAAGAAAAACAAAAAGTACAAACACACACACAAACAGTGAGTTCGGAAGTTCAATGCATACTAAGCAACCAGTTGGCAAGTATAGTAGCTTCGCGCTTGGCGAGAGCTCCTACCATTTTTCCCCGATCCTCCGCGACCGCCACCTCCTCCTACTTCCTCCCGCTAAGCCCATCTTTACGACCCCAGCAACAACATACCCCGCCAGCAGTATATTCAGCAAACACACCCCTCGCTACCGTATCGCCCACCCACCCCCGCACTCTCACATCCACCCAACTCGTCCGTCGCGCTTTCGTACCCTGTATATAAACAGACACGTACACAAACCCATACACGCACATACATTACTCCAGACACGCCACATGTACACACTCTTAATCCCAAAGTTCCACCGGTCCATTCTACGGCATACCAATAGATGTACAGTCAAACTTTCTATATCTTTCAAAACTAGTTTTCTAATCCATTTTCTTTTCTGTTGGTCGTTTGAGTCGACACAAAATAGGGTCAAACAGTGTCTGAGATGGAAGAACGCATTTTTTTTTTTTAAATGTGATGCAGAATATTTTTATTTTTAGTAAGATTCTAATGATTTCACGAGGTTAAAGCTTTTTTTAATCATCTGCTTCAGCGAAACGAATTTTTTGTGATTTTTTTTATGATACTATTATTTTTTTAGAACAATTGCCAAGCATCATAGAATGCTCATCAAAAACTATAAATCTGTTTATTTTTTATATCATTGATATAAATATTATCTCATACTCTTTTTTAGGTGGCTTAGTTCCCTTAAATTGTGAATTAGGAAATGATTACCAACTTTTTTTTAATAATCTGTTATAAATAATTAATTACTTAAATCTTGTACTGAAAAATGTGTTTCATCATTTTATTTGCAATTCTTTGTATAAGAAATAAAATATTTGACGTGAAATAAAGCTTCCTATGTTTCAGAAAAATAATTTTGAATTAAAGACCTAACTTATTTTTTAGCTAATTGCAAAAAAAAAAAAAAACATTCATGCTGAAAATGATATATTTACTGCATGCATTGTTCGATTTATAAAAAGCTCATGGAAAGTTGTACTGTACATAAGTAAAGTACGAAAAACAGCGACGGCAAAAACAGGTACACGTACCCCAAAAAGGTGGTATGCAAGCAAGCGGATTGGGTTGGATGCACATGCGCTTGCGAAAAGCTTTGGCTTGTTGAAAATGCGAGAGCCGTGTCCGCTTCTATACAATCGTATCCGTGGGGGGATAAGTGCGCGGGCGTTATCGCACGAAAACACCAGTGAGTCGAGAACTCGAGGGTGTAATCAAAAGTTTGCGAGTGAAAAGGGCGGCTTTGCGGCGCTACGAGTACCAGTAAAAGGAGCTTGTACAATTGCACTTGAAGAGAGCAAAAGCCCACGCTGATTTCAAAAGCCAAAGGGATTTCGGTATGTATCAACGAGCATATTTGATTAATCGTCTATACGAAACGCGGAGACGAACGAGAAGACTTGCTCACCTGGTGCATGGGATCGTAGCCCATTGAGCCGTCGTTGTAAGGTTGGGAACCGTAGTCACTTCCGTTTATTCCCATTCCGTACCCTGCCATGTCCTGGGGTCCTCCCGGTGGCGCCGGCGACATCATCGGCGTCGGTGTCCCCTGACTAGCGCCGCCCATACTGTACGGCGACGCTCCTGCAAAAGCTGCTGTAGAAACCATCGCGGTGCATACAAAGATCGAGGGGTAGCGCATTAACTTTCATCTACGCGAATTAAAGAAAAAACAACATCGCGGCGGTATAACGCCTGGAATTCAAAGCTAAACAAGGCCAAGTCGCTTCTAAAGTTCTAAAAGAACATGGAAGTTCGCCAAATGGAGCCAAAAAAAAAAGCACAAATTGCAAGAACTCGGAAAATCGTTTTTAAGCTCGAAGTGATATCTCAAACTATACCACGAAAAAATGTTGGTCGTCCAATGATATTTCATTCCAAATTTTCGTTAGATACTCGTGCATCAAATTTTGATACTTTTTTTTCGAAACGCCGGCGTTTTGTTAATTTTGATTTAAAAAAAAAACTTCATAGCAAGATAGCGACTTTTGTAGTAGTATCATTGGAGGATTAAAATTTTCTCACGAAACTACAACGAATTTTCCGGTTTCCCCGAGAGTCAAGAGTTTCCACAGAAGGTCGCAAGCCACTTGGTACGACGCTATCGCTCATTTTATTCCACGGTGGAGGCAGAGATTTATTGGCAGCCGCAATAACAGCGGCGTCCTGGGCTCTCGTACTCACGAGCGTCCGGTAGCTAACGGGCGCTAGCGTACAATGAGCAGTAACTCACTTGCGCAAATGATTTACAGTAATGAGAATCAGCGTCGCGACGTGATTTCCACTAGCCGCTGTGTTATCGATTTTACGCTGAGCAGTCTCTCACTCTCTCATACCTTCACCGTCGACGCGTGCGAGAACATTGGGAAGCTCAAGAACTCTCAGGGAAGGCGCTCTTTGAATTATGCTTCTTTTCTTAACCAAGTTCAAAAGGTCAAATCGGAGTCTATAAAGGCGCGGAATTTTGTCTTGTCTACCCCCAAGAGTCAATTATTGATTGTCGTGTAAATTAAGTTGATGCGCGCGAACGCCACTTACCAGCTGCCTTTTTGGCCGCGTACAAATTTGCCTCCTCCTGCGCTTTACCTATGTTTTTCTTGTAACGTATCCTCTTGTTGCCGAACCAATTGGATACCTGAATTAACGGAACGCCAATTAGATCGTTTCATTTTCTTTCGTTTCTAATTAAGTTGTTGTTCTCCAATTAAAATCCTTGGAAATAAGGGGATTTAACGAGAGCGAGGGTAGAAAGAAAAAAATGCTCACCTGGCTGACCGTGATGCCGCACTTTCGCGCGAGTTCTTCCTTCGCTTCTTCGCTGGGATAAGGATTGCTGAGGTGTGAGTAGAAGTACTCGTTCAGAATCTCCGAGGCCTGTTTGCTGAAGTTCCGTCTTTTGCGCCTGTGATTAAAATATGAATCATAAAATATCACCGTGAAAAATCTTCCAACAGTCAGCGCGAAGTCGCTACGAGAGATGATATAGCAACGACGAACCTTGCGTCGAGGAATCGACTCCTCAGGATCATCACAGCCTCGCACGTCGATTGTTTCAGCTGCATCTGAATGCTCGAAAACTTTTTGTGAATAATCTGCACCATTCTCTCGATTTCCTTGGGTGTGATAGGCCTTGTGCGACTCTGTTCCCTCAGGAGATTCATCACGTGGGTGGTAAACTCGTTGCAAGCCTGAAAAAAAGATAAAACGATGAAATACAAAGGAATATATATATTTATCATTTAGATTACAAAAATACAGCTCTCTAATCCACATATCATATAACATAATCCATCGATGAATGAACCATCTCTCGTATTCGGCAGTCTCTCAACGAGCAACTACCGGCCAGTGAATCCACGACCGTGAGAGACTAGATTTTCACCGAAAAGCCAGAATTCTCAACGTTACCAGAAAGCAACAGAGAGACAGAGGCAGTGAACGAAAAGCCCACCATCCCCAAAGTGTACGGAACGAAGAGGTCGAAAGGATGCGAAAAAAGGAGAAGCATATACGTGTCCACAGTAAAAAGACAGGGAGGGGAGGAAAGACGTGGAAAAAGGATAATGCATTATTCGTACGGTGGCTGGCGGTTTAAGGGAAGAAGAGTAGAACGAAGAGGACTCCGGTTTTCTCGTTGCCTTCGTCCGATATCAGTATTCGAGACGCGAGGCAGGCATGCCGCCACCGGGGGTAGCTTTTCCTGAGGGAAGAGTGGGCAAGCAGCAGCGGCAGCAGAGGCGACGCTGTCGGAATGGCCGGGTCTGCGGGGAGGTGCCGTCGGGGATGGTTCGCAATTTCGGAATGGATTCCACTCTGCCAGCACCCACCCCCCTCCTCCACCTCCGCCCCCCCTGGGATCTCTGTCTCGCTTTATCTCACGCTCTCTATATGACCATCCTCGTTCGTTGCTTTCGCGTTCTGCCAGGCAAGCCGGCAGAACGCTCCGAGGATAGAGAAAACCGAACCAGCAGCACGGACGCGAGGGTGGATCAGGATCGCTCCCGTCTGCTACACCCCGGGAATGGCCTTAGGGTGTGAGAACTGAGAACGAAGAGAGGAAGCGAGAAAAGGTAAGAGGGTGGATTGGATGGAAAATCCAACGGAGGTTCGCGGCCCTTCCTCCTTCACTCCTTTCTTCCATTTTCGCTGCTACTATCTTTACCTCTGGCTTTCTGCTTCCTTTCTACCGATGCCAACCCACGAATCGACCTTTTCCCACAATTTCGAACTACGACAAAATATCCACCGGACTCTTCTGTCTTATATGCCACCGTCTTACTGCTACTCCCGCTGCTGCTGATGATGCTGATGCTGGTGCAACGCAGTGCAAGTACGACGAAGAGCTTCTAAAAATAATCAGCAATTTCCGGAGTAAGGAATGCCGCTCGAGGTCTCGTTTCGAGTAACTTTCAACAAGATGGAGGAGGATTGATACGCATTACTAACGCAATTTTTATATTTAAAAAAAAACACGTAATGTCAGTCTTTACTCCGAGGAAGCTTTTTATCTTGTAATTTCAGCAGCATGGCATCTTGTAATTTCTTCTAATTCGTATATATTTTTCGTAAGACAAACAAAATGATGAAAATTTTGTTATCACTTTGAGGTAAAGATTGAATAAGTATCAGCGAGATTTCTCAGGTACATCGTGCATTAACAGTGTGTGTGTGCGACAATAAATTATTCTTCCCCGATAGCCTCGAAGCCTCTGAAATCCACGCAACGGGTGTACGTGAAATAATTCACCTCGGCCCTTATTCCCTACGGTCCCGTTATTGCGCCGTTGTTGCTTGAAACGACTGTGTGTGAGCCAGAGACGAAGGAAACGCGAGAACAGGCCTTTGCTCTCGTTCTCCCCTTCCCAATGGAGAGAGGGAGAGAGAGAGAGAGCGCAGAGACCTCACGGAAAACGCGTTAATGGCCAGCTTTATCGAGCAACTAATCCGGGCTTCGTAGACGTATAACGCGATTTCTCGCTCTCGTTTCTTTCCGTATTCCGCACGCGAATGGACACACGCAGCTTCTGCGATATATATATACACGTAAGTGTGTTAGATATAGCATCGCTGAATGGGCAGAACACATTGAGGGTGCCATGAGAAAATTAACGAGGTGAGAATGTGAGAAACCGACGACCTGTGTCTCTCATTCTTTTCGCTTCTGTGGCCAACGAAAAGATTCTCTTTCTCTCTCTCTTTTTTTTTTTAAGGAATCAGAGATTTAGCGACTTTGCGCAGAAGCAGAGGCGGTTGAAAAAAGAAAAAAAAAACCTGTGGGGCTCAATTGCAATTAATGCGAGAGTTAAGACGAGGATATATACAACGGGGTAAACGGGCACCTGAGGAAACCCATAGATCCGTCGGTTTAAAGCCCCGTTCACGACGGAACGAGGAATCTACGGGCGTTTCGCGTACTACATAGGTACACGAGCAATGCTGGTGGCAAATGCCGCTCCGGAAAGCCAAGCGGGGGCGTGTTTACAGCGGGAAAACATCGAGACCGCACGACACGCGGTTAAAATATGAGGCTTAGAGACGGGCGTGGCGGTTCTAAACACGCATCTTTTCAAGCGATCTTTTCTCTAAAATGAGAAAAGGCTTGACAAGGTATAAAAAGCTGGTGGAACTCGTTCACTATCTTTTTTCTCAAATCAGGAATGGTATTCCTCGATCTTGGCAGTTGAGATTGCCGATTGTGAGCCAGGTATTTATTTATGAAAAAGCCCGAGTATTCCGTGGGTATTTGAAACTCTCAGGGAGCTCAGTTTCGAGAGACACCCGTTACGTGACTCTCCAGAACGTATCTGCACTGCAGCTCTTTCCCCGTTCCTCTGTGTCTCTCTATCTCCGCATACAGAACAGACACACCGAGAGACTCCGTCAACCTCTCACACATGCAGACCACCACCAACACGTAGAGACGAGAAAACAGCGTCACGCGATATCGGTTCCGCGAGCGGTGCGGTACAAAGACGTGCCTCGCTCGAAAATCTCTCCCCTCTCACGCTTTGAATCTGCAAGGTGGCGCGCACACACAATCGTTCCGAAATCGTTGGTGAATCACCGCGTGGCACACGTCAGGCTAATATGTTTCGTTTTATAACGAGGGGAAACTTGGGACAAATAACGGAAGCCGGATAGACGCTAAAATGAGGAGAGAAAATGAAAAGATCTCGAATTTGAGATGGAAAAGTGGAAAAAAAGCTCGCCAATTTTTGTTTTTTTTTTTTACAAGAACGATGCAACGTTTATGATTGATATTAAACCTGGACGAGGTTAATAGAATTCAGATTTTGTAAAACTTTGAAATCTTCAAAAGATCAAAAGAAAGTTTGTCAATTCTCCACAAATCGTATTTTATTTATAGAATTTTCATTTGAATTTATTTCTAATTAAAAGTATTCAGTTTCGATAAAATAGTCAACATTTTACTTGAATGTTATAAGAAGAATCGATGGAAAATTTAAAAAAATTCAGTCCGCACAATGTTTATTTGGCTCGCTAACCATTTTTCACAGAGTGTGACCAGAAAGAAATTCGTTTAGTTTCCGAGTGCTGCCGAGAAAGCCGTCGAGCACGTACAAAGAAAGGTGGAAATCAGCGGAGCTTGTGTGTCACGTAAGATTTTTCACGAAAGGGAAACGAGAAGGGTTATATGGCACGCGAGATTCTCGCCCAGCATACACATAATACTTTGTGTTCTATGTGTTACCCCTGCGTGGATAGGTAGTATATATACGCGGCACGTGGTAGGGTTCTCGAACACGCGAGATTTTACTTAAGAAAACAGCGGAGAGACCGCTTTCATTAGCACGCAAATCGTCGCAGTCGGTGCAACGCGAGCTCTCGTGCGGTCATTGCCGCCCCGCCAAAACTGCCTTCTCTTATCAGCAACCCTCTCAAGTTTTACCTGAAAAAAAAGTTGTTATTTCTTGAAAGGCAAGCCAAATAATTGTCAAAAGAAACACAACAGAGAAGATACTTGCGATAGATAATACGGTGAAGTACTGGATATTTACCTGCTCGTATTTTTCCAACTCTTGATGATAGATCTGCCTGATCTGAGCGAGCTTGGCACGGTAGTCGGAGTGTTCGATTGCGTTGTCCGGTTGTCCAGGCGGTCCTGCCGCCGATGCAGCCGAAGCCGAAGCCGCTGCACCTGCACCACCTCCTTTTTCGGGTCCCGCTACACCTTCGGCAATTAGCATGTTGTCCAGTCTCATCAGTTGTGGATCTGGTGGCTCTTCTTCCTGAGTGTTGCGCAGCGAAAGGACTGCAATAACATAAGAAAAAACAAAGACATGAAAATTTAGCAGACGAATGAAATATTAGCGAATGGCGTTTGATCGAATCTCGTAAAAGAAGAAGAAAAAAAAAAGCATCTTTGGAGATTGTAAAGATCTGAAGTCGTAGAGCGAAGGCGATATCGAGGAATCGAATAGTAAAGAAACGCGTACCGTCACCGCAAGAAAACACGTACGTTGAATCATAAAAGAATCAATTTCACTGCAAGCAGCCTCTTTCCTTCGTTCTCTTTCACTTTTTTCATTGCCTCCCCCCCCCGTCTTTACGGACCCTGTTTCTTGTCGCTCTTCCTTCTTTTCTCTCATTCCTTCTCTCTATCTATCGCTACTCTAACTCAACAGCTCTTTCTATCCTAAAGAGTGCTACCGCGTTGGTGCTTTGGCTCGATGCTCGCTGCCCTCAACGTTAGGTACATACTATAGTCTAGAAGTACGCAGTGGTTTAGAGTGGGTGGTACGCTCTCTTCTCGCGGGCGTAACAGCGGCTTTTATTGTACTTTTACGGCGCGTGATGGAGCTGGACGACCCATAAAACCGAGGGTGAGTCTCCGGCGCGTCTTCGAACCTCTGCGGGATATGCCCTCGCGTCATTCTCTTCAGCCCTCTGGCTATGTCTTCGTCTTCTCTGACGATTCTTGGTGCAACACAGTTCAAACAGTGAGATGTCCTCAACGTGAGGTCGCATCATTTTCTCACGTAGTTTCAAGCTTTTTTTCCTTTTTTTTTTTAGAATTCTGAATCTGTTTGTCAATATTCACAGACAATTTTTAATCAAAAGATTGTACAGCAGAGAAGAGATTTCTTTGCTCTACAATCATCATTTGTTGGTGAATAATGATCCTCCACATTTGTGTCAATTATCTAAATTGTTTTAATAACTTCTAACATGTTTTATAAATTTATTACAACGTTCAATGTCAACACGAATACTTTTTTTCTTTTTTTCTTTTAATTTTAGGTATCGCTCAATATCGCGGCAACGAAATCTCACACCTGAGACCAATTTTCCGAGTTTCTTATCTCGAATTCCAGAGTTATTACAGCAAGTATCCGGTGTTATCTACCTTTACACAAACATTGCCGCGGACAATAGGGCAAGCTTTTCAGCGTCGGCCTAACCCAAATCCCAAGCGATTTTACGATAGGACGTTGAAGGGGGCAATTGAGTTTCTGAGTGAGAAAATCGCGGCGTACTTTGGAGATCGGAGAAATTCCACCGAGTCACAGGGGAGAGCAATGAGAGTCAAGGTCACGAACGAAAAGGGGTGAGAAACGGAGAGCAACCCCCGCTAAGGGGAGAAAATCGCGAGAGGTCGTACGCAAAAGTGCGAAAACTTTCTTTTTTTTTCTTTTTTTGCTTCAAGAACCGCAAGAGAGCGTGAAACGTATGCGCGTCACTAATGCATTTATACGAAGTGCGACAATTAGCAAGGGTGCGCGAGAGAGGAAGAAACGAGTGGAGGCGAAAAGAAGGGGTTCAAGTTGGACTGCACCCGAGGGATCGTCACGGTTAGAAGAGGTTAAAAGGGGGAGAGGGAGGGAGTAAAAGAGAGGAGAGTAAAATATATTCTTTAGCTACGTGGCTCCAAAGAATATTTTAAAGTTTCATCACCTGTTACACCCTGACGTCTCTTAAATAATTTGCCCTAATAATAATTAATAGAAACTTTGGAATAATTGGGATAATAAAAATTCTCCGACGCGAATGAGTTGTAAACGACAATTCTGCTTATATAGAAGGACTACCTTTTTTTTTTTTTTTTCTTTTCTTTTTCTCTTCACTCTGTAGTGTTCTGTTTTTCTACACCTGGTGCAAAGTGGTGAACGTGAAAAGCGACTCTACAGGGAAAACAGCATCCAGACATTATATAAAAGTTGACTCTGAACGTCGGCCCCGTACACAGTTGAGAGCATGGACCACTCGGTCGTCGGCTACTCTCGGGAAAAGAACTTTCAGCGAGCTCTTTGCAGGTGTCGTAATTAAAAATGAAAAACACCCGTGCACGGAGCAACGCAGAGACACGAAACGGTCACGATGCTCACACCTCTCTATTTCTCTCTGTCTTCCTCTCGGCTCCACGTTCAACCGGCGAACGACGTTACTGGACAAAAATAAAACCGCTGTCTTTTATGGCCGTTTATGCCAACGAAAGAACACCAGTGGAAGGCCCTGGGAAGTGGGATGCCAGACGAGAAAATTCAGTGGGTGCCGAGTCGTTAAAAGGAGACCTTACGGAAAGTCCGGAAAGGGTGGAATGTTTTAGAATTCAAGGGATAAAGGAAAGAAATTTGCATTTTCGAATATAAACAAATTTCAAATACCGCTTTTATTTATTTTTTTTTGCAAATTCTACCCTGAACTGTAAATCGTGAAAATAATATTCTGTTACAACTATATTTACTTTCATTTTGAGTGTAAATACTATATTCAAAAATATTACAACTATTTTTATAATTTTAATTATCTAGAAATTAATTGTCAAAACGAAACATTCTTGAAGCACGAAATTGTGATTCAAATCCTGAGAATATAAGTTTACAAAATGTTTCTTTTTATTTTCCACAGAAAAAATGCAATCTAACAAAAATACCTGTCGTTTAAAGTTTTGAAACCAACGGCTAAATCGCTACCAAAGCGAAGCAGGAAAAAAAGATCTTTTCATTCTCAATAAGTCAATAGTTTCAATAAGGTAGGAATGACGTCTCTCCAAGGGAATGGCCTTAAGGGAATGAACTGGAGCCGAGTAAAACGAGGCAACGACATCGATATGGGCCGACGTAACGAATCGAGGAAGATGAGACAGTTCGTTTGGGGTGGAATTTCGCATTCGCCCTGCTTAACGCCCAATAATCCGGCCATTAGGCCATAAGGGCGGTTCTCCAGTTGGGGAGGGGGTGTCACAGCTACAGGGGTGTGCTTCTGGCGCTTGCTGCTCTCTGGAACGTGGTGTGCAGCAGCAAGAGACAGAGAGAGAGAGAGAGAGCGGCAGCATCAGCCACGGAGTGGCGTACAGCCTCTCCCGGGGGGTCCTTACAAGCGCGTAAACTCAGTTTTACTGGCACTTAACATTTTACGACACAGACGGTCTGCCCGACGACGAACGCTCGCGCGTGCTAGCTCTTTACCTCGTGGAAACCACACGGACAAGAGAACCTGGTACGCCGAGTTAATACACAGCTCACACAATTTTATGCACGAATTTCAACGTGTCTGTGTCCTCTGTGTATATATTAGGCACGAAAATCGTGGAACGTTTCTTGCTGCTACAAGTGTTTGTATGCACTTTCCACTCTCATCGTCTTCCTTGCAACTGTGCCGAACTGCATTTAATTTGACACCCCATTGCCGGATAATTTTCGATTGCTCTTCCACGGTGGAACGACGGTATCTGCAAAAGTTTATGAAATTTTAGTGCGGGCATATTAATGTTCGAACGAATACATTAAGTTTATATTATTGTTACTTCCTTCTCTGACATTTCCTATTATATCAATGCTATTTCGAATATTGTAATGCATTTCACTAGCATAATCCAATAACTGTGTACCTCCCGGTGTCTATAAAATTAGGCGTTACAACACTTTGAACTGGTATGCGCAACAGTTCGCGGTTCACTGTAGTGTTATGGCTAATAATCGTTGTTATTATACTTAATTTTATTGGGGATATTAAACGGTGTAAATTGCAGCAATGAAATTCACGGATTTTAATCACACCGGAAAAGCATCAATGTCACATGGTTTATGAAATTGGGAAGAAGGTCCTAACGGTCGGTCAATTGATTCAGAATTAAAACTTCATTCGGATGCTCGAATCGACTGCAATGAAGTTTTTGTGGAAATTCTTTTGGAGGTGTTATGAAATTTTCAAAAATTTTGCTTTAGTATAATTATCAGATCGTGTCAAATAACAGCAATACTGAAATTCTACAAGTTTCAGGAGATTCAAGATTTAACAAATGTTCATTAATGATAATGCGTTTATTTTATTACTTTGTTTTGTTAGTAAAAAAAATCTTATAAAAATTCTTGTGCACGTAATCCTACAGAAAGCGATTAATATTGGAAAGTAAAAAATATAATTATTCCTCAATTTTGAGGAATTTCGGAGTAACTACTAAACCCTAATTAATAACTGCCAATCTAAAGAATTATAATTAAGAAAAGTATTTACGTAGAAAAATATTTTTAAGCATCAATTAAAAAGTATCCCAGAATTGATAGAAACGACAAAAAATATTAATAGCCAAACAATGTATATTCTCTCACAATTGAACACGTCTTCCGCAGACATCCTCGAGGGAATAATTGAGAATTATTGTGCCACAATTGTGAAATTACTCAGCGATTCCATTCCCTTTGCCTTAATCGTTTTGAAATATTCACAGAGGATCAACTTGTATGTACATCGAGGCACCAGTGGTATATAATTCGTATCGACGAGACAGAAGTCGAGTACATGAGAACTCGAGAGAGGGATGCTGCAGCAGAGCAGAGCAGACGGCGGTGGACGCTCGGTTCGTCGTATTGATCTAAACGGGAACCGTGAGAGCAATTAAGATAAAGGACGGTAACAAAGGGTTGTCGGCTGTCGGGGAGGTTTTCAGTGGTGGAAAACAGGGAGAGACGCGAGAGAGTGCCGAGTGAAAGAGAGACGGTATAACAGAGAGGGAGAGAAGTTATTTCGTCTCTACTATAAAGTGAGAAGGGAGGGAACGAAAGCAGATAACATGGTAAAGTGCAAGAGTAGGATAAAACGAAGCGGCGATGCTTTATTATAAAAAAAAATAAAAAAATAAAGAAAAAAAAATGTAAAAAAAAAAATGGGAGAACGAGCAAGCGAAAAAAGGGTCAGAAAATTCCGGAACATTAATCACGAAGAGTTCAACCCCTTCTCCTACACCTCTGCCACCCTCTCTCTTTCTCTCTCTCTCTCTCTCTCTTAGAACTCGCTACCGGTAAATTGGAAAGTTTTGCAGAGTTAACTTTTGCATTATTAACAATGCCTGCGGCGTTACTATATCCCGAGAGCAGCTACAAAGTTGAGCTTCTCTATCTCATCCACTCGCGACCTCTTCCCTCTACCTTCTCTAAACCCTTTTATCTTTCATCCCTCGTCTAGCCTGCCTCGCGCAGTTGTCCTGAACTTTGCATATTCCATACTATATTTATATAATACTTCTGGACAGAATTGTGTGTGTTTTTTTTTTTTTTTTTTTTTATTGTCAATCTACGCTACTTCTTTATCTCTATAGACACAGACAGTGAGGTGGAGAATGAATGGTAAAGCGTTATTTTCTTTTTCTTTCTTTGTATTTTCACAGAGCGAGATATTAGAGTGCCGGGGCAGAGTTGTGAATGTTATCTGATTGGAAGTTTTCCAACGTATACTGGTGTCATTTTTATTTCGAGCATTTTTAATGGAATAGTATTGAATTTTTTTTTTATATTTAATTATTAATAATATTATGTGTAATAATATTAATAATAATATTTTTAATATTTTATTATTAATAATTTATGTGCAGAAATAAAAAAAAAAGACAATGCAGAGCAGCAAAGAGTTACAATTGTTATAAGATTATTTTTTGAATTACAATATATTCATTATTATTTTATAAATTTCATATTAATAAATACTACGAATCATCGCGTGACATTAAAAATATTTTTCATGTACTGAGCTATGAGCTGAATATTTTTTTTTTTCATTTTGAATGCAAGAAAAAAATGTATACAATTTTTTTTCCTTTTTTTTTTTGCTAAAGGCTCGAAAAAAAAAAATACAAGCCAGGGTGGGAAGGTAAATCCTTCACGAGTAAAAGCGCGTCCATGATTCGGGGGTTCTTGGAGATCCCGGGGGAAGCCGTCGAGGATATCGACACCCCGGCAATAATGATATCCACGGAGAAAGCACATGGTGGCCCTCTCTCCCTGATTTACGAGGACGTTGGTACTATGTCACAACGATCTCTCCCCTCCATTCTCGGGTTGTCGTTTCAGGGCACTTTTTCTCAATTCTACGGAGGCAGGTTCTTGCCTTCTAACCAGGAAAGAAAGTGTAGCAAAAGAGGAAGATGAACGGCTATGACGTCACGAAACTAGATTTCGTTTAAGCATTAATGTGAAGCTATGTCGATGAAACGGAGTGTTTTGAATATTGGAAATTATTTGTACTTGAAAATTAAAAAACAGTGAAATATCGATTGTTCATTTGAGGTGAATAATTTCGTGTATATATTTTAAATCTATTATTTTTCTGGATTTTACTTGAAACAATAATTCATTATTTAATACAATAATTAAATAGAAGTACAAAAAATTGGGCCATTGAGTTTTTTATATCAGATGATGAAATATGACTTCATTCTTTCAGATGAAATTTATTCGTTCTTTTTCTTTCTTTTTTTTTTATTAACGAAAACGTAATCCAATTCTGATTCACTGGTTATAGAGGAGACACCATTGAAATGCAAAAGTAAATCCCAGAAGGAATTCGACGTGTATATATATATATATATATCTCGAATCGACGAATATAATTCCAAGAAAACGAAGGTGAAGCCTAGAATTGCTCCCACGGGTGAGGTGGAAAGAAGCTGATCAAGAAGGAAAAGTAGACTGGGTGGAAAGGCAAAAGTCCCTTCGCTGGCGGCTATCTGATTCCATCTAGTCCGGATATTTCGTCGAGATCAGCCGCGAGAAAAAGAAGAACTGTGTCTGTGAGCTTTTTTTTTCTTCTTTTGTGTCCCTGATAGCGTAAATCACGAGTAGAGTCTTGAAAACTGGGCGAAATGTGTACAGGAGAAGAGAGTGTATGGGGCAGTTCCTGTACCGGCTGTTCAGAACTGCCCCCGTGGCCGGCATTCGCCGGGGGATGGATATGGAGTATACATATACAGTATGAAAAATGCTACTGTAGAATGTCCTAAGACTCAAGCGAATAACCGAGATTCCTTACGACGATATATGTCCCTGAAGCTCAGAGACCTTTTCCAGAATCTCGTATGGTTAACTCTCAAATCAATGAATGGTCAAGCTGCACACGGAGACTTCTACTTTAATAAGTACAAGATTAATAATTTAATATTGTATTTTTAAACGAATGTGTAATGTGAAAGTTTTATCGGGTAGCTTAGAAATAATGAAGAATAATGAATAATCAAAATAATAAAGAAAATTAATTTTATTATCACCACGTTGATTATTATTATTATTATTATTATTATAATTATTTGCTTTTATTGAATGAGATATTTTTGACTGAAACCTTTTGCTGGCTATTTCGTCACAGGATAAATTGAGGTGTTTCCAGAAAAAAGGGAGGGAGTTTCAAAAACATAAATCGGTTAATTTTCGCACGGAGTGAAGTTAAAATAGCACAATAGACTAAGAAAGAGGAGAGTTAAAAGGGAAGAAGTAGGAAGAAGGGTCGCGATGAGGGAGTAGAGAATCGTAAGCAATCAGTCACGGAGTTAATCCGGGGTATATGCAACAGCCCCCGAGGACTACTCGGGGCGATTGGTATCGCGTAAATATTCGTGAGGGTTGAATCAGCCCGAGGATTTCGAGAGGGGAAAGTCAGTGCCACTGAAACTTTAGGCGCATCACCATCATCCCCCTCGGAGATGGAAACACACGACACGGACACTTTCGCAACCGCGTCGCATCAGTTTCTCTCTTGCTCCTTCGCAACATATACATATATATGTACATATATATATATATGTATAAAAATATATATAGAACTTGTGCCTCTGGCTGCTCTCCCGCTAGCGAATAAAATTTTACGGCGGTGAAATCGCCCAATAATTGTTACGGCTCGCTTTGATCGCGTAAAACACGTCGTAAATGTCAAAGGGCCCTTCTCCTAGCCACTGTACACTGACTCTCTTGTCTCTGTAGTATATTATACGTTCTTACTCTGTGTGTGTGCTCTCTGTCGGCACCAGGGGGGCCAGGAGTGGGCAGGGGGGGGACAGGGGGGCGGGGGCTGGTCGCTTACGGAATTACGTGTGATGAACCGAGCCCCCGCATTACGTCGCATTATCGAGAGAATGTCGGCGCAACCGCCGTATACGATATCTTCCACTTGCCTTCACGGCACCTCTCACAACCTAAACCCTTTGCTATTATTGCGGGGATAATAATTCACAGGCGCTCGCAAGTTTATGCGAGGCGTTTTGACTGCAGTCGTTTGGATATTAGCTTGGAATGATTTTTGGGGTGGTGGAGATTTTATCTCTGCTTCAGTACTTATGTCATTTTATTTATTTATTATTTTTTTTTTTAGTCTTGACTTTCCAAGAGGCAAAGAAAACAGGTGCGTTTAATGGTGATCGGCTGATTTGAGAACGATTTCTTTGGCCGGAGAACACGTTCACGAATAGGACACAATTTTTTTTTTTTTTTTAAGCGAATTTTTATTTAAAAAAAAAGACGTTTTCCAGAATTTTTGCAGATTTTGAAAACATGTTCGATAATTTATTGTTTGTCGTCTGTTGAAAATTGCAGTTTATTTGGTGAGACTTTACGTGAGTTGGAGGATAATGAATTTTTTTTTCGAAAAACATTGAAAATCTTGTCGATTCACTCCAAATTCAATAACTTTATTTGTAACGAAATTATTCAGCTCGATGGCTACAAAATTTGTGAAAGGTAGAGACGTTTTTCGAAATATTCGAAATTGAATTAAAAATAAAATTACTTTTGAATTTTTTTTTTAAATGATCACAATCATCTACCCAACGTGTGTGCAAAATTTCAATTCGATTGATAAAGGATTCTTTAGGTATCCAAGTTTGAATTTTCCATCCTAGCCACACACATACACACACACACACACATTTTTTCTGAACCATTTTTCTCGACGTTCTGGACCATTCCGAGTGTCCTGACACAAAAATCTGGAAGAAAAAAAAACGTGTAAAAATTTGTTTCTCTTTTTCAATTAGTGCTTTTCAGTCCTACGTGAATGACATCAAAAAAATGCGGACCCAATCGGAAGGGTCAAAGGTCAGACCCAGATCGAAACCAGGTGGAATGTCTCTTATACTTCCATGAAACTTCACAGTTGGCTTAGTTGCAACTTTAACAGGAGTGGCAGGTTGAGTGCCACTGGAGTTATACCAGTATCGGTAGAACGGAGCAGGACCACCTCTATACATATATGCTTTCCACTAGGCAGCTCGATCCCCCGCGCTCGAGGTCCTGATCCTTAAACTTCTCAGCAGCAGCAGCAGCAGCAGCAGCAGCGAAGCTCGAAGCATAGCAGCCAGTCAGCGAAAGCAGGGATAGTTCAGCGAGTACGTGAGCTCGCGGGGTTTCTCGTTCCTCGGTATGTTTTGCGAACGAGCGAGAGAGATAAAATCCGGAGGATGAACGAGAGAGCGAGAGAGAGAGAAGCTGCTGTGTGCACAGAACGGAGAGCACGAGAGAACGTAGGATGCGGGGCTCTTTTAATGAAACGCGAATGTTAGAATGACAGGAATGCTGCAAAATGGTCCGGGCGTGCTAGTAGCTCCTCTCTCGCCTTGCCTGATGCATACGCTATATATACATACGTACATATATAAAGATATATATGTGTGTATGTATGTGTATACACTCTCTGTACTGTACGTACCGCGAGTACGGGTGTTGGTTAAACTACGACGACGTGCACATCGCGTACTCTCGTCGTCTTTCACCCGCACATACACCAGCTGCACAATCATGTGTTTCTGTGTGTGTGTGTGTAGGTGAAAAGTGCGAGGCGTACCGACGTTCCTGACGTACTCGAGCGAGAGAAAGGGATAGAGGAAACCGCTCTCTGCAGCTTCGAGAGTCTCACCGTAGCAAATTAAGTCTCCACGACTCGACTGTAGCTGCTTTATTCACGCTCGTTTCTTTTTTTTTTCTCTCTCTCTTTCTTCAATTCTCCGAGAATGTGGGGGCCAACAAAGAAAACGAAATTTTGTATAGAATGCGGAGAATTAAAGCTATGAATGACAGGGTCTTTTTAATCAAATCTTGAACGAAGTTTCAAGTGTTATCTTCGTGAAAACATTGATTCGCAGCAGGAAATGGAATATTCCACTGTGATGGAAAATCAGTTGTAGACTAGAAAATAGATAAACATTTTTTTTTGTAAATCGACAATTTTAACAACATAATTTTGAAAGGAAAATAGATACTAGAGACGTATTTAAAAAGTTTTTTTTCAGACCTAGTGTAATAGTGGAAAGTATCGGTTTTTTTTCCTTGATTTTATCTTGAGCTTTTTTTTATACTGTTGTTATCACTGAAAGGAAAACCTGTGATTTTTATTAGATTTATATTTTGCACCGCTCTTGCAATTTACTAAAAATTGTAAATTAAATTAAAAACATTATTTCGACATAAATAGTATGGCTACCTCACTTAGTCATGTAACCCTGCTACTATTTTCGATGCGAAGCAGCTGTTAATTATTATTCGTATAAATTTGTCCTTTTTTTAAGTTTCCTCTGTGATGAATATTTTAATTGCATTTTCAAAAATAACCGACACCCTCCCAAGTATTTATGAATCTATCAAGAAAGTCGTTGTAACTTTTAATGAATGAACTTTTGCACAAAAAAAAAATGATTTCCAAGACCAATGAATCTTCAGCTACGAGTAATATTTTTCCACGCTTTTGCCACAGAAATATTTTTTATGGCATATTAAAATATTTCATTTTTTTTGTTTTCGTTTTTTCTATTTTTAACAGCCCTTTGTCGAGCATTTCGCAGGATACACAAAGGACCGAAAATAGAGATAACGATGAAGGACAGGAGAGGAATTACTATAGAAAAAGTGGTTGGTTGCTGGACGCAACATGCTACAGGAAGTGAAGAAGAAGAAGAAGAAGAAAGAGGAGAGGAGCTGGAAGGGTGGAGTATTAATAAAACGTTCCGGGCGCGAGGACGAGGGAAAAATAAATTCTTATTGCCTGGCGAGTCCGGTATTTCCGCAATATACGGCGCAGGTGTACCGAATGTTATCCCCGAACCCCGCATCTCTCGTCCAACCCCTATACCCTATAGAGGGGATATATAATACACTATTCCATAGGACGTACAGGGGACGAGGACGGTCCACACACAGTGCTTCCCGTCCCGTCCTTGTGGAGAAAACCACCCCCGCGTATTGCTCCTCACGCACCCTCAGGAACGTACATTTATGCACTCTCGCCCTGTCCTATACCTACTTCCGAGGGAATAAAATCCT
Organism: Perithous albicinctus; assembly: GCA_964016905.1. Taxonomy (NCBI): domain Eukaryota; kingdom Metazoa; phylum Arthropoda; class Insecta; order Hymenoptera; family Ichneumonidae; genus Perithous; species Perithous albicinctus. The sequence goes on from OZ024699.1 coordinate 16,548,179, forward strand.
GGAGCGAATAGGAATAATGAAAATAATAAATCGCAGTGAGTTTCATCAATAGAGACGGCTATATGGAGATTTGGTCTTTTCGAGCGGGATTAAATTTCTGTTTATTGATATTTAATTAATTAATCGATTTATCAATTTGTCTTCAAATCATTTTAATTCAATAAAGTTAACATAATTATTTACTTCAAATTTCATATTTAATATTAAGAATTCCATTTCTGTAGCTGCTTGATTAGAGAATTTTTTTGTAAGAAAAAAATTATTTAAGAAATTTCCGATAATTATTTTGGCTTCGATAAAACCAAACGTGTCTAATAAGGGTGAATTCATTTTAAGTAAATATTCATGATTTTTTTTATAAATAATCTGGTATTTTATTCACTGTCAGTAGAAGTAAGTTTTTACGAAAGAATTAATCAAATTAAATATTAAGAATTCTATTTCTGTAGCTGCTTGATTAGAGAATTTTTTTGTAAGAAAAAAATTATTTAAGAAATTTCCGATAATTATTTTGGCTTCGATAAAACCAAACGTGTCTAATAAGGGTGAATTCGTTTTGAGTAAATATTCATGATTTTCTGATAAACCAATAATCTGGCATTTTATTCACTGTCAGTTGAAATAAGTTTTTACGAAAGAATTAATCTACAATATATTTCATATGAATATAAATTTAAATTTAATTCAATAAAGATGTAACAACGTGAAAAGCTATTAACCCGAGATTGCCTATATTTACATTCGGAAATGCTAAATTGAATGAGTGAAATGTAAAGACAACCACTTTCGCGAAAGATATAGCTTGAGGCACGCTATTGATTACATGGTTCCATTTCATTCTCTTATTTGCTGTGTGGCTAGTGTATCATCTTATGCTATGCAATTTACTGTAAGTGACCGCCAATTTCATAACATTACTGTAGTTGGAATCTAAGACGTGTGAATTGACGGCAGTTGACTTCGGTCTCTATAATAAAGGAATACATTGACTTTTTTTCTTTCTTTCTTTTTTTTTTTTCTCTCTCACAAATTTCAACCCAGTCAAATCTATTTTTTCATCTTTTCCTTTTGGCATCGAAGAAGTAACAAAAAATATATTCAGCGAATCGTTTATTTCACAAAAGTGCATTCAGCATAATTTTTTATGATTGCAGAGATAATTAATTACTGTTACTAAATTTTCTACTCAACAATTTTCATACAGAACTGAACAACTTAATATATTTATTTATATCAAATTAATCCTTTCCTCTCTGTTCACCCATTTTATTATCCAATATAAAAAACATTTTTCCACTTGCAAATATTATTTGAAAAACATCAAAAAAAATTAATTACTTCACAAAGGTGCTCAAAAATTTGTAAATAAATGTAAAAAAATTAATTAAAAATTATTGGCAACAGAAGATTGTCTGCCTTTCCGTGTTTCATCGTCCAAAAAATGCCGGTCTTTAAAGATGAGAGAAGACAAAAAGCATATTTGCCGGTACAAGCCAGCGAAAGGAAGGACCAAGAGGAATATCAGCCATGAGGAGTCAATTTTTTTCTCTTTCACGACGGAGGATCATCGGCCAATCGGTGGATAGTATGGCGAGGCATGCGGGTGTAGATCGTTTGGCGCGTTGCCCTTTACCTTCTATCCTCCGACGTCGACGTCGTCCACGTCGATTCGATACGTCTGGCGGAAAACGTGTTCTCTCTCTCTCTCTCTCTCTCCCTTTCTCTATATCTACGACCCCTCAGCGCGAGTTGCGCGGGGGGGTGAGTCCGCGTGCGCGCGTGAGCACGCCAGCATGAGGGGTGTCGAGGGGGTGGACTCGACTAGCTTGGCTGCTGGCGGATACTAGCTCTGTATACCCCCACCCCCCCTTCTCCCCCGCGTCCATCCATCCACCCACAGCCGAGGGACGAGGGTGGGTGGAGGAGGCAACGTGGCGTATTGATCGAGTGGCTCCCGCCACTGTGCACAGAGAACTTCCACCATACAGACAAACTTCTCTCTCACCCGGTATAAGCTAGCCCGGTATATCCCGCCGCCGCCACGTTTCTCTCTTCTTACCCGTCTTTATGTCTGTTTACGTTTTCCACCCTTTTTCGATTTTCCTTCTTCTCCACGATTTTTTTTCCACACTCTTTCGACATGCCAATACAACATTATTTTTGGATTTTTGAGGCCCATTCTTTTTTTATAATGCTGAATGAATGATAAGCTCTGTAAATTCTTTGGCAGTGATAAACTTGGAGAAAAGCAATGATTAAAGATTAAAGAGTTCGACTTTTGAGATTTTTGTCAAAAATATTTGAACGTTAGTAGAAGAGTTTTTTTTTTGTACGAAGAACGTTGGATTTTAACTTCGGACTCACTTTATTTGTTTATTTATTTTGCAAATACTTTGATTTTTTTTTAAATTTTATTCCATATTGGTTGTAAAATGTATAAAGATTTTATTAGAAATAAAATAAAATGCTCGTATGTAGATGTCGTTTAGAAATGCCATTAAAAAAATAATAATGGGTGATGTAAAAAAATCATGGCCTGTTACTTTGTCCATTATTTTTCTTTTAATAGCAGTTTCAAAGAAATTTATGTGGAAAACAATGCGTTTTTTTATTTTGCTTTTAAAATAATATTTTCTGATTTTTGGGATACACAGTTATTTTATTCCTGGAACTTAGAAAGCCGAAATAATTCGTCAACTCAATACGACGCGGCTAGCCCGATGACCAAGTTTCACTTGAAATGCCCCATATAATGACGCAGTCAAATTGGTACAATTCAATAATTGCGTGACCGATAAATTCGTACGTTAAATATTATTGATTTTTTAACACAATTTTAACGAAAATTCAAACAAAACAGACTAATTAAATTTAAAAATATTTGACTTTTCCCCTAAAATCAATAAATATCTCAAAAACAATTTCTATGCCAAGCAAACTATGGGAACTTGCTGAGCCGATGATGCTACTACAGTACAGATAAGACGCAGTCCGTATCATTGGAGACAACGAGAGGCCCGGATAAGGTTTTGTATATTTCACGAGGACGAAAACGTAAAAAGGGCGAGAGAGAAAGAGAGGAAGAGAGCTCGAGGATCGCCACCGGCAAAGGTCTCCTCTACTCTAACACTCGTTTCATTTTTCGACGGTGCGACACCCGCGGGACTCGTTACTGCATCTCACTCGTTCATTCGTCTATATATATATATGTAGTTCTATGTCTTCGCACGAATGTTAGACGTATCCTCCCGCATGACACTGGTCCTGCTACGAAAGGACAGAGCGCGAAGGAACCGAAGGTGTCTCCGCATTCTTTCGCCCCGAAGTGACGAAAAAAAAAAGAGCATGAAAAAAAAAAATAAGCACTATGTTCTCATTTCTTGCTATTCGAGTCTTTCACTGCCATCTAATGAGAAGTTGAGTCCCTCGAGAGAGAGAGAAAAGGAACGCCAGTCCGTCGAGAGCCATTCTGCGAAAGTGCACCAACTTTCGCTAAGAACAAAAAAAAAAAAACTCTTCTCGTATTGCTGTACTGATTGAAAATAATGAATCGATTATTCTATCATTTTGATCACTCGACCCGAGGTATTTAAAAAAAAAAGAATCAATTCATGAAACTCTTCTTCTTCTTTTCTGATCTGTTTTCTTTTCCTGATGTCACTTGTTCTTAGAAAAGACTTTCCAAATGTGATATTATAGTGAACAGTACTAGAAACTCGACTATGGGGTCATTTTAAAAAATCGTCTGAAAAGTAGAACGCTGCAAATTGCTTCTACATTATTTTGTATTTTTGCCACGATTTTTATTTTAACTCATGATTTTTGAGAAATTTTTCAGAAGTTACTATTTTTTCTCATCTTTTTTTCATTTTCTTTTTGTTGAAGAAAGCCCGACAAAACGAAGAAATCGCCGGTAGATACTTCGGCTTGTTTATCAAAAATGTTCATTTTCCAAAAAAAGTTTTCCAGAATTTTTTTCAGATTTCTAATTCATTAAAAATGTGTAGAATTTTTTTTTTTTTTTTAATGAGTGCTTTTTAAAATTATGTCAATCATATAAAAAATTGCAAACCCAGATCGAAACCAGATGGAATACAGATATCATTTCCTAAACCAATTTTCTAGTCGTTTTCGACCATCCCGAGTGTCCCAAAATCAAAATCTGAGCAACCAAAAATTTGTCACGAAAACGAAGCTTCCATGTGGAAGCAAATAATGAGATGTTTACAAGACTGTTGAAAATTTTCGACTCATTCTTCGAGGTTCGACTTGTTAGATAGATCCGGGATGCAGGAAGAAGGAGCCCCGGGCAGGAGCAATGGTGGACCAAGTGACGCCATCGTCCTCGGCGCCGGAGACGGGTTCGGCCGAGAACGACGTCGAGGACGCGAGACGGGCGTTCGATATAAAAGACTGAGAAAAAGCTGGGTGGACGTGCGGGAAAAATCGTGGAGCGTCTAGCGCAGTGTCAAAACTCGTTTTGTTTCCACGTTTCTCTTTCTCCCTGCACTCAGTTTTTCCTCATCTTACGTTCGCGTAGCAAACATTCGCAATTGGTTGAACAAGAAAATCATAAATCTTGGGTTATAACGTCGGTACTCTCAATCCAGATATAACTTTTGAATGATATACAGGTATAAAGATCCGAGGAAATAGTTCGACGATGTTTCGTGGTATAATACTTGCGAGTTGTGAAGAGAAAAAGAAGTGAGATATAAGCGAGCAACACGAGGGACACGAACGAAGAGACGATGAGTGTGTAACACGTACAACGGGCCGACGGCTCCTCGCTTGCTAGCTCCTCGCGGCACTTCAGAACATTTTTATCCCCTGGCTCGTCGAGCATGCATAATACATAAGTGCCGCAGCGGGAAGGAATAACAGCGAATGCAGCGAAAGGAGATCCCAGCGAAAGAAACAGGAACGAGAGAGAGAGACTGACGTGGGGCGTATAGAGCGCATCGAGAATTTGAAATCCTCAAGAATTCGGGCATGAAAACCCACCGCCAAATGCATATCATAGACCTCGGAAAATGAGTTTGCATTGCTTTACAAAAAAATAAAGAATAAAACTATTCCTATAGACTGCAAACATACTGTTTTATTTTTCTAATCGTCATTGGCAATTAATTTGAAAAATTTAATTTCGCCCCTGAGACTTGTAGTTCAAAATTCAATTCAATTTTTTTATTTGTTGTTTTAATAACAATATTTACTTCATAAATTGAAAAATGCTAATCTGAAGATAATTTTGACTGTACTTAAAACTCTACTTTTTTTCTTGACAAAAATGATAAGCTGTAGCGTATTCGCAACTTCTATTTAATTTTTTTTTAACTTATTTTTATTATTTTTCTACGAATAAAATGTTGAAGATCATCCAGTATTGTTGACGTTAAAAGCAATTACAATTTTTTTGAAGGAATTATAGAAAAACATTAAGAAACAATGATTGTCCCAATTCATTTTTTTTCTCAGGAAAAAGGATAAAAGGTCGAAACGAGACAATTTCAGAATCGGTATCACGTACTTTGTACAGTACCAAAGTATGTACTATCAAAAGAGAGTTTGTAACCAGAGAGAAAGAGAGAGAGGGAGATCAGTAGAGTGGTAGGGTGCTCAAATATAATATTCGAATTGGTACTAGAGGCTAGCAGTGCGGTATAGTCGTCATCGCGGCCCCCGTGCCGTCGGAGAAGCGAGACGGGAGGTATAGCCGGAGAGCTAGCCCAGACACACACGGGACCTGTTGCTGTCGAGTTTACGGTGTTTTTACGAGCGACGTTACAGCCACCCCTGAGCACGGGGGTTGAACATACTCTTTCTCGCTCCCACTTTGCTTTTCCCACCTCGCGCGTATATTCGCCCTTCCGGTAGAACCGCGAACGGTATATCCTTCTTCGTCTCGTATAGTTTCACGCCGAGTCAGTGGGAAACATTGCAACCGCGAAATACGGCATGGAGGAGACGAAGAACGACAAAGAGATCGAGTGGGTTTCTCCATTTGCACTCCGCTAGTTCTCTCTCTCTCTCTCTCTCTCGTCCCATCTTCCGACACGAATAATAATGACCCTAATCATTCGTGAACGAGCGTAGAGAGTCCACGTGGTTTGGTCCCTGAGCACGTGTCCACATGCAGTCGCATATATTCTGTACTATAACTGAAGCCACCAGGGTCTATAGGTCGATCTTGTCTCTCTTGCTCTCGTCGAATTTATACATGATGTACATGCAGACCTCTGCACTCTCCCAGGGGTCAATTGTTGAAGCGTACCAAAGCGTCGAGTGTACTCAACGTCTCTCCCTCTCTCCGGATAATTTAACCGCTCAAAGTGTCTGTGTACTCGTAGTTTGTCGAGTAAACTCGTGTTGGTGGCCCTCGTGGTCGAGTTGTGTACGTCTGCTCTGGTTAATTTAATGCTCCTACAGGTGTTCGTCAAAGCAGCCGCGTAATGAATTACGTGAATCACGTGCTGCAGCAACAGAGCATCCAAGTGTAGTCGTTGCAACGTTGTTTGCTATTGATGAAGTTCCTTACGATGGAACAGAAGCTCCAGCAGCTTATACGGATTCCAGATAGGTCCGTTAAGGTGGTACACCGAATATTAGGAATTCGAATTTAGAATATACCATAAGTAGGCGCTTTTTAGGTGCTAATTAGGTGCCAAAACAAAAAATGTTTGGTACTCCTCTATTTTCGCCTGAAAATGAAAATTGCGAAATTAATAAATTTGTTCTGAAGATTGTTAATTATATTAGTATTTGTTGTCTTATGTTAATCTCAGCATTTGAACACTGCGTGGAAGACTGGCACGGAGGGAACCATCGAGACGACTTCGAATACAGTCGGAAATACCAAGGAAGATTAATCAAAGTTTTCAAGCTTACGACGGGATTTTGGTATAAGCGAAACGGTGAAGTACGTGAGCTTTCGAAAGGAGCCACAACGAGCTTGCACAACGGATTTAACGGTGTCTCGTAACAAAGGGAGAAAAGCTCCCTTTCTCACTTCAATATGCGGCTGGGGAGAGTCTCGTGGCAACTTGAAAACTTCGGTTAAGCATACGACGACGCCAACTCCATGGGCTTCCTTCGTGACTCCTTCCTCTTCGTCGCCTCGCGGCAGGAAAGGGCGAAGTTTGTTGGCCCCCAACGAGAGACCAAGTTTAGTCTGTCGCAATTAAAAGTTTTCCCTCCGTATTATTCATAATACTTCTTTGCTTCCAGAGGGAAAGCCTCTCGAAAAGCCTTTTCGCCCGCAGAAGTAGAAGTAGAACGAGAAATCCTAAGGGCAAATGTCACGAGGCAAGAACTGTGAAGAGAAAAAAATAATGTATAGAATTAGCTTGGCATTTAATAGCAGTCGAAAATCATGAGGGAAACGCGTATGCTGCAAGGATATTTATAGAGGCAGAGACTATCTATATATATATACACACGTGACAGTTGGAAAGGGTTAAAAAGGTGATAAGGTCAAGCGGTGCTTCGAAGAAGACTAAACTCGAGACGAGACGAGACTACAGACACTACGCCAGACTTGGGTTTGAGTGCAAAGACGACGAGAGTTATAGTGGTGCTCTCGTATATTCACTATACATATAACCTTCATCTCTATATCTTTCCTCCTTGTCGTCCGAAGGGTCTAATGACCCGCGAAACGAGAGCGTCTCCTCGCCCCATGCAATCTCCATAGAATTACCATACGATTAAGAGGACCGTCGGACTAGCCTCGAGTCTATGATGTGCACCCATCACCATACTATCAGCGTAACTCACGGATAGATAAAACGATTTCAACTACAAAAACCGTTGTAGAAAAACGAGTCTCGACGTACAGTTAACTTACTCGAAGGGACACTCTAAAATAAGACACTTTGCGTCCTAGAGGAAGCTTTGTTTTCGTTATTTTTGTTTTTTTTTTTAGATTCTCCATGTCATTATACTCAGAAAGCATTTTGATCGCGCAATAATTTGTCATAAAGCTAAATTGTAGTGACGCGACTTTTGTTATTGAATTTGTATTGAGAAGTTAATAGATATTTTTATATTTACTAACTTCTTCCATCTTGATACATCTTTTTAACTTTTTTTTACATTTCCGTTGCCAAATTATTCGTTTTCACTGCCAAAAATAGATGGATAACGCAGTATTTTAATATACGTCGAAAGTTAAAAGTATTTGAGTGATGTTCTAGCGTTGCAATATGCAACTAGAGCGAACTCAAATCGACTGAAATTGACTACGAGCCAATGGAAAAGAAAATGTTTGGAGCGAAGAATAGACTCGGTTTGCACGTGAATAAAGGCCCAATGCACCCACTCCCCCGCGTTTCGAACAACGTCGACGTAGACGACGACGACGACGATGCCGGTTATGTACGCGCCTTCAACCACCCAGCTTTACGAGCTTATTTTACTGGATTTTTATGATATAACATAGCCGGAGCTCACCTAGCCGACCGAAGTTTATAGCCCCGTGTGAGAGATTTTATCGCGACGTAACGTATGGTTTGTTAAATCGCTTGCTCTGTCCCCTGTATACACGATACCCTCTCTATTTATCTGCCCTCACCTTTTTCCTACCCTTTTCGTGCACTCCACTCGTTCGCCACTTCTTTCCATACTCTCCATGTATACCAGAAGCCAAACAGGTTGCTATATTTTCTACCTGTCCACTGTTGAAATGCGTCTACTCCACCACAGTGAGAAAAAGGCCTGTTTACCTCATAATTATTCCCTCTTAATTTCTAACACTTCAACTGTATTTGTACTCCAAAGATTTGCTTTACCATTTCTGGATTATTAAGGTGTCATTAATGAGACAATTGAACAAGGTATTAGTTTTTAAAATTTGTAACTTTCTTGGTTTTTTTTTCACGAGGGTAGGAATACAATCTACGAAGTGATTGCCAATCATTGATAATAGCAACCAAAACCTTGATCAATTGTACCAACATTTTGGTAACTCCAACCAATGGGATACATCACATGTCTGTATTGATTAATTTTACGTTTATAAGAGTATCTTGGATGAAGGATATTTAAAAAAATAAAAACAGAGGCAAAATGTTATGCGGAATGCCTTGAAGATTTTTATTACAAATTTACTGAAGACAAACTGAAGGTTTGGATAATTACTTTCCAGCAGAATTACCAAAGAACACTAGAATTTGATTTACGCCTAGGCATCTCAACTGAGCAGGGAAGCAGACATCAATTTTTAAAGAAGGATCGAAAATGCAATTTCGCTATGTAATTGAATCTGTCCAGGAATACGTCTTCTTTATGTGACGCAGATTGCACATTTTTTTTTCATAATCTTTATATATTTTGGTGTTTCAAATAGCATCCAAATATGTTTTTTTGCCAACTATTACAAATTAACCTCCGACAGAAAAGTTGAAAGCTGTTTCTACAACTGCAAAGCAAGCGTTTCTGAGCCACAAGAGTGAGAGAGAGAGGGTACACGGAAAGGAAGTTGCCAAGAGCCGATGGCCGTAACAACGACTTCCGGCCGACGAGAGCGAGAGAGGAAGAGAGATAGAGATAGATAGAGCGCCGTCTCCTTGGTATAATTAAGGGAGACGTACGCAAGTAGTACACGATGTCGTTAACGGTACAAATATACTGCATTCTATGTATATACAACACACAGCATTTTCACCTTCAATTTATCAGGCTCATGTCTGTCTCGTCGTTAACTAGACCGACAATGGATCGCGAGAGAATATCAATTCTATCTCTCCCTTAAAACTCCTTTCTTTTGTATACCCTGCGGGGGAGTTGGAGCTAATAAGTGCCCGCACAGCCAACTTTGTGCACATGAAATACATACATTTGTATGCAGCTTTTCATGTTGACCAACTATAAATATGTGAGAGGGTTCTCGTTAGTCGCGTCGGCGAGGCTCTTTGGTCGAAACGATGCACTCAGTTTTAAACCAGCTCGGCAATCGACTGAACGAAGAGTTTCGAGGTGGTGAAGAGAAGAAGTAAGAGCAGCAGAAGGAGGAGGACCTCCAAGTCCGGTTCACCTTGACTGCCGCTCTCGGCTGCTTCTGCTGCTGCTGTTGCTGCTGCTGGCGATATTCGTCGCTGGCACTGCTTCTTGGGTGCCCCATCTGCATGCCCGGCATAGAGGGCATACAAGAGAGTCACCACAGGACGAAGAGAACGAGCGAATAAGCCAGAAGGAAGAAGTAAGCGTCTGATGCGTTAGGGAGAAAAACCACATTCCATGGGGTGGATGGCAAAACGAGCTACTCGGCTGTTTCTTTTATTTATTTTTTCCTCTCTCTCTCTCTCTCCACTTCTCACTTCTTTTCTCAGGCCCGTGTCTCTGCCTATCTGTAATAATATATTATAATGAGGATGATAATAGCAATAATAATAATAGATTCAGATAAAAGTGCAGCGTTTAATAAAGGCTATTCCTGCGCTTTAATTGTATATACAAACTAAGCGTTCGTGCACAATGTGTGAAGAAGTTCGCATAGTAGTGCGATGAGTCCTTCCCTACTTCTTCTTCTTCTTCTTCTTCTTCTTCTATCGTGTTTGGTTCCTGGTATTCACTGTTTTACCTCGGTAGTTTTTTTTTTTTTTTTTTTCTTCCGCTTATTCACGGTGAATTAAGAAACCGTCGTATCAGATCTCAGCGAGTGCGAAGCGTATAATAAACAACACGCCCTTAACGATCCAATAAAAAACCTGATTGCGATCACACGAGTGCAATTGCTCGCTCGCGTTCGTGCTTTTCTCCTTTTTTAGAAAATTTTTTATCGGGATTGAAACTTAAATTGATTAAGACTTGTTTATGAGATTCTTGCGAATGTTTTTTTTTTCTTTGGAGTCATAAATACTTGAAGGGAACTGTCTCAATGTTTTGGCATTTAACATGTATTTTCATGTTATGGAAAAAAGATAAATCCTTACAGTATTCAATTTTAAAAAATAATAACGTTTCACTGACTGTAGGAAATTTCTTTAATCAATTGCTCTGTCGTTTCAAACATGTAAAAAAAATCGCCAGGTACGAAGAAAAAAAATTGTATACGCTCCAGTTTTTGAAAAGTAGAAAATGGGAAATTAACTTTATCGAGAAAATGAAAACCCTGTAATATACGTTAAAGCCAGAACCTTCTTTTTTTCTCTACGAAATAATCAACAGTGGTGATGTCAAATACTTTGTGAGTCTCATATCGCGATGCTGCATAATGCATAGTCGCAGCGAGGAATAGTTGCCGCGTGTGGGTGACTCAAAACCGTACAGTTTTCCCGCGAATCTTTTTAGCTTTCTAATTCTCGCCAATTCTATTCATTTATTCAGCATGACTCGTTAAATCCAATGTATATGATCCTATATAACTGTCCGACCATCGGCAATCCCATCGTCAGCAACGCGGTGATATACCATACATAAATAAGCGGAAAGAAGGAAAGAAAAAAAAGCAAAAAAAAAAAAATAACGAAAAGAAAAAAAAAAGTTCTTCGATTAGATCAGGAAGGCTGGCAAGCGTCGTCGAGCGTATTGGCAAAGTGCATCGTAGCAAATGTATAGAGCCTTTCACTCGGCGCTTGCGAGCGCGAACGATTCGCTTCCTGACTTTCTCACTAGACAAAACTGAACACATGCTCCAACAATTTTCGTATTACTGCAAAATACGCATCGTCAATTACGTACTGACACGCGTTTATCGCGTTCATTAATTGCCGGATAATTAATGTACTATCGTCTTGAAATAATCGCGGCGAATAAAATATGAGGAGAAAAAGGGGGAACTGCAACAATGTAGCAGAGGAAAATCGGAGTCGTGTTGAGTGGACGACTCGATGTGCTTCTGGTATAGAATAGAAGGCGAAGGAGTCTTGGTAGTCGTCGTCGTCGTCGTCGCGCTTCGCAGACCGGAACTCCGACCAGCTCTCTCGCTATATGATCCTTACATCTCGATCTTTTCTTTCTATCTATCTATCTATGCTTTCGACTTGAAAGAACGTATAGAGACGGCGATTACTACCACCCCGGGAAGTCGAATAAAAATAGAGGACGAAAAACGCGAATTTTCTGTGTACGCTGGAAATTCTCTTCTCTCCTCCTGTCTCGATTCCACACTCTTTGCTGCATGGATATTCCATAGATATACCAACTATTCCTCTACTTTTTTCCTCTCTCTGTCTTTCTCCTCCTCTGCTATGGAATACCTATGATACGTCCTATATATCTATAGTCCGACGACGTCTGTCGCTCGACAACGAAGCTCGTTGACTACGCATGAGGGCCGCTGTTACCCACTTCATCCTACTCTCGCGGGGTCTCGGGGGCGAACGTCAAGAGATCGGGAGAGAGAAAAATAAAGGGGATAAAAGATGCGAGTCGGAGGGAATATTGTTCATGGAAGTTGAGAAAACTTAGCGATACTTCGCCTCGCTCTTTTTCAAACTTCGTTTCAGTGCTTACTATGTGTGTGTGTGTGTGTGTTTTTAGTGTGGATGTGTGTTAGGTATGACTATCGATTGTCTAGAAAATAAGCATCGTTTGGACGAGAAACGCTGACTGGAGAAAAAGATGTCCTATTCAATTTTTTTTTCTTTTGCTCACTGGGAAAATGAGAAAAAGTGTGAGAATAGAGAGGTACGAATACTGATTGAGAGAAATGGATATAGAATTATTGCAACGAGAATGGTTCGCTAGGGTCAATAATTGTCGCATCAATAGTCAGACAAATTTCACAAAAAGCTGTTATTTTCTGAAATATTTTTCAAAATGCTTCTATAAAATACTTGCTTTTTTTTTTTTTGCTTAAAATCAGCAGACCGATTACAACATTTTATGTGATTTTTTTACCGATACTAAATATTTTCCGAAAAAAAATCCCGTCCATAAAAAAAGTCCCAGATTCGATGATAACAAATTTATTGGAATTGCAGTCTTGAAAAATCGAATATGAAAAATTTTGGGAAAAAAAATAAAATGAAAATCCCTCTACAATTTGTTATATTTGAACCTAGATATTCTTATAAATATAACCGGTACCAATGGAGCGAGATTTTATATGCCATTTTTTAACTAATAAAAAAAAACACACTAACAGATTATAATCGGTGGATTCATCAATTAGGTGGAACTATATCGACAGTTTTTTTTTGCTACGCAAACTCACTCATTTGTTTCGTGATAGAAGTCATATTTTTACCTTTTTCTTTTTGCTTTTTTTTTCACAAGGAATTTCTGCGTTATTTATAGAAAACCAGGAGAGCTATAATCAAATAGGTGTTCTTAAAAAAATCGTATACATTATTTCTGTTTTCAAGAAGTGGCTTTGGACGTGAAATTTTTACGATCTGCTTCACCGAACACACTTGATTTGCAATGTTGAAAAGCATTTTTAAATTTGCATAAATATCTTATAAATAGTTGTTGCATATCAAACCTATATTTATGCAAATAATAAATGAGTTAGTGAAACCAAAAAAAAAAAAAAAATGACTGAATGACGGAACTTATTAGAACCTGTACTGTACGAAGTTTCGTTCCACGGTAAACAGGGTTAGCAGCAGCAGCAAAGTCCAGATCGAACGAGGGCCAAGGGCTGTACAAATCCCGAAGGTGGTCAGAGATGGAAAGAGCCTTTTTTGGTCTCGGTCGGAAAGCAAGAGAGAGAGAGAGAGAAGTAACCGAAGGGAAGGAGACGACTGAGAACCGCCTGCTCTGAAAATCCTGCGAATTTTCGGGGGCTTCGAGGTAGCTCGTAGCGTGATACCCGGCCGCGATCCCTCGGGAAGCCCACAGCGAGAAAGCCCACTCTCTTTTTTTTTTTTTTGTGTTTCTACGCTCAGGGGTTGTCCAAAAGAAAAAAGAAAAAATAGACACCGAATAAAATAGCAAGGCAGACACTATCAAATTGTGTTAGAATTGACTGTCTTCAATATTTAAAATTTCACAATCAAGTGGAACTCTACTTCGAACCAGATCTATCTTAATTCACACAAGTTTTTTTTTTTTTTTGACTACCGCAAAAAGTACTTAAAAAAAAATGTCGGTCTGTACCTAAAATACTACTATTACAATTTATTTAGTGAAAATCAAAAGTGAATATGTTATTTAAATTGCCTCACCTACACTTAAGTAAAAAAAAAAAAAAAAAAAAAAAATGTGAAGCGTGTGTCCAAAAGCTTGCAAATTCGTCGGTACATAAAGGAAGGATCGAGAGGTCCTCACGAGTTATCCCGAAGCGTTATATAGCTCGGGAGAACGCTGATTATATTAAATGGCTGGTAAAACGGTCTGCTTAACATAGCGTTTATCTGCTCTTCCTTGGTTTTACTACTTTTTCACTGCCTCGTCAGCCATTGCCCATAAACTCTCGGGGCTGCCGTGCGCGCCCCACAGCAGAGCCTCGAGTGTCCTTCTCTATCTCCTGTTTCACTCCCACACCCTCGCGTATATACGATCTATATGTCTAACACCACCACCGCAGAGAAGTCCTGCCTGGCTTTCTCTCCGTCTCGTTTCCACGCTTTTCTTCCATGTATTTCCGTCTGACTTTCACACTCCCTCCGATCTCATATTGCCATCTCTTTCCCTTCAACCCCGACACGCTTATTTTTCTCTCTCTCTCTTTCTCTCGCTTTTACAATCCCTGACGCGTCTCCCTGTCCTTCTCGTTTCTGATCCCGTTTCCGTCGCGCGCTCGCCAACGCTGCCCCGAGACCTATATGGGGTGTCTGCGCAAAAGCAACCACTCCACTCTATTCTACTCCAGACGATTCGATCATAAATTCAACCGACGAGAGGTCTACTCAATACAATTCGACTCGATTCCAAACAATACACAAACGGAAGATCCGACAAAGCCGATTAAATTACCAAGTAATTATTAGCACCGTTGCTGATAGTTACAGAAATTGATTTATACTTTGTGGCTCGCGATTGAAAATTATAATTACATCAATCACAATTCACTCATTTATTTTATTGTTATAATATTATTTTTTCTGTACAGATAAATATATTTATTCTATCAATGATTCGATAGTTATTATTTAACAACTATGCAGCTTTTATTTATTTTTTTAAATATGTTTAAATTTTTTAATCATTGGAAAATTTTTATTTTTCTTCATCATAAAATTATAAAAAAATGTTGTAATGCGAGTTTGTATGGAAATTCATGTTGGATTTATTTGAATTATTTCACGTCACCGTATTAATTTATGGGATTAAAAATAGCTTATTTTTTTCTTTTCTCACCATTTAAAAAAACGTAAACATAATTTTATCACCGCTGCAGATTACTACTGAAATATTAATTATGAAATATGCCATAAATGTTTATTTGATAAAATAATGACGCTGTAACTCTGTTTTAATACGAAAATAATCCGTTTGAAATCACTGCTAACGTAAGATTATCTTTTGCATCCACCAAAATTTCATTACATTCGACTGAATGTTTTTATTGAAAGCTTATTTATAAGTCAATCATCGGGACATGAACCTCGTATACATATATATATATAATATATACACAACATCGTGTTTGAAGCTCGAATCTCGAACCGAAACCCGTTCGGCAAAAGCGAGCTGCTGTATATCAGGGAATATAGCTGCGGCAGCAAGCACCAGCAACAGAAGAACCAGCTTCTATATGTATACATATAGAAGCCAAACCAAGATCGGAGGATCGCTGTTGCGGCGGCGGCAACGTCGTCGCTTCGCTCGCGGTCGTTCCCCCTCGGATTGTTCGAAGAAATATACATACTGGCGCATATATGCGTGCACGCACATCGAGAGGCAGGCAAATGCTATCTCTCTCTCTCTCTCTCTCTGGAAAGTACGAGAGAGAAAGAGGGAGATTGAGAGAGACAACACACAGCCAATGCCGCAGCTATGAAGCAGGGAGAAGGATGAAGGAAAAGATCGAGTCAGCCTCAAACGGAATGCTTGCGAGAGATCCGGAGAGTCTTTGTAAGCCGCGTACCAACTCCGATTCTCTCGGTCTCGGTTTCGAAGCAGCATGAAGGAGACCACCTCTCTCTCTCTGTATTTTTTCTTCTTTTTTTTTTTTTTCAATTCCCTTTTTTCTTTTTAATTCTTATTTCTTTGAGCTCAGACCTCGAGTTTCGAAGCGAATCCGATTCGCTTTTCATCGAGAAGAACGGAGAAACACTGTCGGGATACGAGGAGAGGAGAAAGAAAAAGAAAGACTGAGAACAGTCGGTTGTCTCGTACGGAGCGACGAGCCGGATCAGCCCTCGTGGGCGTGGATGAAGAGAGCACAGCACCCTAAAAGCTAAAACCCCAGACGACCCTCAGGGTTCGAACCTTTCTCTCATTCCCCTCGAAAAACTACTCGAAAGAAAGATGGATATATGTACTGTTCCTATAGTTTAGTGACGCTACTATAATACTACTACTACTATGGGTTACATAGTAACCCAAGAGAAGCGAACCCTCGCCCGTAGCAAAACGAAAATAATTGCGCGTTTCGTGGTCTCTTGATCCTCGCGCGGAAAAGTAATCCAAACACGGCATAAAAATTATGTTTACGAGTTTCGAATGGGGCAGTGAAAAGCACCCCCGTCGACGCTCGGAAAATCCCGGCTGTGTGTTTAGCTCGTATTGACGTCGACACTGAAAAAGATATATCTGTGGGCTGCATCCTTCTACCAGTTGTCACTACACAGAGGTAGTTTATTTTTAGAAGGAACATTATTTTACATTCCAAATTTATTCTTTTTTTACGTTCCATTTCCCCCCGTAATATATAAATCGTCTATGTGACCCACACAGGTACCTGTGGGTCACATATCATGTATACATCTGGAGCTTCATCGGGACCGTATTTATATTTTCGACGAAAATCGACGGCACCGGGATTCGATGCCCTGCACAACACACACGACAGTCTTCACACTCCATCGTATCCAGCCCACTTTAAATCATTGAATTCTCTTGTTAATTTATATCTCAGCAACCATGTGGGGAAAAAATAAAAAAAAAAAGATGAATACAAAAAAATTCTCGTGCTTTTCTCTGTAACAAAACAAAATTTCGGGATAAATGAGCAATGATTCCAAAGTTCCACTTTGCATCTTTTTTTTTTAAATGCAGTGTTTTTGTCAAGAAACGATTAATATTCACGTAAAATTCATTTCGTTTATGCTTTAACTGTAACGCTGTGCGTTACTGTTAAAGCATAACAGCTGTGTGGCATTCGAGCAACCGAGATAAGGACTCTCATCGATGACGCAGACCCAGAGAGATCATATTCCGGGAAACGTGTTCGCTTCTGCCTTTTATACGAAGAGGACACGACGAATGTAAAGTAAAAGAGAGAGAACAAAAAAGCATGATACAGTCCCAAAGCGTGAACAGAATGACTTGAGGCTTTTTGTAATCCTGCCTGAGTAATCCTATCACGCTGTTGGAGGAAGGAGATGTAAAACCCTTGAAAATCGGGCTAAAAAGAATGAACAAACGTGTGATAATAGAGAGTGCGAATTGATTATACACCACGAGCTAGAGAACGTCAATTTAGGACTCACCTGTCTTCTCCTTGATCTCGCAAAGGACGGAGAACAACGCTGGCTTCATTCTGTGGCAGTTGAGGGTGTGTTTTCTGAGGACAAATAAAAGATTCAAGTTGGGTTATTTTAACACCTGAGTAACTCGCACACTTTATACGTGAATCGAGGACAAGTGGAAAAAAAAAAAAAAAAGAAAAAAAAAATATTCGTGCCAACTTCCCTGTTGTCTGTCTATATATGGAGAAAAAAAAATTAAATTCCTCGAATCTGAACGGTTCAATATGACAATTGTATTGCACGAAAGTTCGCCGAGTCCGAGTAAACACAGGTGATGTGTTACAAAGGCCGACCTCGGTTAACACACCACCAGTATCTTCTAATTTCGTATTCATTTTTTATGGACGATCGTGACGCGAAACGCCGATTGTCCGATTACTATCTGACGTTCGAATAGAAAAAGAAAAAAAAAAAAAAAAAGAAAAGAAAAACGGTGTTGAGACACGCAACTGCCTAAGGTTTCAGAGAGACAAATTACGAAGAACAGAGGATACGAAAATTATTGTGATTGTTTGTGATGCAATAGAGATTAAAAAAATGATAGCGAGAAAGTTTGGGTCTTCTTTTCTTGTGAATTTATAGAATTAGATATTTACTTAAGTTAGAGCAAAGAGACGGTAAAAAGTCAGGTTTTAAACGCCGCTTTATATTTAGATGAGATTTCTTATCATTATTCAAATAGAATTAATAAAATTAATGTACAGGCTGTTCCATTTTAATCTTCAATTTGATTTATCTCGAAAAATACTGCTCAGATCAAGTTTTGAGTATAATGAAACTTTTAGGGTTCGAAATTTTTTAAGGGGACCTTAAATGAAAAATTGATCCCAAAATGTTTTTACCAAAAAATTCGTCATGTCAAAAATAACAACTTTTGAAGGAAATTTTTTTTTTATAATGTAAAGTATAAAGTAAAGAGGAAGCTAAATTTTCATGAAATTTTACAGCCATTCAGATTTTATGTAATTTTGAATTTTTTGAAAAAAAAAAAAAAAAAAAAAAAAAAAAAAAAAAAAAGGAGAACAGCGTTGTCGCTCTAGCTTTCGTAAAAGTTCGACAATTTAGCTAAATAGTTTCTCCTGACTGAAAATACGTTCAATGTTATTTGGTATTGAATTTCGACAAAATCGGTAAAGTGGTTAAAATTTTATGGAATTTTGAAATTTTTGTATCTTTTTTTTTTTTAAATCCATAACCCGAGGACGGTTCAAGTAAATGATAAAAAAATTTTGCATAAAACTTACATGGACTGTGTAAACGTTTAATACTAAATTACGTCAGAATCGGTAAAGTGGTTAAGATTTTATCAAAATTCGCATCTTCAAAAAGAATGTTAACGATTTAAATGACCCAAAATGCCGCATAAAATTTGAATAGAATGTGTCGATGTTTGATGACTAAATTTTACAAGAATCTAATGAATCAAAATTCATATTTCAGAGAATTTTTTATTTTCTCTGTAAAAAGCCTTTCTCTAGGATTTAGCCAAAATTGATCAAAATACTTCTTCGTAGAGGTAGCTTAGTAAACAAAAAAAAATTCAAAAACAATGAGGAAGCAAAATGCAAAATTTTATTTGTAGCCATTGTTTTTAGCTTTTAAAAAAAAAAATTCAAAAATGATGAGGGGACAGTCTACAAAGTTTTATTTTTCAGCCGTTTTTTTAAGTTTTTTAACAAAAATTCAAAAATAATGTGGAAGCAATCTGCAAATTTTTATTTTCCAGCCATTTTTCAGCTTTAAAATAATAATAATAATAATAATGAGGAAGAAATGTGCCAAGTTCTATTCTTGCAGCCATTTTTTTTTCTTTTTTTTTTTCATATTTATTAATATACCTCGCTTGTGCTTCGTCCAAGCTCTGATCCGTAATATTCATAATCTGCTGGAGAATCTCTCCGATATCTTGTTTCCGTGCCTCGACGCTTTGATCGGGACCCTGGGCGGCGGAGCCATCAACGGGGCCCATGCTGCCGTATCCACCGCTATTTTGGGCGCCCTGTCCCTGTTGTCCACCCATCAGACTCACGCTCGAACCTCCGTGTTGCAGCATCCTTCCAGTGTCATCCATCAACCGAGGATACGTGGCTTGTTTAATTATCCGCTCTCGCGATTTAATTCTATAAGTATTTCCCCCTCCGCGGGCTTCTATACAATAATAACAACAATCCTTATCACTGACGATCTTACGGTACGTCGTCCACCATTCGTATGCGTTTTGTCTTCTTCTCTTTTTTTACCGTAACAATTCTCCACGTATTATTATTATTATTATTATCGTCGCACGTGTCTCCCGCCTAATTTTCACTTGTTTCCTTCCCTCCCCCCCACCGTTTCGCACTATCCTCTACCTTTATTTCCGCTACACAGAGTACACTTGCAAAAATATATATCCACTCTTTTACAGCTTGAAAAAAGAGATTCACGAAAAACTATATGGCTTTTTGTTTTTTTTTTTTGTTACACGTCGCTGTGAAAACTGGAAATAGGCTCTTTGTCATGTATACTTGTTTCTTTTTTTTTTTTTAAGGTTATGAAACGCGTCACTCGTTGTGGCAAAGTTTCGGACGACAACTCCCGCACAATTCTGCAGAATATTTTCACCGAAAAAGGCTAACGTCCTCCTACAACACCTTCCAGTCGCCACTTGTTCACTTTTCAAGTATACCGATTAGTATACATAAGTTTTAACCTCGGTGTGTCAAAATCATCACCGGAAGGTTATTTTGTTTGCTTTTTTTTTTTTTATAAAATCTTGTCTCTGACGGATTGTCGAATATTTCTTTTAATTAATTATAATATTGTGTTTATATTCTTTTTTATTTTTCTTTTCTTTTATTACGTATACACGTTTTCAAGGTCGCTCTGTACGCGGCGATACCCCTCCCGTCCGAGGGGTCACTGTCTACTACTACTCCGTCACCACGGTGATCGTCAAAACCGTGAGTTTGTTTCCCTCTCCCTCGTTCACTCGTTTTTCTCTCTCTCTCTCACTCTCACGCACACTCCACTCTGCCTCGTTTAGCTCGACGAGTGTTTCGTGAAAACCGACGCTGCTCTCTCGCGCACACAGCACACTCTCTCTCACGTTCTACAGACACACGTAGTATATTCCCTTCTGTATTTCTTTCTTTCTCTCTCTCTCTCTCTTGCTTTTTCCCTTTGTCGGTTTTATCAGAGCGAGCAGCGTTTCAGCGTTCGTCGAGACATCCGCGCGCACTAACCAACATCACCTCTTCTGGACACCCACTCCGCCTTACAAGGCAACGCGCGGACCGTTTGTGTCGCACTTAGCCGACTCGTCGTCGCTTATTCCCGATCCTCGGGAGCGTCAGGTCCGCGTGTGCGTGCATAACTCAAATGCACCGGTTGATTGTGTGCGTGAACGCCATTCGACGTCCATGGCCGACACGACCAATCACAGAAGCCTCTGTCATCTCCCTTCAGCCCTTTCGAGCACGGGATAGTTGCTTCTTTCTCTTGTCAAGTTCGTGCCGACTCTCGGCACGCGTGTTTCTCACCGTATAATGTGTAACGAATATTGAAATGTTAAACGACAATGCTTGTACTTTAATGCCGTTGTAACTCGTTAGTGAGCCACTTGTTTTCGCGTTGATTTTCGTCAAATATCACTTTGGCTCTATTCGAAACGAAAATCTACGCGAAATTATAGGCTTGGAAACCCCCTCGATGGTTACTTCTCGGACCGAACGCGCAACGCTCGCACTGAATTTCCAAGCTCCGCCCACTTTAGACGACGACGTCTTTTTTTTTTCTCACGCTTCAGTCTTATTTACTATCTTTTAGCTTCAGTGATTAGCAATGAAATGAGATTAAACTGATTGGAAATTATGAAATATATTTAATTCAAGATTCTGCATATAAAGCGTGAAAACTATATGTATTAAAATAATATTATAGTTGAAGAGATTAAGGCGCATGCGCGGAAAATTAGGATGGCCGTCAAGAGCCCGCCACATTTGAATTCTTTGCGAGTCATGACAATATATTTGGATTATAAATGCACTTTAAATTTGATTACACTTATTAATTCCAATTTGTTGTTGATCTAACGGTTACTCGGCAATGTTATCTATTATAATACGTTGATTGTTAAGCTTATTGTCAACTTCCGACTGCCCTTCTGTTGGAAAAAGACGGGAGTTGTGCGAATCACTGCGATCAGCTGTTTTGAGCGATTTATTTGTATCCTATATTCTCGAAAACGGTAAAAAATAACTTAACCAAATTTTGCATGTCGATTCTATAACTAACGAACAATGCTTTTTTCCATAAATTGAGGTGATCAATTGTTGATTCGCATAGATAAATTAATTTTTCAAATAGCCAATTTGAATATATCGAAGTATCGCAAGATGGCCGCCATTTGATGCGTATTCTGTAACTAACTTCATAGCGTATATGGCATTGTGTTTGATTAACTTTGGAAAGGATGAAATAAAAATAATTTTACAAAAATTAAAAAATCTCCCAACTGAAAAAAGGTGCTTATTATATTATCAGTACGTTAGTTAAACAATTTGCAATTTTACGAATTCAAATTAAGATGAAATTTTTGTGTATATTGGCAGCACTGTGTTTACGAAATTTACCGGTAAATTAGCGGGTAAATATATCGATAAAAATGATAAATAACATAATTTACCGGTAAACTCATAAAACACTACGCCGAGCAAGCCAGTGGCGCCCTACATTGGCATTTTCTTTCAGTATTGGCTTCAATTCTGTACAGATCACGCGGTTTGTCGAATTCTCCGCTTGAAAAGCGCGCTTGCCGGCGTTCTGCAGAGATATAATCAAAAGTACTAAACAAAAAGATCGAATTGAAACACACGTGTGTCCTCGAGGATAAAGAACACTTTTTCTTTAAACGACAAAGTCACACAAAATCGCGAAAAATGGAGACGCAAAAATATTACGATTTCGAAAACGGTCTTTACTGCGTTTACTTCCCCAACAGAAAGGGTCTTTCAATCGAGGAGATAACAAAGATTTTCGCCGAATTCGGCAACGTCGTAACTGTTAATAAAGCCGGCGATGATTTTGGCTATCGTTTCGTGAAATACAGACTCGAGGAGGAGGCGATAAGATGCGTCGAGGGTCTTCGATATCATTCCAATGTAGCCCTCAAAATGAAGGATCCTAATCACAAGAAAAATAAGAATCAAGCGAACAACAGACTCTCCAACTTGCAGTTCGGTCAGAAAAATTCCGAGAATAACGGACAAAAAACCAACAACAGAGTTGAGAACAAATCGCAATTCTCGAACAATAACTCACCTGCGGTGGAATCGAAAAATTATTCAACGCAACAGAACGATTCTCAAACAGTCACAAACACGCCTGACACGACACAAAAAAAACTTCAGGTCAGTCGAGTCGCTGAAGCTCCTAAACCAATTACAACTCTACGTCAGCCTAAAATCACTGCCTCGGCTTTTAAGCCTTCGCACGCCGAAACAACACCCTCGGATGTTGCAAAAAGTTGTGCCAAGTCTTCAAATCATTCTCAGAAGAGTTCAACGTCCAAAAGACTCGCTAAGAAGCCAATCGTCGCTGCTAAGAGCTCAGACGCCGCACCTCGTCTTCAGCCTCATGTCGCCGTCGAAGAAGTTCCAAGACTCGTAGGACCAAAATCTTGGAGCAGCGGAGTTGAGAATGGCCGAGAAACGAGGAATCCCAAAATCGTAGCACCAGCTATGCCGACGACTGTGACTGCCGAGGAGGTTGTAGTCGCAAACATTCACTCTGACTTTGGGGTACATTATATCCTTCATCTCGTGCAGAAGCACGATCCGCTGTGCGTCAGTGGAATGAAAATCGTTCCATCTTTGGGTTTGCGATACTGCATCGTCTATCTGCAGTCCGTGCATCAAGCGAACGCTATTGAGAAGGAGTTTGATAATTATGAGCTGTCTGGGAAGGAGCTGATGGTACTCAGATCTCAAAGATTGGCGGAATTAGAGGTCTAATGGTTGTCGAAAAATATGTCGAAAAATGTAGACGAATCATTGTTGACTTGGTGGTAAATTTAGTAGATGATTTCAGTTCAGCTACTCCAAATTTTTTTAAAATGTCTAAAAATTACATGATTTCATTTCAATAGATACCAAATTTTAGATTAAAAAAAAATGTTGATGGACTTTTGAATTATTTATTACGTTTCACTTGAAAACGTTTTATACTATCTAGAATTTAAAAAAAATGAAAATGTGCGTTTTTTCATTGTCTATAAAAAGAAAATTTGTTCAAGTTTTATTGCATAATTTTGAGCTAATTTTCTCGCGGCGAATTATTTTACTTTAATTACGTTAGAGAAAAAATAATTTTTTGTTGAAATTATTTTGTGATATTCGAAATTGATCAAAAAGGACAGCCATTTTATTGAAAAAGAAGAAAAAATAAATAAAAATGGCTTTCAATCTTAATCAAATTACCATTATTAATAAACCATTTTCGAGATATAAATGTTTTAGTCGAAACTAGTAAGTAATTCAAAAGTCCATGGAAAAAACACTTTTTTCGAATTTTAAATTTGATGTTTTTTTTGGAAATGTATCATCTGATTTTTTAGTATTATTTGAGACTTTTTTTGCCTCATGTCCAGAATATCTTGCAGCAATTGTTTTAGTTACTCTGTAATTGCAATTAATAAGTAGGTGAACAAAACGGTTTTAATGATTCAAATCATTTTTGCTGCTGATTATAACAAGGACCTATCTGTTGTAATGACAATGTTTTGAAGTACGAAAACATTTGAATTCTTCAATTAATCTTAAATTTTTTAGCTGCTGATTTCATTTTTTTTTTCTTACAAATACCAAAGTTCTCGCGAGATTTATCATAATTACATTCCTTTAACGTTAAAGTTTCAAAGTCATCTAAACTATCGAATGAAATTATAAATTTTAATGCTGCCGATTGTAACGCGAGATGTTACAAAGTTTGCCCAAAGATCTTTGGCCAAAGATATTTTTATAAGACATCGCCAGATCTGTTTATTACAATTTTTGTAGTTTAAATTCTCAGAGGCATTTAATCAATTATTACAATTTATTATGTTTTTTTTTTTTTTTTTCAAATTTGGCTGTTTGACCAAATCACTAATTCTTAAGAACATTTATGAAAAAAAAAAAACGATTTTACGAAAGTGTTGTTGAAGCAAAATGTATAGTTTTTAAGAATTATGAGCGAATTTCGAATTCGAAAATGTGCCTTAACTTTATTACTACAAACAATGAAAAAAAAAACTATAGTATTTTTTTAAAAGAAATCTCGTTAATTAAACAACACGTTTTTTTTTTCTTGGTTTACTTTCGACGATTACACTGAAATTCTTCTTTATCAGTATTTTCTTTTTACGTATATTCTCTGCTAAATGATGTAACTCAAACGAGTTTATAACAATTTAAGTGAACTTTAAGAAGTTTATATTCCTCGTAAATAGTATACGAGCTTAATCGATGATTGTTCATTGGATATCTGTAAAAGAAATTGTTAAATACATTGTAATTCATTAACCCGGAGCTCTTGCGGACTTATCAATTATCTGCCCCACATATTAATCAGTTAATTTATACAAATAGCAGTTGCATTTATTTTCATAAGAAAAATACAAAATCGGTGTATACGTACAATTAACGGACTATGTCGTATGACTAATTGTTATACTCGGGTCGCGAAACACGTTGATGATTAAGAGAATTGAAATTCGCGAGAGACGCGTCGCTATCGTCCAATTAGGCTTCGTTATTATGTACTCTTATAGGCGTTGCTATAGAGCATTACAAACAACAAAAAAACACACAAGAATTACACGAACACGAAACAGTTACATTAGTACATGAATGAGCGAAGCTTCCGCGGCTCGCGATAACCGACAGAGAGCCTTTTGAGAATTCATTATCTGCGATTGCGCTCGTTGAAATTAACATGCGCTTAAGGATATGTGGGTTAGTAAAATATAAATAGATTACGCGCGTTTTAACGTGAGCACGCCGCGATGCGATAAACCTTCTGATTTTTTTAACGCTCGCACGCGCGCTCGCTCGTCTCTTTTTTACTATTTCTCTCTCGCGATTTTTTCTCTTAATTCCCTTATCTTCAATCGTTGTTCGTTATCATTTCTTCTACCGTTTTTTTCATTCTGTTTTTTTTTTATCTCTCGGCTCACATTGTTCCTCTTTATTATTTCTACAGATCTCGTTGTACCCAAAAAGAAAAAACTATTTGTAATTTATAGACGAATGCCAGGGTTTCGCGATGCTACGAAATTTAGGAGCTCGTCGCTGTCCTCGCAGACGAAAGGCTTGAGGTGATGGCATGCCACGTCGTGCCATTTTATACCGTCGTTGTAAAAGTTGTTCAGGATTGACAAACACGACTCGTCGTTGCCCTGAAATTGTAAAACGAGTAGATTATTAATGGAAAATTCGATGGCTTCTTCGATGATTTATAGACTTTCCTATGGTAAGTCAGCAGTGTAAGTAAAATGTGATTCAAAAAAAAAATGTTGTAACGATTCTTATAAAATACGTTCTTCGCAAGAATTATATATCTTGATGTTTTTTTTATAGGTACCTGAGCAGCTTCACGATTATCAGGCTGAGCTTGACCATATCCGCCAGTGTTGCTCCAATCTCCGGAGTTGCGTTGAGTGGTCGGTCCAATCTTGCCGCCGGAACCCGACCAGAACCATCCGTTAACGTTTTGCGGCTGAAGGTCGGGACGGTCGCATCCGTTGAAGTTGCACTTGCGTCCGGAAGTCCAGATGTAACGTACATTGCCTGGTCGATGAAATTTCATTGCGTCTATTAGCGACCATTATATTATGATGGAAAATTGGCAGATCGTAACTCGGGTCTGAGTCAACGTTGCCGAAGATTCCGACGTTATCGACTTTCCTATATAGGATAATCTCAAACTATTTGGAATTCTTCATTTTTGTCCGCTCTAATTGCTTCACCAATTCGTAAACTGATGGAGCAATCGGAAAGGACGATTTTTTAACAATTAAAATTAATCGTGAAAAATTATCGCCACAGCCCGGGAATATATCGTCAGCAAGTAAAAAAGGATGGTCAGCGTTTTTAGAAGAAAAAAACCCTATCTGTTATTCGTATTATGCTGAAAATACTTAAGTTTACTAATATATTTGGCCAAAAAGCTATTAAGTAACTACCAGTACTTCCCACATCAAACGTAAATGCACATTGTCTCGAACATTTTTTAATTTGCAGAGAAAACAATTCAGGGAAGTTCGCAATTCCCAAGAGATACAAAAACCGAGTGAAAACGCGACAAATTAGCTATTAACTATTCTCATTATATTTAAAACACTTCAATTGATTAACAAATCATCCCACAATGCTCATCATCCAGCTTCCGTTTAATTAACTACATAGAAATGCGTAGATTCACAAATCCTCGTTATAACAACAGAGAAAACAATTTGGGGAAGATAGACATAGGTCGCCGCGCATATCGCGCAATTTCCGAGAACAAAATCGTGTGCGAACGAGGACGCACGATTATTATCTCGTATTTTCATTCTTTCGGCGATTTTTCGCGCTAGTCTACGAGAGACAGAAATTACAAGATTCTGCAATAAATTACGAATTTCTAAAACATTTGATGAAAACAGGAAAGGCACCAAGAATTATATCTCGCAATTTGTCGTTGAAGCTACAGCTTGCAAGAGTATATAACAACTTTCTACAACTCAGTCGAAGTGCTAAAGAAAATCCTTTCAACGACAACTTTCTACGGAAAAAGTGTGGGACGAGTTTCGGCATTCAGCCGCTAGATGGCCAATTCGCGATATTTTTCTCGCAAGTGAACTTTACCAGACAAGCCTATAAAGCTGTCAGCTCTTTTGCGTTAATCGATAATTCCAATTCGAAGAAATTATCCGCCAAGGATTGCTAAAGAATTTAAGAAAAAGAGAGAAAAGAAATTAGACAAATTATCCATCATTGGGAATTAATCTTCACGGTCCAGAACTGATATAGCAACGCTCTCGATTCAATTATCTGTCCACCGTTCCACTTTTCCACGAGACCGAATAGCGACGATAGCGTCCCGGTGAAAATGCCGCAGGAAAAAGCGTAATTAATTAATTAATTAATTAATGCGCTCCATAATTTCATAAAAAGAAAGGACACGCCCGTGACTCTTCTCATAGTATCTCTCCAATCGTCTCCAGACGTTTCTAATGAAAACTCCCCTATACAAGTGAACAATCGTCCTCGCAGGAGTATCTCCCGCCTTCATCTCGGCCAAGAAAGGCTTTTGCAAGAGGCCGCGAGCTCGCGTTCAAGTTACGTATCGCGATCCTCTTATGCTCTCATTTGCTCCACTCGCTTCGTACTAAATCGAGCGAGGATCTCGCTCACGTCGAACACGCCGCTTCTCAAGCTTGGTACAGAATTACTCTTTTCCTTTTCTTTTCTTTTTTTACGTCTTATTTTCGTGTCCATCGCTGGAGTGAAAGTTGACTCAGCGCGCGTCTTCGAGGCTATCGGGATATTGCGTTTTAATATTTGTATTTTTTTTTTTCTTCTTTTTTTTTTGAACATATGTGTTTAAATTGATTTTTATATGATTCAAACGACGTGCCAGGATTCTTGAATAATTTTAATGAGGAAATATCTATATGGATAATCTTTACGAGATCCAGGAAGCATTTCATTTGCTGTAGAAGATGTACCGGTAATAACGTACCAGTCATTTATGATCCTATATAAATACTCTCGTGAAGGCGATCTTCGTTTTTGCATTGAGAACGCATTTAAAGTGTAATAAAGATGCGATAATAACTGTGCTGTTTGCCAATAAATGGAATACGCGACAGTTTTTATGCTGGCTCCGCGTTTTTACCTCGTGCAATTCTTTGCTTGATGAATTCGTTTTCCTGGGGCGTCTCGAGGGACACTGCGTCCATGCAATGACGACGGCATATGTTTCTGGCGTCGAGCCAGTCTACCTCCAGACTCCTCGTTGGCTGATGCTCCCAACTGAAGAAGTACGAGTGAGCTACTCCTCTTCCATCCCTGTACGAAGCGTGACGGACACCTAAAAAAAATTCATTATTTTATTACTATTTTTTGCATACGAAGAAGTCGAAGGAAATCAATTTTTCTGGTCCCTGATGAGAGCAATAATAAAATCGTGGGGAAAATATTTAGCAGAATTTTTCCGAATTTTACTCATCATTTCATTTGAAAATTTGAGCTCCTTTAGTCCAAGTGGATGTGACTTAGAGCGTAAAAAAAAAGTCAATACAAATTGTTCTGGTTTATTAGTTTATTTATAAAGAAAAAAAGAAGAAAAAAAATTCAAAAATTTAAAAATCTAAAAAAAAGTTTAGCTGCTGTTTTTAATTATTGCGTAAAATTAATATTTTTTTCTGAAGCAAAACTTCCAGTAAAAGAACGCAAGATAATTTTTAAAAAATATTATCGTTTTATTAGGTAGCTGTATTTAATTATACTGCGCAAGATTTACAGTCCACAATGATCGAGTCGTAAATAATAGAGGGTGGCAAAGTAACACTCGACTGTCTGCCAAGATCTATAGATCATGATCGTTGATCAATCGAGGATAATATAGACTCGACTTTCACGACCCCCGTCTCATTAAAACCCACGCGGATGTACCATTACCTGCACCAGCGAAATATAGTATAGTATATAACTATATATGGGTCACTAACTATATATGGGACATTCCATGACATCTCGATGAAGGCCTGTGGCGGCGATGTCTCAGATTTGTCCCGTAATTTTTTATATAGAAGTGCATGTTGACAAAATCATGAGAAATTTTTTTTAGATTTTTCAAGCTTTTCGTTTCTGACATTTAATTTTTCTACACGAATTTCTTTACGATTTTCGAAAATCTGAAAAAAATGTAGAAAAATGTTTTAAAAATATGACATTTTTTGTAAGATTTCGAAAAAAATGGAGATTTCAAAACTGCGCGAGGAAACTTCGAAAAAAAAAAATATATATATATATATATTTAAATATGTAATTTTTCGTTTTTCGAGAATCTCCATCTTTTCGAGATAACAAAAAAATGTCCTGTATTTTACAATATTTTTCTGCATTTTTTTAGATTTTCGAAAAAATTGTGATTCTCATATTTCCCAGAATAAATTATATCTCAAAAACGAGAGTCTTTAAAAAAATCTTTAAAAAATGCGGGTACGAGTTTCTCAACACAAAATTCGATATAAATTTTTTTCAATATTCTATACAAAATTCTGTATAAA
Source organism: Perithous albicinctus (assembly GCA_964016905.1). Lineage (NCBI taxonomy): Eukaryota > Metazoa > Arthropoda > Insecta > Hymenoptera > Ichneumonidae > Perithous > Perithous albicinctus. Next base: position 16,578,056 of record OZ024699.1, read on the forward strand.
AATTTAAGAGGCAAATTTAAGAAATTTCTTGCTCGAGATGTCATGGAACGCCCCATATGCCCCCCATCGATTCACGAAGTGAAAACGCTTTGCGTTTCGTGATATAAACGTCGAGAGTGGTGAGCATGCCATTCACGATAAAAAGGTGCGATGCGCCGGCGAACCTCTCATCGAGGTGTTTGACCCCGGTAGCGCGGCAAAATCGTGCGCGCTATGCAACCATTCAGACATAGATATACATTAGAAAGTTAATGAAATATCACGCACGATTTATCAAACGAGGACCAGATATAAAAGTCATTGATCACCGGATCATCTTATGCCGCGTCGTACCCACACGAAACTTCCCTCCACTATTAATCAGTCTGTTTACGCTCCTTAGAAATGGAATTGTACTCACGATTGGCGCAACTCCTGGGATCCGGTAACGCAAGTCTGCGCTGCGCTGAGACTGCAACGATTCCGAAGAATAAAAGGTATATAGCCTTCATCGTTTATTATCTGTAAAAGATATAAAAAAGAAGATTTTTCATTTATTGCCGATCAGAAAATAAAAAAAAATAAAAAAAAGAAATACAATTCCAACACACTTTGTAGATACATCGTAGATTTTTGATGTCAATGAGATTGATGAATTTTTATGTTAATTAAAAATACTTTTAACGGTCTAGGATTTAATGTGAATTAATTTGAAAATTTTCATTTAATTAAATATAATCAATTTGTATATTTATGCATATTTTGAGAATTTTCCAAGCCTCTTTTTTTTTTCTATTTCTGTATGAGAATGTTCTCAGATCCTTGAATCGTTAGATATGATAAAATCGTGTGTTACATCCATTCGTTGTCTATGGTGAATGGCTCCAAGCGCCTCTCTTCTTCTTAATTAATACCTCAACAGCTTCGATTTATATTCCAGACGTAACCGTCTCCTGACCCTGGACATCTTGGGAAAGAGAATCGCGGAGCACGCGAGGAACGCATCGGAGAGCACAAAGCAAGAATTTGAAAGTCTCGGTCAAGCGACCCTGACACCGTACGTCTTTAACCGAGTCTCGTGGACGACTCTTCTTAATGACTCCCCCGAATATATACATATACTCCAGTATCCAAAGAGGAGGTTCACTCGCTCAAGGTTGACGAAATGGGAACAACCGATTTTTCGACGTCGCCTCTCTTTGAACCAGATTTTTATCTTTTCAAAGTTACTTTAAAGCAATGCTATATTTTTTAAGACATCAAATAAAATTAAACTAGAAAAAAAAAAAATAATTATGTAGCATTCCATTGCGAGCATTGAAATAAGCATTTACAGAGCTATATAAAATTCCCAATTTTTAAAAATCATTTTTATATGCTGTAGTGTAATTTTAATTTTATTTTACATTGCAATTCTATAGAAAATTTAATATACCAGATTACGATTATTTTATACATAAAAAGCTCCAGTAAATTTTTGTTTTTTTGTTTCATAAAATTATTATGAATATACGGACAAGGTTGAATTCATTTAAATAAATAATGAAATAGAGTAAATTCGTAATACAAAGAAATAACTAAAAAGAAAAAAAATAAATGAAGATCATCGGAGATGTCTCGAGGTCGGCCCGTTCCTCTCGGGGCTAAATAGCCAACGATGAGACTTTCATGAGTTTCACTGGCTGTACGCTCTCTCGATATTCTCTAATTGATCCACAACGGCGTAAAACCGAGTTGGCTATAAAAAAAAAGCCGATAGATCATCGCTAGAATTTAGGACGCTCTGTTTTACGCCAGTGAAACTTATTTATTGAAGCGCTATAGTTTTACGACTCGTTCTTTCTTCGCGCGAAACGATTTAAATCCTTAAATAAAAAAAAAATAAAACATAAAAAAAACATTAAAAAGTGTATCTTTAATTGCAGATGACCGCGCGGTCTTCGGTGCAAGAAGCCGCATCTGGACAAAACTGCCACGCTGACGAGTTAATCGACGGTCTTGAGCTCTCCTGTCTACTTCGCTATACATTTTACATTATAAAACCGCGCGCCCGGTGAAAGCCACACTGACTATCTCGAGTTTTAGAGATCTTCCCTAGGGGAATTCGATCTCGAAGAGACACCAACGCTTATAGTCTCTTCTGCGAAATATTACATATCCAGCATATAATTTTTCTTTTCTTTTTTTCTTCAGCCTCTTGGAAATAATCTCCGTGGACGGAAAGTAAAAGTAAAAGCGCAGTAAGAGTTTCTTCGCCGAAAGGGTTCGCCGAGGGAAACGCGAAATCGTTGGGAAGGGGATTTCGCCTGGAAACGAAGTATTATAATCATCCCATTACTCACAACACACACTATTTGATTATTTATTCCACTTATATAATTTCTTTACTTTATTACTTTCTGAAAATTTATGGAGCATTTCAAGTCGACTCACTTGGTTTTGACTTGAAATTTCACTCGGGATCAGTTGACGAATTTCTTTTTGTAATATTTTGGTCCAAAAAAGAGGTAATTTTTGTTTAGATTTTTATTACTTCTTTTACTCTATAAAATAATTTTTTTTGAAATTTTTTCCATAAAATCTGGAATAATAATAAAAATTAAAAAAGAATAATTTCATTATTCTATTTTTATTACTTTCTCCACTATCTTAATTTTTATTTTTTTGTGACGAAAACCCTTTTTTTCTATAATTAAAAAAAAAAACGTTCATTAATGTTCAAATCACATTAAAACAAAAAAAAATGATTAACAGAATAAAAAACCCAAATGAGTGAATTCTCAATGTAATGAGATGGTTACAACTCCGAACCGGAGGTACTTATTTCTGCCAACCGCGAGAGTTTGCAAGCCTTATCCTCTCGCCTTGGTTGCGCCTCTTTTTCGCCTTAGCGCATTGGTTTTCGCGCTCGTTTACAAGTTCTCGTACGAGAGACATCATATGAAGTGTTACAAAATTAACACTCGGCGTTAAGCAATATTTGTACACCGTGTATTGCGAGCGTCGTCTGCGGGTCACGCTGCGAATTACGGTATTGTATACCGAGGTACATCCGTCTGTAACGAGCTCGACGACTACATGCCAGATAAAGACAATTAATCGAAAAAAAGGAAAACGAAGATAGACGCATTACAAGTCACGTGTTAGCCGGCAATGCAGCGTTTGTAACGGGGACCAGAGAACTGATGACCGAGTGTACGTGGTGCGAGTCCAGGTTGATACAAAACAATGCCGTTTCTGAGAGCAACTCGACCGCTATATGTGTTTCAAATGCCCGGCGTGCTCGACGACACTCCTGGCCCAGTTAACGTGTCTCGCCCGACGAACTGCCCCGGATTTAATAATGCGCACGATTTAATGCATTACCGGCGTATAAAGAGCTCTATAAGGTTGCTAGACATATATATATATATATATCGCTTTTTCGATGTATTTAACTAAGAGGTATTTATACAGGAGATCCTTCTTCACGGTTTTATCCTACATGTGCAATTCTACATGTCCAATTCTACATTTCCAATTCTACACGTCCATTTCTATATTTCCAATTCTACATTTCCAATTCTACATTTCCAATTCTACATTTCCAATTCTACATTTCCAATTCTACATTTCCAATTCTACATTTACAATTCTACATTTACAATTCTACATTTCCAATTCTACATTTCCAATTCTACATTTCCAATTCTACATGTCCAATCCTACATGTGCAACATTCTACACGCGTAAAATCCTACATACGCTCTACACCCTACACCGAGCCGAGATTATAATATTCTACATGAGTAAAATTCTACATCGAACGAATTTACCGATTTTCGTTGTACAGCTAATACAAAGATAAACACAAAAATGAAAAATCTGACTGAAATGTAGAATTAAAAAATGTGAAATAATTTGTACTTGTTCTGGGTACTCTGAATGACTAACAAAAAAATTCTGAACTCTTGTTTTAGACGATTCGAAATAGGACTGGTCCACTTCGCGTGGAATGCCTCCAATGGTAACTATAAAATCATAACTATTTATTTTTAATCCATGCATCTGATATTTCATAGTTGCAACTATGTGACAGTCGACAAAACTGTAAAATGATTATGATTTAAAAAAATAGTTGGATGAACTAAAAATGAATAGTTGACACTTTATAGCTCCAAGTCTACACTATACGATTTCTCTGAGTCTATACTCGCGTCGAATGATAATTGTCCCGCGGTCGCGATAACCCCCGTTCGTAAGTGCACTTTCACGTGAAAAGGTCGTACGCGAATGAGTTCGGTATAATTGGAGGGATTCCCGGTAGTATCATCGAGAGTTGTAAATCAATTTTTCTTCTTGTAATTGACCTACGTCCGAGGCATATCTCTACTATTTACTTCAACTTTGTTGCAGCCTCGATCATCGCTGTTACTCTCACTATATATCGTGATGGATTGCTATGAGGAATGCCGGCTTGACGAATAGACGTTTCGTATGAAAGTTTCAGTGCAGCAATTATTTATTTAATTATTGTCGTTGGAACGGTTATATGCCACTTAAATTGTTGCTAAATGTGACTTTATGTCTCGTCCTAAAGATTAATGGATTTTTCGTTTATGTTTAACAGTCTTTGATATATGACTTGAAAGTTGCAATATCAAAACTACAGACTGTGGCGAAAATCATCTACGTCGCTGAATTTGAGGAGCGATTTTCAAATGTCCTATTTTATATTTTCAAAATCAAATTTTTTCTTTTTTATTGCTTACAAAAAACACGCTTATTTGCCAAAAATCGGTAGAAACTTTTCCTTAATTTTATTACTATTATTATAGCCAAGATTTTTCGTTGCTGGAATTACGTTTCCAGTGTTTTAGGATTTAATCCAGAAATGAATTTCGCTAACTTGGAATTTAGTCGCGTTTTCATCAACCACAATTTATTTATCACCTAAAAATTATTCAAAAGCTATCTGTATCTATCTAAAAATTTCTAAGTAAACTCTTATCCCTAAAAAATGCTGCAATTTTCTCATTTTTATAGAATCTTTACTATCTACACATTTGAGAAGTCTTTAACTGTTGATTATTTATCGACCACCTTAATAATTAGAGGATAATAACTGTTCGTCTTGGCAACAACAACAAAAAAAAGGGTGAAAGCAACAACCCGAGGATCCTTACAATCTCCTCGACTAATTATTCCCTTCGACAATTCCCTTATTCCCCAGTCGCAAGATTGCAACTTTACCTCGATTACGAAATTCTCCGTTGACTCTGTCTCGAGCCTCGCTAAGAGACCAAAGATCGCAATCTCCGATATTTTTCATTCAGGATCGACGACGACGACATCGACAACCGATAAGGAATAAATGGATGTCGAAGTGAGAGGTCGTCGGTCGACACGATCCTGTACCAGAAATTGCAGCCTCTCCATCGCCTTATATTCACATATTTATGTATACAACAAGCTCAGAGATCAACTCGATCTCTGAGGCAATTAATGTATATTAAGGCTTTGCCATGTGGCTTTAAGGCAATTCAGGAAGAGATAGATAATCCTGTCTCTCAACTCACGAGACTCCTTTCAATATCATACATTTTAATTGTCGATCCAAGCCCGTCATTCGAACGTAAAATTGCAGCTTAATGCAGACTGATGAAATGTGCATTTAAATGCATTTCCTCGCGGTGCGAGAAATGTCATTGCAATAATGTTCAATAATGTAGCCTCTAACGAAGTCTGCGCAATTTTCTTTAATTGCGAAATTTGGATAAAGTGGCTTCTTCTATAACTGGTAGATTCAAAGAATACAAAGTCCCATCAAGTTTGTGGGAATGATGATTAGAAAAATCTGAAAAAGAGAAAAATGCTTGATATTAGTTTGAAAAATAATAATTGCAAGAAAAAAATTGAATTTGATAGAAAACTTCATTTTTAGATATGTAAAAATAATACAGTTTTTTTTTTCAAAAAAACTGTATTATTTTCAGCATTTTTCGTGCAATTGGGAAATTTTTTTTATGAAGAATTTTTCAAGGTTTAAAAAAGAATTGGAAAAAAAATTCTTCAATCAGTCATTCCAACAGCAATTCCAAATTTTCGGCCCAGTTGCACTGGGATGATCCCTAAGCAGAGTAGACTGGTTCATTCTATAATGAAGGCTTGAGCTGAAATTGTACAACTGTGAAAGTCGAGTGGAATTCCTGGTGAATCAGTGAGATTGACCAATGTTCTTCTCATAGTTGGACTCTCGACTAGAAGATTCACTCTCATCGTATAGTGGCTCTTATGTCGCAACTCGGACGATGTCCGAGGTGCATCAATCTTTCAAACGTGCAATACTGCACTCACCTGCAACTGTCTCAGAATTGTAGGCCATTATGGTTTAACAAGAGAGTGGTACATAAAAATTTAATCGATAAATCATGTAACCCGATACACTCAACGTTTTTTGTAAGCATAGCTCTCTAATAACTGAGCATTATTATCGCAAGAACTCACGTGAAGTGCATGTAATCTCGTTGGCATGCACTTCCAAGTGTATCAATTAATTTTAAAAGAATAAGCTCAGTGGATTCTGCATGGTCAATTGACCAACGTAAATTCTATGCTTGAATATCGCGACGTTATACTTATAATAAAACAATATTTTGTCCCGAGAAGGAAAAAAAATTGACGCAATTCCGTATAGTACTCGAACGCTTCTTGTGTATATGGTGAAAGTATGTGCGCACATGTATAACGAAGAGCCGCCGCTCGATTACGTCAGTAACGTATAAGCGATTATGATAGGGGAAAGAGCGAGAGCTGAGGGGCGCGCACCGGCTTTAAAATGCCGCAAATTACAACTGAAGCTAATCGTCTTGTCGTCGTTCAAGTGAATTAAATGCCTTGGGTCTTTCACGCGGAAAGAAGTTTTGCAAATAAACTTTGTCACGCCGGTGATAATATTATAAATTATTCTAAGTTGTCATTCGTAAAACAGTTAAAATTATTATATGTATTATTGATATATTATTTTTGTAAATTTTCTACTTTTTGTTTGCAAACGTTGACATTTTTTCATATTCACTTTTTTCGTCACTTTGTTAGGTAAAAAAAATCGAAATTAAGAAGACTTTTTGTTAAAGCTGAAGTTTTATGGAAAACTTCAGATCAGTTACTTGAACCTTCCTCAAGTTTTACAGCATTTAAAAAAAAAAGAAAAAATACGACAATTTCAAGGTTCCATAAAATCCGAACCGCTTTACCGATCTTGTCGAGATTCAGTACTCTATTTCTTTTTAATTCAAAATTTCATAAAATCCTGGCAATTGAATTTTCGAATTCCTGAACACGGACATTTTTTTTCTAGCACCATTTTTCACGACCATTTTGTACCATTCTAAATGAAAAAAAAAAAAAATGTCACGAAAACAAAGTTTCCTCTAAGAGGAGTCAAAGCTCAAAAACAATTATGAAGAAATGTGCAAAGTTCTGCTTTCCTCAATCCAGCCTTTTAATTCTTTTTTTTTAATTAAAAAAAAAGTATTTAATTAAAAAATAATTTTCTTTTCTTGTCACTTAAATAAAATTCTTCCTTTTTATTCCACCTTCTTCAGTACTCTTCCTTCTCCCGCCCCTCTGACTCAAGTGGATGAGTGCATCGCTTAGCCGGGGATAACCAGTTCGTTGGAGATTATGTGTGTCGTCCTCGTGTCTCGATCGTGTGTGTAAGTGTGTGAGCGTGTGTGTCTCAGAGAAGGCTCACGTTCGGGCCCCAGTGACCCCATGCCACGATCCACGAGTCTCTTCGTCGAAGGATCGAGGAATGTACGACCGCTTCTTTGCGAAAAACATGATATACGGGCAAGATCGTGGTACCACTGGTACCAGCTTCGATTTTTATGCGCGTTCTCCAAGCGACAAACCTCTCCAAAAAAGAAAAAAAAAAAACTGCTTGCCGATGTTTGTTTGCCAGACAAGCGGACAGTGAATTTCTTGGGATCCGATTGTACTCGACTCGTTTGGTGTGCTCATTTAATTTCGAATTCTTCGAGCGAACCGCAGAGCTCTTCGCCGTCGCGCTCGATCGCCTTCGAACGCTTCAAAGCGCCAAAATCATTTCCGCGTTTCACCCCGAGCGATGATATATATTGTAGGAAGTGAAAATTGATGTTCATTTGCGTGCGGAGATGGGCCACAGTGTGTGCAGGCAAATGGATGGAGATTAACACAGCATCCTTCATCTTGAAATGCCTCTTCTTTTGAATCTCTGGAAAACTATAAATTATTGTGCAGAGAGCACGAGCTTTAAAACACGACGAGACACGGAGCATGTGAACGGAGAGTCTGAGATGATTATTGTCTACAACTTTCTAAGTCTCGCTTAGGGGAAGTGCTGCGGGCGGGTTACGCGCAAAATATATAGCCGCAGGCTAAATGGTTACAAGCACACGTTAAATCAATGGGAATCGATGCTATTTATTTATAGAATCGTCGTGATGATCATATATTTATTTTTACTTTTTTTTCTTTGCTTCCTCGGGGAGGAAACTTTGCTTTCGTGAATATTTTTTTGAGACCTTTTCGTCGGGACAGTTTAAATGGTCAAAAACATGCTTTTACAAATAAAATAATGTTAAAGGATAATCGATATTGAAATTGAGCTGAATCTGCAAATAGATTCGATTTTTATGGAATTTGGAATTTTTCGAAAAATTAACGTAAAAATATAATGAAGCAATTTGCAGAAGTTCACTGCATCCTTCTTTTTCAATCAACCGCGATTTTTTTTATACCCTCCCTGATATTTCGCCTAATTAATCAGAATCAAAAGTTCTCTATTATTTTCTTTATTCGTATTTATTTTTTAAGAAAACGAGCCTCGACAAACATTTGTCTCGTCATAAATTTTGTTATTTTTTCATATCAGTTTTCGAATTACATATTTTTCATATATTTTCATTTTTTCTGTTTGAATTTCCTGACGAAAAAAATAATCTTTACATTTTTTGGGCGAAAAATCAAAACTATGTCGATAAAATTATTCAGAAGAAATTCAATGAAAAAGCTGATTTAAAAATACATCTTTTATGAAATGAATTTTTTCTTTTACTTATAATTATCGTGATACGCAGAATTAAAAATTTCGGAAATATTATATTCAGAAGTCTAAAGAAATTCTAATTTAATAATAAGAAATATCTTTGCATGTTTAATTTTTTTTTTTAAATTAACGTAAGAAGAAAAAAATTTAAAAACAACAAAATTCATAAAAAAGTAATTTAAAGTTTTTCCTTTTTTCAAACGCTCTTTTCAAAATCTCGCTCAGACAAAAAGTGGCACAATAAATCGTGTGGAATGCCCGACAATTTTTATAAATGACTTTTGCTTCTACTAATTGCATTTTTTTAAAGCTGTTTTAGCTTTTTTTATTGCCTCGACGCGAAAAAATATGTGGCGACGGACGTGTGCGCTGAATGAAGAATTATGCGCTACTTTTCTTTCTCTTTCGGAGTTTGTTTGGCCCAAATACTTTTAGGCGCGGTTGTTACATGTGCCACTCCGACTGGGGCAACGGTACATCTTGAATCTCTCGAGAGGTATATATCCTCTCTGTGCCACAGTGGCTATACAGGTACTTGTGTCAAAGCCAAAGTTGATATGCTGCGTGATGATCATCGTGATCACCAATCGTGGCTTCGGTACTTTTGCCGTAGGCTCGGATTCAAATTTAAAAAAAAGGGGACCAAAACTAGAATACCCAAGTGTTGTTGTTGCCTTGAGGCGACAAAACCGGCGGCAATTGAATTACGTTTCTTTCTTATATACCGTTATCGGAAACTACTACTTTCCAATGTTGCTTGATATTCTCTCGTAACTTTTTTCCCAAAAATATTTATATATTTTTTTTTACATTACACGTACGTCGATTGAAATTTAATTAACATTTAATAAAAAGAAAAAAAAGCAAAGAAAATGATTTTCAAGGATTTATATTTTTTATTCTATTCATCAAATAAGGATGAATAGAATACAAAATATTTAGATAATCCTGTCAGGGAAATAAATTGTTCCCTGGCAGGAAATCAAATGTTTGGAATTACGTTTTGTTCTGTGCTATCTCTTATGGATCATCGTAGAATTCTTGGATCTAGAATCGATGATACCAAGGCAAGCCGGATGCACGCGAGAATCGTGCCAGTTTTCTTATGTCGTCTCTCGATCGAACACAGAGCACAACATGTGATCGTGTATATATATATATATGCCCTATTGACAATTTACTATATACACGCACACCATTCGCGAGAATGGGGAATCCACGAGCGCGCCAACTTGAACGCCCGCGGTGTAAGTATAAGACGTTCGCGGACACGCGGAGAGTAACGAACGATCGACGAGGAGACAGCAAAAGAGCGAGTCAGTCTTGTACGTACAACCGTTACCTGGCCGGCTTTACACTGTTTCGTGGAGTTCCGAGATCCGAGCTCAATATACATGAAAATTTTGATTCCACCTATCACAACTAAACAAAATAAACGCTTTTTTAATATCGCCTGCAGAATTTTTGTTTGAATGATTTTTTGCTTTGAAAAAAATTAGCGCTCAAACAAGCCTGCAAAGTAGATCCTTGCAAATTGATTCTTCATTATTTAGTATCTTTGATAAATCCTTTTTTTTTTTACAAAGCTTCCTCTCTGAAAAGCCTAATTTGATCAACAAATTTCCTCATAAAGGTAGCTTTGTAAAAAAGAAAAGGGTTGTCAAGGACACTAAATAATGAGGAAGCAATTTGCTTTTTTTTATTTTTTTATTGCAGACATTCCGAAGAGGATTCACAAAGCATAAAAAAATAAACGACTTGATTCATTCGATGTGCTTATCCCAACAACATTCGCACAGATTGTCCAAATTTCTCTCGTTATCAACGATTTACTACTGCAACTTCTACATTGTTTTTACTGTTCAATGCCTCCTCACCGAGGTTGCATAATTGTTGCTTGCACGCGTGTGACTTTCTTGTATTACCATATTACGTTTTTTTTTTCTCCTTCTTCTTCTTCTTTTTTTCAATGAAAGATTCCGGTTAACAATAGGTAATATTTCAGTATGAGGGTATACGCAGTTGCGTAATTAACGTAACTCAGTAGTTATTATGTCTAATTAACAAGCAAAGCCAGTGACCCGGCTTGTAAACACACCGGCTCCTTTATAGTAGAGAATCTTTACACGCGCTGTTTATAGCATTATTTCCGAGGGCAAAACGTATCAATGTTACAAATAAATCCGATCTCTCATTGATAATATATCAATTAATCTAAAATGAAAATCCTTTAAATTATCGTTGCACACTTTGGTCTTGTATCACGCGTTAATCCACTGGAATAAACTGGCATCCTCCGTTACTTCTTGCACGCGAAAAATTAAAAAAAAACCCGTCTATCCTGTCTGAGACCAGACCGCAACTTTTCGGTCATCGTCAATTAAATTACAATAAATTTTGCGCGACGAAATATTCACATGAGTCGAAATATATCGACTCAAAAATTTCACAATCACGCTTTTCGGCTTTTTAAATATTATATGTATTTATATATTCTAAATAAATTAGGATTAAAAAATACAGTACAATGAACTTATGATATTCAGTTTTTTCAATAATAATTCTCTTTACTTTAAATTCTGTATGTTTGCACGAAAACAGAATTTTTAAATATTAAAAAAAAAAAAAAGACTGTATAGTGGACTCATACATTTTTATATGCCACATTTTTCCTGTGTTTAATTATTATATATTTGCACGGAAAGAAAGTTTTAATTCACTAGTATTTAAAAAAAAATAAAAAACAGTCTAGTAAATTCATCAAATTTAATTTTTCAATTACACTTCTCTCTTCAAATATTATATATTTTCATTTAAAAAAGTCATTTTTAATGAACTGCTCTAAAAAACAAAATCGAGAATCAAATAATTTTTTACAACACTTTTTCTCTCTCTCCCTCTCTCTCTAAATCAATCACATTTTCAGAGTAAAAAGATTTATCAGATTGCAATTAATTCGATAAATTAATATGATAAATAAATTATTTCCTGGTTGCCTTTAAAATAATTTAAAAAATGGAAAATACACACGCAGCTTTCCTGCACAACAAACAAAGCATCTTCATAAGATTGTGAAAGTGCTTTGCAAATAATTACATTAATAAGTATAAACACTTTCAACAAAAACATTCAACCCCCCAGCACAAAAGCACATTAAACTAAATTTAAAAAATAAAGTCTTTCTCTTTGTTTTTCAAGATAAAACTTACGAATTTGCGTGTTGCGAAGAAAATAGACTGGTGCGGATGACTGTTGATCGCGATGTTGATCGGAAGAACGGCCAACGTGGGGATTTGTCTCGATGCGACCTTACGAATGAGAATTACAAAGAAGGAATGAACTGTCGGGCGATCGTGATGAGCCAGTATATAGTCGGCCCACATTCCCTGGTGCTACGAGTAACCTAAATTGCTCCCACCATTACCTGCAACCACCTCCACGACCACCTTCTCCATCGAGCTATCGAGCAGCCGGGGCCATCATCATCATCATCATCATCATCATCACCATCATCATCGTCGTCGTTGTTGTCCTCTTCAGGTGAGCTCTGGATGCCGGAGCGCTGGCCCGGCTCCGAGTTGCCTTCTTTTCCTTCGAAGATCTCCTCCTCTGAGCTACCACATTACACCTCGTGCTTCATGGGACCATGAAGCGAGATGGTCCGGCGAACGCGTCGGCGGACGTACAGGTTTTCGAGCCCAACCGCTCACCGTCCGTACTCGGAATAATGCCAACGAATGCCCTAGTCATTGACCACATACATATCTAATACCTGAAATGATATAAAAGCTTTCAGGGTCTTTTACTTACGAAACTCTTTTCCTAGGCAATACAAAGTATTTCCAAGGTCTTATACAGTCTTAATGTAACAATCACTGTTAAGAATCTTTGCAAATTCATATTACTGGACATTTTATTCATCGGCTAATATATTAAATTTAATATACATGTATATAATAAAGTTACATTTTTTATATCAATTTACCTCATTTTTATAGGATTTAGATGAGAGTTTTAATTTTTTTCGAATTTTTCAAATTCTCATTAAAATTTCTAAAAAACATTTCATACTTTCAATTTTTTGTCCCAAAGTCCGACAACCTTTTTTCCGGTTTTTTATGAGAGTTTTCAATTTGTTATTTAAGTTTTTAAGTCTCATAAAGGATCGAAAAAAGGATTGTTCCGGTTACCGTCTACGCTTAAAATATTCGTCTTTATGAGTAGTATTTTAGAGATTTTTTCAGAAATAATAAAAAAATGTGTTTGTGTTTTTTAATTAAAAATCAATACTGCAGACGAGTTAAAGAATTTTTTAAATAAATTTTTCTCAATTCTCAAAAAATTGAGTCTTGAGAAGAGTATTTTTTTTTATTTAAAAAAAAATATATTTTCATATATTTTTATAAATGTACTTTGTACACATACTTTTTCTTTCCACGGGGCGTTCCCGCATATGTACAGAATTAAAATTGAATCGGCGATCTCTGTTGATAAAAATTATTGCACGTCATCGAGTGCGCGATGTTGCTCTCTCGGTTCAATCGGTCTCGCGATCGTTGCAACACATTCTTCGAGAAAATAAAGAACCCGGTGGTGGCTCAACCGCCGAGCATCAGTACGACAGAGTAACTCGCTCGTTCACTGAGTGCCGCTCTACAACTCCCTTCCCTCTCGAGAAGCTGAAAAAAATAAAGAAGAGAGGAGTCATTTTTACAGCAAGGATCTTCCAGAGTCATTGATGCGTAAAACCGAGCACTCTAATTGATGAAATCTTAAAACGTGTACCTTGAACACGAAGCATTTATTGAAATTTAGATTTCGATAAAATAACGTATCAATAAGTGCGAGTTTCCAATGGAGAATTGTAGATATGGGGCATTCCAAGTCAAGTCACTTGGTCATCGGCCGGATCAGTCTGATCCCCTCGGATTCAGTCGACGAATTATTTTCGTTAGTGGAGGGGAAAAATCAGGTCCTTGTTGTGTCATTTGGCCCCGGCCAGCTCGATTGTCCTACACAGCGGCGAGATTTTCTTTACAATCTAGAAAGATACCTGATCCATATAACGCGTATGAAATTATAATGTAAAAACGTACTTGAATCTCTTAACGACAGAAGCAATTTATATATGGCGACAGACACGCACGCGATCTTCTTTCGCCAACTAGAAGTGTAAACACAATGTAATACGAAATGGCACGTGATATTATCTGTCACCATCATGGCAGCAGTGCGTTAAGAAGTATATATGTCCTTAGAGAAGTTAAGTCCGACCAATCGCATCCTCCTCTCACTATGTACCGAGAGAGAGAGAGATTTCGAACACTTTTCCCCGTGTGTGAATACCATCGGGATGCACTTCACTCTTATTATCCTTTCGCTTCTTGAAGTATTATCTTCGGGAATATTTTGCAATTCACCTGCCGCGACCCGTTGGCAGCACTATCTCTCTGTGAACCTGCTTTTTTTTTAATGGTGTACTCGACAACAACGCGAGAACACGCGTTTTGTTCACCTGTCGAAAAAAAAGAACGACGGGTACGCCGCGTTGAATTCGAAGAATTCGAAAAATTTACTTATCACTGGAATATTTGTCAAATATTTCACTATCCGCTTCCAAAATAAATGATAATTTTTTGACGCCATTTTTTATCTTTTTGCACATCCTTATTTTCGTCTCGATGCGTGAAATCAATTCCTGTAGCAACTGATTTCATACACGCGTTTCTATTGTTTACATTTTTCATTGTAATAAAACACAACCACAGCAAAATGCAACAGATTTATGACCTGTAATACCGGATATCTTTGAAGTTACAATGATTACTCCCACAACGCGAGCTTACAATTGAAGAATAAAATAATGTTATTACGTCTCGTCTGTTGTTTATTCTCAGCAACAGACCGTCTTTATTAATATGCCACAATCCCCCACCCCCCTCGATTGCAAAAACTATAATCAGTGTCTCTGGTATTCTAAAAAAAAAGGACATTTTCAGCTCAGACACGCAGCTAAATTGGCAGACGACTTGCATCCGGGTTTAAAAGTCATTTGCTTTTACGACCATCCCAAATCACGGTTTTCCTGTGAAGATTTGCACACTCTCTAGCATTGCGGAAATTGCACGACTTCGAAGCCGTTCGGAGATCGTAAAACTTTTTGTCAAATCGCGCCGCTTGGCAAAAAAGCCAAAAAGCGATTGATCGAGCAATTTATTTCTGTCCTTCGACAGCAACATTTCTTCTTTTTTTTAATTGCGAGGTTATAATGGCGACTCGTTTGGAAGATTTCGAAACATTAAAAATTCATACATCGGAGAGGGAAAATGTTTCTTTTTTTACTCGTGAAAAATGTCGAACTTCCTCGAGGCCAATTTTTGAATACGTTCTCTCGATACGAATTTAAAAATCTGAAAATATTCACAGAGTTCCTTCAAGTAATTCTATATGTGGACCAATTATGCAACAAATCCGAAGATAAAATAAAAGGTGACCGAATTTATGGAGAACGCCTCATTATATTATTCAGATACGATCATTCTTTTCCGGAATATGATGATATATGATATAACGCAATGAGATGATGAAATACAGTGACGGCGGATTCACGAACTATCGTCAGCTGTCCTCATCCAACTCCCACTTTTTTACGTGTACTCTTCTGCTACTATTTGACACATAACCCCTCGAATGATTCCACAAGTTTATTCTACCATATTTTCTATTCAATAATCGTCACATTTACACTATCGAAAAAAAAAAAAGTCAGACAAATCTAGATATCCGACAAAATGGTGAGACACGTTAATCAATTGAATCGGTGCCCGAAAGATTTCATGAACAATGAAGAATACGTGACATGTACTTATCCCAAACATTGTCATTTTTATTCAATATTAATCGATTACTCATCGTCTCCGCAATTCACATCTTTTTTTAATCGATGCATTCGCTATTTTTTTTCGTCACTTTTTTCAGCACGGTCGCGTAAAAGTTCGCACTACCGCGGAACAGGAGGCGTTGAAAAAAATCGAGAGAGCCGAAAAATTGGTACAGTACAAAAAGGCCATCGAACTGGTGTTTCAAAAGGTGAGGACAAGGTTTGTCGTTGAAAATATTCTGATTTTTTTACTTTTTTTAATTTTGCACAGTTTTTGTGAATTTTTTTTTTTTTTGATTTTCATTAAGGTAAGAATGTTTGGATTAGACGCTGGAAATTAAAAATTCTGTTACTGAACTCTCATGGTTTCTTCCAATTTTCAGCAAACTCTATGCAGCCGTTAACATTTTACACAATTTTGATTTTTTTTTTTTTTTTTTTTTTAATAGCTCGGTAGGTTGTACCATTTTTAAGGAATCAGGCTTAAAAATTCTTCAAAAGTAGGCTAATATCAGCCAATAATTGTTTTTTTTTAATTTGACAACACTCATTTGAATCGTTTAAATTTTATGAGATTTTGAATTTTTATAATTTTATGAAATTTTATGATAAATTTTCTGAATCCAACAAATCTTGATTTTTCAAGCTGAAAGTTTGTATGAATATTTAACAGAGTTAGGAATTAAATTTGATTCAGAATCTGTCTGCGTAAATATTTTAGAAATATTTGTCTATGAGGAAGTGAAAATTGGTCAACATACTTCCTAAATGAGGAAACGTTGTGCAAGGGTGAAAATAATAAGAAAACTATCTTAAAGTTTCGACCTTGCAGTCTCATTTGTCTATCACTTTTTACTGATTGGAATAAATATCTAATTTGTATTTGATACTGTAATTACAGAGAAAGGATAAAGAGTGGGACGACCAATTATTGCTGGTAACGGAGGGTATGGTTCTGCAAAATCCAGACATCAGTACACTATGGAACATCAGAAGGGAAACTTTTGAAAATAATGATTGGTAATTCCTCTAATTTTAATCCTCTTTCATACATTAATTAGTAACCGGAGTTTTCATGAATTTTTCATTATTTATTTTTGATTTTAGGCCCCAGGAAGAACGCACAGAAAGACTAACAAGAGAATTAACATTGACTGAAAATAGCCTTCGCGGAAATCCAAAGTCTTATGGAGTCTGGCATCACAGATGTTGGGTGATAGATAATCTGCCAGAACCGGACTGGAAGACGGAGCTTTCGCTCTGTGCCAAATGCTTAAATTTAGATGAAAGAAATTGTAAGTTTCATTGAGGAAATAGATGAATTAGTTTTTTCATACTCATTTTTTTTATCCAATACAATTTAAAAAAAAATTCAATTATGCATGCATTGAAGTAAATTTATATACTTTTTTTTTTTATCCAAAATTAAATTATTACAACTAAAATTATAGTGATTTAAAATGTAACATTGAAAGCAATTTTTTTTATTTGCTAAAAAAATTTATATGCAAATATTTTCACATTAATTATTAAAATTAGAAAAAAAAACGAGCGAGCTGTGTTTCAAAATGATGCAGTTTAAAGTTTGGCAAACAATTATTTGATATTGTAATTCCTTCAAGTGAATCGCTCATAAAATCCACAAAAGAGTCTATTCGGATGTTCTGTTTAAACTCTGAGGTAGCTCCTATCCTGTAGAAAGTAGCCAAAAAAAAAAAATGTATTCACATGCGCAGTCCACTGTTGGGACTACAGGAATTACCTCGTGAAAAAAGCGGGAATCGCCGATGCCGAGGAGTTCGACTTTTCCACCACGAAAATATTGAATAATTTTTCGAATTACTCGTCCTGGCAGTACAGAAGTAAAATTCTCGCGAAGATGTTTCCCGACGAGAGTGGCGATCTGCCTATCAGAACTGATAAGCACAAAGAAGGTAGATTAAAGTATTCTTCAAACTCTTGTAAAAAGTGTAATAATTTTTCAATACTTCAGATATATAATACGGATAATTTTTCTATTTTTTTCAGAACTCGATCTAGTGATGAACGCCACGTTCACCGATCCAAACGATTCGAGCGCCTGGTTTTATCAGCGTTGGCTTCTCGATTTTTCCGAAACAAAGTCCAACACTTTGTGGCGCGCACGAGTAACAAATACCAAAGCCACGATTATTTTTAACAAAGACATCAGAATCAATTTCGAAAATGTTTTCTTACTGAAAAATGGAACTGCGATGGATGCTCTCGTTTGGAATTCACCGAGTAAAAAAGAATTTTCGAAATGCTGGTCCGCTGCGTTCACGGATCAATTGAATGATTTAAACGCTGCTGAAACGATTGCCATAAAATTCGACGACAACAGCTACGATCTGTGTCCATGTGATAATAAAAATGTGTGGCTATATAAATCGAGAAATTTTTTGGTGGAAAAGCACAATAAAGCGCAATTAAAAGAGCAGATGGAGAGCTATCAGCAATTGAGCGAAATAGAACCGAATAACAAGTGGTCGTTGCTCACCGGTATTTATCTCATGAAGAATTATGATATGATTGAGTATAATACAAAGATTCTCGATGATCTCAGTGCCTTATTGAAGGTCGATAAGCTACGATCCAATTACTACAACGACATGCGTAAGTATTCGGAACATTTGACGATAGTCGATCTCAAAGAAAAAAAGAAAAATGCAAAATCTTTTAGCTGCGATTACACAAATTTCAATTTAGTATTTACTTTGTGAAGTCCTTGTATAAAAAATGTACTTGCTTTCGGGAAACATTAAACAGTATCCTTTTTATCCATTTTTCTAGTAACCCTGGCGTAAGAAATTCAAATTGGGGACAAGTTGGGGATGTTCTGTCGTGGGTTATTTTGTCGCTGGGATATTTTGTCATGGAACCCTCAAATTTAATGAGAATTGTTTTAAGTAACATGCTTTAATATTCTGAAAATGCTGTACTTGTTATTACAGGCAGTAAATGCATAATGGAGTTCACATTGCACAATATTTGGCTGAAGGAGGACGAAGGAGAGTCATGCTCAACGATAGACTTGTCGGGCCTTGACCTTACAGTTCTCTACAACGAGCACTGGTTGAGCCTCTTCGAAGAGATAAATCTTGGCGCTAACAAACTCGCAAATTCCTTACACCGCCTGAGCGTGCTTCAAGAGTGTAAAAAATTATCGCTGTCGAGCAACGCGCTTAAGTCACTAAAGCACCTGCCTACTCTGACCAATTTGGAAAGTTTATCGCTTCGAAATAACGAACTCACGAGCATTGACGAGATTCTGGAACTGGTGAAGCGTCATGAAAAACTTACGAAACTGGATCTGCGGGATAATCCGATCGGCAAGGTGGACACGATTGTTGCACAAATTTCGAGCATCTGCTCCAAGTTAGAATTGTTGGTGGATTAATGGAGGCTAAAATTTCTAATAAATTAATTACGAGGGAATTTAAATAAAGGAATTTAAGATAATTAAAGTTTTGTTCAATTTAGATTAAATTTAGATTAGAGTGGCCGGATGTGTGTGTGAAAAATCAGTTGAAGCATTTTGGTTTTATCGGATTTTAGAAATTTTGAAAAATGTCTGTTTTGTCACTTTAACTCGAACAAATTTCCAACTACCGGCCTAAAATTTTTGGTACAAAAGTTTATCTGTGCGGTGCGATATTTGCTATTGAATTTAGGCGAAATCGATAAAGTATAGAAGATTTTGCAGAAATTTGTATTTTCGTAATTTTCGTAATTCGAGATTTATCTGAAATTCAGTATTGAGGAGTTTTTCAAAATTCAACATGTCCAATATGGCGCAATCGCAAAAAACAAAGATTCACTTATATTACATTTAATATACAAGTGCTAAGTCATATTTTGAGTAAATTATACTAAATATTTCGAAAATTAGGAAGCTGAACAAAAAAAAAATTGTTATCTTAATTCACTTAGGTATTAAATTAAATATACCACGAAAAGAAAAATTCCGTAATACAAAGTTGCAAAAATATTTAAATATAATTAATTATATCCTCTAATAAATTGTAAAATAAATTGCATCCTAAATTATGACGTCAGATAATCAAGGATTATTAAAATTAACGAAAAGGACAATTTTTTTGTTTTCACAAATTTTCAATATTTTTATTCATATTTTGTACAATTGTTGAAATTCTCAAGAGTAGATAAAGCAAAATCATTGAAGTCCGCGAGGAAATGGTTTGGGAACCCATCCTGATATGTCTTGCACTGTTTGCAAAGTGTTTTTAGGTTTCGCTGTGCTCGTCATTTCTAAATGACCCATTCCTTCTGAGACTTTTTGTTCCCATTCTGGTTGCTCGTGGTTTTCAAGAATTGGTCCAGCTTGAATCACTCCAATTGCTACAACCAAAAGTGCCAAAAGTCCGAGGAAAAATTTCATCATCTTGATTTATTATTGCTGATTTTGATTGTGTTGTCTGTTTCAATTTACTCCACGTTTCCGTGAAACAAGAATTTTGATACCTGAAAAAAAAGAGAAAAAAAATTTCAGTGATTTTCACGACAAAGATTTTCATCAAGAGAATTAATTTTTTTATCAAAGTTAAATTTCAATTTCAAATTTAACTTTGATAAAAATTCAAGCAAAATCTTGAATTCAAACTCAGAAGCAAGAATATCATAATTAGTACATTTTAACGAGAACGTAAATGCATACTTAAAAGAAAAAACTCTGAACACAATCTTAAGTATAAAAAATTTGAATTGATACATTTTGAAACGAAAAGAAAAATGCAGCTTACCTTCAGAAGATTTGAAGAAGTGTTGAATAGATCCAAGTTACTTGGCGAGTGTGATTTCTCATTTGCAGTTGTCGCTATTTAAACCCCCGCGATCCAAAAAGCGAATTTACATATCCAGGGTAATGTTGAATATACACTAATTACGAAACGGATGTAAAATAAATTTTCACTTCAGTGAAAAGAGCTTTATTCAATTTAGCGCGTGCGAGTGTTTATCAAATATCTGAAGTTAATGAATGGTTGTACTAAATACAGGAACAAACGCAATTAATCTGTTGTTTGTTCAGTCCCTGCTTTTGACGTGCTTCCTATCTTCAAAATTTCACGCATCACAAGTGTGAAAATCATTGTCAGCTATTTATTTGCACGCGCCACAGATGGTGACGTCCGGTCTGTCTGGTTTCAACATAACAATGATTTATTAGGTTTATTAATTACGCTAATTATATGCAATTTCGATATTTGAAAATTTATTCTAATCACTTTTTGCATGTAGTAAAAATTTGTTAAGTATTTTTTTTTTTATTTTTTTTTATCATTTATTTATTTTTTTTTTCGAATTTCAACAATATTGTAAAATAAAATATTGAATAATTTTAACAGGGTATAAAAAAAATAAAAAAAATATTTTTGTGCTACAATGTATTAGCTGCTGATTTAATCAAAATTTAAAAAGGCAATTAAAATCGAAACTACCTTTTTTTTAAAACCGTTTATCTTATGCGTCAATAGTGGAAAAAAATAGCTTCCTGCGTGATTGGACATTTTTGCGAAAGAACAATCAATTATTACATAATTATATATACGTAGAAGAAAATCCTTCAAAAATTATAATGAATAAGTAAATAATAAAATAATACCCATTTTTTATTGTATAAGTACCTTTTTTACCGACAGGTATGACTCAGTCGGTAACGTCGCGCTTCTGTCGTAACTTCCTATAATACCGTCACTCGGATATGACACTCGCAATCTTACCTTCAGTCTATGGAAATGGAAGAGCATCTTCCCGTATTCCAATCCCAATCGGAACGCAGATAATATAAATTACTTTGCAAACCACGAAACTCCGATTGCGTAATATTCTATGTATGAGTGCGAGAGAGATAGACCCAATCTTTTGCAATCCCGAATTTCTCTGCCATTGTTGATCTTTCGGATAAAAAACGAGAAAGTAGCCCTGCAAAAATGCTAAACGAAGGCCGAGTTTCTCATATTTTAGTAGAAGACATCAATTGGGATGAAAAAAAAATTGGATTACAGTTTTCGTTACCGACCGAGTAATTTCACATCAACGTGAACGTATCCCGAAGATGCGGCAACAGCGCATACTGCGAAAGTGGTGAAGTGGCAACCCCCTCCCCCCGGCCCCTTCCTCAAAAGAGAAATCATGTTATAACCTTAACGTCACTGTCATTCAACAATATTTTTTCAATTAGCTATGTAAATTACCTTCGCAATTGTTGCGTGAACACGATTTAACGCATGCGGTGCCTGAAACGATTAGAATCATGAACATGAATAAAACGGAAAAGCTTTTGGCCGCTCGTAAAAGGGTAATGTTTCGTTCACTTGCGATTTCATTCAATATTTCAATTACCTATGTTTACGAAAATCGTTTAAAATCATTGTTGAAATTTGTCAACATACCGATCACCAGTTAATTGTCATCATTATTGCTTTATTTTCTTTTCATTCATTTCTTTCGATACGACTAAACTATTTTCATAACTTATGTGGAATGTTAAATTTGTCGCAAGAATTTTAGAAAAATTATTGGCTTAACGAAATTGTATTAAAAATTTCTTGATTAGAGGTAAATAAGTCGGATAATAGTGTTAATTTTTAACGCCGATAAAGCGTTACTACTACTTTATTTACATTGGTCAAAGGCAAATTCAATTATATTTCGATGAGCAAATTAAATCAATTTATAATATCTTACAACTTTTTATCTTAACAAAATTATGTTATAATAAAATGTTAATTATATTCAATGTTATTGTCGAGTATAATTTTATTTATCATTTTTATTACTTCTCTGATACCTTCGGTTTTTGCAGCTGAAGCAATTCCAACAAAATAGATCGAACCCCAATCAAGACAATGTTTCACAGCAGAAGGATTCACGTAAATCAGTTCCAGCTCAGGTATTTTATCTGCACTATTTTTTTATATTAATCGTTACAAATTCTATGTGCCTAACATGTCTTTTTTCTGCAGAATGTCCACAGTACGGTCGAAGCTCCAGCAGCCCATGAATTTAATTCAACCCATAGTCCAGAGAAGCAGAATCACGAGACGATCGAAACTCCAAAAGAATTGCCTATAGCTGAGCATCAAAATCTCATTAATTTCACGGAATCTGTCAATAACTCTCCAATGTTGAATTCCAGACCAGCGGAAGAACAGTCAGAAGTTTCCAGCTACTTCAATCAGGGCCTAGAACATAATGTGCAGGAAAAACAGATGGAAATTTTGCATCAAACACCAGAAAGAGAAAGTATCATTCAAGGGGAATTGAACGAGCTAAACATTGAAAGTCATCCTCAAAGTGTTGAGCAACTTGTGCCCGAATCGCCGCGTTTGCTTACTACAGAACAGAATACACATTTAACCGAGACACGCTCGGAGAATGGCACGATTAACGACTCTCCCTCATCGCAAAAAGAACACTTATTACAAATGGCTTCGGCGGTCGCTGATGCTTTACACGAGCACGACGATCTTGCGGATAAAAATCCGTTGGAAAGCGACTTGGAATATCGCAATGAATTTCTTTCATCTTGTCTTCAAGAGCAAAAACACATGGTTAATCAATTGCACGTTCAAGTGAGTCACTATAGCAGCAGAGTTGCCGAATTGGAGGCGATACTCGCTACGAAGGATGGTGAATTTGAAGCGAAACTTTTGCGTGAGGTTAATCCACTTAAAGAGCAACTACAAATTCACGCACAAACGACCGGAATACTTGTCGGTGAAAAAGCCGAATTAAGCGCAGCGATTGAACAATGCCAGACAATTGCACAGCGGAAATCCGAGGAAGTCGAGGAACTCAGTGGAAGACTGAAAAATTCACAAACTCGAGTGGCTGAGTTAGAGAAAGATCTGGCGCATGTGAAAAATACCGTTGACGACACGAGAAAAATGTATCAACAGCTGCATCTTGATTACGCCGATCTCGATAAGAGGTACAATGAATTACGGAAAATCAAGGAAGACGACGAACTCGAAGTTTCGGAATTGCGACAGGAAATAAGTTTGAAAAATGCTGAAGTTTTGAGCCTACAGCGAGAACTCGAGGAAAAGAATACATTACTATCGTTGAATGATTTAAAGATACAGCAATTGACGAGCTCGCCCCAAGAAATACAGGCTCTAGAAGGTCAACATCAAGCGGTGACTATTTTGGAGCAACAATTGTCGCAATTGCGCGAGGCTTTGAAATCCGTTAGTCACGACAAGGAGGAAGCGGCTAAACAGTTTGAAAATTACGTGCGTCAGCTCGATGTTCGCTATGAAAAGATCGTTAAAGAGCACGAGGATTCGAGAAGAACTGTAGAAGCTCTGGAAGATCGAGAGCGAAGTTACATAAAGAGACTCTCCGATCTTGAGCAGAGTCTTCAAAGAGAGCGGGAAAGAGTGGAGAAACTTTTACCGTTGCAGTCGCACGAGCAGCAAATTGATCACTTGACGAAAAGTCTCGATGCTCTCACTCTCGAACATTCAAATCTACAAACGACTCTCAACGAAAGAGATTCGGAGATCGAATCGCTGAAACGCGACCTCGAGGAAATGCGCGAATTGAACGAGGACGCTGTTGACAAAACTAAACTCGTGGCCGCTCTCGAGAGCGAACAGCTCGGAGCCTCGAGAGCAGTCGCTCAAAATCAACAGCTCAAAGTTCAGTTGAACGAGATGCACGACGCTTTTGTAACGCTCAGCAATTCGAAATTGGATCTTACCGAGCAACTACAGGCAGAGAGAACTATAGGAAGAAAGCTCAATGTTCAGCTCAACACACTTGAGACACAAATTGATGAACTCAAAGAGAGCTTAAAGCAGAAGGATCAGACTATCGAGGAGATGGAAAAAGAGAAATTGCAAACCGCGCAGATTGCTGATCAGATGCATCACTATCAGGCTCAATCGAATCAGGCTAGAACTTTGCAACAGGAACTCCAAAATGCGCTGGGTTGCACCGAAATTCTTCGACGCGAGAATCAGCAATTGACTATGGAACTGAATGTGCTGAGATTGAGAGAACCCGGAGATAAAAAGCTCTCGAACGGCGATAATCGATTTAAGGAAGAAATGTATGGCGAACCAGGCGTTAATTCCACGTACGCTGTTTTGAGAGGCTCCGGCGATGGCACCGCTTTTCTTCCGGATGCGCTGAAAAAACTCGAAGTTAGATTCAAGGAGACGATGGAACGCGTAGCCGAATTAACGGATGAGAAACAGAGACTCGAGCATCTTGTGTTACAGTTGCAAGGCGAAACGGAGACTATAGGCGAATATATTGCGTTGTATCAGAAACAACGGGCGATATTGCAGAAGAAGGCCGCTGAGAAAGAGGAAACGTTCCGGCTTCTCGTCGATCAGCGCAATCATCAACAGGAACAATTACACAAGCTGAAGGTTCTTGTCGCTGATCTTATTAGAAAGAAATCCGTCGCTTCGGCTCCGCCAGATCCTAATTTTCCGCCGGTTATCGAATTTGAGAACGAGCACGAAAACAAATCGGTCGTTTCCGAAGAATCGGAAACGAGTACAACTGAGGAAACAGTGATCGACGTGAAGGATAAAACGACCTCAAAGATTTTGGATCTTCTCACGGAAATCAAAGACTGCAAAGACACGTGTATACTAGAACCCAATTTTCATCCCTGCCCTTGGTGCTCCGGTAAACTTATAACGGTTTAAGGACGATAAATTGTCGGGGAGATTTTTTTTTTTTTTTTTTTTAATGTTTATTTAAAACTCAGTTTGGCGCGAATCGACGAAAAACACTGAATGCATAATCTGTTCTTGGTGCTCGGGGAAAAAATGGTTTAAGGCCGATTTTCGGTTATTTTTCTTTAAGGAAGATTCAGATGAAATCTTAAATTTTTGTTTGGAAGTATGCTTTTTTTATTTAAAAAAAAAGTGTTAATTATTTTCAGCTGCGAAAAAGAATTGTATAAAAAAATCTCATGCAGTTTATTGTTTCTAACGCTGTTCTGATTATTAACAAAAATCCACAGGCCCAAATATAACAAATTATGGCAGAATTTTCAGAATTCAATTTTCAATATCGTCAAATATTTTCCGTTTTTTTAATATTCAAATCTTCTGTGATTTTTAATAGTATTAGAAGATCGGAATTTATTTACACGATCAGAATATCTTTACGAACAATCAAGGACATGGGTTTTTAAATATAATCTTTTTAGTGGGTAAAATGAAATAAAACACATTTTTCGTCCGTAATTAGTGCACCGGCCTTCACCTATTGTTAATTCAATTCCTGTCGGTCAATATTGGTCATCTGTGCTATATCGTTGTATGTCCGAAATCCAAGTTTGAACAGGAAGTTGATTCGCTAATTTTGTTGTTCTTTGAACATTCCGTGAACATGTAAATAACAAAATAAATTCGAAATTCTGAACCGATGCATATGACTACATAAAATTTAGTACGAATATTTATAAATATATTTTATGACGCCTTCAACTTGCCTTTTCTGAAAAACTATTTATATGCTTTAAAAAAACTGGTGCCGAAAATTAAAAAAACCGATATTTAAAGTTTTTTTTGCAAATTTTGATCGATTGATGTTGTAATGTAGCAATTTTGTTATATTCAATTAATTTTCCATTTTATACTGCAATACTCCGTTTCGATTTATCGATCACTATAAAAATCTTTAACACGCATGCGTATAAGATCTTTATGTTCATTAATAAAAATTTCCGAGCATTTTTATCGGTGCAGATTTCATCTGAATCTTTAACGTAAATATCGAGCATAAAATGTAATGATTGTAAATAGCAATATTGAGTAACTCTTCAAAATATGTTGCGTTATTATTTGTTTATATGTTTTAATCCGCGTTAATAATAATGCAGTGCAAGCACGCGCGATTCATGAAGATTTTAATATATATATATACATAATATAAAGTCACAACTATTTTCTTTTTACACTGGCGCCTCAGTTTTTTTTTCCACGCGATTCCTTGGCTCCCACCGACCACAAACGTGTATTCCCACTCGTTTATAATACAAGTATTTTATACTAGAATTTTGTACGCAGTAGGAAAAATCCAATAGAACCGGGCTAGACTTCCACATACGATAAAATTTGGATACTTGCTTTTTTTTTCGTGTAATAAACATTTATTCATTAGTCGAATGTGCCAGGAGGTGCCTATACTTAATCTAAAGACTCGTATTATAATATATATTATATATATATATAAATATATCAAAGTGCCAGTGTTTGGGTGACGCAAATAAACGAATAAATTCTCAACCTTCTTTCATCTTAAAGACCTTCTACATGTTTAACATCTTTTTCAGATTATCATTATCGTGATAGTTGAATTTTTTTTTCGAGAAATTTGCATTAAAGTGTAAGTTGAAAACTCGGAGATCGGCAATTTACGCAGATTCAGATAAGTTGAAAATCCCTCCGCTCGCCGAATTACATGCCTACTATCTCTTCCCTTATCAAAAGAAATGTATTCTATATTTTACGGGACGTTTAGGAATTTTTCTGTTTCACTAAACTTATCAAAAAACCGAGGAGGCAACACTTGCTCAGTCGGTAACAAAATCGGTAAACAATAATTTTGAGACATCGTAGAAATTTCGGAAAAAAGAATCAGAATTTAATGCATCAGGTGAGAGATTTCTTTTTCTCGAAAACGATTGAGTTTTTCAATATTATTCCATGGATTATTTGCTATCTCTCTCGCACTCGTAGAAGTTTTGCCTCCCCTTAATTAGGATACCGAGGGACAAATAAATATTCGCTTCTCAAATTTTTATGTATTGGCTTTATTATAATTTGAGAAATAGGAAACAGGAATTTACGCCTTGAGGGCGTACTTTCTCACGGGGAACGCCGATCGTTTCCTGATCTCCTTGAGAGTCTTGCGGCTCGCTTGGTACGGGGTCAGCGCTCTGCGGAGTGCCCTGGTCTTCTTTGGCCTCAAATCCAGGGGCTTGTACTTCTTGTTCTTGTACAAAAGACGAAGATTCTCCTTTTGCTTCTGGTGCATAATAATGTAGACGCGAGCGATAGCTTTGCGCACTACACGGCTGCAATAGAACTTTTTTTTTAATGATAAATTCTTCATAGAAAGACAAAGGTAAAAAAAATATATTTCAATAACTTAAGGCTGGGGTACAAAAATTTCCAGAAAAGAAGCCAAAAAAATCGTTTTACTTTTTTGGTGAGAATTTCATTTGAAATTCCCAGCGGTTAAATGTTTGTAACGTTGGACTGCTCTTGCAAGAAAAATCCTCGAATATAAAGATTTTTCAGATTTTAATTTTTTTTTCGTTTTTGTAATATTTTGTTTTTAAAAAATCGAACTCGCGCATTTTTTTCATATTCGAATCTAGGGAATTTTTTTGATAACGGATTTTTTTTTTTTATAATTTCCGATTTTAGGTTGGAATACAAAATGACTTATTTATAAAATATCCTTAAATCAGCCATAACACATCGAAAGAACGGTGTAGAAAAAATATACAGTGTTTCTCTGATTTTTATCGCGATGATAGAGACATAGAAATTTGATTTAAAAAATTCTTACATTTTCGAGAGCTTTGAAGCTGCACCGCCTGTCACTTTAGCGACGCGGAGGCTCGTCAGCTCAGTCTTGAGCTCCTCCAGCTGCTTGAGCAGCTCCTTCTTGTCCTTCGTCCTCAATTCAGAGCACTTGACTTTACCCTGAAACATTTATGATTACATGATAAAGCCGCTATCCAGCACAAAACACACTCTATCAACTTAACCGCAAAATGCAACAAAAGACAACACAGTTTTAATGGGTAATTGCGATAATTGACGCGACAATTGCAAACAATACGTTCGATAAAAGCGATTTTGTAAGATTTAACGCAACACCGACTGCAAGAATATTGGGAAAATAAAATTTGAGAAATAGACGGCGAATATTCGGCCATAGTGAGCATGGTGGTGGATCGCAGACACAATCTTCGAAATATCGTCGAAAAATCGGGAAATAACGACACCCAAGCATAATAGAATCGTTGTATCACTTTATCCAAGCGTATTGTTCTCGACAATTGTTTAACGACATTATCGCAAAGATGTTTGAGATTAATTTGGATTACGAGGTGTAACACGCACTAACCATTTTGCCACACTTTTGTATAAGGAAAGAGAAGGAGAATTGCGGAAGCGCTGTTTACGCTCGATGTTATCGGTGAGTCAAATGAGACACTTTTTTATTTCCATAATTATGTGCCAGTCTTTATCGAATCAATCGGGAAATTCATTTAAAAATTAAATTCTAATTTTATATTATTAAATACACTCAAATGTATGAATTATTCCATGTATTAGAATTAAATTTGTGTTTCAACGAGATCTTGTATTGAGTCTCTGAAAGAGAAACTTTTCCAGTGATGGAAAATGACCGTCGTTTCTTATTTTCGTCACCTGACCAAAAATGTCTGTGTAAAATGACTCATATTTTTGTTACGATTTTTTACATTTATTATTGTTTTTTTTGTCCATTATTATTGTCCAACACGCGTCATCAGTTATGTCGTCATTTTTAAAGCGGTCATATAAAAGACGCGTCATATGACAGCTTTCCTTCGATGCTGGTAGAAAGGCCATCTCAGCCAATTAGCGTCGATCTTAGACGAAAACTCGAATTTCACCAATCACGCTCAATGTTTTTGCATTCCCCAAATCCTTCGCAGAATCCAATAAAATTTTCAAAACACACACAGCAAGTAGTTTCTCTGTTAACAATTGACAGATGTAGCCGAGGTTATGGTGTCGCGTAAAGATTATCGGTTAAAATGACAATACGAAATTATCCGCTACAATGGATCTTTGGAATAATTTTGTTAATCGTTCTTCTTTATTACAAAGATAGGATCAATCGTTTGGAGGAGGACAATCGAATTTTAGGTATGTTTATCGAAGTCGAAGCTTTGATCTCCTTTTAACACACTTTCAATATGTTGCCTTTTTTTTTTTTTTTCGTAACAGTCGACACTGTCACTCGAGTTCAGAATCAAATCAAGAGCCATGAGGCGGAACCGCGAGAAAAAAAATTGTCCGCTGCCGACGATTTGGTTGTCATATACAACAGAGTTCCTAAAACTGGATCCACAAGCTTTGTCGGAGTTGTTTACGATCTCTGCAAAATCAACAAGTATCATACCCTGCATATCAACGTCACTAATAATATGCATACTCTGACTCTTCCAAATCAGGCAAGTTTTTGTCTTGTACAAATTTTGTAGCTTAGTCGTAGAGAGAGCTTTGTTTTAGTGAACTTTTTTTTTTTTAATTTTGTAGTTTAATATATTTTGATCCTTTTGTATAGGAATAAAATTAAAAAAAAAAAAAAAATTGTAAACCTCTTGTGAAAAAGCTGACTGACTAACATTGGGGGCAAAACACAAAAAGTGTTTGATTATTTTCAGAATTTTTTTATAGCTGGAATATGCAATTAAAAATCTGAAAAAATTCCTATATTTTCGCTTCAACCAGACCAACATCCTGAATAAATTTTAGGATGTTTTTGTTTGATATGAAAAATTCGGAGTAGCTGACTTGACGTGTTTTGCCTCATTGATTTTGTGAAATTAATCCAACTTCCTGTGCCTACAGGTACAATTTGTAAATAATATTACTCAGTGGGATGCCGTTAAACCTGCTTTCTACCATGGCCATATGGCTTTTTTAAACTTCCAGAAGTGAGCAATTTAACACTACACTGAAATTTGACAAAAAAAAAAAAAAAAAAAAAAAAACAAGTTTTTTGGGACACATTTCTTTTTTATGTTACAGATTTGGTGTGAAACGAATGCCGTTGTATGTAAATTTGCTGAGAAAACCATTAGATAGATTTGTCTCTTATTACTACTTTCTTCGCTATGGCGACAACTTTAGGCCTCATTTGATTAGAAAAAAACATGGAGACACAAAGGTCCGTTCAAATAACATATTTTTAAAATTTATTTCTTGGCTTTTTTCACTCTTCGTTCATCTCGTTCTCCAATTGTTCTCAGACATTCGACGATTGTGTTAAGGCTGAACAAGCAGACTGTGATCCCAATAACATGTGGCTGCAAATTCCCTTTCTCTGCGGGCACGATCCAGCCTGTTGGGAGGTGGGAAACAAATGGGCTCTCGAGGAAGCCAAGAGAAATTTGCAAAAGCACTATCTTCTAGTTGGCGTGACTGAGGAACTCGAAGATTTCGTGCAAACGCTTCAAATGGTTCTACCTCGATTTTTCCGAGGCGCCTACGATTTTTTTATTCACAGTACGTAATTTTATCTGCTTAAAGATAGATTCTGAGAGAATTTCAAGCACTTCTCGATGGGATAAAAATCTGAAAAAATTCAAGCATATGGAAGGTGCTGAAAGGATTGATTTTGCATAATAATAATTCCAAAATCTTATTAACAAACTGATGAAATAAAAAATTGTTCGACAAATCAGCCGGTCTGTAAATTTCAGATAACAAATCGCACCTGCGACAAACAACGCAAAAGACGAATCCACTGCCGGAGACAGTTGAAAAAATTCGTAAATCCATAGTGTGGAAAATGGAGAACGAATTGTACAATTTCGCACTGGCGCACTTTCATTCCGTTAAGAAGCGCCTGATAAGCGCATCGCCACAAGACTTGAATCAACATTTTATGTACGAAAAAATACGACCAAAATAAATATAAGAAATTCTCTCTTTTTTATATACACTGAGATTTACATTATTATTTTTTTCTATAGTTACAATAATTGGTATTTATTAATTGTCCGTATTTTTAGTGTTATTAAATTATCCAAAATTTGTTGCTGGCCTGAGAGCAAACGTGTAGACGGGGTACAACCCTTTTGGAAATCTCGGCTGCTGCTGTTCTTTTACACAGAACAATCCTGCTTTTCTGAATATCTCACGCAGCTCTGCCAGTGGCCTTGTCACGGATGAGTCTTGAGTATCAATCTCCAATTTATTGGAATTTGTTACGTTCTCTTTAACCACTAGAATTCCATTGTCCCTCAAACCGGATCTAAGGAAATCAATTTTTTTCTTCAGTTAATTAGTCAATTATTTATAATTATAGCTGGAAGATCAAACTTTATTTTTATTTTTTTTTTAACAGCATTATTTGCTGAATTTTCGAAAATTTGTGAAACCATTTTATACGAACCCTTTTTAAGACCACACGAAAATAATTTAGCTCATTTTAGATAACTTGTATTTAATTAAAAAAAAAAAAATTACAAGTTCGATCAATCTTTCTTTTTGTAAGTGCAGCATTTAATAGACTTTCTGAGTAAATCTTACATGGATTTCTTGAAGAAATCAATGAGGTCATCATCCTTCAAATGTCCCAAAACCCACTGGCACCAAATAACATCATACTTTTTAGCAGTGGGAGAAAAATCCTGTAATCCTATTGGAGAAATGACTCTTATTAATCAGATAGTTCCTGGTAATATTATTTCACTATTATGAATATTACCTAGTGGATAAAATTCGCCAATCCTTGAGGAACAGCTGAGGAGAGATATCTTTGCTGCGTCTAAAAATTTGCTGCTCTGTTCTACAAGATCAACTCGCTTAAAGTGCTTTATCAACAGATTCTTAGTGATTCTTCCTATTCCACTTCCACAATCCAAAGCATATGTTTTCTGTGGTGGATCTTTCAGCTGAAAAATTTCATTTTATTTGGCATTATTTATTTAGTCTAGGTTTTTGAAAATGATCTGCACTTTTCACTCGAATTTTTCGTGTTAACAAAAAATGCTGATAATTTTTATAAATGTTGTTTTAATAGATTACAAAATATGGAAATTTTTTCAAACTTTTTAGAGGCATTTTTTAGCCCTAAAAAAATATGGACATTAATTATTGTTTTTTTTTTTTAATGCAAAAACTTGTATAAAAAAATCATAGAAGCATAAAATTCAGGATTTTCAACATTGATTTTAATTTGAAAATTTGCTTTGTTTACCAATATTATTCCATGCTATTTTTTTATTAAATAAAATCCTAAATTTTCTTTTTCTCAGAAACTGAAAGAAAATAAAGAATAAAAAAATGTATAAAGGGAGAAAATGTAAATTAGATTTTTAAGCTTAAAAATAATTAAAAAAAAAAAACCGAATCAAACTACCTTAAAAAGCGCCTTCAAAAAAAGATTGGAGCCGTCGATATCGATATTCGAGATATAACCAAAACCGCCCAGCATACCGTCGACGGTAGCGGGCACATTGTCCCAATATTTTGCGGCATCGGTATAAAACTCCTGACCCGAAGAATCCTCGGAACCATCGTTATTTGGTTCGACGTCCATAATCTCGGATATCTATATATATATATAAAAAAATTCAAGCTTTTTATTAATGCTTTCGTTTTACACGCTAGTGAAACATGTGACAGCGCACGTAATCCGCCGACTGTGGCTCCATGCGCTCTCTCGCACAAAACAACAAATGCCCCGATGGCTTTGAATGCCCCTGCCGGTGTGTTATTTTTGTTGGACTGGCTGCTGACTGGGCGCATTTTCATAAAGCGAAAAAACCTTTTTTGAGAAAGAGACCATTTATTTATCCGGTAAATACTTTTTTTATAACGATATTCCATAGGTACTGTTAACAAGTAATTTTACAACTGAATATGGAGTAAAAATTGTATTTATAGGCTAATTAAAATAAGTATAATGTTCACGGGCGTTGAAAAGTAAATGTTTTGCTGGTACAAAAATTATTATATTAAATTATATTAAATTTACAAATTCATACAGAAATTTCAGTTTTCAATTTTTTTTTTTTTTTGTAGATTTGATCGCCGATTTGATGTTCTTTGATAAAAGAACGTATGAACAAAACAAATGTGGATAAACTAACAAAATTTCGTAAAATAAAACAGGATTACCCAGAATTCCGAGATTACCCAGAATTCCCGTTGCCAATTAGTCCCCAAATGACCCCACAAGCCCAGATTTTTCTAGATCCCCCAAACGTCCCCCTCCCTTTTAAGGCCAGATTTTTCTAAATTCTCATGAGACCTTCCCAGGGTCTGACTTTTCTGTCCCTCATAAAACCCCTTTTCTTAAGAATAGATCAAATTTACGAAATTTACAAAACAATGAAAATTTATATTTATCGTAACACGAGGGTTGGCGCACGCAGTGCGCATGCGTCCTTGTGTCCATATGTATGGATTTCAATAACACTTTTTGACTCGTAACATCTTCTAAACTATGTGTGCAATTCTCAATTTTGATTATTACTATTATTATCATTATTATATTATAAAAATATATTACACAAAAGTTGTCCATTTCCTATTTCCACAAAAAAAAAAAAATGCAAATGTTGGATTCTCGAAGAACAGCCGGTCTCCCCTTTATGTGCCTCATTATTGGACTGACTACTAAGAAGGTGGATTTTCATAAAGCAAATGTGAATTTGAAAGTTCGTTTAAAGATATTGACTTTTTTTTTTAATCATAAAAAATAATCATACCTATTCAGAAATATCTCCGAATTAATGTAAAAATTTAAAAAAATCAGGAAAGTTATTGATATAGCTTATTTGCACTATTATTACTATTATTCAAAATCAACACTCCGAGTACCTTCAAAGATATTCAAACTTTATTTCAGATATATTTCCCCTGTCACAAAGTATTCAAATACCAATCGAATCAAACATTTCAGTTAAGAACTTTCTTAAGGCATCATACATGTTAATTTTAAACCTTATAGAACCCCTTTATTTTTAATTAAATATCTAATAACAAATCAATCACAGTATAAATAAACCAAAAACAGGATATTTGAAAGTAACAAAAGTCGCTTATATTTCTATCGTTGCGCAGAAAACAACTGCAAACAAAATCTCCCTTTTAGAGAACAGCAGTTGGGTGTTGCCTATGGTCACATTGTTGGGACTGTTAACAATCAGGGTGGATTTTCATAAAGCGAGAAAATATATCTTCGAAGCATTTGAAAATCCATCGGTTTTTGCGTGTTGTATGTGTATGTGTGTTTGTATCCGAGAAAAAGTCCATCCAATATCCGCATCTCGGGCGCGATGCGCGATGCCCGGACGTCATGAAAAGCGTAGCTTAACAGCTGTTTTATCGTAGGAGGGGTTTTGTCCGATTTCCATTTACTATATACATGTACGGTGCTAAAGTGGAGAGATATTCTCTACCCGGTTTTCCTAGCTCATACAAGAGAGGGGCTCTCCGGATGGAGTCGAATTGTCGAAAAAATCTCGGGTGTTGAGTTTTTCTGACAAATGCCAGTTAGTGCGTTGGATATTCTTTTGCAATCGTGACTCCGCGTCGCCTCGAGCAAAACAACACGATTCTCCCGTGTCTCGTAAAACCAGTGCTTGTGTGTTTTTCTTTTTTTTTTTTTCTTTCTTTCTTTCCTTTTTTTTTTCTTTATTTTATTTTGTTGTTTTACATCTCGTTCTATCGTAACGCGCGTGTATTATTTAATAGCGGAAGAAAAATTTGATAGACCCTGACGATAGAATGGAAAGTTCGTAATCGGGCTTTTAAATGCCTCTGGAATCTTACGAGACTCTCTGTCGTGCGAACACATGTTACGAGACTATCGTGTTGTCATTAGCGAGTATGATTGTCGGACTGTAAAGAATTTTTTCTTTTTTTTTTCGGCTCAAAGACTCTCGTAAATTAAGATATTTTCGTGCTTTTTTCTTTTTTTTTTGAGTGAAACGCAAACGACTGCATGTTTCTACGTGCTTTTTGAGATTAAAATCCAAAACTGCAGTTTTTTTGAAAAAAAAAAAAAAAAAACGGTTATTACCAATGTGCCTGTCTCCCGCGTCTGTTGACCAAGGAAACATACATGAATGTCCAGAGAATTGTGACAGCCATGGATGTTGACTGTCCGATAGTCAGCCTAAAACGATCCAGCAGTGCTCCTATGATTAACGAGATCAGTGCCACTATGTCCATCACTTCACCGTCTACATCCGCTCCAAGGTAAAACTTTGTTTTCTATTCTTTTTTTTTTTTTTTTTTTTCATCCATTAACCGTGATTATTTTGATAATCACTTGTTGATACATCACTTATCATTGGCCTGCATTTGTGATTGTGATTATCAAGCTCTGTTCAACAGTTGTACAGTTTACAACGATGTCTGAGATCTTTATTTACTCTTTTGTTTTACATCTTTCGGAGCTCATTATTTATGGTAAACAAGATTTTGAGTACCTGCTCCAATAGTTTTAAGCGGCAGAGTGGATACAATTCATTTCGACCACTCTGCCCGTTTGATTTTTTATTATTTTTTTTTTTTGGAGAATTTTTTTCGGGGATTAAAGGTGTTTGGATGATGATGTAAAATTGATAAAGAAGGGGAAGAAGTATTTTGTTTGAGACTGAAAATTAATGGGGATTAACTGATAATGCAGAAATTTTGGATGCAAGATGTTTTGTAGAATTGAGTGGGATATAAGATATATTGTTTGGAGAAATAAAAAACGAGAGGAGAAGAAATATCTGCTTTGAGATCAGAAATTTATAAATATTATACATATTTTTTTTGGTGTATATTCATGGAATTAAAAAAAAGGAAGCAAATAGATGCTCTGAATGATACAGTTTTTTTAGAATTTTTTTTGTTGAATTGAGTGGAAAGTTATATAAAAGATTTATTTTTCTTCAATACAAAAGTCTAGAAAAATAGAAGGACGATCTGCTTTGAAACTGAAAATTTACAAACATTCTGTTACCTATGTGTATCAATGATATCTTTAAACTGTAGTATAAAATTAAATTTTTTGTGAAGAATGTGGATGATAACATTTATTCAGAATTAATTTGAATCGGTTAATGCATGTTTTGGTGAATTGAGAGGGTTTCAAGGTGGATGGAAGGTACATAAATTTATAAGAAAGGCTGGAAGAGCAGAAGAAAGAATTGCTTTCAGCTAGGAAATTTATAAAACATTCTTTGTGTCTTTTGTATACATCAATGAAATCTTTTAT
Organism: Perithous albicinctus; assembly: GCA_964016905.1. Taxonomy (NCBI): domain Eukaryota; kingdom Metazoa; phylum Arthropoda; class Insecta; order Hymenoptera; family Ichneumonidae; genus Perithous; species Perithous albicinctus. Next base: position 16,615,015 of record OZ024699.1, read on the forward strand.
CTGTAGCAGACAGATCAATTACTGTGCAGAATGTGATTGATAAGGTCATTAGAATTAGAGCTGGAGGTTCGAAAAGCACAGAGAAAAATTGATAGTGTGAATTATAAGATTAATTGGAAATTGGATAAATTAAAGCTCTCAAAGGAGGATTTTTAGAAAATAATATTTATTGAAATCTCTCTTGAGAATATACAGTATTTTAAATAAAAGGAGCTCTTATTAAATTGAATAAACATAAAAACTCTGTTCAATTTTTATATAATTGACAGAAGAATTTAATTTGTAGTAAAAATTCTACGAACTATTCTAGACATTGCAATAAATAATATATTATTGAATCAAGATTTGCATTCCTCCCTAAAAAATACAGTCAAATTAGTGTCCTGAAAAATCCCTAAGTTTAGTGAAGAAATAATTATTTTTAAAAACTATATATTCAGATTGGCATGGAAATGCAAAGAACCATAGATAAATAGTTTTAATTGTAATTGTTAAAATAGTTGTTCAAACTTCACAAGTTCAGAATATGTGACAGATATTTCTCAAAATTTCAAGTAAAATAAAATATCTTTTCTTCACCCAACTGCACAATTTTTTTTAAAACTGGATCTTCATAGTGTAACTTAAGCATTGAAGAATCAATATTCAGAGGATTTTCTTTCCCTGATCTTTCGAAGCTTTAAAACAATTGAAGCGGGTCTTATTCCCTATTGTCTCAAACCAGAAAACAAACCAGAAAGAGGAATACAAAGCAATTCAATGTACAATGAAAGCTTAGATTTACAATAATTTTTCTTCCAATACGAACAATTTTTATTAACAATCTTTTTAATCTACTTTCAGGGAAGCAGTATCAACGTTCAACGTGTTCTCCAATACACCTCGTACTCGTCGCTTCAGTACAAGCGTGAGGGAACATTACGATCAAAATAACAAGAATAAAGAGTTTATTCAAGTTTTCACCTCGTTAAATTCGTCCGATTTGTCGGAATTGCAGAGTCCCGGAAGTATTCCAAGATTAACGCCGCGCGTCAGTCAATTGAGGCAAGAGGAATGCGTGGACGTTGCCGGTCGCGAAGCCGCGCACGAGAAGGAGATACACAGTGCAATGCAGATATCACAGTCCTGGGAAGATCTCACCCTCGAGGCCGAGGGTCTTTCGTTCAAGGACTCGGAATCACCGACCCAACAGCTCAACAAATTGGATCGGCAGAATCAAGCGAAAAGAGTTTTCGATCCACTTAGTCTGAATCTACCGGTGAGCGGCGGACCTCCGCTGTGCTCGTCGCCCTCGCCAACCAGGTCGGGTATTGGACAGCGCCAGTGTTACTCCCCGGGTATTCATATGGTCAATTGGAAGAGCAGCTTGTCGCCAAGTCCCACGCGGAAAGCTTTCGCCACGAGGTAATTTATTGTTATTGGCGCTTGAAAATTTTTACATTTATAATCGTCGTCTTGATAGAGACTACAGATTTTCATACATTTATTTATCTTTCATCTGTCTTTGCCAAATGTTGGTTGAATCAAATCGGTGAGTGATGAAATGTTGATTATGATTGTTATTGAACTGTTGAAAATTGAGATTTTCCGTAATTTTGTAGAAATTACCGAATTTCTCGGTATTTTTAAATATTTTTTTTATAGTATTGAAAGTTTTTTTTTCTTCTTTTTGCTGGAGATGCCGTTTTTGATTTACTAGTTTGAGATAAATAAACGGAAATTTGTATTTTTTGTTTTTGTATATTTATTGAAAACGAATCTTAATTCTTGTCGCATTTTCACAGAAGGAGTCTGAGCCCGATCGCGATCCGTCCGAGTTGTCTAGGACCAGTGAAGCGAAAGTTCGAGCTCGACGATAGCAACGATTATCTCCAGCCTCCTGCGAAGCGCACCTCCAGTTTAGTCATTTCAAATTCGCCCCGGTAAGATATTTTTTTTTTTATTCTATGTTAAGAAACAATTTTATTTTCTAATTCTTGACAGATTATCTTGAAATTTTTATAGTAATTAGACATTTCGTTGAACAATATTTGAGCATTTTGCTGATTCATTTTTTATGTTAAACCGTTTTTTGTCAGGAGCCTAAATTCTTGTAATTGTATAAATAACTTCTTCAGATCCTTGCGGTTTGTTTACATATTAGGTTTACAAAACTCACTTCATAAATAAAAAAATTATGACAAATTTTAAAAAAACATTAATTTCAATTTACATAAGTCGAATGACCCAAAAATGGGGTTGTAATATATTTTATCTGCATTTTGGAGTGCTCTGGTTAGAAAAAATATTCTGCAAAAAAAACTGAGAGTATTTCACATAAGAAAATATATTCTCGGATTTTATAAAAATTATTTATATGCTGAAAGTAACTCATTTAGTTTTTTACAATTTTTCTTCTCAAATATATTGCAAAGAAATGTATTTCAAGAATTTTATTAAAAATTTTAAACATCCGATTACATACCGCGCAAACTAACTCTTATTAAATATTAAAATGAGTCGAAAACTGTATTTTCGAAAATAAAGATCAGCATTTCCTCTTGTGAATCTCCAAAATTCTATTAAAACAAATTACTTCATCGATACGCAGTACACAAGAATTAACTATAGCCAAAAAATATTACACGTTCTTCGCCGTTCTGGGCAACAGTCCAATTTTGGGTGAAAACGCGTTTGTAAATTCTCGAAAAATCTAAATATACATCAACGAAGTAATACCCGCATTATTCGTAACCATTAAATTGTTATTTAATTTTTCAACAGGCTGGACGCGATATCGAGCCCGTTACCGGGTACAATAAGCTCAGCGGGAACCCCGGAGTCATTATCGAGCGTGGATTCGCCGAGTTTTTCATTCAGGCCAGTAGACAGTCCGTCGCCGGGTCGAGTTTTAACGAACGGTGACGAGCCAATGTCGGAAACAAGCGAGCAAACCAAAACGACGACGAATCCGGTACAAACCGAGGAGATAGCTCAGTGCAATCACAGGTGAACACAGAGGCAGGGTTCGTCGTGTCTCGCTGAGAGAAAAAATGGAAAGAAAAATAAGAAGAGGAAGAAAAAAAAAAAGGAAACAAGAAATTGCGTCGGATTCGTTACCAGGATCATTTGCACGTCGAACGCGTCGTGCTAGATGATTCTACACTAATTATACATATAGACAAAACGATTGTGACGTTGTTGTTATCATAGAAACGGACAAATTCTTTATGCTGATCGCTACTTGCCCAAAGGAGCCACAGCTGACCGTAAAAAGAAAGAAAAAAAGCGTATTTCTGTATCTTCGTCCCGTAATAATATCACGCGAAACGATCTGTCGAGGCACGCTCGAATCTGTATTTTCTTTTTTTTTTTTTTAAGTGACATACTCGATTATCGAACGCTTATATAAATACTATAATTACGAGGAAAAAAAAAGGAAAAAGCGAAAGAAATTATATCGAATTCAATGATGAATCTGATTGTGCGCAAATGAAAACTTTGGCGGGCGTCGCACGCATTCAGTAGATACATTTACCATAACGTTATATCGGCCTCAATTTTTGTTAAGTTCTTTTTTTTCTTTTTTTTTCTTTTTTTTTTTTTTGAGGCTCGTACTTACAACTAGTCTTCTTCGTTCTATCGAATACGGAATTTGGAATAAAACTGCGCGCACGAGAGGACTTTGTCGGTGACGGAAATTTTTTTTTTTTGTCTTTATTTCGTTTTCAAATTTTTGTCAGATTATATTTAGCATGTTTTCACTAATGAATAATGCATGATTCTCAAAACTTTGGACGCATTATGTTTTTTTTTTTTTTCGTGAACAATTTTCGACTCTCAAAGTTGCTATTACTTTGGTTTCCGTCTTCAGGGTTTACCGAAATGTCGGGAAAGTCCTCTCGAAGCCGGCATCTCATAATTCGCATGCTAAATGGCGAGCGTCGGGCGATCGACAACTAACGACGATGTTACGCTGAGAATATTTGCTTGATTTATAAAAGATAAAACATAATGTTATCAGCATATACATACCTTAATTATTAATCGTCGAAATCCTTGTTTTTTTTTTTTTTTTTTTTTTTTTTTTCTTACTGGATCCGCGATTACCTATAAACAAAATTATCTTTCTGTTCTCTTAGTCGAGTCGCGTTAGTTATCGTCCCACCGAAATGAGGTTTATTTTTACGGGTATATATTAAATGCCTCGCACCGGCCAGCAATCCCATATTCTCTTTGTGTTCCCCCCGAAAAAAAAAAAAAAAAAAAAAAAAAAAAAAAACTTCAAGCACCAGTGTCGATTCGTTCGGCGGAGCGATCGACACCAAAGTACAAGTAGATTTATATATATATGCTAGAAGTTACTTTCTTTTTTTAATTATATAAAACCTTCCTCTATCATGCTATTGATGACATTTTGTTTTATTATTTGTAAATAGTGCGGTATACACAAATACCTTTAGGAAGGTAATTTTTTTTTTATCAAAATGTGAAGAAAAAAAAAGAAAAACAATGTGATTCGTATAATAATTTTTCACGATCATGATTAATATCTATGTGGCGGAAAGAAAAGAAAAAATCGTTCACACCTGCGTTAATTACAAGGATCCGAGAGTAGCGTAAATTACACGTATCTTCGATGTCACTTCGATCGATGCTTTCGCGTTGTTACGCAGTTTTCTCGAAAATCTGCGTTACCACCAAACTGAGTATTCTTTTTGTCTTGTTTTTCTCTCTCTTTTTTTTACTGTCAAAATGTATTATTTATAAAAGCTTGCAAACGCAATGAACACTCATGTCGTAATATCTTTAAAGAGCGATTTATTATTATTTTTTGAATGAGCGTATCGAAACGCATACTCAGTGAAATTGCCTAACGATCGACATGGACATCTCAGATAAGACATTATGCTTCCTACTCTTAAGACTGAAATTGATGTTTCATTGAGAAACATCCCCTAAATTAAATTATGTCTCTTCCACGAAAGGAACAAAAAAAAAATTGAAAAAAAAAAAAAAAAAGAAAAGGCAACTGACGAGATCGGCGAAAAATTCCGTCAAAAAAAAAACGATTGATTTCGTAAAAACTACAGATCTGTCTTCTTCTGTGGAGCTCTAACACAGTCCACTAAATAAATAATCAACCAATATTCGATAGATTAAGTACAAAAATGTCCCCCACCCCCCTCTCCATTACGGTTATAAATATCGAGAGACACACATAATACGGAGTAAACGATAACGATATGTCATGAAATCGTTTACCAGTCGTAGGATTTAATTTAAATAGCTAGGCGTTGTAAATCCCAAGCATCTACCCCGCATGTAATATAATATCGAAAAAATTGTAAATTATTATTTTTTTCTCTCTCTTTCTATCTCTCTCTCTCTCTCCTCTCTTAGAATTAGGGAAAACATTTAGAAATAATCTACGCGTAGACATGTAAGCGCTGAAAAAAAAAAGTGTTGTTTAACCAAGGAAATAAACTATCGGAGCAAAATGCGCTCCGACTCTCTTCAATAAACGTGCGTGAATTAGTGCGACGTAAAATCTTTCTGTTCTGAAGAAAAAAGGTCTCAGAAAAAAAGAAAAGAAAAGAGAAAAACAATGCGACGACGCAAAGTTATATTTCTTATTCTCACTAAACCAAAGACCGTTTAGTGTAACTATGTTTGTTCGTTATTTTCGTAATCGGTTGTTTGTAATAAAACGATCGTACGAAAATTCGTCAGGGTTCTTCCGATACTAGACGTGTATGTAATTCAGAACACATATCAAGCGAGTGCATGAAACTCAGTAAGATAAAAATATAACATTTAGAGGGACAACGCGTAACGGATATACATATATAAAATTACGAAATTTCTTGTTAAATGAGTTAAAACTTAAAAATTTAACCTGCCAAAACGCGAATATTAATAGGAGTCTAGCGAGAGTTTCGTATTTTCAGCGTTTTTTGTATTTCTATAGGAAATGTAGACGAATTGGTGGTTATATCAGTAATAAATAATTATTGTCATTTGAAAGCGTGGAGAGGGAATAAATTCTACTGGATCTTATCGCCTAAATGATTAAAAAGTATTTTCAGTTTTACAACAACAATAAAACATCTTTTTAATCGTAAATATGTGTTGTAACGTTTGAAGAATTTCGTGTGTATTACAATTTAATTCTTTTTGCATCTGAACACACGTCGGGATTGTCGTATTTCTTTGGTTTATCTTTTCTGTCTGTATGAATTGTGAATATTCCTTTGCCATAACGTCTTCCCTCTGAAATAAAACAATTATATAATTAATAAATAAAAAAAAAGCGTGCGTCAGGGAAAATATTAAAAACTACCTCTCGCCACTTCGAAATGGACATTTTTAGTTTACGCCATAATTTAAATAATATTGTAATTATAGAAGTGTCCATTTGGGCAGTTGAGAAAAACTGCTTTATATTTTCGATGAATTGACGAATTAAATTTCTTTTTTTAAATATTCGTTTTTACCAAATATGAAATGTATATGAGGTATTTTTTTGGTCGACTCAGTAAGACAAAACACTTCTAACTTTCTTTAGATTTTTTAATTACTGAAACTTTTTTTTTCATGGATTTTATAAATAAATTTTTTTTTCTGGAAAATTCGTTGCAATTTTTAATGTCTTTGTTTTTTCGAAAAAAAAAATAGCTTAAAAAATCGACGCAAACGTCTGGCCACTCTGGGCTGAAAGCTCAGAAAATGTTGATACCTAATACAGGATTTTTGAGAAAAATTTCATATTTTTAAATTGTGGCAAAAAAATTATTTAAAAAATTGATCAGAAAAGAGTCTAAAAAAAATTAAAAGTGTTTTTTCGAGCAATTTTTGCAAACTCTGAAAGTGTTATGTCTTTTTCTATTTCTTTCCATCCTCCTTGGATCTGAAATTAAAAAGTGTGGAGCAATTAACACTAATTTTTAGTGCCACTTTTTTTTAAAAACCATTCCTACAATTTGTGGTTTCTTGAATGTCTGTTGTGGAAAATATTTTGTATAGCAGAATATGTTTTTAAAATAGAGAAAAATTTTCGTGGTCATGTAAATGAAATAAAGTTCAGCAGTTTGCACTAATTTAAAAAATGCAATTTTTTCGTCTTTTTAAAGTATCAAAAATTGGCAATCTCTATTTTAAACCTACCAGCTCTGAGCAAAAGTTGTCTGCACTGCGAGAGAACAGCTGCTTTGGCTTTTACTTCGCAGAGTCCAAACAATGCAGCTCTTACATACCATATTACAGTTAAGAAAAATGAATCAAAGAAAATTCTTCCAATTGTATCTTAACAAATTAAAAAAAAAAAAAAATTATGACAAAAAGGATACAGATTAATAATGTCATATGGATTCCTAAGCAATGTTTCGTCGACGGCGCCGCTTGATACCACGACATTCTGTAGATATAAAATAAATTATTGTCATCACATATTTTTATTTTTATTTTTTTTTAGACAATAATAACTGTAAATCTCGCATAATTTCGGCGTACCTTGCTTTTACCAAATATATGAAAAAGGTGAGAATAGTGCAAAGCATGTTTTCTTGTTTCCGATTTTATAACATCCGAATACTGTATCTCAAAGTGAATTCCTCTTTCCACAGCCTGACTGTAAAGCTTTCGAGTGAACTTTAATGCGGGATACGACGATTTTATCGTAATAATGTCGGCGCTCAATTGAGCGCAAGCAAACTGAAAGGCCGCTTGCGTCTTTGGTACGACGCCGTACAAATCGTATTTTCGGAGAATCGGCGATTGTCCCAAAGTATGAATTTTAGTTGTATCGCCAAAAGTGAACGTGATTCTGCTCAATATAGAGAGTTTGTTGTGAAACAACGTTTTCAAATTTGTCACGTCCAAAGGCTCGGGAACAGGTGTTTTGGCGATTTCGCTATCACCCTTTTTCTTTTTCTTCTTTTCATTTTCAAATATTGCCTCGTCCACCGTTTGATTGATGGCTACAGTCTCGTAGCCGACTAAAATGAAAATTACAATTTTTTTTCTTTGTTTAATTAAAAATTGAAAATTTACATGATTAGTTGAAATTTTTCTTTATGATACATACGTTTGTATAATCGGTGTAGAATCCTTTCGAGAATTTGAGGATCCGCGTCGTGAGGATCTACGCACAAGTCACAAAAACCTGGATTCGATGGCATTATTTTGCGCAAGGTAATTTGTGGAATTTACAAATATAAACAAACATACGTAACCCTTTTTTTACACGAGTGGTAAAAACATTAGCGTACTCCAGCTTACTGCTGCTGCTGGACAACGTGCTCATCCCCACTCTGCGCTCTGAGCGATTACGATACCTGTTTTACCGACCGTTCACTTTATTTTGTGCTTCATTTGGTTTCTTTGAGAGGTGACACACCGCGATCGGTATAAAAGCTATTTTTCAATAAATCTAAGTTTTATAATAAAAACCAGTAATTTTCTTGTAGTCTTCTGCCCAGAATTTGCTACTACTCGGTCGGTAGCAAAAACTGTTTACCAGTTTTCTCAAAGATTCGTTGATAATTCGGTGAAAAACTCTGAGAACAGCCAACTGGAAAATCGTCGAGTTGAATGTTGAATGTTCTCTCGTATTTTTGTTTAAAAGATCAATCAGTTTTGAGAAAATTGTCAAACAATTACCGACTGAGTAAGATTCCTCCACGAGTGGGAGTGAGGTAACAAATAATTTTCGTAACAATAATACACAAAAAGCTAAACGTATACCGAAAAAAAAAATAAGTCTTAGATTTTACTCAAAATTAAAAGACGAATGTTGTGAGAATTTTACTTTTATTTGGAAATTTTTGATATCTGAGTAGAGGTTCCTTGACAACAGCCCGCGCTCTTCAAAGTTCAAACTGACATAATCGTTGTCACGGGAAACAACATATCGCGGTCCCTTCACATGTGACACAAATCATTCGTTTATAATCTCGAAAAAAAAGAAAATTCTACTCAATCCCTCGCAATCATGGTTCTTCTCGGTGAAACTATTCCAAATTTTCGAGCATCCACGAACGCCGGCTCGATAGACTTTCACGAGTGGCTCGGCAATTCGTAAGTTTATCTTTTACAATATTTCCTTTGGCTTCTAACCTAGACTTGCGAACCGGCTGTGGAAGCCGAGCCATATATCTATATTTATATTCATTAACCCCTGAACAATGGCTCTCAATATTCCAGCTACACTTTTTATCGAAAAATCTTGCTTTTGCCTTTTTTTCCAATTTTTTTCTCCCTTAAATACACATTGATGATGTCTCGAAAAAAATGAATCCTTTTTTTTTTTGTCAGAAAAAATATTGTCAAGTTAAAAAGTTTTTTTTTACTACAAATAGAAAAAAAAAATTGAGAAGCTTAAAAAGTCGTGGGGTAATTTATTACCCCAGCCATTCTAGGGCCATTAAAGTCATTTACCGTTAAAGTCATTTACACTGCTCTGAATTTCCAAAAAAAAAAAAAAAATCACAAAATTCTAGCTGGGCTATACTCTTCTCCCATCCGAATGATTTCACACCGGTCTGTACCACCGAACTGGCGAGGGTGATGAAACTCATGCCGGAATTTGACAAACTTGGAGTCAAAGTTATTGCCATGTCTTGCAACTCTGTGGAATCTCATATCAAGTGGATCGAGGTTAAATAATGATTATTTTATTTTCACTAATGAAGATTATTTTCTTATTCCTCATCTGTTATTATTAATATTTTTGTAAAAGGTTCTTTCCCGTCAAACAAATAAATAAATGATATTCATAGGTAGAATGATGATAAGAAAAAATAAATATTGTGATGTAATCCTCTTTCAGGACATAAAAAATTATGCCGGTATCTCGATGAATGGATTTCCATATCCTATAATAGAGGATGAGTCTCGTACTATAGCTACAAAGCTTGGGATGCTGGATCCAGCTGAGCTTGACAAAGATGGAATACCTCTTGCTGCTCGAGCTGTGTTTATTATTGATCCCAAAAAGACTATGAGACTCTCAATCTTGTATCCGGCAACCACTGGAAGAAACTTTGAGTAAGCATCTTCAATAATCTGATAAATAGACTGGCAAAAGTTGAATGAAAAATTAAATTATTATTTTTGATAACGTACCATTAATAAAAAAAATTGTATCTATTGAATATTATTAGGAATTGCTGAAATTCAATAATAAAAAAAAATGTACAATTTTGTCAGCACTTGTACAGATTTTTATTATTTTTATTTTTTTAGTATTTGGGGCATTCCATATCAATTTGACCCGATTGTGAATCCCCTTCACCTTTTGAATATTGCTCATGATTTTTTGTATTATTGTCGCGATTCTAAAAAGAAGTGGGAATTTTTTTTTTTTTTTTTTTCAAATTTGAGTTACAATTTTTCAAAATGAAAATATTGTTAGCCCGAGTTAAAAAAATATGATCTCAGATTTTCAAGTATTTTCGTTAATTGTTATTTTTTTTTTTCAGCGAAATCATAAGAGTAATAGAATCTCTTCAGTTGACCGACGCCTACAAGGTTGCGACTCCCGTTGATTGGAAGGTTTGTCACACTTAACATTACTTTGATTTTTCATATTCATTTTTGTATATTCGTTGCGCAATTAATTCCGATTTTCAAGATATTTGATTCTGATATTTCGTTTGTGTGCCGGGCGTTCGTGGCTATATCAACAAGATCACGAACATGCTCGTATCTTAATTTTATTTTCTAGTCCTTTTAGCACGTAATGTGGTATTGAAAAAAAAAAACCACGCGAAATTTGAGATTTTTTTTTTCGTAAATTTCAATAAAAAAAGAAAGAAAGCAGCACTTTTTTTATCATTCTCAAAAACAAAACACCAGTGCCTTTTGGAACTTTACTTGAAATGTGAAAATCATTTTTTATTTTTTTGCATTTAAGGTAAAGTACTAAAAGCAACGGTATGTTTGTTTTCAATTTCGATACCAAAACTACATTTTATTCACAGAAGATACACAGCGAATTTCAGTGTGATCTGCAGTTTCTTTAAAAAATTATTGAGCTTTCGGACAGCGCAGACACACAGAAATGAGTGTTTTTTTTCTGGAATCTAAGACACTCAAAACATCTATTTACATCCAAATTTGGCAGTTGAATTTTTTTTTCGGGATTCCAATATTATATCTTTTAAATTTTCTGCACGTGATAAGTAACAAAAAATACTTTCGCCCGTGATTGTTCAAGTTTCAAGCTGCGCAAAAATCGCTAATTACAGAAAGGTGACGACGTAATGGTGCAGCCAACACTTACGACCGACGAGGCAAAGAAGTTGTTCACCGAGAACATAAAGACTCTGAACGTACCGTCGGGCAAGCAATACATGCGTCTGGTGCCGCACCCGGTCGAGGCCCTTTCCAAGAAATGATTTGTTCAAGTCGTTACATTCCTGAGTTTTATTCGAATACTGGTCATAAACTCTAGCTTTATATACCTACATGTTTAAATCTCATTGACAATATTTTGCGATATTTTGAAATAAAAAAAGAAATTTAAAAAAAAAAAAAAAAAAATTTAAAAAAAAAGGTGAATAATTCTTTTTACGTGGATGATTTATCGCGGAATTGTCGTTTATGTCGCGGAAGCATCAACCGACACTGACAATACTCTCTCGCTTGCAAACAACAAAAGAAGCCGTTTATTATTTCACCTAGTATAATTAAAAGTACACTGCATTATATACACTTTTCCAAGTACACGTTTTGTTGTTGTTTGTTGTTGTTTGTTGTATTCGCTTACGATATCTAGGCAGATTGTATAATATGTACACTTTCCGTTTTCTCTTGTTATTTAAGTTATCGCTACAATGTGTTTAATTCGCATATTTTCGGGTACGGTTATATTATTATGCGTTATAATAATATATATATATATATATATATGTATATATATATATGTTATAGCAGTTATATAAAACAGTCCCTGGTCAAAACCAATAAGATCAAAAAGGATAATAAATTTAACAAAATTATATTTCATTATCGTTAACCATTAATCGATAATTAAAAGTTAATTACCACACAAAGTATTATTCCACAAAATACAATTGCGCGTCACCCGTCCGTCGATTCTTCGTCATACATCGCGCGGGGCACACCTGCAATAATTGTCGTGTGTTTTTATTTTTTTTATTTTTTTTTTATTACTTTAATCTTCGTTTTGTCGTGTGTATCCCACAAATCGTGTCTCACCATGATTATCGTTTTATTCGATTCACTACATAAGCACGTAGTCCTCTGATTTAAATTTCAATAATTATGTTTCTTCTCTTTTCGTTTCTTCCCCAAAATTTGTCACGATCGCGCCCACTGCGCGTTGCCGCTCGGAGTTTCGTTTTTTTTTTTTTTTACACCGTGCCGAAACGCTGTTCACACCAGTCCCAAAAAAATTCGCAACGATAATAAAACCGTCGTTTCTTAATTTTTTTTTTTTTTTTTTTCTCAAATTTTTCTTTTTAAAGGACTTTGAGTCTCTGTCGCTATTCGATCGTGGCTTTCAAAATCCAAGCGCATTCCATGGTGCACGTTAGAAATTTCGTTGATTCAAACTGTCGCGAATTCACAAACGCGGATTTTTTCTTCACTCACCAGCGCCGTCATGATGATCAGCGTGTTGTTCACCTTCCATCCTCGCTTGTCTCTCGGCGGCAGCTCTGGCTTGCCTTCCCGCGCTCGAACGTAGATTTTTTCTCTCTGGCGGAGGTTCGACGCTCATGCGTTTGCCGCTTCTCGATTTTTTGCTCTTTGCGCCGCCGGTTTTCCCTTCCTCCTCGGTCTCCGCAGTTTTATTACTATCAGACTTTGCGTTCGACTGTTGCTGAGGCGCAGGCGGTGCGGATGGCGCAATCGGTGCAGTTGGCGGCGGCGGCGGCGGTGGAGGTTGCGGTGGCGTATCCTCGACTGGCAGCGTTTCGATAGATTCTTTATTGCTATTGCTTGAAGTATTGAGCGGCGCACATTCTTCCTGTGCAGGGGTTGCTGCTGCCGGTGTCTCGGGTTTTTCCTCGGGCGTCTGAACCGGAGGTGGAACTGGAGACGGTGCGGTTACCGGCGCAGGAGGAGTTGGCGCCGGTGGTGGTGGTGGTGGTGGCGGTGGTGTTGTTGGTGTTTTATGTTGCTGTGGCTGAGGTGGCGTGGGCGATGGTTGCCTTGGTTTTGTCGTCATGGGTAAAGGTCGTATAATTGTTTCCGTTTCAATAGCCTCGGTAATCGATACTTTAGGATTGCTATCCACAGACTCGATTCTACTTCTTTTATTAACCGGCTCTAATGTCACTTCCAATGACGGTGGTATTTGTTGCTCTACAAGCGAGGATGAAGAAGAAGCACCAGCGTGATCGGAGCTTCTCGCTCGTTTAGCGGGTCTCTGAAGATCCTCGAGATTTCTCGTTAATAATTCAGCGCTAGTTCGGCTCAATTGCTCGAGTGCTTCTTTCATCTCCTGTTCTTTGCTTTTACGCTCGAGTCTCGCTGATAAATCGGCAATTTCGCTCAGTTCTATCGTCTCTTTTTTCTCATTACGCTCGGGTTCGTTGCGTCTTCGATCCATCTCGCTGTGCAACGCCATGTCTGTATATTGTTGCAACGTTAGAGCAGTGTCCATCGCGTATCTTGACTTCTTCTCAGCTTCTTTGCGCTTCAACGAGTCAGCTAAATCCCGCTGTTCTCGTTGCTCTCGTTGTTCTCTTTGATCGCGTTGATCTCGTTGTTCGCGCTGTTCGCGTTGATCGCGTTGTTCGCGCTGTTCGCGCTGATCGCGTTGCTCGCGTTGCTCGCGTTGTTCTCTCTGTCGCGAGCTGCTAGACGATGACGCGGCTTTGCTTCGCGACGACGTCGAAGCACCGGAGGAATTTGGTGGATTGAGGAGTCCGCACTGCGCGAGACTCTCGTAGGCCGAGGAAACCCCACCGGGTTGCATTGAGAATGGATTTAAGCCACCCAATCCCAGAGGCGTGTAAAGGAGGCTCGGATTCGGGAAGAAGAATGGAAAAGGCGTGGTCGTCGGCATCGACGACGACGTTGACGTCGACGGTGCCGACGATTTCGACGTCGATTCCATTTTACTTCGCGATTTACTTGTACTCGTTGCGCTAGTGGAATTAGAATTTTTCCCGCTTACCGAGCTCACAACATTAGTTTCCGCTTGACTCGTGGCTGTACCACCTAACGCCGCTTCCATTCCAGCCAACGACGGCAACCCGAGACCCGCGAGATTCGCAAATAGCGAATTCGTCAGGCTCATATTACTCAAATTTCCGAGATTACCAAGCCCGCCAAGAGCTCCCAAATTCGGCAAACCCCCGAATGGCATCAGTAGAGGATTATTTTTAGGATCAAAGTTACCGAGCGACAGACCCGATAGTAGAGAATTATTGAGATTACCCAGAGACGAGAAATTCAGACCCGAGGCCATTGACGTTGCGGCAAGATTTGCTTGATTCGCGGATTGCTGGCTCGTCGGACTCGGCATCATAGGTGGCCGTCCAGGACTCTTTCCTTTGTTGCTACCGCGATCCGCGCCTGGCAATCGTTTTTGCAAATCGTGCGGCAAATTACCACGTTCCTTTACTAATTCCGCCCACTTTGGATCAACGTCGAACATCGGATTCTCCATTAGCCACTGTCCAAGTCGTTTGAGTTGCGGTGCTTTGCTGCCCGTTACTTTTTTGCCCGTTAGCCTGTTGATAACCGCGACATTCTCCTCGCCAGTTAATTTCTTCCAATCGAGAAGCGAAGGATCGACACGCGGTCTTCGTCTTCTTGGTGCGCTCAGATATTCCGCGCCCATTTGTTCCGACATTGCCGTCTGCTCTGCCAGCCACTTGTTCACCTTTGCCTCGTGAGAGTACGAGCCAATTTTCGATGAATATTCCGCGACTTTGTTGATGTCCGCGATCATCGCTTCGTAACTCTTTCGATGGCTGCTCGACGACATGTGCGCTGTGTTAAACGCCTGCTGCTGTTGATGCTGATGTTGTTGCTGCTGCTGCTGCTGCTGTTGATGCTGTTGTTGTTGATGCTGATGGTGTTGCTGCTGTTGCTGTTGTTGTTGTTGTTGTTGTTGTTGTTGCTGCTGTTGCTGCTGCTGTTGCTGTTGCTGCTGCTGTTGTTGCTTCTTCAACTCGCGATTCTGCTGTTCCGCCTGAGCCAGCAACGCCGAGAAACTGTCTTTGTGCGAATGCAACGAGGGCGGCGGATGATTCGACGACGAGCCCGAGGCTCGTGACGATGGTATCGATGTCACTGTTATCGAGAAGGGCTTTTGCGGCGGTGCCGGAGGATTCGGAAGACCGATTGGTGCCGATGTCGGTGTTACCGTTACGTTTGGCGTTATTGGATTCTTTTTGCTGTGCTCCGGATAGTGAGTGCTCTGCTGTTCCTTAGCTGCACTCAGACCCAACACTATTTCGTCGAGCTTTCGGCGCTTCTTCTCCTTACCGACTACTGGCTCGTCCGCCGGCTAAAAACGACCAAAATTTCGAATATTGAGTATTAATGACAAAAATGCCTCAATGACACCAATAAAACGATTTTTATTTTTTTACCCAAATTTTCTTTCTTTCGCTCTAATTGCTCCACCAATTCATTAAGAATTGGCGGAGCAACCAGCAGCGAGCATTATTTTTTTTTTACAAGTAAAATTAATCGTGAAAAAATACCGCGACAATTTTATATTGACGTTCATAACACTGTTTGATACTTTACTTACGCAATTTTTTCGCTTCATGAGTTTGTCCAGCATACTGTCTAATTTTCCTTTATTGCTGCTCACTTGTTTGTTTTTACTAGGCATAGAAAAGTCTTGTACTTCGTTCATCATGTCCTTGTTGCTCGGTTCAGCGTTAGTTTTGAGATATCTAAAAAAAAGGAAATAATCACAATTATAATAAAACACGGTAAAGGGTGTTTGGTGTGGTAAATACGCATTAGCGAGTTAGTTAAAAAAGGGGGTTAACGAACGTTCCGCGTTTTTCGATTGAATCGTACCCAGAGGATAGATCGATCGGCGTGAGTGTGCTCGAAGTTCCGGGTATTATCGTTGTTTTTCCTGGTACCGTGTACTTGAGATCAAACGGCATATTCGGCGTACGCGCTTGCTGATGCGCTGGTGGTGGCTGCATAGGCGTCGAACGACGAGAATCCTCGGATTGCGTCTCCTCGTTCATTTCCCAGGACGAGCCTGACATTACGGTGGGTTTACTCAGCGTCGGCGGTGGCTGGGGCGTCATATGACTGCTATTGAGTAGCGCATGAAGTTTTGCTGCAAATACATTTTTTAAAATTGCATTGTAAATATCACCCGAATAATTTTAAGGACAAAAAGAATTTTTTTTTTTAATTAGCTCACCTCTTTCCGTCTCTACATCGATCGCGATGTGCCTCTTTCGCTTTTTCGAAGCTGCGGAAGCCGTGGATAAAGATGTAGTCGTCACTGCGGTGGCGGTAGAAATCATATTGTTTATGATGGTGTTGCTGTTGTTCTGGTTGGAATTTCCTGCCGCGAGAGCGCGCGATACTCCGTGATCGGTCGTAATGGTAATCACTTCGGAATTGTCCTTTTCGCATTGCTGAGACTGCACGATTTCAATTTCGTCGCCGGCGGTGAAGTTTATCGCGACCGGCCACTCTTTGTGCTCGATTGCGTGAACAATATGCATCAATCGAGCTTCGATTGCGTGTTCCTAATACGTTAAATCATTTCGTTAATATATTGTATTTCCATTTAAAAAAAATAAAACTGTGTTTACTTTACGTTAATGCTTTTTGCAAATTCTGTTCGATACTTGTGATTCTAAAATATTGAATAAATTCGCGCGATTTGGCTTTGGTTTCAAGTAATTTCACGTGATTTTACTTATAATTTATTTTGATTCCAGCGATATTTTAATTACGAGGAATTCAGATCAATTTCACGTGATTTCGCGATTAATTGTGATTTCTTAAAAAAATTAATTCATAATTTTATAGAAATAAATTTGATAATCGTAAAAGTCAACATTTTCTTCGACATATTAATTAATTTACCTTTGGCCATTTTATGGACGACTGGTAGCTGTGCGCCAAAAGTTGAGCGACCGTTGGCTCGTTATAATCGATCGTCTTGTCTCGTAGAACAAACGTATCGATCTGCGTCAATCGCGAGAGCGGTTGAATGACTTCCAGATCCGGAAACATGGCTTTAAGCTCAGCCGCTTGAACGCTACACTTATCCTCCATTTTCGCGACTTTTGTCTGTTCGGAATCGATGCTCGTGGATTTATCCTCCACCTGTGGAGGTGCTTCTTCCTTCACGGCTTCCTTAACGAGTTCCTCGGGTTTATTCTCCACCTCAGTTTCAGGTGCTCTCGCTTCTGATTGTGTCGCAGCATCAGCTTCTGTTTTCGCGGATTCAACCGTTTCTTCAGTATTCTCTGCAGGCTTTGTCGCCTCGGATATCTCAGATTTCACTTCCTCAACGTCTTCTTTGACACTGCCGCTCTTCTCATCAGTTTTTTCAGGCTCTTTCCTTTCCTCCGAAGTTTCTATCGACATCTTCTCTTCTTCCTTGTCTTTAGTTTCTTCGGATTTCGAAGTTTCCTCGGATTCATCGTTTATTTTCTCGGTAGCCATCGCATCTTCCTCGTCTTTTTTCTCCTCACTCGATTTCAATTGCTCCGGTTTTTCCTCCTCGGATTTCTTATCCTCTGCCACATTTTCTGGCTCTTTGACTTGCTCGCTCGGCGATTCTTCCATTATTTTAGCGACAGACTCGTTCTCTTTGGTCTCGGACGAATCTTCCTTCGAAACAGCCGTTTCAGGCTCTTCTTCGGACGACTTTTCCGTCTCTGCTTTCTTCTCCTTTTCCACTTCTGCTTCCGCTGCTTTTTCCTCATTTTTATCACTTTCCATATCTTCAATCTTATCTTTTTCCGGCTCATCGACTTTTTCCTTCTCCGTTGTTTCCGATTCAGCTTCGGCGATTGATTTCTTTTCCGACTCTGATTCCACTTCACTCTTCTCCTCTTCCTTCTTTTTTCCACAAACATTTTCACTTTCTTCCTTGGCGATTTCCGTAGAATCGATATCCATCTTTTCACCATTTTCGGGAACAATCTCCGCGGCAATTTTATCCGGTTCCGGAGTCTTCGTTCTCGGCACAGAAGTGATCGTAAGTCCGTTGTTCGGTAAAATTTCTTCGACCTTTGTCTCAGCTTTTACCAGCGTCAATTCTACGTGACCTTTGTCCGCGCTTAAGGCCTCCGGTTTTTTGTCCACTGGCGTTATTCCGTCCTTTTTCATTGCTACCTTTTCGATTTTAAGTGTACCTTCGCCTTTTTCGAGCTTCACGAGAATCTCGTCCTTGTCAAATTTAAGGATATCCTCGCGGCTCTCGACCTTTATAGCCTTCTCCGCTTTTTCAAACATCTTAGCTCCTTGCACAACGTTGTATATACTCTTGCCGAGCATTTTGTGGAATGAGAAATCGGGATCATTGAGAATAGTAATATCGGTTCGTCCTAAGCCATGTTTAGCTGCACCAAGAAGAAGCTCTTTATCGTGTTTTCCGGTTTGCCACCAGTCCGGCGTATCGCCCGATGGTTGACACAGCGAAAGTCGCTCCTCGAGGTGTGGATGCGAGAGAATTTCTTCACGAATTTTACTCAGCAAATCCACACGATCGAGGATTTGCCTCGCTTTGCTTGGTGTCATGTGCTCCGTTGGAATGTCTGAAGTGGCTAAAAATTAATAAGTTACATTCGGGAAATAGTAATTAAAAAAAATATATTTATTGATAATTTTTTTGAAGTATCCCACCTTCGTCCTCGTTCGTCTTTGTGTTGCAGATTTTCTTGCATATCGCCCTAAACGACATGTAATAATCGGTAAGATCAGCGTCCGTCTTCTTGTCGAACCGAGCGAAGGTTTTGAATTTGGTCCAATCGTACTGCGCCTTTTTCCTGTCGTAATTCACACCGTAAGTCGAGACAACTCGCAGAAATTCATTCTCCTCGCGACGCGTCCACTTAGCCTTCTGTTCCTCGATTCGCGTCCTCTCTCGCTCCTTTACCATCGCTTCCATTTTTTCTCTCCTCTCCATTTTCTGTAATTGAATGAATCATTTATGCCAGATATTCGCAGATAAAAGAAAATAGTGTTTTCAATAAAAATAAAAATACATATATATCATGTCAGACAACGTAGGCGAGCGGTTCACCACAATCTGTCTTCACTTGCAATCTTTTTTCCTCAAGCATGAGGAAAAATAGATACGAATATATGAAAATTGGAAACGATAATTTTGCAGAAAAAGAGCAATTGTTTTTAACAATTTTGTACGTTGTCGATATTTGTAGCTGGCAATAAGCCTTAAATTCCTAAATGTTTAAAGGACGATAAACTATTTTAATCTTCCGTTTCCTCCTTAAGTTTCCAAAAAGTATTTTATAGATGATTTAGAAGGAATACATATTTCTTCTCTTTTTTCAAATATTGCCATTTAAATACCCTATTTTATATCAAATATGGTAATAAAAAAACATTGATTATACAGAACTACAGAACAATATATGAGCAACAAGAATGCAAAGTAGAATCTTGCTCATTTTTTCCTCATTATTTTCCATTTTTCACAAAGCGACTTCTAAGAGGAAGTATGTTTATAAACTACAGCTTTCTCATAGAGGGAATTCTGAGAAAAATAATAATGAAGTATTGAGACTCATTCTATTTTGCATCTCTTATTTTCGTAAATTACAGGATCTGATGTGGATCGATTGCTGAAATAATTTGCTTCAGCAATTGACTTTTGCAATTTATTTATTTTATTTTGGCACCTTCTGAATACATCAACATAAAAATCCAGAAAAAAATCTTTTAGAACACTTTTAATTTAAAAAATGAAAAATACTATGAGAATCATGTTGCCAAAAGAAGTCACTATAAATTAAAAAATCATCCCTTGATATAATCTGTGAAAATAACTTGTTTGTGATGTCAAAATATTTCCACAAATATACTCACCAAAAGGTACATGGCAAGCTGTTGCAAATCCCATCCCTGCATATTTAGAGGCGGATCGGTAGCAGTGCTCGCATGATTCGCCACCTCAACTTGCTGTTGTTGCTGCTGTTGTTGTTGCTGTTGCTGCTGTTGTTGCTGTTGCTGCTGTTGCTGTTGTTGCTGTTGCTGCTGCTGTTGTTGCTGCTGCTGCTGTTGCTGCTGCATTCCTTCCATGTTCGTTTTGACCTTCTGCATATTCTTGCCATCGTCCTTCTTCACAGTGCGCTGATACGATGTGATAACGCGTCGCAATCGTGTGTTAAGGTCAACCGTAGAAGGCCACGACTTCTCGTCATCGAGAAGAATTTCCGTACCATCGTGACTGCCGCTCGCTTCGGGCACCGGAGTGTCGGCTTTGCTGGATATCGCTGGCGAATCTGCCGGAGTATCCGTGCCAAATTTCTCGGGTTCTTTGGGTTCCTTCGGTAGCCCGGAGGACTCTCCGTCTTCCACCTCGGGCTCGACACTGTTGTCTTCCCTGTTAGCGAGAGAAAATTCTTCATTTTTTTTCTAACTGCACGGCCGTCACTTTGTTGTTAAATAAAACAAAATAGAGCGAAGAAAAACATCGATATTTCAGGATCAGCAAGAGCCAAAAATTTGCAACGAAAAAATCAAATTCCTTTGTTTTCTTTTTTTTTTCTTTACTGTTGCCTTTTAATCTTTAGGACATGTAGTAAATGGATAGTGTAAAGAACATCGGTACCTCGATTTACCCCCGTAACGTATACTGAAATTTGGAAAAACTTTTTCGTGTTAAATACTACATTTTCGATAAATAACATCCTGAAGTTGTTAGTGTTAGAATATGGGGAAAACACGTCAAGTCGGCCACCCTTTTTTCATGTCAACAAAAAGTCCATCACATTTCTTCATGATGTTGGTCTAGTTAAAGAAAAAGCTGTAACTCTGGAGCGAAATTACCGCCCATATCGCCAACGTTTTTTTTAAGATTCTAGGCACTTCAACGAACAAAATGTGAAAATTTCAACTAAATCGGAAATGCCGTTTCGGAGGGAAAGAAAGTGGTATCTTTATATAATTGAAAAATAGCATAAAATAAAATCGGAGAATTTTACAAAAAATGTTGTTAGAAACTACGCTGAAAATCCAAAATTTGATGTTGTTATGATTTTTTTTGCGAGCCGCAGTATTAGCGTTAAAAAATAAACAATGATTATTTTCAGTGATTTTCAATGGCTGAAATGTGCAATCAAAAAATCTGAAAAAATTACTGCGCTCTTTCTTCAACCACACCAACATCCCGAATAAATTTGAGGACGTTTTGTAGACATGAAAAATTAGGGTGGTCGACTTGACGTGTTTTGCCTCATATATCGAGACCGTGGAAGAGAATTGTCACCTGTATCTGCTGGAAAGACAGTTTTTTGTTTGCTTTTTACTAGTTATAATAAGGGTATTTCGTGTATGAAAGCAGCGCCAGAAAGAAGTACGAGAGAAGAACGATAAACGTTTAATTGTTGTGAATGGATTTTTAATACAGCTATCGTTCGGTTCTCGTTCACGTCTCTCTCTTCTCTAATGATTTAATCACAATATATAAAATGGTAACGCTTTGCCATTAAAAAAAAAACATAAATGTAAAGCGGATGTATTATGCGTGCAAGTATGTGTTAAAGTTTAAAAAAATAATTATAATAAAAAAAAAAATAAAACAGCGATAGCATCCGAGGATAAAAGTAGCAGAGATAATGTAAAAAAATAGAATAGATACTCACTTGGGCTGGACGGTCTGAGTCTGGGAAGGGGGAGGACAGCTTGAAATGAAAGAAAGCGTGGGATCGGTCCTCATCTGGTCGTAATTCTCGTAGCCATGTTTGTAGCAGCCAACTATTAGGGACTTGTCTGCCGTCGTGTCCCACCATTTCGCTGGTCGCTCCGGTAACTGCGGAGGGTTTATCCGC
Source organism: Perithous albicinctus (assembly GCA_964016905.1). NCBI lineage: Eukaryota > Metazoa > Arthropoda > Insecta > Hymenoptera > Ichneumonidae > Perithous > Perithous albicinctus. The sequence continues at coordinate 16,636,989 of OZ024699.1, forward strand.
AACGCACTGTAGGGCGGTTTCACTTACAATTTGCCAAATTCACATATCGCCAATCGGTCATCAAATTATCAGTCTCTCAGAACTTTCGCAAAGAAATTTTGATAAAGACTTGACGATTTCAGTTCTTGAGCTCGACAATTGAGAAAATTAAAAAAAAAAAAAATTAAAATAAACTAAAGAAAAAAAAGAAGAATAAATCGTGCTCGCCAATTGTTCAACATATTCGCGTAGTTTTGTTGATAAAACTAATTTCGGAAATAAATACAGCCTGCTTGTATCAACGACCGGTGCTTCAATCAATAATTAAACAATGAGAAAAAAAATGTATATATATATATGTTACAATAGCATCGCATCTCTCAAAGTATCGTTAACGCTAAATAAATGCTCCAAATAAAAAGACATCCGCAATAATCGACAGATTCCCAGAAAACAAAAATTAAAAAAAAAAAAAAAATTAAAATTAAAATAAAGAGGAAATCAAGTATATACACAGAGCTAAGTACTTCAACTACATGCATACACGAGAAGAACTCTTTCACCAGATATATATATATATAGTTCGATCGGCCACTCATCTATAATACTATTGCGTCCCCAAACAAAGTTTCATCTACAACTCAAGTTTCGTGTAAACTCTCTGCGTGACTATTTAGCGATAAAAAAATAGAATGTGCATTTAACGAAATGAGAAAGAAACAAAAAAAAATTAAAAACACAAATAAATAAATAAATAAATAAAATTATAGTAGAGGAGATACACTTGTCCCGTTAGTTCGCAGTACCAGTTGTTTTATTTTATAGACCATCGTCACGTGTCAAACAGCGCGAGTTAGAGAACCGAGATCGCCAAATCTTTGCAGTTATGTAATTCGGTAGTATCGTAGAAATGAAAAACAAAAAAAAAAGTAAAAAAAAAAAAAAAAAATCGCCCTCTTGCCACAGTGCACTGCTTTTTTCTCTCTTTCTCTCTCTTTCTTTTTTTTTTCTTTTTTTTTTCTAATCTGTCTTACCACATCGTCGTTGACATCGCCGACCGTTTAGGATGCGCGAGGTGTCTCACACATAGTCAACAGTGCGCGCGTTCGATAAAGTGAGAGGATCGGGGGGTAATTTGATTAGTAGCATAGAGAACCGCCGTTCGGCAAATCGTAAAATCATGTAGTAGAGGCTACGGTAAGTGAACGTATCTCGGCTCTATGAGTCATTCCTCGCACGATTACAGGTCCCAAGGGTAAACAAATACATTGCACATGCAACTATTAAGCACTGTATTAAGCACATATGTAAGTGCATGATGTTTTGTGACAGGTCGCAGTAAGTAAACGAGTAATAATGAAGGGGCAAAATCGAAGCATCTTTCTTTTTTTAATGCGTTTTGATGTTTGTTTCTCTGTTATTTTTGTGTGTGCTTGTTTTTTTACGAACCTGACATGAACGCCGTCGGATATGTGTTGCACCAGGTCACCGATTATCTCGTGTTTAATATAATAGAGCATTCGGACTCGCAGAAGAACTCTGAAACAGTACCAAGTTTTTTGATGAAATAAAAATTGTTTAAAAAAATAATTAAAATTTTTACGCATTGCTAATTTTTTTTTTTTTTCGGTCAGATTTTACGAATTTTCAATTTTATCAAATTTTTTTTTTTCATTTATGAATACTAGTAATTAAATGGGATCTAAAATAATGAAATTTAAAAAAAATAAAAATAAAAAGGTATTTTAAGAAATTTCCTGAATTTTCTAGATTTTAAACTTATTTTTATATGCGAAACCCTAAAAAAAAAAAAAAAAAGCCAGAAAAGTTGCATTTATCGAAGTAAAAATATGAATTATTTACGGACCTGTTTGCGTGTCGGCTCAAGTGTTTCTTGTAGGTACTTTCGAGAAATATATCGCCGTCATATTTCTCCGCGTGACTCCAATGATTCGGATCAGCTGGACCGCCGTTTATTATAGCTGAGCCTCTCGTTTCCCTGCATTCGCGAACCCGGCCCTTTTTCTTCTGACGACTGTTTCTCGACTGTGTGTTGACCGGTATCGTTTTAACTTTTTCGCCATTTTCCAGTGGCGTTATCAGGTCCCATATGAAGCTTCGAATTTTCTCATCGCCGCGATAATATCGAAGGCAATAGAGAAGAATAACACGGGCGCAATCTTCGACGTCGATCTCACGCCATCCATGACGGAATTGACTGTGCTGAAGAATCTCTTCCCATCGGCCCCAGCCAAAAGTCAGTAGACCTCGTTCAACCTTGAAGCATTCGGTACGAGCCCAACTTCCATAAACGACCTCGCCGTCCCGAGGAACGTAGTCGTCGTAGAATTTACGTGACCTTTTCCCAAATTTGTCTCGTCGCTTCTTTCCTGCATTTGGATAAATTCAATGTTTTTCGTGTAAATATCTTCTTCTTTTTTTTTTAGAATTTTCAGCTAGAATTGAGGCTATAATATTTCCATCGTCCTTCGCACGCTCAGAGGCAATTGTCGCTAATCCTCAAAGGGACAATAACACTTGTGCTCACATTCAAAGCATTGCTCGTTAATGATACGATGAAAGGTAGAATAATTTGAATTTAATGCGAAGTTTCGTTGATGCGAGCAACAGTGATTCTATTGTGCGATTATGAATGGATACAGATACTTGGAACATTGTGTTTCTGATAAGGGCGTAGAGGTTGATTCAAAATAATTATTGAACTTTGTACTGCTTACTACGTAAAACGATTTAGGGTCTTTTTTTAAATTTAAGGTCAAACGAAGCTCGATTTTCAGATGATGATCTTAAGAAGAGATTTAAGCTTTAAAAATTCGACCCTTTATAGTTTTCTTTTATACTTTTTAATTTATTAAAAACGTTATTAAATTTTTTAATTTGTCTAACTTCGTCTCGAGTTTCAACTATCCTAAAGGTTTCGTTTTATTTATGAAATAAATAAACAAATAGTTAAATTGATACGGCCGCAACTTAAAAAAATATTAGTTATAAATTAGAGTACAAAATTGTCGCAGCTTTGAATTTTATGCTTCTTTCAAACTTCCCGGCATTTATAATGTAAAAAGCCGGCTTTGTTCAAGATATGTATCTTCAGTAATGTCTATCGAATACAATACGTCTGACGTATTTGTATTCTAACATAATGTTCCCAATTGTTTTCATAATCTGATTATGTAATCGTCAGGTGACCTTAAAGGGACAATCTGCTTTTATAAAGACAAGCTGTTATTCGTGAATGTCACGATGAAAGGAGCAAAACGATAATTAATTTGAAAAAAAAAAACCTAAATTCCAAGGTTGAAGTGAAATTCTGAGCCGATGACGATGGACAAACGAAATACAATGCCAAAACAATGTTAATGAGTAGAAAGAAATCGATGTGCTTGCATACACATGCGCGACAAACATACCTCTACCTGTTAGGCCAGTTCCCTCGTCGTCACTGTTGTCGTCCGAGCTATCAAGTTCCGACATATCGACCACCGACTCGTCGTGTCCATAACGTTTGATCTGCGTTCTTCGTCTCGGTTCCGAGATAACAAGATCTTCGACTTCCGTTTTTTCCGTAGTATCGATCTCCGCTTTCTTTGCCCATTTTTTCCAAAAATCCGGATCATCGATATTGATATCCGAACGATTTTGCGAGCACGCGAAGCTCGCTTTTGAAAAAGTCGATCCTTTTTCCGCCTCAATTGTAATTATTTGGGTTCTTCTCTCGAGAATCTGTTCGATATCCTCTTCGCAAAATTTGTCGCCCGCGTTGTCATCGTCCATTATAGCACCGTAAGCTCCTTTTTTCAAGAGATCCTCAATTTCCTTTTTCGTCAATTGCTTGTTACCGGGATCTTTGCCGCCTTGCGATGTATTCATCGACTGTAGAATCGCCTTGTCGAGACCAAGTTTAAGCGAGGCTTTGTCGAACATCTCGCGCTCGTAAGTATTACGACATAGAAGACGATAAACCTTCACCATCTTTTGTTGACCAATTCTATGACAACGTGCTTGGGCTTGCAAATCGTTCTGTGGATTCCAATCGCTGTCGTAGATGATAACGGTATCAGCGGCAGTGAGATTTATACCAAGACCGCCGGCTTTTGTGCACAGAAGAAAGACAAAACGATCGGAGTCTGGTTTGCTGTAACGATCGATAGCGGCTTGTCGCAAATTTCCACGAATTCTACCGTCGATTCTCTCGAACGGATACTTTCTATATAGAAGATAATCCTCCAATAGATCGAGACACTTGACCATCTGACTGAATATCAGTACTCTGTGACCGCTGGCTTTTAATTTTGGCAACAATTTATCGATTAGCACCATTTTACCGGAGCTATTGACAAGCGCGTGATAATAAGCCTCGCTGTCTTCCTTGTCCGGTGATTTGTAATCCAATTGTATCTGATCCTCAGCGCCGTTTAACAAAAACGGATGTATACAACATTTTCGCAATTCCATCATTGTATTCATCAAATTTGGAATGTTCGCCGATGTCGTGCCTTTCGAGAGGAACGAAAAGTTTCTCTCGAGTATACCGCGATAGTATTTTTTTTGTATATTCGTCAGTTCAACCTCAACGACTGTTTCCTCCTTAGGTGCAAGCGATTTTTCGACGTCTTCCTTGAGTCTTCGAAGCATCATCGGTTTGAGTAGAAGTTGCAATTTATTGACTTCAGTTTCGCTGCTTAAATTACCGAATTCCTTGAGGAAAGCCTCGTTGCTCGCAAATTGCGTTGGCTCGAGGAAATTCAGAAGCGAGAAGAGCTCGTTAACATTATTTTGCAACGGAGTCCCGGACAAAAGTACACGATGCTCGAGATTCAATTGTCGTAGACCCTCGAGCAATTTGCAATTACGATTTTTCAATCTGTGAGCTTCGTCGATTACGCAAAGACGCCAATTGTAGCCCTTGAGTTCGTTGAAATCGGTGATTATTATTTCGAAAGTCGTGATAAGAACGTTGAATTTTATCAGATCTTTGATCTGAACTCCTTTGTCATTTTTGTAATAAACTTCGTACTCTTGTAGCATCGTGCGACTCGCCGCTGAGCCATGATAAACAACTACATTCATGTCCGTCCAGCCTTCGAATTCTCGTTGCCAATTGGGTATCGTCGAGAGCGGTGCTATTATGAGAAAAGGTCCACGTACGCCGTACTTGTAAGCTGCCTCGACGAACGTCAACGACTGTATAGTCTTACCGAGACCCATTTCGTCAGCTAGTATGCAATTGTGACCGTTGTACCAGGAGAACAACAACCAATTTAAACCCTCGAGCTGATAAGGCCTGAGACTATTTCCGGCTTTGTAAATCGGCGATACCTCGAGTTTCTTCCAAGCGGCGGCTGTTGGCTTTTTCTTCGGTTTCCACTGATCCTTCGGCGGTAGTTTATTGAATTTGTGGAATTGAGCGATTTTCTCGGGATCCACGTCTTCCTCCAATTCCCATGTGGAATCTTCGTACTGGAGGGAACGCCATTTAACGAGGAAATGCCTGACCGTCTCACCGGTTGTCGGATCCGTGTGCGTCGCCTCGTCCAAAACTCTGTCAACCTCGACGAAGTCAGGATTAAAGGGATCCTCCTCGGTCTGAAAAAAAATCACAAAGGTAAATGCTATTAAAAATTGAATGAATAATGCAACTAATTTTTGTATTTTCTACAAACATGTGTAGAACATGTGTTTGATTTTTAAAAATATAAATTCCTTATTAATAGCGAATAAGCTCTGAATTGACGTGTCAAAAATTCAGAAATTAATCTACCGCTGATATAACTTGTGTATACGTACATTTTCGAATATATTCATACTCTGCTGCATCTTCTGCTTGAATCTCTTAAGTTTAGCCTGTATTCTCTTGTCACCTTTATACAATTCCTCCTCCGTTCTCCATTCGCAGTGGAGATACGAAAAGTTTCGATATTTCACGAGATACTCCTCGACTTCTATCATCTGCGGTTTAACCTCGGTAGCCGGTATTTCCGTGCTTTCGGGCTGCGCAGATTCACCAGCAGATTTATCGCCAGTGGAGACTTCTTCCTTCTTCTCTTCGTTCTCCTTTTCCTCTTCATCGACTTTTTCCGTTTTAACAACTTCTTTCGTTTCCTCAGCCTCTTTGTCATCCACGTCAACATTTTTGTCCTCGATTTCTTCTTCTACCTTCGCTTCTTCCTCCTTTTCAGTTTCTTCGTCATCGACTTTTTCCGTCGACTCTACTTCCGGCTCTTTTTCCTCCTCTTCGTCATCTTTCTCTTCGTCCTTTTTATCAACCTCCATATGTTCTTCCTTCTCCTCCATTTTTACATCATCTTCCTTATCTTTTTCATCCTTATCCTCAACTTCTTGATCGTCTTTTTGAATTTCTTCCTTCTCCGGCTCATCCTCCTTCTCCTTTTTAGGCTCTTTATCCTTATCTTCCGTTACTTCATTCTCCGAATCCGGTTTCTTTACCGCCTCGGTGTCTACTTCACCGTCGGCCTCAGTTTTCACCGCATCGACGTCGAGCTCCGTTTTCTCCTCAGTCTTTTCGTCGGTTTCCTTCTTTACCTCCGGAACTACCGGGGGCGGTACCTTGACCTCTCGTTTACCCATGCGCACGCACAGGATATGTTGCACAACCATAGAGTCCTCGTCAGTAGTATTCTGTAAAACGCAACGAACAAAATTCATCGTTACAAAATGTTGCATTCATAGAAAGTAAATACACATGAATAATTATGAATTTACTTACAATATATACAAAGTTAGGCTTATTCGGTCCAACGTCGCCGCCTTCATTCTCGCGCTTCGTGGAGGACGGTTTCGAGCCGCTGGAACCTTCGGATTTCTTGGCAAGTTGGGCGTCTTGTAAAGGAACGTCGTCGTCGGAAAATCTTAGCATCACGTCGTCGACGTATTTCTTACGATGAGTATTTCTAGCCGATCGTCGCTTGTTCAAATCGTCACCAGCCTCGGGCGACGGCGGTGGCGTTGCGGCGAGTTCCTCGCCATCGGAATCCGGTGCGATGCGGCTTTTGCGTTTTCTGTGATTTAAGAATAACGGAATATATTTTATTAATGTTAATTAAAATATTTACGAAGACCAGAGGTACTATAAATAGAAGGGCAACTGGTTGTTACTTACTTGGAGCTACGTGGCGATCGGCCTATCGCCGATTTTCCCACCGATCGTTTACGAGAAGATTTCTTCTTAGCTGGCGTGGAAACTTCGGCAGTTTCCTTTTCCACGATTTCCTCCTTTTTCTCCTCCTCTGCTCCCTCTTCGGCTTCCGGTTTCTCTTCGCCATCTTCCTTGCTATCAGGAACGATTGGCTCGGTCGTCGAGGAATCTACGTGTTCCTGATCATCCTGAATTGGCGATTCGCTCGGTTTAACCTCCGCGTCTTGCACAGCCGCAGATTCCGATCCGACGGCTTCTTCGGTTTCCACTGCAGCCTCTTCGTCACCCGATTCCGCCTGTACAACTTTCCTGCGAGAAAAAAAAAACATCGTTGATATTAGAGATTTTAAAAACATGAAAATATGTCATGGCGTTCTATATTAATTTAATTTTTTATTTATTTCAAATGCTGCTTACTTTCTGCCCCGTTTGGAACCTTCCTTCGCCTCTTTATTCTTTTTTTTCTTTTGTTTCGGCAACTTTGCCTCTTTTGGCGGCTTAGGCTCTTTCTCTTTCTTAATTTTCGCCTCTTTCGGTTCCTTCGGTTCCTTAGGCTTTCTCGGCTTTCTGGGTGGCCGGGATTTCCTATTCTTGTTCCATTCTTCCTCCACATCACCGCCCGAGGACGGTTTGTTGTCCTCAGAGTCGGCGACGCTGTCGACGATGTTGCTACTGTCACCGGGAGTCACGAGATTGTCCGACAACGGCTGTTCCGGTTGTACGCTCGGTTGAGCAACTATTGGCGGTGCTGCCTCTTTGTCAGCTTTTTTACGACTCTTTTTCGCACGCGGAGCACCTTTACTTCGACCTCGACCAGTTGTACTCGATACCTGTTTCAAAAATTATTCATTAATAATTATAAAAGAAATAATCATCAAAAATCTTTTTGTTAAATATTATCACCTTGATGGCATAAAGTGATTTAAAAATATTCAGTTTGCCAGTACACTTTGTTTTTTTATAATCTATAGAAAAGTCATGAGAAACCCTTTTTAAACCTCAATATTATTTTAAAAAATGATTCCCCTTTTTAACGACATTTTACTTATTACCGACAATGATTATGAACGCGGTCTGAGAAAATGAAAATCGATCATTTCAGGGATATATTTAGCTACTGAATATTCTACAAAAACATGGAAGAGCTGCTTGACAAGCTGTTTATCGTTATTGCACGTAATATCGTTAAATCATCAAATAAAGGTCATGGTTTTTATAAGTTTACAGCCTCCAGCAGACTTGAAGTAGCACTCTGAATCTTCCAACCGCACGTAGACCTATACACGGTTTCTATATCATATTTTATGGGCTTGAGGTCATACAATAAGTCCTCACATTCTCAGATAAAAAAAAATTAGGTGAATGCTTATTCAGACCCATAAAAAAAAATTCTGAAACAAAATTTCTAGCCCAGCATCCCCTTAAAAATAAAAACATAAAATAAAAAAGTGAAAATTGACATACCTGAGGGCTGTCAACGACCGCGGCAGTGAACATAGGCGTTTGCAGAATGCACTGCGGTCCGCCATTGCATTGTTCGCTAGTCTCATGCTGCTGAAGCGCCTGCAGTTTCTCCTGTAGGCTAACGATTTTCTCCTGATTTTCAGGTGCCGGTGGCATGCAGTAAAGTTCTTGCAATTGTTGCTGAAGAGCAGCCCTCTCCTGATGATGCGTCACCGGTGCGCATGTATTATTAAAAGCAGCGGGAACGACTGTCGTGGGAGTCGAAACTGGTGGCATCCCATACATATTAGGCATAGTATTACCCGTGACCATTTCACCACCAGGATGATACTGTTGCTGTTGTCCAGATCCAACGATCATCTCATTCGTGTACATATTATTAGGTTTCTGTATATTGGTATAATCGCCAAAGGTCGGCGGCACCTGATGCGGCGGCGGTGGAATGTTCGGCAATGATACTGGTGTCTGATGAGGCGGCAGTACAATATTAGCCGGCTGACCAACAGGAGTCATTTGCTGTGGTGTCATGTGGGTTGTTTGCACCGGTGCCCCGGTTGTTTGTACATGCGGCGCCTGTTGATTTGTCATTTGCGATGGCATTGGCTGCTGATGAGTTATCTGCGGTTGCATCATCGCATTGCTCGTCGGTATCATATTAACTTGTTGTCCCATTAGTGATTGTTGTGCCTGTGACGAACCGATCTGCAGATTTCCTTGTTGCTGTTGAGGCTGCGTTTGCGGCATCATCGGTTGTGTTTGCTGCTGCTGCTGCTGCTGCTGCTGCTGCTGTTGCTGCTGCTGAGGCTGCTGTTGTGGAGGCTGTCCCATTTGTTGCTGCTGACCTAACTGATGTTGCTGTCCAACGTTTTGTTGAGATTGCGCCATTGGCTGTTGACTCTGCACCATTTGATCAGGCTGTCCTTGAGGCGGCATCTGCGGCTGCTGTCCCATCTGTTGATTAATCTGCAACTGCTGCTGCGGAACCATTTGCGTCTGTTGTCCCATTTGCGACGGTTGTTGCACCATCGGCGCCGGAACCTGTTGCGAATGAACCAATTGGTTGGTCTGTTGCTGCTGTTGACTGACCGGCGACTGTGAAGGCTGCTGGCTCAATTGCGGCTGAACAATTTGCTGTCCCATATGAATCTGTTGGACTGTCTGTTGCTGACAAACCATTGGCTGCTGTGTTCCCGGTTGCGCTTGACTGACAATCGGTTGCTGCTGTTGCGTATGCACAGCAGCACTAACCACCGGCGCCGACATATGCTGTACCGAATTTAATTCCTGCTGTTGCTGCTGCTGCTGCTGCGGTTGCTGCTGTTGTTGTTCATTAACAGTCGTTGTTTCAGTGACTTCGCAAACATCCGCACTAGAAACAACATTAGCAGTTTGCATCATAGGCGATGCGTCGCCGCACTCGACGTTTCCGCTTGTACTCGACGCGGGCAAAGACTGCACAGCCTCAATGGGACTGGATTTAATCGGTAACGTCGGTTCCATGGGCGGAAGACTGACTTGAGTATTATTCAGCACTGAACTCTCAACTTGCGGATGTTGTTGCTGTATCTGATTTTGATGTTGCTGTTGACTCAACAAATCCGGGCTTTGCTTTACGATCGGCCTTTCCGGCTCAATTTCCTGCGTCGGTGGATTAACAACACTCTGAGCGTTGTCGGTTGTGTCTCTCGTCGTTGTCTCAACGACATTGTGAATAACGTCGTTGCCGTTTACGGGAAACAAGGAACTCGGCTCGCTCGTTGTTGGTAATTGTTGTTCCATCATTCCTCGTCCATCGTTCACGCTCATCGGTGGCCTTATCTGCGGAGGTGGTTGCTGCTGCTGTTGCTGCTGCTGTTGTGGAGGAGCCTGCGGTTGTTGTTGTTGTTGTTGTTGTTGTTGTTGTGTTTGCGGCGGTTGTTGTTGCTGCTGAGGATGCGGCCACTGGGACGGCATCGGCATTCTCGGTCCCGTCACCGGTGGCATGGAATTTTGTGCTGTCTGCTGCTGCTGCTGTTGCTGCGGCAAAATATTCGACGTATGTGACATCGGTGGTCTCGATTGAAACTGATTATAGTCCTGCGGCGGTACATTTGGATTCGGTACCGCTACGCCCGGTATTACCATTTGTTCGAGAGCTTGGAGTGTCGTCTGTTGGGACGAGGCGGAAGGATTCATGGGCATCGATGATGGTGGACATGGCGATACGGAAACCGCGTTTGCCGGTGGCCCGGGCTGTTGATGTGGCAATTGTACGTGTGGATGTGGCGATAACGTTGTTGGTTTCGCGGGTGACATTATTGGTCTAGGTGACATTTGTTGCTGTACCGCTGGTGGCCTTGGTGACATCTGCGGCCTTGGCGACATTTGCGGCGATAATTGAGGAAACGCAGCACGATATTGGGGACTCGTGGCGTGTTTTGTCGGCCCAAATTGAGCTGTAGGTCCTGGATGCTGTGGCTGATTAAACATCGGCGCTGCGTGATGAGGATACTGCTGCTGTTGTGGATCCATCGCTTGTTGCTGACTCGATGGATGCTGAGGATGTTGAGGATACTGCGGGTGCGACGGAAGCGTTTGAAGGGTTGGATGTGGTTGATGATGATGAGGCATTCGTTGGGGTTGCTGCTGAGCTTGCTGCTGCTGCTGTTGCTGCTGTTGTTGCACAACGGCTTGCTGCTGCTGTTGCTGCTGTTGCTGCTGCTGTTGAGCCTGCTGCTGCTGTTGAACCTGTTGTTGCTGTTGAGCTTGCTGCTGCTGTTGATGCATCACCGCAGCCGTTGCAAAAGCCGTATAACCACCTGAAGGCTGATACATCGTCGCGGGATTTGCCTGCTGATAATGTTGCTGCTGTCCTACCATATGCTGATAAACAGCGCCGGTTGCACCGGCCTGCATACCCTGATGCGGCACGCCCATCGTACCGATCATACCCTGCTGCGCTCCAAAATGTTGTTGCTGCTGTTGCTGAATTTTCTGACCGATACCCGTCTGATCCTGCTGATGGGAATACTGCGGCATGTGCTGACGATAAGCCGCCGGTTGCGGTGCCATCTGATTATAATGCCTCTGCATTTGCGTGTAAGAAGCAGCACCGCCACCCGGCCAACCCTGCATACTCGGATCCATTCCCATATTACCGCGCGCCATTGGATGCTGCTGCTCCATCGAATACATATTGTCCGAATAACCGGGATACTGACCACCCGGTACCGGATGTGGTCCCCTGTGCTGCGGGGCCATAGTACGCGCCTGATTCTGCTGAAAAGCACCCGGTACCATAGCCCGCTGTGGCGCACCCGCCTCAAAACTACCGATATTCTGATTGAACATAGTGCGCTGCGGGGGATTTTGCAATTGCGGGGTGCTGCCGAATTCAGTGCCGCCGAAGGATGTCAATTTTTGTAATGGAGACTCTTGCGCAATGCTGTACGGCTGATTAATGTAACTCCCGCCACCGTTAGGTCCTGGATTAGGGCCATCTCTGGATACTACCACGGAGTTGTTTGGGCCTGCCGGGTCAAAATGATCGTTCCCCCCAAGATCAGGAAGAGCATCGAGCATTGAGCCACTGACATCTTCTCCAAATAGGTCGTACGAGTCCATGTCTTTACGCTTCACAACTCTTCGCCTCCATCTCAGGCTCAAGAGGGTATTGTACAATCCTTTCAGTTACCATTAGCGTACCCATCATTGATTCTCTTCTGTTACTTCTGAAACAGTTTGCGATTCACATGCTTTAACTCCAATTGTTTAGAATCAACGTGACATATATATATATATATTTAAATTCGTTAAATTAAAGCGAAGACTGGCGAATACGTACAACGATGATGCAGAGGACACACGCCGAAGGGGAAAAGCTATACGCTTATGGTTTTAAATTCTCATAATCGCCATAACTTCTCCCCTCTAGAATGCATCGATTTTTGTTTCTTTTTTTTTTTTTTTTTTTTTTTCTTTTCTTTTTCATATTGTCCCAATGAGACTGGATAATCTCTTGTGCTCCTGTGTCATTACATACAATATGTATGGCGGGTCGTAAATTGTCGCAGATTGACTATAATTAATTATCTGCGTCCAACTCCTACTCGCAAGGGGACCTTCGATGTAATAAAGGAGAAACGAAAATTCAGTTTGGCCTAAGGAAAAGTTTAAGCATGAAAGTTTGAAAAATTTATATTTGTGTTATTGAAAAAATGATTATTATACGCTCGAGAATTCTGTGTACGCTTACATGGAAATTGGTGAGTCGTTGTGCTCATTGACGGAAGAGATAAGATAGTAACGACGCGGCGTGTACAAAAAAAAAAAGGAAAAAAAAATCAGCAAACCAAACTTCTACTACAGAGAACAAAGAATCGAGTATAACCATCGGTGCAGACAGAACTTATGCGAATTCGAGTTGGTAGCACAGATACCGGCAGTATACTAATCATTTTTATGAGACTGGCGATACTGAAAGAAGCATTGAAGTTTTTAATACAGAATTGTATATTTTATTATCAAGTTGTCACGAATCCGGCAAATTCTTAAGGGGTCTCAGAAAATAATATTTTCTTGCAAAAATCTTGCTACTACCAAAAAAAAATACAACTTGATAAGCAAATAAAATTAAATCAATTTTTTTAATTGGAATGCCATTCATTGTAACAATTTTTTTTAAATTTTCATCTTGTAAATGAGCTCAAATTCAACTTATTTACTTCTGAGTGAAATTAGCTTTTCAAGATTCCATTTCCCTTTCTCAGAAACTGTCCAGTCTGGCTTTAGGAAATTCCTGGTGAAGTTTAGTGAAAAACGTGACTGCAGAAAGAAAAATTTTACATTAAATGGTTTATCTTTCGCACAAGAGTTTTGAATAAAAATTGCTGTACGCTGAATACAGCGTAGAAAGAAAATGAGTATAAGAGAAGTTAGACCATCAATACAATATAAAGTTTATGACAAGATGAAAATAAAAAAATCTGCGTTCATTTTTTTTTGTATTGCAATTCTTTCTCTTTTGTCACATACTTTGGATTTTATAAGAAAGTAAAAAAAATATATATATGCACTGATGATCTGAGCTGCAAAATCAATGTTTTACAAAAATATTTTAATTTTTTTGCGCTTGGTAAGTTGTATTTTTTTCCACAAGTTTCAAGCGTAATATCTGCAATTGCATCACAATTTTTAAATAGCTCAGCACAGGATTAAGCAAATAGACGGATTAATACAATGTAACAAAAATATTGGACAAATAATAAAATATTTTTTGGCGTAAAACCCAACTGTTGATTATTATCAAAGGTAAAGCATTCGCATGCAGCAAAAAAATAAAAGTTTGCAATTCGAATTAGTGAAAAGTCATAAAAAAAAATTTGTGAGGCCCGGTGAAAATATTTTGTACAAATTTCATCTTGTAGCTATTTATTTTACTCCTCTGGACCAAATTCGCTTTTTAAAATCTTGTTTTCTTTGTACGAAGATTCTCTCAGATTTGGGCACAGAAATTTCTATTACAAGTTATTACGTAGAAGTTACAATGATAAAGAAGTTACGAAGATAAAGAAAACACACTGCGTAAAGAAGAATTACTACAAAATTCAGTGTTATACGTATATCTTCTGTGCAAGATCTTAAAAAAGAATTCTATACTTAGAACAGTGTTTGTAGAGAACAAATGAGAGTTTGCATAGCCAATTTGGTTCATCGATACAACCAAAACTACAAGTTAAAAATGAAAGAAAATGTATGCATTCATGGATTTAATTATAAAATAAATATTCTACTTTTTGTGCTTCACGAATAGTATATTTTTTCAAAGTTACAAGGTATCAAATTTGCATAATTTTTCACTCAGTCTCTTTAAAATTATGAAGATCTGATAGCAGAGTAGATTTTTTGCTATGAACAATTGATTATTACGAAATGCAATGAATTTGCATCTTGCCATTGAAAATAATTCTGATTCAAATTTAAAGAAAAAAAAGAGCATTATACTAATGTTGCAGGACAAAAATATGTGTAGCTCAGTTTATTGCGGCAAATAATTTTTCTTTCCATTTTCAACTTGTAGAGTCAAGTTTGCATAAACTAGACCAAATTCACATCGCCAAAGTCTCATTCCCATTGCAAAAAATTATTTATACCGCACAGTTAGATAAAATTAAAGAATATTAACGAAGAAAAATTTACAACAAAAGTGAGTTAATATTTTGTGCGAGTGTTTAAAATATAAATTTGAATACTTTGATCACAATGTTTGCAAAAAGGGAAGGAAATAGTCTGATGTAAGTTTTGTCCATAAATAAATATTTCAATTTTTCTACGCTTTTCAAGAAGAATTTTTATGAAGTTACATCATATCTTTTTTTTGCAAGCAATTTTGTTTTGTTTTTGTAATGGCTACAATTTTAATGCTTGAAGTAAGGATTTTCATTAGTTCAAAATTGTCTTTTTGGTGGTCCAAAAATAAAATCTAAACTTTTATCCGTCTTCTGAACAGGGCTGTGAAATAAATATTTCAATATTTCTATGCTTTTCAAGTACAATTTTTATGAAGTTACATCAAATGAATTTTTTTTGCAACCTATTTTTTAATGATTTTTTTGGCAATCAATTTTGTTTTCTTTTTGTAATGGCTAAAATTTTGATGCTTGTCTTAAGGATTTTCATTTGTTCAAAATTGTTTTGTGCTGGATATCCGATTGTCTCCCATTTTAATAATCACAATTTTTCACGTAACTCAGCAGTCTTAAGCAAGCGAATTACACATTGTAACAAAAATATTACGATAATAAAACATACAATGCAGTGACCACTCCGAAAATCGATTACATCCAAAACCAATGACATTCGCGGCCCTCGATTAAGCTAAAAACAATCGCGATTTTGATCCTGCAAAAAAGATTGATAAAAGTAAATAAACAAAGCATCACATCATGAGCCGAAACACATAAAATCAAAACAAAAAAACAGTGATAAACCTACGAAATTTTCGTCGGAAAGTTAGAAAGTACGCCGGCATCGGTCAAAGTGGAACGCACAAGTCGAGCGTCGGCGATACGTTGTTGAAGGGGACAGCGGATGAGCGTGAACAAGAGAGAGAAAGAGACTGAAAAGAGGGGCGGGGGAGGGGGGGGGAGGGGGGCTGTTCAGGGGTGAAGGGAACGAGAGGAGTCTGTGGAGAAGTGCGGCGAAACTGAGAAGGAGCTAGAAGTATCGAGATCGAAAAATTTTTTTCGGCTACTGCTACAAAAACCCTTCAGCGATATAAAATTACGAACCTTCGCGAGAAATGCAAAAATTTCCCTCGTGTGAATTTTCGAGCATCAACGATTTCACACTGTTCTTTGGTTGGAAACACGTCAAGAGCAACACACTCATACACAACATACACACACACACACACACACAAACACGCACTACAATTACACTAGATACGAAGCACACTCACATACTTTGCACCAATCGAGGAGAGAAAAAAAAAAAAAAAAGAAAGAGAAAAGAAAAAGAAAAACGGAAAAGATGAAACGAACGCGCGTTGCCGGTGTGTCGCGAACTGTACACTCAAGCACCGAGGATTTTATTGGTTTAGCGAACCTCATGTGCTCGTCGAATCGCGAGAGACAAAAATCCTCACAACTTTTCTTCACGAGCGTCACTCATTTTTCGGTGTGTCGCTCTGTTTCACCTCTCACTCTCTTTCCCTCTCTCTCTCTCTCTCTCTGTCTTTCTCTCACTCTCTCTCGTTCGCTCAGAGAGCACACCGGGTCGCTCGCGGGGTACGCGAAGCGCACGGCGGCTGTGACTGCCTGCTGCTTGTTTCCTTTTTCTCAGTTTCTCGAGGCCAGGTGCGTCCCCGTAGTGGCCGAGGCCTCGGGGTTAGAGCTCGCGTGCCTCGGCACACCGCGCCGCGGTGGCGGTCGCGACAGAGACGACAGTAGCGAGCTTATACGTTCGTGCGCCATATTAAACCAGCGGCTTGAGTGAGACGAATAGCAGATAAATGTCGTTTTGGGCCATCGTTGAAATTTTTTTTTTTTTTAAATTGAAAAAAAAAAAAAGGTAAAAAAAAATTGATGACGAATTAAAAATATTCTTCGTTTTATACGCTTTCGTAAATAATCTTGAACTATTAGGTTAGTTTAAGATGAGATTAGAAAATCCGGCGTCCCTCTAATTCGCGTCCATGATTTTATATATATATATAAGTGTGTGTATATATATATATATATATATATGTATATGTGTATCAAGCGGCTCTTGAGACTTCTTCCTCGTTTCTTTTGGCTTGTAGTTCCGGACAACATGCACACCGGGGGCTATGTATTCTTTAGGAGAGCGGAGAGTTCGAGAGCACACACGAGCACAGAGCGGCGGAGCGGGGACACAACACACCGTATAGTAACGTGGCTCGTGGCGCGGCTTCGAGTCTCCTCTCTTCTCTGGCAGCGCACGGCCAAACCACCCCGGCAGAAGCAGCAGCACCAGCATTGGCGGCGGCGGCAGCGGCGGCGGCAACGGCAGCGGCAGCGGCGGCGCGCGGTTCACACAAATTTCCCTGACGACCGCGGTGGCGGAGGCATCACCAAATGTCCGTAGGTGCGAGCGCAGGCCACCGATTCATTCTATGTAGTTTCGTCTCTCTCTCTCTCTCTCGCTCGGCTTTATTTTGCTGATCCCCTGTGCGTTTGCTCTCTTTCTAACGGGAGCTTTCTTTCTCTTTTTTTTTTAGTTCCCCCACCATTGCTGAGTGTCTCGTACCAATGCTGCTCTCTCTCTTTTTTTTCTATCTCTCTCTCTCATTCTGCTTTGCTATCCAATCTTACTCTCTTTCCATCTCCTTTTATTTCTATCTCTATCTCTATCTTTCTCTCTCATACGATGCCTCGTGTTTTTTTTTTCTCTATCCCACCAACAGGGCAGCCCTCTTCTCTTGCCCCTCGGCTATCGACACCACGCTCGTCTCTTACGTTTTAATGTACGTGTGTGTGGATATTGTAATACTATGTGGGGGAAACCAGCCACCGGGCTCGAACGAACACTCATGAAACGCGTACCCACGCAGGAACGTGCCGAGCTAGGGCACCGATTCTCTCTCTCTCCCCCCTCCACTCCTCAACCCTCCATATGAAAGTCCCCCCACTCTCCTCAGACACTACAGAGCTGAGAAGAACGCAGGGGCGGATTTGCCAACTCTGAGTGGGATGGCACCTAGGGCGGCAAATTTTTCGGCTCTCCAACGTTCTTGGAGGTGATGTGTTTTTATTTGTGATGTTAAAAAAAATTGTATATCAATTTTTTTTTATTTCTCGTAGGGGAAACTGTTTTAGTGAAACAATTTTTTGGTCTCCAGCATTCTGGTGGTGATACTTTTTTTTAATTAATGTGTACTGTATAAAAAATAAAATTAAAAAAATATTATGTGCTCAGATTATGACAAGGCATCACATTTAGAAAAAAGTGTGTGTGTGTGTTTGTGTTTCAAATATAAACTTTTTCAAAGCTCTAGTGGTAAGAAATCCGATTCCCCTTTACTGATATTGCACAAACTCAATGCCGAGCAGTTCTTAATGTATAATTTCACATTTGTAAACACATTCTTTATTTTTTGTCATTTTCGACAAATTCAATACGAAACTAGTGCTGATTTTAGTGCTAAACGAGTTATCTGTTCCTTAAAACGAATTAATGAAATTTATATAAATGTTATAAACTGTACTTTTGTAGTAAATTAATTTTGGAAATCGAAAATATTTTAATCTAAAATAATTAAATTGGTTTTCGATATTCTTGGATTTTTTTTACCTCGAGAATGAACTGAAAAAAAAATCTTAATTTGCAGCCTTATTAGAAAATTTTTTTTTACAATTCTGGGAACCAAAAATATACTTATTACTGAAAAGTAACGAGAAATTCGAAGAGTAAATGAAATATTAAATTAATTAGAAATGCTATGAATAACGCTGAGAATGAAATGCAATTTGGACAATTAAATAGCTATTTATAAATTTTCAAAATCAATGAGACAGCACTAAATATAATCACAATTATCGTTTTTTTTTCTTTCTAGCAACAAGTAACCCGATCTTTAAAAAGCTTCTTAGAAAAATGTTTATCATTTCTGAGGCATTAAATAGCAAATACCAACTAAATTGTTGTTTTCTCAAATTCGACATCATGTACCCTAAAAACATACATTTTAGTGGAACCACGATTTTAATAAACAACGCAGAGACGAAAAAATATGTAATATGTCAAATTCTTTGTCTCTTTTAATTCAACACGAAAAATACCTAAAATTAAAAAAAAAAAGGTTATTTTCTTTTACAAAATATTCGTTGTTAATTTAAATATAATTATCAATTTTTTTTTTTACTTTTCAAATTCTTTGTCTCTTTTAATTCGACACAAAAAATCCCAAAAACTAAAAAAAAAAATTTATTTTCTTTTACAAAATATTTGTTAATTTTTATTTATTTACCAATTATTTCTTGTTACTTTTCAAATTCTCTCTTCTAGCCTATTAAAACTTCGAATTTTCAAAACCATTTTTTTTAATTCTCTATTTCATGTTAATCGAAGTTTTCGATTTTTGTTTAGTGACCCATTGTAGTAATAATAATATTACAATAAGAAATATATGTGTTTTTCTTTTCCAATTCGTCTATTTAAAAAAAAAAATCTAATTCTCCGATCTACCAATTTATTAAACCTTTTCATAAAACACAGAAAGGGCAGAGATATATTTTGCACAAGTGTAGGGTGGCTGAGGCGTTAATCCGTCCCTGACCGAGCGACAGAGAACCTTGACTGGCTGTCTCTCTTTGTCCCTATCTCCCTCCCTCTCTCTCTCTCTCTTTCCCACTCGCGCGTTCTTACCGAGGTGGACATTTAAAAAGCGAGGACGATTAGCGAATCGACGAGGGCTGTCCCGTGAACTGCCGGGGTACTGCGGATTCCGCCATGGCTATATTACGCCTCGAGAAAACGCTTCCAAACTCCTCCAACAACGCCATTGTTTGTTGCCAACATTTGTCCACGGCGTGTATATACCTTTCGGTGTTGTCCGGCGTGGCGAGAACTCCGGCCAAGTATATTGACCTCTCTCTAGTTATTACGATAACTTGACCATTCGCCTCTGTTTCGCAATGTTTGCCCTGCATATATTTCACTCGATTTTCGTTCGTTGTAATCATTTTCTTTAGTTCCACAAAAAAAAAGAAAGAAAAAAAAAAAAGAGAACAACAAACCCATAAGCACCTCAAAGACATTAATGCTTCTGTGATACATTTACCCGGAGAAAGCACTCGAATCGTGAATGAAAATTTTTCGTCACAATACCGGCGTTGCTCCTCAAATTTTCGACAACACTGTAGGTCGAGTTTAGGATCGCGGTCACCGGATTTGGATAGTCGAAGGATTTTGGAAAAATTATTCCTTCGTGAATGGACGATGTTTGTGTCACAAGAAAGCGTTGCAATTTCGAACTATATCGACAGTCCGGTTTGCTGAGTGAATGAATTTTAAACCCTAAACTGTAGGACACTTATTTTTCTCATCCCTACAAGTGCATTGGGCTCCCGAAAATCCAACTCGGATTTTTCACTAAATCTTCCGCAAAAATGCGAATTTTGTGATTTATTCTTTTTTTTTTTTGTAGTCGATAAAAATAATATGTTCAGCTTTTTAAAAAATGTTCATAATTGTGCCAAAAAATCTCGATGCATTTTTTTTTTTTTTTTTTTTTTTTTCAATGATAATATTCTGTCTTGAGGAATGTAGTTTGCATTCATGCTCATCGTTCCACGGTTTATTGGAGTTGAAAATTGCGAGAGAGAAAGGCATCCTAAATTTTGCAGAGCTCAGCTCTCGGTGAGTCACCGTTTTTTTTTTTTCTCTCTCAGAGGGAAATTGCACGATTACGGCACTGGCTTTCGTACGAATGTTAGGGGGCATCAAAAACCAGCGTTTCTGTACATAAAAGTATATGAATATCAACACTAATACGTATACAGAGAAACGGCTGTTCCTCGTAAAATATATATATATACATATATATATATATATATATAAGACAGATTCTAGATTCACGGCTCTTGGGTACATTAAGTATTCGGTATCTCTGTGTAAAGACGAACGGAGCAATTGGCGGTGGCAAGGCGGGGCCCGAATTACACCAGAAAGAGAACCAATCAGATTTTACCTTATAAAGCGGCATTGAGCCGCAGGATACTTGATTAACCAATCGCGTCCTGTGATTCTCGAACCGAGAGAAGTGTGTGCACTCAGCGTATGTATCTATAACTCCTATTCGTGTACAGAGTTTATAAGAAGTAAGCACAAGCACTCTGTTACAACATACTACGGTATGTTTCGTACAATATATATATCTATATGTATATGTATATATATATATATATGTATAAATGGCAGAGGCATTTAGACTTTTTACGAGCACCATTCCGTTTTTCTCGTTTCAATTCCTAAAAAGAACTCTGCAATGCTCCAATCGAAAATTGACAATGAAAGCCGTTGCAAGCCGGTATTCGATTAGCCTAAATCAAAGCGAACCAAAATTTTCATGAGTTTCAGTATATACCGCAAAAAGAAAGCATATCGCGCAAATAAATGCAAACTCAACACTGAACTTTGTACCAATAATGAGGAACCTCGTGCACTGATAATTACAATGTATTATTACAGACCGGAACATATACAGATACGTGAACGACACACATACCAACATATATATATATATACATGTATTTTGTAGCACGAGTAGTAAATTCCAAATTCACATGAATGAATCGTCGACAAAATGTGCGATAATAACCAGGAAGATATTTGAAACCCTTTTTTTAAGAATCATAACGCGATTCAATCGAAAAACAAAAACTTACAAGCGAAATAAATGCAAAGCATCTTTCGGCGATCGAACGGATGTTAAAAGAAAAGAGAGAGAAAAGAACAGAAAATCACAATTAACGAAAAAAACTATAAGAATGCCACCGGAGTAAACGGTGAATTGAGAATGAAAAAAAAGAAAAAAAGAGAGTGGAAAGCGGCGCCGACAAATAGCTTATGGATGAGAAGCACCTGGTGCCGCGATCGGAGAAAATAGGTGCTACATTTTATTATTACCGTAGAGATTATACAGAAAATAATACGTGAAAAAATTGCAGAATCGCATATGCGAATTAAGATTAAATATACGATATGAAAAAGATGCTTTTAGCAAATATAATTGTCGTAACTCACGTTGGCGCGTGATGTGATCCCATTTTCCCGTGAATTCCATTTAAAACAATTGCACGGGTATTCGTTTAATCGTTATCTCGGTGTCCATTTTGTTTGGTTAATTACTAAAGAGGCGGCAGTGCTGCCGCAGGTTACGTTGACATAACATGACGGCCCCCGAGGCAAGAGCACGACGGAACTCAAATGTAATCGATTAGTTCATAGAGAGCAATGTATTTATACACGGCTTTTATTTTATTTACTTTTTTCAAATTTCTCTTCTCTTTTTCCTCACCGTGTTGTACGAAAACTGGCGATAAAATATATATATAAATTCACTAAACACAGACACTCATATACACAACGCACTCTTTCGGGGTTTTAATACTTGTGTGGCTTCGGACTCTCCCAATCACATTCGACACTTTGCGTTACTGGAGAGACTGGCTCGTCGGCTCGCTCTTCGCTCCAGCATCATTGACATTTTCGTATTTTCACGATTTTTGCTTTCCTTTTTTCTTTCTTTTGTTGTTGTTCCTGCTTCTTTTTTTTGTTTCAATGCGTTTACGGCGATTTATCTTTAGAGAAACGATGAAAATATTTCGTTAAATTATTATTATTTTTCCTTTATTCATTAATACACTCCGGTTTATTTAGTTTATTGTATGGGTCGCCTCTCGTTCTCTCTCTCTTGTGCGTCTAAAGATAACGGAAATGGAGTGACGGCTCGGCTGTTGTGTGTGTCCCAGTGTTGCACTCGCCTCTCTAAGAAGCCACCAACCACTACTGCCACTACAAAAAGAGCGAGAGACGAGACGAGGACTCTTCTCGACGTCGCCGCTCATTTGTATCGACGGCGGGGGAGGGGCACCAAACGAATTTCCAATTTTTCCTCGCTGTTTAATCGATATTCTCCCATAAAGGTGTTATATTTGACCTTTTTTAACCGTTTATACAGCTCGATAATTATGACTATTAATATTTTAAATACGATTTCAATAATTATTATTGAATTACCGAATGGTAAGCAGGGGCGGCTTTAACGAATTGGACGCCCATGGCTATTTGGAGAAAATTGTAGCTCAGTCGTTTCTGTGATTTATGAAAAAAAAAAAAAAAAAACGAAAAGTAGATAACATCTGTTGACAAAATCACAAGAAAATATTTGGAAGGAAATCAAAATGTATTTTTTTATTTTGAATCCAATTATTTTTATATATATTTTTGTAAACAATTTTATTTTGTTTTTTTTTTTATTTTTTTATTTTTAAAGAAAGAATTTGTAAACAATTCTGTACAAATCTTTTTTTTTTTGTTAATACTATTTTGTAAAACGTTAATTAAAACCTAATTGGATGCCCATGATTTATTATAAATCTTCAACATATCGTTTTTTTAAATGCATTTCATAGAATTTACAAGCAAGAGTAAAGTTCTTTTAAATTTTTTACGTTTTTTATTATTTAAATAGAATTTTACATCGCTGACATTAAGAAAAAGAAAATAAATACATTGTATGCAAATGGTTACGAAAATATGTTGTCTCCAAAATTTGCCACACTAAAATCCGCCCCTAGATGGAGAGGTTATTTTGAATTTTGTTGCGATGGCGCCTTGAGCATTCATCGCGGCTATCCTCTAAATCAATATAGTGGGACTTCTCTGTATATAAATAATCATAGCATTAAAAAAAACACACACACACAGACACACCGATTGTTTTCTGTATCTTCTTATACCTAATTGGTTTCCTTCAGCACGCGTATAAGTTCGAAGTCTTACAAAAACTTAACCGTTATATATAACTATATAAGTAGCATAAATACAGCGGCACCTGACAAATTACCATCCCACCAAATGCACCATCTCACATTCCTTTTTTAATACACAACAAATTTTTTATTTCACTATCTTATCGGCAAGAAACGTGTGTGTGTGTTTCAATTGTCTCTGCAAAACAAACGAACGATCCATAAATCTTCCAAAACGGAAGTGACGATGTCCAATTTTCGCACGCACACAAATTCGATGTACCCGAAATTATTGAACACATGTAAAAAACATTATTACTCTAGCATTAAATAAAGAATGAATATTGTCCATAAGATCAATAAAAAAAACCCCCCCACGAAAATCCTAATCAATTATCCAAAGCGAAACACGTGTATTTTTTACAATGCGAAAAAAAAAAATATGAAAAACAAAAGATTTCTTTTTTTCTCAAACGACAGTCCTAGGGTATAATTTGAAATTGGCGCCAAAAAAAGTGAGCACGACTGTTTGCTATGTCATCGTAACCTGTTTCACATCGTGGAGTCTCTTAGGCACTTCCTAAATTAGACAATCAGTAAAATTAAGGTATATCGATCGTAATTACGTGGTGAAACGTTGTCTTGACAGTTTCAACTCATTGACAGGTGGTTTGACGTTTATCCGCCGCCATCGTTGTTAGCGACAGTGAGTGCGGGCCTCCTGCCATATTGCGTGTGTGATAATACAAGTTTTGTTTCCAACAATTTGACTTTATTACGAAGAAACATCCGTAGCATTCCATGGAATAGTTAAACAGTGTACGAAGCCTCCTGTATCTTTTATATTGACGAGTTACCGGAACGCGAATTCAACGTTCTCTTGGAGACTCATCGAACATATATTAAAAGGTGAGCAGGCGTTTACGCGTTTTTTGACATGTAACTAATTTAATTTTTTCTTTTTTATTTTTTTCCCCTTTTTGTCGGTTAGCTCAACTTCCGTCTTGCGGCATTATGCATTGAAGCATTACGATATTATCTATTATTCTTTCACGTTTTACTCGATGACAATCCTGCTACGCGCTAACTTTGTACGCACGTCATGTTACGTACACCCACAAATTATACTCATTCGATCGTGTCACAGTGCAATTAGTGTCACTGCCAAACGTACGAGCATTCTTATGATTCATAATGTATAAAGTCGTTTTCTAAATTCAATTCTTCGTGTTAATGTTGCTTTGCACCTCAAAATCGCGTCGACTGATCGCAGCTCGTTTTTTTGTCGTCTGAAAACGACTTATCGGCTGATTCTTTTTTATCTTGGTTTTCTTATCAGACCTTCTGACCGATCATTCAAATGCATGCCAGCGATATTTTGATGAAGAGCATTTTTGCTGCGAAAAGCGAATTTCCAAGGATAAAAGCAATTGCAGATAATTTATTTTATTATTAGTCATACGTCGATTCGCTCTGAGCAATTATGTAAAACAAGGAAAGTGAGCTGGTATAACTGACGATTAAACTATAGTGCTGATGGTCAGAATAGTCTCTTATCAGTCTCTTGGGAATATTGCATATTTTTCTATTTTTTTTTTTTTTTTTTTTTTTTCTTTTTTTGCATGAGAAAGGTCGCAGTAACGTTCCTTCTCATGCGTGCTTGAAAATCTTTTTGCAGATTCAAAATGTCGTCAGGACCGTACAATTACTCGTACATCTTCAAATATATCATCATAGGTGATATGGGAGTAGGCAAGTCTTGTCTGCTTCATCAATTTACGGAGAAGAAATGTAAGTTAGAGAAAAAAAAAAATTACTGATTTTTGTGTTAAATAATACAACAAAAATTTCTGCTCCTTTTCCTTCTTGAATATTCTTACCTTTTTGAATTTTCCTTTTTCATTATTTTTACATAGAAACAAAAAAATTTCCTTGAAATTCTATGTGCTGGATAATTTTTTTATACATAAACTGATATATTAAATTTAATCTACAAATATGATGTAAAATTCTACTGTTTATTAAAACCATTAAAAAAATTCCATTGAGTTATCCACATTTTATTTTTATATTATACATTATTAAATATCACAGTTTATGTGTAAAACATTTCAGTAACCGTGCATAAAAGTTCCAAATATTTTTAACAGTGTTGGACAAAATAATTGTAAGAAATATCATTTAATTACATTCAATGATAATTTTTACAATTCACTTGGCTAAGTTCCTGAAAAATCATCAAGGAAATTAAAAATTATATTTAAGATAAGAGTAGCACATCGCATTAGTCAAATCAGTGCAAATTCTTTAAAGAAAAAAATTAGTTTAAAAGTTCCAACTGTTTATTTGCCTAATGCTATAAAAATAAAAATATGGCTTTTTAAATGTATTAAATAATATATTAGGTACAAAAGAAGGCGTCACTAACAATTATTTTTTTCTGTCATTTGTTGCAGTTATGGCAGACTGCCCACACACGATCGGCGTTGAATTTGGCACTCGAATAATCGAAGTAGCTGGTCAAAAAATAAAGCTACAGATATGGGATACCGCGGGACAGGAGAGATTCAGGGCAGTCACCAGGTCGTACTATCGCGGTGCGGCTGGCGCATTAATGGTGTACGATATTACGCGTCGATCGACGTACAATCACCTGAGCAGCTGGCTTACGGACACGAGGAATCTCACAAATCCCAGCACTGTAAGCCAGAAAATTGGTGGAGAAGCTTCCGAGAGTGGGCGTATTTTTGCTCCGATTACGCATCACTGCCGATTTATTCTAATGCTTCCGACCGCCCGTTTGTGTGTGTTTTCAGGTGATATTTTTGATTGGCAACAAAAGCGATCTCGAAGATCAACGCGACGTAACATACGAGGAGGCGAAGAAGTTTGCTGATGAAAATGGCCTCATGTTTGTAGAAGCTAGCGCGAAAACGTGAGTTGAATGAAAAATTTTCGAGAATTTTGGGTAACGGCATTTAGCTGATACTATACGATGGTAATGATGAGTTTCTTTATTTATTTTTTTATTTTTTTAGGGGACACAACGTTGAGGAAGCTTTCTTAGACACCGCCAAGAAAATATTCCAGAGTGTCCGGGATGGACGGTGAGTAGAATTTAATTATATTTCTTTTTTGTGTCAGAAAGTACATTTCACAAAATTCGATACTTTTTTTTTATGACTTGAAAACTATAAAAAAGAAAAAAGTTATAGCTCAAAAGATCCAGCTTTTAAATCAGTTTTTCAATGGCATTTTTAACGTAGTTTAAACGATCTCATAACGGTGATAATTCGCAAAAAAATATTAAGATATATTTTTTTTCTTTAAAAAAAAATCACATTTATTTTGCTGCAAATTTGAATTGACATTGAAATTCTTATATGTTAGTATTTATCATTTTAATGTATTATTTAAGCTTACAGAAACTTTTTAGTGAATTAATAGCGAAGCTATCAATGAACAAATATAAATATAATTAAAATTGTACAAACGTAATCGTTAGTTTCACAAATTTTTGGAAATTCAAATAAAAAATGTCGCAAATACAAAAAAAATTAAATTACGTCTCCCACCCACAAGTATAATTTACAAAAATTAACTACCAATTCCCAGAAACAAAGGTCTCTGGTGATCAACTTTAAGGGTTGCCTAAATTAAATAAACCGTAAATCGTCTTTAAATTAATTAAACATCCCTTAAAATTACAGAGTCCTCTATTTGTAGAAAGTAGCGGTTAATTATTTATAATTATATTCAGGACTAGGAGACATTTTATTTAAAAAAAATGTAACAATATTTTTTGTTGAATTTTCAAAAAGAAAAAGTGAAAACCCTCCGGTAATCTTGTTTATTTATTTTTAAAAAATGTATCGTATTTCCGGCAGTTTGGATCTGAACGCAGCTGAATCCGGAGTTCAGCACAATCCTAACCAGCCCGGTCGTACCAATCTACAAGGGGTGTCAAGCGAGCAACCAGGTGGCAAAGACGCTTGTTCTTGTTAGGCCCACTATTTGTCTGTATATAGGCCCACAGGTTTAACTGATAACGCGTATATATGATTTACACCGATAAAAAAAAGAAACAAAAGAGAGAAAAAGAAATAGCAAAGCGAAAGGGTTGTTTCATCCACTCCCTCCGAATGATGCCGCCACTTCGATCGTGATGCAATTAAATATATATATATATATATACACACATATATATATATGTATATATATGCGCCGAACACAAGTCGAGCGAATGCGTACGCAGAAAAGGTACACACACACTCACACAGACACATACAGAGATTGAAGAATCCTTCCATTTTAGAAGCTGGCAAGAGAACATAACAAAAATCTTCCCCTCTCTCTCTCTCTCTCAATTCCCTCAATATTTCAATCCCAAATATATTCTCAAACGTGCCGAAACAATGGTGCATAAATACCAGTTACCCTTGAAGGGGAAAAAAAACACCCATCTTGTACGATATTTCAAAGAAAAACACTCGTTATTTGGGAACGTTTCATCCCGAAGTTTGATTTGCATGCATCGAACTTTGTAAAACGACGAAAAAAAAAAAAGAAAAATTAAAAAAAAAAAAAATTAAAATAACAGGCAAAGTTTACGTTCGGCTAGAGAGACCAAAATGACATACGCTATATCAATTGTTTCGTTTTGCGCTGTAAAAATTTAGATGCGGCGCAATCGATACCTCTGAAAAACAAGACCTCTACCGTTCGTCAGGATTGGGCCTAAGTAGAGTTTAAGCTATGCTTGAAAGAAAGAAAGAAAAGAAAAGAAAAAACGAAAGAAAAAAATATACGGTTTTATTAATTTTACTTTGTGTTGTGCTCGAGAGGAATATAGGGTCTTTCTAATATTCTTCGGAAGCAGCGTGAAAACAAGTGATGCGCTTTATTTAATTAATGTCTATCTCGAAAAAAAAAAAAAAAAAACACAAAAAAATCTCTCCTACCCCCTCAATGAATGTCCAGCTTGGCACGACGATCAGAGGTACGAAAGAGGAAGATTATAGGAGGCTGTAGCTTATTGTCCATTAAACATAGGTGTCTTTCTTTATAACACACATACTTAAGAATCCGTCGTTTGTATCAATTATTAAATTGCAACAATATACGAAGTGATAATAACTTTATTAATTGCGCACGTATTTTTATCTGCCCGAAATGTGAAAAAGCGTTCGTTCGAAACACGCGCTTTTTGGCAGACCTATTTTTTTTTCATTTCCTTCATAAACAACAACAACAACAACAAAACCTATATATCTGATATATCCCGCTTGTTTCATTGAAACTTCTTTTAGCATTTTTGTTCTCTCGTCTATGCTACTTAACACACGTACTGTTAATTCAGAGATAAATTAACATGGGTTGAGGGTTCAAGAAGAAAACACCACAAGCCTTATTCCAAGCTGATAAATCAATGTGTATATCAGCCCATCTGTGCGTTTTAATTTCTGCCGATCTCTCTCTCTCTCTCTCTCTCTCTGTCTCTGAACTATATATTATTGTTGCAGATGAAACAAAAGAGAAAAGAATATAAAAAATGATGAAAAAAAGATTTAAAAAAAAAACCCATTAACGGAACAAAAATCTGTAGAGTAGCAAGATTATAAAATGATAACAAAATATGTAAAGGCGAAGGAATACTTAGGTAATAGGAATTTCACAGATGAAAAAAAAAAATAAGAAAAAGAAAAACGATCTGCTTTCTGTTAGGTGTATATGCTGTAATGTGAATTGGAATTTTATAAGTGTGATTCTGTAAAACATTTTGAAACATATAGTTCTGATAACACGTTAGGAACGAGGAAAAAACAGGGGGTGTAATATTGTTTATTAAATTATATATCGCGCTACAGAACAATATCATCAATATAGCGAACGCGTTACATCAACGCGATCTGGACAATTGCATATACGATCTATATGTATGTTTTCAAAAACAATATTGCGAGAAAAGAAGAAAAAAAAATTCCGAAAACAAAAAAGCTTGCGTATTGTGCAATACTGATTGGTGCAGATTAAACACGGCAAAACAGTAACAGTTTTATTTAGTAGTACAATAATGATTATTATTATTATTATTATTATTATTATTATTATTATTACTATTATTATTATTATCTGGAGAAAAAAACATTGTTATAAGAACATTTAATGTAAATAAAAGTACACTGTATGAGCTAAAATTTGAATTTATCTTTTTAATAAACATAAGTTGCATTCTTGAAAAACGTAAGTATTCTGTGTTCTCGGTAAATATATAACACTTTTTTTTTTTACATTATTTCGAAATTAGCGTTGCAAGTTTTTCGATAACCTTTAGAAATGATCAAAGATCATAAGATAAATTTTAATAAAAAAAAAAGCAATATAAGATAACTGCTTGTCTAAAATTTAATTCGATTATAATCCAAATCGTGACAAATGAAAAATGATTATTATCATTATGGATACTAACATAAATATTTAAAAATATTTTGTTGAGAATTTTCGTTTTGATTTTTTTCCAAATTTTATAAAAATGTTATTATAGAAACTAAAAAAAAAAAATGTAATGGGATGACAAATTCGTATCTTCATTTCACGTGATTTTTTAGAAAATCTTATGAGAACTCAACATTCTGCCGAATTGTCCTAATGGTGTAGAAGCACATTTTTATCATTAGCTTGAATAAAAAAATAATAAAGATAGTACATAATCGATCTATTTTACCTATGGATTATTTATAGAAAACCTCTTTATTAAAATTTTTTATTATTTTATATTTTCTACTGCAATTACAATTAATTTTATTCACCCAAAAGCTTCGGTTATCGAACTCTCGAATAACGCGGCTCGGGTTTGTTATTCACGGCACGTAAATTTGATTACATGATTGGCTGTGAAAAAAAAGGAGAGCACTAGGTAATATACAGTGATCCAAATCTCTTGATCAAATCAGAATTCTTTGATAGTAAACACCAGGAATATAATAAGAAATTGAAGATTAACAGGTCAAGGAATTAATACAATTTATCACGTTTGCATATATATATATATATATATCAAAAGCGAGGTGGCGCGTTTGGCAACGCTGGAAATTAATCAGCAGGTTGCTGTTGCACGTCTCGTTCCCTCTCTCTCTCTCGTTTAGTTACATATTTTGCGCTTGCTGATCTCTCCTTAAAGGAGGGTTAATTCGAGGTTCTCGTTTGTAGTGTCTTTTCTTTTTTTTAAATGAAATAACCCAAAGATGTTGTCGGTAAAATTAAGTCTCTGCGTTTTCGTGCTGATCTGCGCTTTGGGCACGGGAGTCGGCCAGTCGAGCGACGATGAAATGTCCTTAACCAAACTCGGAGCGAATATGGGTCCTACGCTCAAATTTTACTATTGGTAAGTCGTGGCTATTTTTATTATTATTATTATTATTATTTTTTTCGTATTTTTTTATTTAACAATTCTATCAAGATTCTTGAAATTTCAGCTATTCGTGCGGCTACAAACGTGTTTTCGAAGACTATGTCAGTATTCTTCGACAAAAATATCCAGAACTGCAAATCGAGGGAGAAAACTATAATCCGCCTGGCTACAACATGTGGCTCGCAAAACTTGTGGTAAATTTTGGATTGCTACCATTTTTATACGAGTCTATATTTTACATGTAGCGCAGCAAGTTTTTTTTTTTTAGGTCATCTCAATCTAGTAACGAAGGGCTTTACTTGACTATTATGTTGGTATCAATTTTTTTTTTTGTAAAAGATTTTTTCGCAAGCTATTTTATTTTGTAAAAAAATTTTCGCAAACTATTTTATTTTGTAAAACATTTTTTTCACAAACAATATTTTTTTGTAAAACATTTTTTTGCAAGCATTTTTTTGTTTTTGTAATGGCTACAATTTTAATGCTTAGCTTAATTTTTTTTTTTTCTTCGCAACAAAAAAATTATTTTAAATTGCATTGATCCGCATAATTTAACTTTTATTCAATAATATTTTTATTTAATTATTCTAATGTTACAGAAATTATTTCATATTTTTCTCAATCATAATTTGATTTTTAATTTTTTTGTTAAATTTTAGGAAACTGCCAAGTACATCATCATAGTGCTCATAATAAGCGGAGTTAATATACTGCAATTTCTGGGACAGCCACAGCCGATATGGTGGCAGTGGTGCATCGACAATCGTTGTTACGCCTGTATAATGATATTCTTTCTCTGCAATGCCATAGAGGGTCAATTAATATCGTCAGGCGCGTTTGAAATTTTATTCAACGGTGAGTAACTAAATATTCTCCCGTAAAACCTATTCTCAGTCAAGAAAAAAAAATCGCAAATACAACACCATTTTTTAATTCAATTTTTTTACAGATGTTCCTGTGTGGTCAAAGCTTGAAACTGGGAGAATGCCACAGCCTCCTGAACTATTTCAGATAATAGATAATCACATTCACATGATGTTTCCAGACATGGAATTGCAATTTAAAGAAAAAACTTTCAACAATAAGTAAAACTGACGACGCGTCGCGCGAATTATCAGCCGAGGATTTCATGTGATTGCATAGTTTCGACGCGGAAAAAAAAATGTGATTGCATGGTTTAACTTTGGACAGTGTGCAGGAGATTGTTAGATTTAAAAACGAACAAAAAAGCAAAAAAAAAAAAAAAAAAAAGCGGTAGAGATGGAGATTGTTTCATGAAAGAAGATTGAAAAGAGTGCATTTTTTCACGTGGTTTTATTGTTGCTGAATGTAAGTTACCAAGGGGACATTAAGGAAGGAATAAATGAATTGTATGTATGTGTACATATAATGAATCATTTTGCGTTTGCCGTTTGCAGTTGCCGAGCAAACGAGAGACGATCCGTTTCTGGTAGGCGGATTACATGAGAAAACGTGTAAATATTTGTCGGCAGTAGGCATTGCTTTTGTGACGATGTTTTCCATTTTTTTTTTCCTGTTTTGTCGCTTCAACGATCTCTCAAAGTAGAGATGAGCACCTCTAAGTTTCACAAATTAATTATGAAAAAAAAGTTAATAAACCGCAATCGGTGCTTTTGTGAATTATTCAATTTTGTCATAAAATTTTTGGCTTAACTTTCTTCTCTCAATTATTCTTGAAAAACTGAATTATTTACTTCTGAATACTTCGAGGAAACAGCTTTTCGGTTCTGTATTTTTGATAATTCTGTTTTTTAATTAATATGAGAAATAAGAATGACAAATAATGGAATCTATTTGCTTTGCTCATAATTGTTTTTTTGACCAATTTTTTTTTCATAAAATTCAATACAGAAGTAAAAATCATGTTGAATGAAGACTGTATATTTGTTTTAATAGAAAAATTAATTCTAAATAATGGGACGACCGAACAAAAAATGTTTCGCCATCAAAGTATCAAAAGGTGTTCATCTCTCTGTTTCAAACATTCTCCACGCAATAATTAAGCCTAGACGACACTGTTTTAGATGAGAGATTAAAAGAAAGAATATTTTAACGTTCATATCAGTGAATATACATTTTTAATCCTTATTTTTTATCTCTTGCCATAAAGTATACTCGTGCACTTTGTAAAAGGAATACAGCTTTCAAGATAACATTGTAATTACAGTCCCTAAAGTCTGTGTGTGTCGATCGCCGCAATTCAATTGTACTGATTTTTTTCTTTCATACGATTGTGCAATTAGCGACTGGTTTTATCGCCCTTATAGACGAGATGAGTCTACTATTAGGAAATATAATATGACGCAAAGAAGTTCTGATTCAGTCTTTTGACAAAATCTTGGAACTCCACATCCAATTCCACAACTTCAGAAAGTTTTATCGATAACATAAACTGTAATCTAATCTATTCGGAGAGTATTTATTCAGAAAATTACATATTCGGATTTACGGCAGACTGGATAAACGAAGTGAAACCGATTTTTAAATTTATTTCTAATTTTTTTTTTTTTATTTAAAGAAAAGATGTAATTTATAAAAAGTTTCTTTAGCTTTTAAAAAGAAATTTAAATATCATATAAATATAATAAATATATAATGAATATAAATGTCAAATAGTAAAATATTGAAAGCGACATCTACTATGAGCCACGCAGATTCTACAGAGCGAAGCTCACAGGCGGGTGTCCACGACCCCCCCCCCCCCTCCCCCCGTGGGGTTTCAGTGGGGCGAAGCCTCGCCGATGGGATTTTAGTGGGGCGAAGCCTCTCGGTGGGATTCCAGCGGGGCCAAGCCTCCTATTCGAAATGGAATAAAATAAAACTTCTTATCATATTGTATTATTTAAATTATTTATTTATTTATTTGTTTATTTAGTAGCTGTTTAATGTCCGTGATCTTTTAGACTTTTCTCCGAAAGAAAAGTTTGAAATGAAGCATACATAGAAAAAAAAATCAAACAAATATTTGAGATCGTTTTTTCTCGTTTTTTTCATCACGATCGCTTATAGCGCCAAAATCTCCCTGCAACTCATAATTATAAATTTGTCAACATCTGTATGTCATTCGGTAATGTAGCGACGGTCGACAACAGACGGTAAATTCCTATCTAATAGCAGTTCGCGTGATATGGCGCGCTGAGATCGAAAACCCAATACTTCTTGATTCCGCTACAATATACACAGACGCAGAATCATTCTATTTACGATTGTTGATCGCAAGCCGGCATTCACGCGTAATATAACATTGTGACGTTTGTTTTCAATAGCAAAGTAAGTATGATTCTTTTTGCGACTATGTTGTTGTAAAATTAATAAATAATTTAATTGCCTTCGATTCAAACAGCTGATTGCTACTGCTGATCAGCTGTTTGCGTCAAGTTTGCCTATTTTGTATGCGTCAACACTTAGTTATTTATTCTCTCTGTAAGTACAAGAGGACTGCGGGAATGGACGATCATCCGTGCAGCTGCGCCGGACGCCACATAGACGAAGGCGATCTTGGCATTAAATACACTTTGTACCAGAAGATAAACAAAGCGGGAGTGGAGTGTCTGAATGAACGAGAGGAAGGCTCTGGAGTCACGGTTTTCAAAACTTGGGAGGAACGTTTCAACAGAGACAAGGTTAATATAATCTTAATTATTAATTGTATCAAATTTTGTAATTTTTGCAATTTTCGAGAAAATTCGAAATGCGATTTTTTGCAATAAAACAAATATTTGCTTTTGTCAATTTTCTTGTTGCATTTAATTAATTAAATTACATACATTTTTATTTTTTTAACATAAAACGTTCAAATTTCTTGTGTAAATAAAATTTACATTATCACTTTTATTGCTGTAAGTAGCAAACAAGAACACAGAAATTAGAGAGGAAAAAAATATTATCTTTAATATATATAATTTATTACAATTTCTATGTTAATTTGTTGCAGTTTGTGGAAAGTGACGATGATGATGAGCTGCTGTTCAATATACCGTAAGATATCTGGAATTTATAAATTAAGAGGAGTTCCAATGATTACTGACTAAAGGATGTGTTTTATTTATTTTTTATCTGACTGACAAAAATTGTATAGCAAAGCTAGGAAGGATGGATGTTGATTGTCAGAAAAGAATTAAAAAAAAATAAATTGAAAAGCTAGAAAAAAATGGTCAGGATGTAAAAAAGGACTTTTGAAAAATGGAAAATATTTTTAAAAATTGTCAATTCTATAATTTTGTATAAACGGATTTGCAAATCTTTCCACATGAATAGAATGTTAGATACAATCAAGCACCATTTTTAATAGAATTTTTTTTAACGATAAAAAATAAAACGCATTTTTCGCCGGAAATCGATAGAGCTCACCGTAATTCGAAAATATTCAATGGACATTACAAATTTATCAATACTTGATAGATTCACCGGGGACGTTAAGCTTAAAGGATTAATATTGGTCGGAGCGCCAGATGGATCGCATCCCTCAAATGTAAAGTTGTAAGTTTTTAAATAATCCCTTGTAAAAAAAAAAAAAGAATCTCAACGCTAAAATCTCTGCTGTAACAAATGATAATTCCAGATACAAAAACCGGCCGGGCATGACTTTCGACGAGACGGCGATGGACGCTGACCAGGAATTCGATCTTTGCGGCCAATACGGCGTTCACGAGTATCCGGTCAAGTACGCTTCGTTTCATAATTGAGGGATCCTCTCAGTGTAATTGGCCAAAAAATAGTTGATTCCCGCGATTTTTTTTCGATTTTTTAAATACGTTGATCTGTCTTATTTTTTTTATGACAAATCAAAACATTCATGAAGAACAGAAAATAAATTTTTAAAGATTCATTTTTATTTATTTTACATTTTCAATCGTTAAAAAAATGTAAAAAAAAATAAATAAACGTTTAAAAATGTATTTTTTATTCTTCATGAGCGTTTTGATTCGACATTTAAAAAATTTGACCGACTAGCGTATTTTAATAATCGAAAAAAAAAATCGCGTAAATCAACTATTTTTCGGCTCGTTACACTTGGGATGATCCCTTAATCGAAATTCCACTCAATCTATTGACAACACCGTGCCAAGGTCCAAAAGATCGTGATTTAGCAGATATTTATCTCTTGGCAATCGTAGCGGCTTTGTACTTGTACAACAAATGCAATATTTTTCCGGCATTAACGTATTCACGTGTCGCGATATATTGCGAACAAAAGTCTTTGGGGGCTTTGGGAGATATTTATACGTGAATTTTCTCAGCGCATCACTCCTCCGCAAGATAGTCAACGAGCACGATATTGCACACACAATGTGCTTTGGGGTTCGATGTACTATAAATAAACAGCGAACTCTAACAGCGCTTGACGCGTGGGTGGCTCAATGACATACCTGATTGCTTTTTCCACGTGGGAAATGTATTTTCCTCGCACGCGCCACATGCGGAGGCGAGGAATGAGCGCCCGGAAGATAATTTGCGCATTTGGATGGAGATTCGTGATCTCATGTTTATTGTTTTTTTTTGGATTTTTATTGGAAATAACGGTTAAAATTGCTTTTTATTGAGAAAAAGAAGGATTTTTTTTTAATGTGTCAATATACAAAAAGCAGATATGAGAATGATACATAAACGCTCAATAATTGATACCATAAAATTCTCAGCGGTGAAAATTTGTAAATGCGAACATTGAATGACAAAATACATTTGTAAAATCGAACTGCTGCACTTAGAAAGAAAAAATAATGCTGTTGAATAATTTTTTGCTATCATTTATTTTTTAGCAAACAACCCCAATAAAATGTTCTCTATGAAGAAAAACAAATTCTCGTGAATCATCGATGAGATTAAAAAATACTTAGAGGTCGCGACCATCAGTGGTATTTTAATTTTTGTTCAAAATTTTCAATTACTTTTTTACTTTCGACGTGTTAGGAGAAAGAAATTAGATTTATTTCTTAGGGAACATCGAAAAAATATGCCTAATTTTAAAACAAGAGATTGTAAAGACTATAACAAAATTATTGACAAAAATTATTATTGTTGTAGACTATTTTTTTAAATAATAAACTTAATCGTTCCCCGCATTTCCGTAATTTAATTTATTTAACCTCTGGTTTGCGACCTCTAAATATTTTCCGTTCTCATTAATTTTTTGTACGCGAATTTTTTAATTCTTTAAGGACTACATTTTTTTCTGCGGTGAATGCAAAAAAACGTAAAGATGAAAATGAACATTTTTATGAAAACGTAATTTTATGAAAAGTGTATTTTTTTGTCGCCCATTTGGAAAGTAAACCGAGCTGCATATTTTTTTTGCCCAAAAAGGAAACATCTACAAAAGTCTGTAAAATCAAAAAACGGGATTAAAGTCTTTGCAGGTGCAAAACGACAAATGTCAGTACGAAATTAAAATGTCGAATTGACTTGCGAATTGGCAATTCGTGACAATAACGGAAATGCCATATTGCGAATTATTCCGCATATGGCATTTCGCGTATTTGTCGGGCTTGGAAGAGGCGAACACGATCGATCGATCGTTCTCTTAATTGAAAATTGATTATCATGTCCATTTGACGTTCTCCACAGGGTGGTCAAGTTCTCGTCGGTTCAACATTTGACCCTTCATTTCACTAGGAATGCCGAGGCGGAGAGAATTCGCATCTACTACATAGGACTTCAGGGCGAGTGGACACCGGGTCATCGTCATGGAGTGACGATATGCAGTTACGAATCTCGGCCGATGATGAGCGATCACCCGATAAATCTCAATACCGATGTTACGAAAGAGATACAGTGATCGTGTAGAAAGGAGACGCAAATGATATACTGTTTTCCTGCTCTTGAGGTGTGAGGAATAAACAATTTTCCATTTTTTACAATCATTATCACTGACTCTTTAATTGGCCCACTTATTGCTTCCTCATTGAGGAAGCTTTGTTTTCATGAATTTTTTTTGCCTGATTTTCATGTGAAAATTTGACACGCAAGTGAAGCTATTTATTATTGAATGTTGGGATTTAAAAAAATTTTATTCTTTTTTGTTCCAAATATAACAGCGCACAATCTAAAGAGCGATCTACATCTACATAAAATACGCCTGATCAGCCAACTCAGAGTCGCCTCGCAAAAATCTCCGAGTATATATTGGAACGGTATGAAATATTGTTTTCAAATAGATAGCGTGTGCCGACAATGTGACTCAGAGCAAAACGACACTCTGGAACACTTCCTAAACGGATGCCCAGCAGACGTATCGGAAAAAGTACCGGAAAAAAGGAATATTAGTTATAATTAAAATTAATAAAGTAAGCAATTAGAAAAAAAAAATTTAAACATATGCTACATGTAAATTGTAAGCTCGACCCCCTTTAAATGGGCACTAGCCTGA
Organism: Perithous albicinctus; assembly: GCA_964016905.1. NCBI lineage: Eukaryota > Metazoa > Arthropoda > Insecta > Hymenoptera > Ichneumonidae > Perithous > Perithous albicinctus. The sequence continues at coordinate 16,675,382 of OZ024699.1, forward strand.
AAATTCACAATAAATTGAAATTGAATTGAAATTTTTTATTCTGTCTACAGAATGAAGAGGTGAATATAGAAACTATAAATATAATATCAATATGCCTGAAAATTTAGAAGCAATTTTGTCGACCAACTCAAATAGAAAATCTTTGCAGAAGCGAAAAATATTAATTCGTGTGAAACTCGTTATCTGGCTCCCTAGAATTCATAGCTAAATTGTAAGGCGATGATCTAATTATCATTTGTTATCTTCTGTAGTCGTGCGACGTAATTTGAATTAAGATGTTATCTCGTCTGATAGTTAAATCTTGAACAGCTTTATAACGTCTGTAACGTTACGAGCGTGTACATGTTTTTTTTTTCAAAGTGGATTTTATTGACTCGTTACGTCAATGAAAGAAAAAGATGCAATTGCTCTTTTCAGATTAATTTCTTTCGTTTATGTAAAATCCATTTTTTTTTCTTTGTTTTGCCAAACACGTTAATTCGTGCTGTTTGTTAACTGCACGAAGTAGCGTTTTCGCGAAACAGGGATAAAGGACAACATGAAATACATATAATTGGATTACGGATCCAATTACATGTTTTGAGCCTCGTTAAAATCGAGCGAATACGAGGAACCAGAGATCAGATTTGTGCATACAGAACAGAATGCTATATTAATATATATATATACTATAAATAAAATTATTAACAGGCCTTATGAAATACTTTTTATTACAAAATTCTTTAATCAGGTATTTTCACTTAGCAATTCATAACTGCATTTTAAAACGAGAGGTGTATTATCATTAGCTCTCTACGAAACAATTAAAATAGAAATGTTAGTACGCGTTGAAATTGAAAAAGCTGAATTTCACTGAAAAGTGAATTTTTTTTTCCGCAGCTTAATTAAAGAATAACAGACGCTGGTTTTATTCTTAATATTCATTTCTTTCGTGGCATAAAATCCTTATTTTTTTTTCTGTTGCGCAAAAAAAAAAAAAGAAAAAAAATACATTGCTTCATACGGTTCGTTATCCAATTATGTTTTTAATGTCCTCGTTAAAAGTTATCGGTGCATTCGAGAGCAAGAGAATGTAATTGGCACGTTTTAAGCTAATAAACATTACGAGAGGTGCCGGTTTACTTTCTCATCGCATTTATCGTTGGGCTTAAATGTTGGCTGTTCGTTGTTCCTTGCGGTCTATAAACACCTTGCAGTGCATTTTTTTTCCAGCCTGTTGACGCGGTTAATGGCAAAAGACTAAACGCTTCTGTGCTAACTTTTTTATTTTTAGATAAACCCAATGTCAACGAATAATGGAACGTATGAGGTGAATCTTCCTGTTTTTTTTTATCACCCATCAGCAGTTTGCAGTGCTAAGTACATGTTCGTCGCTAGACTTTTCTAATTCTTAGGCATTGAGGTACAATTTTTTTAGTCTTTTATTTTAAAGAAAAAAAAAAAATTCCAAATTTTGATAATTAAAAATTTCAATGATGAAAGATTGATGAAGATTTCTTGCAGAAAAAAAAACAAAAATAAAAGATGTGATAAAAAAAAATTCCCATATTTTGGGAGTAAGTTATAATCATAAGTTATAAAAAAAATTATTTTATAGGGTAAAACAAGTCATAAAAATCTTTGAAAAATAATTTCTTTTTTTTGGACCAAAATAAGCCCAAAAAAAATTCGTCAACTGAACCCGAGGGGCTCAGCCCGATGACCAAGTGATCTGACTTGGAATGCCCCATATACATTCGAAAAATGTAGAAATTTAAAAAAAAGTCATGTGTTGCGTGCGAAAATGTTCTAGCTGCAGTCCATCGTAAAGCCACTATTTTTTCTAATCTTTTCAATTTTTTTTTTTTTTTTAATGCCGGAAAACTGCTCGGTTACCAAATTTTTTTTTGCTTTCCAAAAAATGTCCGAATGTTCGATAATTTATTTTAAAGAATCGTAGATTATTAAAAACGTGTAAAAAGCTACTTTCTAGTTATGTCAATCATTTTAAAAAAATTTGCGAAAACAATCGAAGGGTCACAAAGGTCAGATCGAAACCAGGTGGAATGACCCATATATAGCATATAAACTGTGCGGCAACCCGTTTCGCGATTATCAAACACGAGCAGCAAGCAGACTTTGTAAGCACGCGAGATTTCTCGCATGCATAATAACCCTTCCTTCGCTTCGCAAAAAAAAAAAAAAAAACATAAAAAAGGACCGTTCAATCATTGTCCTAAATAAATCGAAGCTTATACGAAGTTCCAGAAAATTCTGCTCATTCATATATACACATAATTTCATATTTTAGTTCCTCGAGTTGCCAGCTGTTGTTGCTACGAGTCATAAGAACAAAGATGTCTGGAAAACAATTTTCTTGGATCTGACTCGTGTTGCAGTTGCCGGTCTTTGTACTTAAAAACGTGTGAATCAGCGAGAGAGAGAGAGAGAGAGGGAGTCAGAGACCGTCGCTCTGTGTGTGGTTCATCGCCATCGTTTGGCGCGCGAGAGACACTCGCGCGCATCGAGCTCAATGCGCTCTCGCTTGTTAAATAGGGAAAACACGATACGAGCAAGCGAGCGGAGTAGTATAACACACAAAACGGGGTAACACACGCTGTATGCAAATCCGATGCGAGGAGGAACGCGAAGAGAAGAAGGCATTCGCGTGCCGGCTACGCTGGCGCACAGTTGTCGAAACGCTGTGTCGCGTGTCGTGTGTGTGTATGTGTGTGTGTGTGTTTGTTCAATATTATTCAGAAACGTCTCTCGCTTATCTCGATAACAAGTATTGAGAAACCGGTTAGCTATCGATTGAAACAGGGTAAAAAATAAAACAAGGTATTACAAAGAAGATGCAATTTCGTAATAAGTACACAGTAATTATTATTATTATTATTACATTTTAATAAATTGCAATTTCTAATTAGTAGCTTTTTGGAAATTTCGGAAAAATCTTAAAAATCAGTATAATTATTTTTTTTGTATATATTTAAACAAATGCTTGAGGAATGTGCGTGTAGAATTTTTTTTATTTAAAAGTATTAACATTTCGATGAGATTCGCAACTTTGTGCTTTTTTTCGTAAAAGTTCAGTCGGTTTGCATGATTTTGGAAATATGGGAGGTCTGAAACAAAAAAAAAGATATGCTAATTAATCACATACTTTTTTTTTTATTCAAGGTTACCAAAAAAAAATTTCGTCATTTTCGTCAGAAACATTTGTATCGTTAATATTTTTTGTACAAACAAAAAGTATCAAAAAAAATGTCAAACTGGTTGAAACTATTTTTTCAAGGGAACTTAAAAAAAAAATTGAACACCCCTTAAAACTTGGAATCGAGACGCTACCGATGAGTTTCTTCGTTTATAGTATTAGTGGTGATTAATTTGATGTATTATAGTGTAAAAGTTGTAAACAGCTACTGAAATCAGAATGGAGAATCACGAAATGTAAAACAAAGGAACTGATGTGAGTGATTAAGTATACATGTGTGTTTTGTAAGGGAAGAGTTGTAACAATAGAGACTCGGGGCCATCAGTTGAGCCTCGAGCGTGGCGCCTCGTGAAGTACAAGAGAACTCTCTCGTGTATAATAGAAAAAAAGATAGAGTGAGAGAGAGAGAGAGAGATAGATTAAGCTGCGTGTCGCGCGCGCTCAGTCTATAACTCACCGAGGACGCGAGATGCAGTTTGTTCTCCGGGAAGCGACAAAGAAGCTCTGCGGGTATAAAAATTACGAGAGCTCGAACCGGGTAAAAAGCGGCTTTCGTCAGTAGATCATAGACGAGGCGAATAAAAGGTCTCCTCGGTTTGTTGCAATCACCGCGAGTGTCGCGGATAATCCTTGTAAAGAAATTTGAAAAAAAACCGTTGGAAACTCCACGAGCTTTTCGTGGGCTTTGATGTTGTCAAGAAACTAACGAGTGTAAGTCGACTGAAGCGACTATTATTCGCAGTTTAATCCAGCGATTAGAGTAGAAAAAAGAAAGTTTTTCTTTTAATCGACTAAAAAATAATCCTGCGAATATTAAAAAATGACGCAAAATGAAATTTACGGACATTGAGAATATTTTTAATTCGGGATAAAAAATATTTACAAAAAAGATGCAAAGTAGAATTTTGCACATTGCTTACTCATTAAATTTTCACATCTTTTATTTACGATGTTTCGAAGTGCAGTTTAATAACGACGCAAGTCCAATATTTGCTTTATAATTTGGCAATCTACTGTGGCTTTCGCGACTGAACAAATTCGCAATTACAATTTTCATGCGTCACGAATGCACTCAGTTGCTACGTTGGAATGACCTAAAGCTTTGAAAATACTCATTAATAATGCAGATTGTGAGGATATACATTCGAAGCAGCGATGCATTTCGTGTTGTGTACATTATTATTGTTTTTAAACCACCAGCTGCCATAGCTTTTACTCAATTGGTTGATGCCGCGGGCTGTATTCCAGGTACATTGAGCAGAGATGCGAGCTGAAATGTTTTAGGGATTTGAGGATTTTATTGCACCGCATAGAAGCGTCGCATTGTCGCATATGGCTTTCACTTAAATTAAAACGGAGAGAAGAGAGCACAGCGGGATGCAATGTGTACTGTTGTGCGAGTACGCACGGCTTTCGGTCTTTGCGAGCCGTTTCTTCGTCACATTCGTCTCGACAAACGCGTGACCACACGCTGGTTGATAGTCCAACCGGCGTCGCGTGGGTATTTCTGCCTCTGCGCCAAGTCCAGGCGACGCCAGAGATAACTCTCGTACTTTTGGACCACCGGAGAATATGTAACGAGGTGGATTCACTACCACCATTTTCTTTGGAAAGAGTTAGAAGCTTCACAGCAGATGGCATTGTTTTACTACAGCTTATTATGATGAGCAAAAAATGCAGTATTTTTTTTTTTTTTCAATCTTAGAAGCATGGCGATTGCGAATGAATATCATTTCTTTAAAAGAGTACTTTTAAAAATGAAAAATAACCCTTTTTCAGCCATTTTGGATTCCTCGTAGAGGACGCTTCGTTTTCGTGAACCTTTTTTTGTTTTTTCGAGATTCTCGGGTTTGCGTACGTGCGTAAGTGAGTGAGTGAGTGCGTGCGTCCGTGCGTCCGTGCTTGCGTGCGTGCGTGCGTGCGTGCGTGTGTGTATGTGTGTGTGCGGCCGGCATTCAAAATTCAAACCTACATATCTCAGGAACGGTCTTACCAATCGGGCTGAAATTTGGCACACTATATAAACACAAACTAATAGACATATTGCATATGTCTATAAAAACCAATAATTATAACTTATGCTAAAAATAAAAACATTGTTACAAAAAAAATTACAGACTGCATTAAATTTCATGAAAATACAAAAAAAAATTTAACTTTCCAATCGAAATACCTATAATTTCGTACTATAAGTTTAAAAAAAAAAAAAAACATTACATTAACATTTCTGGTCTTGAGTAATTTGATCTGAGAATTTTCCCTTAATTATTCCAAGATCGACAGTCGGAGTGAATTAATAATAATTATTTTTCTATTCCAAACGCGTTCCAAGTAGAATCGCCAAGAATGCGCGTACGAGTGAATAAGAATAGCATTCGATAAACAGTGTCGTAAAATAACAGCTATAGTCGTAATTCTATGAGTCCAGTATATATATATATATTATTCTCTACGTAAATCATCCATATTTACACTTTTTAAGCAACTTCCGTAGTGTTTCACAAATTTTTATGAGCCTCGCGCTCCACTCGATAAAATAGTCCAAATAATCTTCACCCGAATATTCTTTGAGACGTTATCGAATTTTTTCCCCCTTTTTGTCTTTGAGCGGATTTTGCAATCTCGCAAGATTCTACAATTAGCTATAACACGTTTTAGAACGAAAAGAAAAAAATGAAAAATCGTTATTTAAAGTATTACTCAAATTCTAATTCTTATTATTATCTCTTTAATTTCCACACTTTCGCAATTATATTATTGTTAACAATTTTAACGATAAAATAAAAATAAATAATCAGTATCAAGGAAATCGAAATACTTGAACTTTGACAAAAAAAAATTCCATTCGGGTGTGAACGGAACAAAAAAAAAAAAAAAATTAATATAGCAGACAATTTTTATGGGATCTTCCATGGCAGAGCAATTATTCTCTGCAGAGAATACATACACAAGCGATATGAAAATGAACTTTGAACCCCAACGACAATAATTTACCCAATCGCGTTTACATCGTTAAATAATTTTTCTCTATCTCTGTAGATAATATTTAGTAAAAGCTGAATAACTTCTGCGAATTTACGCCTTTGGTATTCTTGATAATTTTTTTTTATAATTCGCCTCGTGCGTATCAATATAATCGTCCGATGAAAAGCAACCGGAAATTTTTCTGCCATATATTGCGGCACGCTGTACGATAACCACAAGAGAGGAAACTTTTTTTTATTTTGCTTTTTTTTTTTTAATCGCCAACAATAACTCTAAAACGTGGCCAACAATTGATAATGAATATATCATGTTTTTTTGCGATTGGGTATGAAGAGAATTATGCACTGAATCGTTTTACCATATTTATTATTATCCTTAACGCAGTTTTTGCCGGCTGGCTTTCAATATGTAAGTTCATCTCAGATTTCATTTGTTTTCGAACAGTCGTGTCGACATTTTTTAATTTATTTTTTATGGGGAAACGATATAATTTTTTTTTTTTTTTTTTTTTTTTGTTCAAAAATATTCGTCACAATCTATGAACTCAGGTTGGTTCTAAGGATTGGTCTTGAATACAAGACATAAATGAAAGAACAAAAGTTCAAAAATTAAACTTGACACTCCAAAAAATTACAGCAGACTTCGCACAAAATAACACAGACAGCATAAACCAGTTGAGCCAAGAAAGACCAGCAGGAAGAAGAACAAAGTACAAACACTCTGAGGAAACAATAGTAGAAGCACTGCTTACCCTACAAAACAACGCAAACGGCAATAACCCATAAAGAGAACAAGAATTTCAAACGAACCAAGTCCCATAATTGTTGTAAGTAACAAAACAGGAACTCTACAATCTACTATTCATTTTTATTTTATTTTTACTTATTTTTATTTATTTCTAGATCAGAGACGAGGCGAACAAAAGGTCTCCTCGGTTTGGTTGCAGTCACCGCGAGTGTCGCGGATAATCCTTGCAAAGAAATCTGAAAAAAAAACCGTTGGAAACTCCACGAGCTTTTCGTGGGCTTTGATGTTGCCAAGAAACTAACGAGTGTAAGTCGACTGAAGCGACTATTATTCGCAGTTTAATCCAGCGATTAGAGTAGAAAAAAAGAAGGTTTTTCTTTTAATCGACTAAAAAATAATCCTGCGAATATTAAAAAATGAGGCAAAATGAAATTTACGGACATTGAGAATATTTTTAATTCGGGATAAAAAATATTTACAAAAAAGATGCAAAGTAGAATTTTGCACATTGCTTGCTCATTAAATTTTCACAACTTTTATTTACGATGTTTCGAAGTGCAGTTTAATAAATTAAAAGAAATTAGTTTTGAACGCAATCGTTGATTTTCCGGCCTCGGGCAAAGATCACCGATTGCTATGGTTACAATCCAAGTGCGTAGATGTAGGTCATTGAAGTTTCCGCGAGCGAGAACCAACAGCCACTCGCAGTAGTTTGCCCCGTTTATATATTCTATAATAATCGCAAAGTCCGCAAGTCAAAACGACGATCGACTGCCTGACGTTAGAGAATCACGTGAAAGTACAGAGGCGTCGCTATCCAAACTCTAATTCCATGTTCACGTAATGACTCTACGTTTCAATTCAGTATAGTATTGCAACAAAATTAGGAACTAAAAATCGTAAACAAAGTTTGTTATCGCTGATATGTGCTGTATATAGCGAACGCCCAGTTTCGGAGTTTCTGTTCACTGATGTATGATAACACATTGAAATTGAAACTTTTGATTATGTACAGCTGGGGAAATAATGGTCTTCCACATCGATTCGATTGTGAATACTGCAAACTTGTTTCTACTGCAAAAAGAAAAGGAAAAATAGTAGTATGCTGTTTTCCTTGTATTGCAACGAAAGAATGCAAGATTGCTTGCAGCTCTTCGGGAATACCCGAGCACCGCTGAAACGGCGCGAATAAATATCTGTTACTCTTTTATTATACGCCTGAGTACTACTTTTCGATAGAAAAAAAAGCGGAGCTCTTTCTTCAGCTTTCAGATAGTAAAATGAAGTTGCATTTTTCATGCACGAGGCATTCTCCACCAAATCGGCCACGTTTTTTTTTGGCCTCGTCGATCTGTTCCGTAATTGGCCATTCAGTAGTACTTGAAAGTACTGCCTGTGAATTTTTTCACGTTTTTTAATTCACTCGCTTTGGGAATAGATTTTATTTACTTATTTATTTAAGCTGTATTTCATAGAAGATTGAGGCCGGGCAAAAAAAATGTGAAAACAGAAAAGTTTTTTTTTTCCATTAACTATTTAATGCTGTATGTGTTACATTTTTTTGTAGCGTCAAAAAGGGCATTTTTAGTGAAAAAAAAATTGATAATGTTTTCGAGTAAAAAATATGTTTCACAGAGAAAGATGCATTCATTTAATTCTCTGTAATTTTTTCTTGCTCAACATTAATTCAAAAAAATTCCATTCATCGTTTGCTTGAAAAAAAGAAATACGAAAAATACTCCCTCGTCCCTAGCACGAACCATGATGTGTGACTTTAATAATTTAATTTACGTGTGGACGAAGCCCAAGAAACATGTCACACATTTTGATGTCACTCCTAAATTCTTCATAACAACAATGTGACTCCCATTACCTCTATCTCATGGTTGTTCTACCTTGAGAAGAGAAACTATCACGCAGTCATGAGACGACAGAAGGCAAATGTCATCGAGATGGCACGATGCCACAATTTTCCTCGCACGCTTCACGCTTTGTCGCGATGGCAACAGGCAAGAAGGAAAAGTTCAATTTCAGAGTTTAAGTTGTGAGGTGTCGCGTGCGATGACTCCGTAAAATTGAACTCAAGTAAATAATTATTGTTTTGAGATGTTCACCACCCAACGACAACAACAGATGTCTTAATTTCTATGGAATGAATTTTTTTAAATCTAGAGAAAGAGATGCAACTATAGATGAGGATTTCCCATTTTTTATAAGAGTCAACATTTTTTATTTAATTTTCAAACTCGCAAAAATAATCGAAAACAAGATTGTTCCACTTCCCATCAATGTTTAAAATCTTATGAGTAGTATTTTAGAGATTTTCACCAGAAAAAAAAATAACAAATGTCCAAGTTTTTCAAAAAATCGACTTTTGTCTTTTGTTAATTAAAAATCAATGCTTCGGACGAGTTAAAGAATTTTTTTAATAAATTTACATTAAAGTACAGATACGCGAAATATTGAAATCAATGACTAAAAAAAATCAATTATATCGACGAGGGTCGTGAATTATATTAATCATATCGATGGATATACACATATATTTCTTTTGTGAGACAATGCATTTTCACTCAGAGTACAAAAACTATGCTCAGACTCGATCGATTCATTTTTATTAATTAGTTTGATTTAAAAAAAATATAGACTATTTAACGCTTCATTATTTAATAGAATATTATTTAATTTAATATAATAATCTTCTGAAATTTTGCAATCTCACAGCAAACATGAGGCCACCATTTTCGTCTTAATGATGTCTCCAAGTTATTTCCATTTCGACATACACATACTGAAGTCAACGAACCTTTACCTACTAATAATGGAAGAGAGAATTGGAAAAACGACGGGAGCGATTGCGGTCGAAGGAGATAATCGACGATTAAGCCGCGAGTGATTAACTGATATGGGTCGAGAAGCTCCCGGCAATAATATCTATAAAAACACGTGTGTAAAAACCGCTTGAGCGCCACTCTACGATTGGAATACTTGGGATTTCTTTCCTGGCTATATACGCTCAAGAATCCGTGGATAAAATGATGTGGGTCAGATATATTATCACGCGAAGCTTGCGAAGCATAACAGCTGGTTATGAGATCTCATATTTATCGCAGCTTTGTCGATTGTATATATTTGCTATAACAACCCTTATTTATTGCTATGCTTCGTAATCGTTGCAATTATTTATCCCAAAATTATTTTGAGCTTTCCGTCGCTTCGAATATTCTTCAATAAATTTAAAAAAACGAAGTTTTGCCAAGTGTGTTATTTTCTATCCTTTGCATTGTAATCATTTTTATAAACACACTTGCAAACGTGTTGTTTCAAAAATGTTTAATAAAAACTGGAAAGTAGAATCTTGCAAATTGATTCTTCATTATTTTACAGTTTTTGATTACAAAGCTTGATTTTTATCAGCGGATTTTTAACAATGTAATTTTGTAAAAAGTGACTAAAATGCATTTGCATTTTAGTCATAAATAGGAACTCGCTTTAGATGGATGAATCTCGTGTATTTGAGTGAAATGAACGTGCTCGACACAGTATTCCAACCCAGGAATAGTCGCATCAACTTTGAGATACGGTTTCTCGATTTCGGTATATTGAGCATTTGCATTCGTGAAATGTTTTGTTTTAAGAGTGATTGTGTTCAGCAGAAATCACCCCCGATAAGGCACTTCAAATTTTGTGTTGCCACAGCAGCCTGTTTATTTTCGGACATAATTTTTCTTGGCTACGCCCCGCATGCTCCAATTATCGAATGATTCATAAACCTTGTTCAGTCAGGCTTAAGCTCGGGCTTGTAATTCATTCTGTCGGCCTTTCAGAGAAAAGTTCGGTGAAAGGTTTTGTCAATTGGTCAATAGATAAAATTAATATCTATGAATTCTCGGAGCCTAGTTCAGGCTGAAATGAGAAAGTACTTCGAAGAAAATATTCTCAAATATCTGAGAGACACATGTTTTTGCTTCCTCGTTTGTTTTCGTGAAAACAAATTTATTTCTGAATTTTTTCATGTCAGGACACACCAAAAGGCCTAAAACTTCCAGAAAAATTATTTAGAAAAAATAGATAAGAAGATCTTGAACCAAAGACACTGATAAGTTGCAATAATTCATCGATTGAGATATTAATTTTGCTATTGTTCGCAGGAATGGAACAGAAAAGTCTCTTTGCGAGACACTGGAGATAACAATGGAATCGGAGTTCATGACTGGCACGTAGATAGTGCAATGTTGACGCACAAAAGCAACAGAAGTAGAGTGAATACTCGCCACAGCTGGACAAAATCACAGAACTGAGTCAGTTGAAACAGCATTGGTTGCCACTTGTGTGATAAGAGACGACGCGCTTGTCGTCGCTCTCATATACCAGCCAGTACGTACAATTTATCTTTTTTTTTTCTTCTCTTTGCAAACCATCTTTTTGTTTACAAATGCCCCCATCATAATTTTTTGCTTTTTCCAAATTTCACAAATAACAAGATTGAGTTTTTCAGTTTTACAAACAAAATTATTTAAAAGATGTTTTTATATATTTAATAATATTGTCATTTTTACCAATTTTTTTCCCTAAATAATTACGCGTTAATTAATGTTTATAAATGTATTTTATTTAGACCAAGAAATCAACCTGGTGGATAAATCATTTTTAATCTGTTTCCAAATCACCAAAGATCACAGAAAAAAAATCTGCTGGTGACCAGTGGGAATTAAAGCCAGACACACGACAGCACTATGCTACCGTTTGCCCTATAGTTTATCTCCAACTGTGGAGACAAGAGAAAAAGAAGAAAAAAAAAAAAACAGCGGGAGGCCCTCTTTTCTGCTGGCATTGCTTCGAGTTTGACCAGCAAACCACGCTTCCACCACCAACAACCATCACCGCGGCCACTCTGCGTCAGCGAGCCGAGAGAGTACTATCAACGGGAGAGCTGCGACTACGTCAGTCGTGAGGAATCAGGACGAGGGAGTGTCACGAGCGTGGAAGCACGTGGACGTCTCTCGCACTCTTATACGCACAACTCCGCACGTGCGGTGACACGTGAAGCTCTATAGAACTCGACATTAATAACGAAATAATTATTCTAAAACGTCTAAAAAAACATTTTTATCGTGAAATACAATAGATTTCTTATATTTTATTATCATGCTGGGGTTAAAAAGAAATTAAATCAAAGAGACAATCGTGGTTTTTAAATAATAACAACTTTTGTATATAGTGACGGGTTCCAAGTGCAATTTTAATTTAAGAATTTTAAACACAGATTTGAAAAAAAGATAATAGAATAAAATAAAAAAAAGAATAAATAGAAATTGTATATAAAAATTAATGTTATGATTGTTAAAATGTTTAAATAACGTAGAATTTACGTCAGTGTTAAAGTTCTGAAAAATTCAGTATGTTTTTTTAAGAATTCGTGTTACATTTTTTGTGATATAACGTACAAAAGCCGAGCTTATCTCGTCGTCTCGACGAAAACTTTTTGAAAGCAATGAATATTTGGTAGCAATAACCGTTTGTACGATTACGGATAGATAAGACGACGCTCGAGACGCAAACGTCGATACTGCCGACGAAAAATCTTTCGAGAATATAACAAGTGGTAATGTTGAATCGTCAGTGCTTAGAATCTCACGTGCATTTATTTTTCGGGCTTTGTTAATTAATTTCTCTAATCGCGATACAATAACACTCGCGAGATAGTGGAACATGTGGTCACGTGAAATTGGGAGAGTTAATCTCCTACAGTGCTCGTGTATTCGACGTATAATTTTGTAATTATCAGATCAAGCCGAGCTCTCCGATCGCGAGCACCACAAGTGCAAGTGGGATTTTTTTCTTTTTTCTTCTCGCGGTCGACCGCTTAGCTGGGCTGAACACGTGGCCACGTGTTCGAAGGGATAACTGAGAAAGCTCGAGCCATGGCCCACGCGACCCCCAAAACACGTCAGCAACCGACGAGTGACAGGAAAGAAACGAGAAACGGGAGAAAGAGAGAAGAGGAAAATGGACTTTGCGAAGATGTTGGTCTCAAGGGAACGACTGATCTCGAAGAGGCAACTCCACCACCACCCGATGGTGGATGGGGATGGTTCGTCGTCTTTGGATCATTCATGATACACATCGTCAGTGAGTCTCGCAAAGAAAAAAAAAACACTTTTTACCTCGTTCGTTATAAACCTTTTTCCATTCCTTCCCTCGAATCATAGACCTTTCTTTCCCCAAGTTGAATCCAATTTGCTGGGTAAGAACATCCCTTCGTGAGGCTATGTATTTTTCCCTCACTGCCGATCGAATTTCCGGGGGATATTTCTTCTGCTTCCGAAGGGCGTTCCGTTTATTTGAGAGGGCTTTTTTTTATTCGTCATTTATTTGAAGGGGATTGGTTGGGACGTTTAATAACTGTTTAATGGTTTTTCATTTTTTTTATTTTAAAGGCTTCAGAAATTTTACATTTCATAGGTTAATGACACATTTATCGGGTATTTATCATGTTGTAGAGTCTGAAGATTGATATTTAGACTAGTGACTTTTTTTTCGCTCGATTAGAACGAGTTTTTTTTTTAAATAATAGAAATTTATTGAAAATCCGACGAAGTTTCAGTAAAGCTTCTGGAATATTTTGGAAAATTTAGTTCCGATTCAAAATTAAAAATTAAAAATTCAAAAATTCTTACAATTCGAGCCATTACAATCCCAACTATTAATACATACATTTTTTAAACGGACGTTATTTGGGAGTCTGAGGACCATTATCATAAAAGCAAAGTGCAAAAAAACGTGAGTTTTATAAATATTTTCAAGTTCAGTAAAAGTATAGAAGGTCTTCAATGTGAATTTAACGTGAACACTATTTTTCATTCATATTTTGACGACGCTTTTCTTTTCACTATTTCCAAATTATTTTTCATTTGAACCCATTACTCTAATTAATTAATTTAATGAACAATAATAATTCTTAAACGCTAAAAAATGCATCAAGGAATAATGTATGAATAAAGAAAAAGGGCTTGGAAGATCCCTCTAGCAGAATGTGCGTCGCATCAATCGTGACAAAAAAATGTCAGACACAGTCATGCAAGATTGGGGGGGAACGCGATCTCACCATTAAGGGGTTGGGAAGGTTCTTCATTTATTATTCACAGTCCTGCATAGGTTCTGCTCGAGCTAACTTGATACGTGAATAATGGCATCGGAGTCTGTCGGGACTACCCAATTAGAAAGTTTACCTCAGCCAAAGCAGAGCCCATTGCTTATGCTATACGAAAGCATGTCGATATAACAGAATGCAGAATAAATTCTACCTACAATAACGAAGAGCATTTGAATGCATTGCTTCAGCGGTGCCAGGGAACGAGATTGTTGAGAATATAATATTCAGCAAATTTTGCGATAAGAGGAAAGAAAAAGAAAAAAAAGAAAAATTGTTACATGACTATAGTGTCCTCGAGTAAATATATTCGAGAGCTCATTTATCGTTGTCTAATCAATGAACTTTTATCAAATATATTTAAAGCCCCTGCTTTTACTACACACGCTCGCTGATAAATGATAAAAATTTCCAAACGAATTATCGCATCTTGTTTTATCTATAGTGTATTTTTTATGAGCAAAGCATTAGTGAAACTAATGACGTAATGCAGAGAAAAAAGATTAGTTGGAAAAAATAATTTAATATTTTTCTAGCCATTCGTGGCTACAAAATAAGCAAATTTTAATATAAAAATTGTTTTAAAAAATAAGCTGTAATTTTAATACTAATTTTGCAGAAATTTAAAAATAATGTGGAAGTACCTTGCAAGTTTTTAATTTGTATCATTTTACAAATATACTTGGATATGTATATTTTAATTTATTCTGATTGACAAAATTAATTACTTAGTTCGAATAATTATCGTGACTATTTCTCCCATTCAATAATATTCCTCTGCGAGTTTAATGCATCAGATTAATGAATCATTGATTTTCCTTGATTCGAAACGCGTGTGGTCTCGACATTGACCCAATTTTCTAAATAGTACTGCGAAGGACCAATTACTTTTTTTTTTTTTTCGTTCCTCCAATTATCAATGAACGGAAATTATAGTTACGGGAAATTAACGAATTTACTAGATAATGGTAGAGCGGAGTTTCCGTTTCACGTTTATTGCGTGACCCTCTTCTTCACCTTCTTCCTCCTTCTTATTCTTCTCTGCGTTTGTCAGTATACCAGTGACGCCAAATTTTCATGAGAGTACATCGTAAAGGCAAACAGAAGGTTCGCCAGGAAACGCGACTTCCTCGGAGATTGGATAAGGCCTTAATTGCATTGTTAATTACATGGTACTTGAACTACCATTTATGACAAAAAGGTCAAACAAGTGGTTGCTTCCTTTTTTTATCGATTGATCAAAGATTCGACTAACAAATAATATTTAATTTCAGATAACAACATTTTACGCTCATTTACAATATTTTTATTAGAGTCAATTCGAGTAATTTTTACATCATTTTTTAATATTATTGTTCCATCTCTAAAAAAAACACTAAGATATTTCTTTTTTAGATTTTTTTTTCCCTAAATTTGACTTAGTTATGATTTTTCAAAACCAAGATATTTTTAAAGCCAGAATTAAAGGACTTGAAAAAAAAATTTTCAAGTCCTTGTCAAGTGATTATAATGATTATATGGTTTTTCAAATAATTGCAATTTTGTGATACGTAAAATTTTCATAAAACAAAAAATAATTTTGTAACAGAAATATTAATCAATAGAAAAAATTGTCAATGTCTGTGATTTGCCTGATCGTGAGGACGATTTAAAAATCTGGGTGAAAATGATATTCACGACGTTCGATAAAAAACAAAAGATTTAAAAATTAATAATAACATATCATTCGAGAGCTGAAAGGCTTTCACAGTAGTTTTGTTGGCTCTCGATAATACGTTTGAATTATTGTGTTTGCAGCTGATGGTGTGACCTACTCGTTCGGCGTCTTCTACCTTGAGCTCCTTTATTTCTTTAAAGAGGGAAAGGGAGCCACAGCATGGATCGCATCGATTCTCGTTGGCATCACATTGTGCTCCGGTGAGTGCGTGATAAATTCACGCGTAGGGACAATGAAATGCAATTGCTTTTTCCCATTTGCACTTGATGTCACTATTCGACATTTAGCACGAGAAATTTTAAATCAGCCGGACATAAATGGTTCCTTACCTTTTTTTAAAATATATTTTAATACACTGACTAACTCAGTAAGCGTTCAATCCACTCCAATTCGCTCCATAATTTTTTATACTATTCTATATACTTGGAAAAAAAAAAACAATTTTTTTTAGATTTTTTAAACTCAAACTATTTTTCATGAATTTTTTGAATTATATTTTTGTCCAATTTAAAACGTTGAAATTTTGGTGAGAATTCAACAAAGAGTTAATATTTCAGGGAAATTTTTTTTTACAAAGTTTCCTCTATGAGGAAATAAAAATTGATACGTTCCTCCTACAGTTAACTTTGTAAAAATTCTAAAATAATGAAACAATTTGGAAAATTCTACTTTTAAAAAAAAATAGTTTAATTATTTTTTCTTAGGTCCAATATCGAGTATGTTCGTGAACAAATACGGCTGTCGAGCAGTAACGATAGCAGGTTCGATACTCGCGAGTCTCTGTCTTCTGGCGAGTGTTTGGGCACCGAGTGTCTTCGTCCTCTACTTCACAGTTGGCATTGGAACAGGTGATATATCATTTCAATTTCTTCTCATATACGGCCATTCTCGTACTTATCTATCCTTCACTTCGCCCTCGCTGTCACATCTCAAACTCTCTCAATTCAATTCGTTTCTAAACCGCAAACTGAAGCGAGGAATCAATTCTCGGCATACGCAAGGTAAGAGCTTTGCCACTCCACGGATTTACTGTAGATTTTGAATACATTTTTAATCTATCGATTAATGGAAAATAAATCACAGCCTTTTTCTCAAGTTATCACCGAAAAAAAATAAATAAAAATGAAAATAACGTTTCACAAAATTTGCTTTTTATTATTTTCAGGCCTAGGATTTGGCCTTATTTATTTGCCAGCAATCGTGAGTGTCACCTGTTACTTCGAGAAGTATCGCTCGCTGGCAACAGGTATTGCGGTTTGCGGCTCGGGACTTGGAACTCTCGTTTTCGCGCCCTTCATCGAATATCTCATTGGCGAATTTGGCTGGAGGGGTGCTATGATGATCACCTCGGGACTCGTCTTAAATTGTATTATATTCGGTGCCCTCTTCAGGCCACTTGAACCTCCAAAGCAAGTCGTCTCCATTCCTATGAAGGTAAATTGAATATTAAAAAAAAACTGTGGAAAAAAAAGTTTATCATTTTTTTCTGAGTGATTTATAGTACTCAGAACAGGTACAAATTATTTCAGATTTTTAAATCCTATATTTCAACCAGTATCAATTTTTTATTTTTGTGTTTTTTAAATATAAAAAAAATATTTTTTTATCTTGCACAACGATATTTCTAGAATTTTTTTTTTTTTCTATGTTTTGGAACATTCTGAGTATATTGGCATGAAAATTTCAATTATTTTTCCTCTTCTGAAAACAAAACTTCCTCTATGAGAAAGCAAAGTGAAAGCGAATTTTAATTCCGACACTTTGTGCGATATTTAAATAATTGAATGATTTTCGTTCCCTACCTAGGATCTCTCTTCGACTGGAAAACAGATAGCGAACAGAAGTCAATCCAATGAATTGACGATTAAAAATGGATTTGGTCGGCCACACAGCGTGAGTAACGTTAACGCGAAGGAGCATCTTCTCAACGGACATGATGTAACAAATGTCATGAGGGTGGCTATGAGTCAGCCGATCCTCATAACGAGAGGGGCTGGTCATCACGGCGGTGAATCCGCGGGAAGAAATTTTGGTAGCGGCGTCATGAATCGTCGAGATATATTTTATCAAGGAAGTGTTGATAACGTTCGGAAACGATCGTAAGTGTAACAATTAGTTTAGAAATTTATTGGTTCAAACATTTTGAAAATGGAAAAAAAAAACAGAAAAAAAAATAAAACCCGCATTTTTAATTGCTTTCAGGATATTTTGAGGACAGATTATAGTTTAATGAACTTTTTTTTTGTACTTTCAGTGAATCCTTCGCTTGCAGCGAGGATAATATGACGAGACGAAGAGCTTCACTAAGAAGCTTGCCAAACGGAACAGCGCACAAGCAAACCGAGACTACAGAATGTCTTCCCTACGCTCAGGAAACAATGGGAATTCTTCAGCAGATGCTCGAGCTCTCGTTACTCAAAGATCCCGTTTTCCTGCTTTTCACGCTTTCCAATTTCTGCACGAGCATCGGATTTAATGTACCCTACGTGTATTTAGTGGTAAGTCACAAGATTGCTTTTTTTTACTCTTCACATGTGGCGAATTTTTTTTTTGCAAATAAAGCCTCAATAAATAATCTTGATCAGCTTTTAAATCAATTTTTTTTTTCAGGCTCAGGCAGAAGAGCGCGGGATAAAAAAAGACGTATCGAGTTATTTGCTCGCAGTGATTGGCATAGCCAACACTGTCGGTCGTATAGTTTTGGGTTACGTCTCCGACAAGCCATGGATCAATCGTCTTCTAGTCTACAATCTATGCCTGACCGTTTGCGGTCTCTGTAAGCTTTTTTCTCAACGTAAAACAATTTATTTTCCGATTTATCGGTGAACTCTTTTACCGACAATCTTTTCTTTTTTCTTTTTACAGCAACAGTATTAAGCGCTTTCTGCGATTCATTCGCAACGTTCGCGCTTTACGGAACCGTATTCGGTTTCACGGCCGGTGCTTACGTCGGACTAACGTCTGTCATTCTAGTCGATTTGCTTGGTCTTGACAAGCTAACGAACGCCTTTGGTTTGCTTCTGCTCTTCCAGGGCTTCGCGTCGTTGCTTGGACCACCGATCGCCGGTTAGTCAACGTATTTATAATTAAGAAGTCGATTAATTACGGAGATCATACGATTACCAAGATTAAAAAACAAGAATTTGTACACTTTTTCTTTTTTATAATTCAATCTTATAATATTCATTCGCTTCTGAAAAAAAAAACAACTCATTTTATTTGTTAAATTATGTTTTATAAATATACCGAGCACTTTTCTTCGTTTCACTTCTCACAATTGGGAGAAAATTTTATTTTTATTCGTAACTTCAGATTGAAAAAAAAAAGATAGACAAATGTCGGTAATTTTCAATGACCTGACTGCTGTTGAAGTCTAATTAATTAACAAATAAGATTTTGACGACAGATTGTAATAATTAAATTTTTTTCCAGGATGGCTGTACGATGCACTCCACTCTTACAATCCAGGTTTCTACGTGGCTGGTGGAATGATTGCTATTAGTGGTGTAATGCTCTTTTTGATACCGCCGATTCAGAGGCGCATACAGAGAAAAACTGATCTGGAGGAGCGATTAAAGAGGATAGAAGTTATGTCTTAGCGCGAAATAAATATACACGTTTTATTACGATTACAAGATTTTTTAATTTTTTAGTTCCATCCTTGTTCTATCGAAATATTGTTATGTATTTGTTTATATATTTAACAGCAAAACGAACGAAGGACAATCGTTATTTTTTTTTACAAATATACATGTAAAATAGATCTGATAGTTCTTATATTTAAATAATTATCAACTTTTATAAAACATATATTAGTAATTTCTCACTGAAGGTTCTTGAAAAGAATAATCGAGAATAAACATAATTAAAAATACATGGACTAGATTATTATTTGATTAAAAATAAAAGGACTGTATTTATGTTTTTTCACAATTTTTCCGAAAATTTTATTGAAGCCTCATTTTTTCTGTATTATTTCTAAAAGTTTATACATTATTTTATAAATAATGCTAGCTATTTTATTATAAAATCTATTAGACTATAAAATGTTAAATTTATAAATGCCGATTTACATCTTGAATTACCAAGCGTTGGTATTGAAGTTTTGTGGCTTATCGACAGCCGATAAGAAGGCGACCGTCTATAAGCAGCTCGCATGATATAATTCAGTGGGTAACTGTCGGAATTATACGATGAACCTACGATGATTTCGAATTTCTATTGAAGATGTCGTTGTATGTTTTAAAATATAAACAGATTCAGAATTTGTACGAAAAGAAGATTCCTGCAACTTTTCCCGGTTTCGCCACTAAAACTGTAATATAAAATAATAAAATTCTTAACAATTCGACTCATTCAAAAAAAAAAAAAAATTTTGGAAAATTGGGGAAAAAATTGGTGAAAATAAAATAATAAAAATCTTAACAATTCAAATGTACATTTTTTTTTACACAGTTCTTTAATTCGCCTCACCTGATAATTTTTTTTCATTTTATGTAAATAAATTCGAATGGAGTGAGAAAGCACGATTTTCTTTTTATTTTTTTTTATGGAAATTTTAAGAAATTTCAGATTCAACATTTTCTCCGATTTTTTAAAAATGTGTTACATAAAAAAAAAATTTCAAAAAACTTCTAAAAAAATGTGGTTTATTTTTTTGAGTGTACATCATAACCGACTCGAAGAAAAAAAGAAATACGAGGGTTTCAGTCGATCGAATCGGCATGGAATGCCCCATACAATAAAGTATAATCATTGTTTTTGTTTCTCCCGAGTGGCAAATTTCGAGGTCCTACTGTATCATCAGTATATATTACTAAAAGACTTGCAGAGTATTGGAGCTTACAACTGAAAACGTTGTACGAGTAGAAAAATGTGAGACGTTTAACATTTATGGGGTAAGCGCGGGGCTATCATATATAAGCTTGCATTGCCCATCAGGGGTTATCGGACGTTTTTTCGTATAAGCGTCTCTCGCGCGGCTTGCGAGAGCAATATATATATATATATATATATATATATATACACACCGAGATCTTGTAGTGGCGGCGACCCCTGCAACCGCTTATTATCTCGCGTCGCTTCGCCTCGATGCGCCTCTCTTGTACTCTCTCTCATAATAATGTATAAACCAAGTGAATTTTCATCGAGGCGTAATAGAAGCGTGTGGCGAGTGCACGGACGCGCGACCGATATTCCAATCGAACTATACTCGACTAAAATGTATGTATTTATTATTTTGTAGAGTTTCTTCGGGGCATTATCGTATACGAGAGCGAATTATCGATAGTACCAGACGAGCATTTATGCACGTTTATGCACGAGAGCAACAAAACTTCCATGAGTGCAATAAACTCGAACACACAAATCGACAGGAATGTGTAATAAATAAAAAAAGATAAATACGAAGAGATCGACTTTTTTTTAATTTTTATTCGGGGACAATTATATGCATTCCCAAACTTTTTATCAACGTCATATACACGTTTAAAAAAAAAATCGATTTTTCTTTTCTATGTTATTTTTTTATGCTATTTTTTCCAATAATAACATTTAGACGTCTTTTAGACCATTTTGAGTGTCTTGACACAAAAATCACGAACATTTTTTTTTTCCACCAAAACAAAAGCTGCCTCTATAAGGAAGCAAAAAAAAAAGAAGTTGTAGAATGACTAGTATAATACATGTAGTAAGTACATTTACATCTGTCCAAACTCCCTTCACTCGCCTCGCAAACGCTACTCGTCTGTCTCTTGATGCTACTCGTGGTACAAATAGCCTCTAGCACACGAGATATCCCAGAGCGGAGAGGTTGTGCTCACAACGTCGGCGTCTCTCATGTCGTTGGGACGGAGAGGCCGAGGACGAAAAGGCAATGGCACATCGCGAGAGTTTAAGACGAAAGTGAATGAAAGAGAGAGACAAGCTGATTTAAACTATAAGGGAGAGGAGACCTGCGCGATGCCTGCAACCGATGTCGGGGGTTTTGAATCTATTTCCTTTATTTCGTCGTCAACGTCCTCCTCGTCTCTTCGTTTTACGTTTCTTCCTATATATTTCTCTTTTTTTTTTTTTTCTTTTTTTTTTTTTGTTGTCAATCTTATTTATCCTTTTTGGCGCCCTCCGAGAGTGCCGCCGGTTTCTCTTCTTCCTGCAGGGAACGCGCGACAGAGGCGGAAAAAGAAGAAAGAAGGAAGGAAACGAAATGACGGCGCAGAGACACATTAGCTATATTCCAGGTTTGCAAGGCGGAACGCCCCTGTCCGTGCAGCTCACGTACGCGAGCGAACGCTTCGCGTCTCTCCTCTCTCTTTCTCTCACAGTGCGGCCTCTCTCGAACCGACGCCTTTTCCGTTTCTCTCTGCATCTCTACTGCCGAATGCACACATCACGACGTTTAGAGATCGCGAAAAGCCTTCCCTGTACTCTGTTGCGACAAGTACGACCATACTATCGCGCTTTTGCGAATCTCTCCAACTTCTATATCTATCTACTCTTTTAACGCACTGCGACGAACATGTGTGAGGCTTCGCGGCTTGGAAAGAGGTGTAAATTATATGATAGAAAACCCGATCACGTTTTATTTCAACATTTTCGATTATGTAGACGTTTACCCATCTATCATCAATTTTCAAGTCCTGACTTGTCCCTCTGGGGATCAAAATCGGAGTTATAAGTTTCACGGCGATCAGCTGAGTGATTTCTTTCCATCCATCCGATTTTTTGTACATTAAAAATAGTGATTTTGTAATAAATAGTAGTTTATTAATAATAATTCAAATTCACCCAAAATTGGCAAAACAATAGAAAAAAATTATACGCCCAAGCAAAGGAAATTGATGCCAATGAATTCGCTGTATATTTCGTCAGAATCTCACTGACGAATATAGCTATTATACATTGTTAGTGCGAAAGTGTTTGCCGCGTTGCATGCTTCGTTATTAAGAGTTATGCAGTCAAAGTGCTTTTTAGCAGTCTGTAAATGCCATGAAGAATCGAAAGTTAATCGATTGTCGTTCAAAGGCTGCGGTTTAGTGGGCCGAAACCGTTTCGAGTAAAGATCGCACATAGATAGACAGCAGAGTGTAATATAGCATATAGAGGCCAGAATGTACAAGGATTATATGCACGTGTTGAACTCCCCCCACTCGATTCGAGCCAAGTGTGTACACGGCTATAGGCTTTTGCTCTCTGCCGAGAGATGACCGAGACAGACTGTTAATTTATTAGAAGCCCTTCATCACGGTGCGCACACGCTAATCGAGCGAAGCACCATCCTCTTCGAGTAACCTCCTGATGTTCGCTGATGGTGCGGCTGAAGGCTCTGCCTTTTACTTGCGCTGCTACATTTTCCATTCGCGTATAAGTACACGCTCATGCGGCGAGAATAAACGTCTCGCGGACAAGTTACTCCCTCTATTCAAAACTTCGGCATAACCTCTCGATACGCAACGTACGATTAAATTTTTCATTCTCGGTATCGTAAAAAAAGTTTGGGAGACAAATTCGTCAGAATATTTCCTACTAAAATAAATGTCTAATAGCTGCAACAAAAAAATTATTAAAGCAATTTCATAATTATAATAATTTTTATTACACGTCATTAATGATATATAAAATCTAAGAAAAATATTATGAAATTGAAAACAATTATTGTGCTGATGATTAAAATAAATGTAATATATTGAAAAAAATCAGAATATCAATTTCATGAAAAAAGTTATGTCTTCTATGGAATTTGTGAATTCTTTTGAAACTCATTTATTCATCCGTTTTTGGAATTATTATTATTATCCAAAGTCAATATATCAAAATACTCTTCAATATCATTGATTTTTTTTTTCACATTGACTCAACCGAACTTTTCGATGGAATTTACATCGCGTCTAATATTTTCTGCTGATTTTTGTGAAAACAAAGTGTGACTTTGAAATGAAAAATCTTAAAAACATCAATTTTTTTTTCTCTTCAGAATCAAGTCGATACAATTGCCCGTAGAGGGGGAACAAAGACTCTTAATATTAGCTCTCGATAGTGTGGGTAATACGGGTCAAGAGCTTTTGAGGTCGAATTTTAGCCGCCCTCATTCCAGGTACTATTATCGAGATGCGGAGAGTCGAGAGTGTCCTCCCACGAACTTTTTATCGCTCTCTTGACTCTTATTTTTCATTTTTTCTTCGCGTCTCGCTTTGAACATATAAGAACGGGGTGTCGGGGAAAGTTGACACGGACTTCCCGGAGAAGTCCGTCGTCGTCGGCTTAGAGTAACGAGTCCTTCTCACTCCCTGTTTTCGAGAGAGAGAGAGAGAGAGAGACGAGAGACGAGAGAGAGAGAGAAGAGGCTAGTAGTATAGTGTGTAATAGAGTAACTTAGGGGCGGAGTTGAGGTCTCGCGCGCGAGCGAGGGTGCAGTGTTCAGATTTCAAAGGACCCGATACCGCGACGCCGCACGGTCCTCATTATATGTTATAAGTGTATATATATATATATACACTATAGTGCACAACTCCTCATATTTAAAAATTCGGAGTTTTCGACCGTTTCATCGTGTAGTCTCTCTTCGATTTATATCCGTCCAATTCATCCCCGAAATCCACGAGTCATTGGAATATAATTTTTTTCATTAAATTTAATTTAATTTTTATAATTAAAAAATATATAAAATATATATTTTTTAATTATATATAAATAAAAAAATTTAATATTTAAAAAACGACGAAAATTATATTTCAATATTTAATAATATTTTTAATTATTTTTAATATATATATATATTTTTCGAACAATTTTTAGAAATTCACAAGTGCGCGAAATTTGCGATGAAAAATTAAAAAAAAAAAATCTGATTAAAATAAAAAATCTTGAAACACTTTATTAATTTTTTTAATAATTCTTATTAGTAAAACCACTTTCGTGGACTCTCAAAGACTCAACGACGAATTTTAATTCTTTTGCTTGCATGATCAATCAGCTCTCGAAATACTTTTCGCAGAGTCCTCAAGATTTATCTCACTGATTATAAATAAATATTGGTGTTTTTTCAGGTCGAACGGAGCGGTGCGCTGTCGGCAAAATGAAATGTGCCTTTGAAAAAGAGAATATAAACGAGGCGCGAGATCCAATTTCCGGGGGTGGGTTGCGTATGGTACCGCAGGAGAAGATGAAGATTCAGAGTGGAGAGCGTATATATACGTTGCTGCTCCTCTTCTTCGCGCTTCAACGATCGTCGCGATGAACCCGACGGCGGCGTGTTTCCGTGTCCACCTTTGCAGACGACTTGCCGGTTTCAGTATAAGCTTTTATTTCTCTGTATTATAAAAATATCTCGTCGCTGTGTAGGACAATCGAGCTGGCCGGGGTCAAATGAGTCACCCGGAATATTTCTAAATCCCCAATTTTTTTATTTTTCAAAATATGTTATAAACTACATATTTTTTGTATTTTAGAAGAAAGTTTTTTTTTTTAATATTTAATCAAAAAATAAGTAATTGAGGCCGAATATTAATACACAAAAACATGATATAAATTTTGTATTTTGTTTTGTTTTTTATTTTATTTTTTTTATTAAAAATCAACAGCGAGGTGAAATGTTTTTAATCACAACGAATAAATTCTGTACATTCGATAGGAATATTATTATTGAATGTCAACAATTAATCGCCCGTTATCAACGAGTTCTGTGTTTATGACTATATTACAATCGTCGAACGATCGAGCGATAAGAGTTCTGTGATCGACGATTTATTTTTCATTTTTTTTTTTCTTCCTCTACTTCTTCGTCGATCGCTCTTGGCAGTAATCGTTTACGATCCTTCGCAGATCAGGTCACAACTTCGATCGATTCGGGAATCTCGATCACACGATCGTGGCCCGAATCGTCAATCGGTGTTGTAGCTTTCATCGCTGAGGAATTGTTTCTTTTTTTTTTTTTTATCGATTCTTTCCTCGTCGCGGGGAAATAAATCAGCCAGTCGGGAATCCGTCCAGGGTTTCCGGCACTTTCCTCTTTTGGTCCTTTTGGCCTCTTCTCGCTATCAGCGAAACCAGTATTGACGCAATTGGCCTGCAGTTGAATTCGGTCCTGAGAAAAACAGAATAAAATATTTTTGGTAATAAATAAAATTAATTTTAAGCACATGAAAAAAATGAGCGAGTGGAAAATAAAAAAATTAAAAGTTAGTCTTTTTTATTTTGATTTGTGAAATATAAATTTATTTTATAATCATTTTTTGCTACATTTTTCAAGGATTCCTTTTTATAATCATTATTATTAGATCGATTACATTTTTTTTTCAAGATTAGCCCGAATTAATTTATCCAAAAGATCAATGCTATTATGAGCATTTTCAATACATATTTTTATTAATTTAGATTAATTGAAAAAAAAATGTCTATAAGCAGAAAAAAAAATGTGCAATAGAAACGTTAGTTCGTGATTCGAATGCAGTTAAATTGTCATTCTTTCCGCGTGTCAACATGCCTCGTGGCTTTTTATCGCCGAGCCAGAAAACTCGAGTAGCCGAGCATAAAAATGTCTTGCGGTTGAAAATCACGATAAATCGATAAGTCGGAAAGGTATGAGAAAAAAAAAATATATATTTCGCTTTGATATCAGAGTATGAATAATTTGACCTTAGCCTGGTATTTTCACGAATTATAAATGTCGATCTTGTGTAATTCAAGGCCAAATGCTCCCTCAAGCTGCACAGAGTTTGTTAGCCAATTTAACGCTTCGACAACTGGACATCGACACTCTTTTGCCCAGCGAGAGCGACGGAAGAGAACGAATTAACTGACGGACGGCTAGCCACGTGTTTAGCATCCTTTTTGGGAATTCAGTCGCCGAAGAACAGCTTTTAAGAGCGGCTTCACGCGTTCAAAGGACTATGATGATGTCGCGGGGTAGACGATGAGACCCCATCACGAGTCCCTTCTAAGAAACTGCAGAGAGAGAGAAGGTCTAACATTTCTCTCGTTACGTCAGGGCGAGATGATTTGTACCCCAACGATATTAGAACCCTAAAAGCTCTCGGCTTCCACTCGTAAATTCACTCCTTTCCTCAGCAACAGCCCAAATATCTTCAACGAATAGATGCAGTAAATGAGGGACAGTGAAAATTCAAGACTGGATTTCTCCTGGAAATCCATTTTCAAATGGATTTTTTTTACTTTCTTTTGATTGACAAAATTCGTCAATTTTTTTTCGGAATTAAAAAGTGAAAATAAAATGAAAGTAAAAGTTGGGGTAAAACCCCAATTTTTTATGTCAACGAAACGTCCTCACGTTCCTTCAGGATGTTGATCTGGTTGAAGAAAAAACGTAGGCATTTTTTCAAATTTTTTCAAATTTTTTCCAACATTGTTTAATTGAAAAATAGCATTTAATGAAATCGGAGAATTTGACAAAAAATGTTGTTGGAAAGTACACTTGAAATCCAAACTTAGATGTTGTTATGATTTTTTTGTAATAAGCAATGATTATTTTCAGAAATTTTTAATAGCTGGAATATGCAATAAAAAAATCTGTAAAAATTCCTACGTTTTTTCTTCAAGCAGGCAAACATCCTGAATAAATTTCAGGACGTTTTGTTGGGATGAAAAATTGGGGTGGCCGAGTTGACGTGTTTTGCCTCATATATAAGGAAAAAAAAAATGTAATGGTAACAAAGCTTCGAAAATGTAAAAATATTCCTCTAACGTGGCTGATATACTACATTGCTGCAACTGCAATAATCCCCTTTTCTTCAAATCCCACTTTTCTCCCCAAGAAATAATAATAAATCAAAAAACACCAGTTGCTTTTCAATAAAATTCTTTAATAACATGTTATATCTCTCCATCCAACAAACATTTCATACAAACTCGAAAAAAAAAAAAAAATTAATCTACTTATTAGTCACGAAAAAAAATAAAAATAAAATAAAATAAAATAAAATTGAGTCAATTGCAGGGACTTCCAGGTTGGGAGCTACCGGAGATTTGCATCATGACAGGCTGAAAGGTGATAGAGGTCGGGTTGCCAATGAGGCCGGTACTCGAAGAGCCTGAGTTCGTCACCGAGGCGCCCGGATGATTGTGATGATGATGATAGAGAGCAGCCGAGGCGTAATACTGTTGGGCGTGATGATGATGATGATGAAGACTGTGAGGATGATGATGATGAGGGTGATGGGAGTGATGGGGGTGACTGTGGTGACTGTGCGAGTGATACCCACTTGGTAAGCGTTCCTCGTTCTCGTTGTTGTTATTATTATTCGATTCTTCACAATTATCGTTATTACTGTTGTTGTTATTGCCACAATTGTGATTATTGTTCTGGTGATTATTGCTGTTTTGGTGATTATGAGAAGTGGGATGATGATTGTGTGGATTATTGTTATTATTTCCAGGACACAAAGAGGACGACGAATTAGTGGATGAGTTGGTCGATCCGGTTGTTCCAGAATTCGGCAATGCGGCGATGCTCGTCGCCAATATATCGTGAACCGTGTGAGGACTCGGCCATTGAAGTAGACCAGAAGCAACGATTCCAGCGGTGCCGATGCTCAGCGTGGAGGACTGGTTTACGGCGGAGTTGGTCGGCGTTGGCGGCGATGGCGATAGCTTGCTCGATGAACCCGCTGTCAGACCCACTGGAGACGCACCGGGAAAACACACACACGTTCACAGTTGATCAATTTTCTTCATTATTAATTTTAGGATTTATTTTGTAATATTATTGTTTTTTTTTTTTTTTTTTTTTTTTCGTTCTTTTGTAACACAGACACGCGTAAATTTTGTAGGGGGAAGGGCTATTTTTTTTTTTTTTTTTTTTTTTTTTTTGTAAGGGAACAAAAAGGGTGAAGACGCCGGAGGATTTGCGTGCATACACGACACGCGTGAATCTTTTGTTTCTCCACCGAGAGAGCGATACGACCGAGATAGATAGGTATTTATACCGAGACGCCTAGACGCAGCCGAGCTTCTCGGCTTGAGGTATACCTCTCGTCGACGACGAGAAGGCTTCTCTTGGACGGAAGCAAGAAGAAGAAGAAGAAGAAGAAGAAGAAGAAGAAGTTAGCGGTAGCTTCTCTCAGCTCGCAGCCCTCCTGGCACGCGGCGGGCCGCGAGCCGGGTCAAGAATGACGTTGAATGCGCCAAAGCTCTCGTGCAAAAGCACCAGGCTTCTTGCATATACAACGAAACTTGATGCCCACCGCTTTTCTCCCTTCTGCGCGTCTTTTCACTCTATCGGCCTGTCTCTTCCATTCTCACTCTATTCAATTCTGTCTACGGCTTCTCGGTGGGCAAACTCGTCAACTCGGTCTTCCTTTGCAACTTTTACAAAGTCTCATACACGCTCGACTTGAATGATAACTAAGGCGGAAAGGATTTTAGCGACGGAAAAAAAAAAATGGAAATTGGTGTTTTACGGTTTTTGTGATCATTGAAAAAAAGAATCAAGTGTTTCTTACAATTTGCACTGAGAACAAATGTATACATTGAATTTTTCAAAATTGCCAAATCATCTTCTATTCTAAACAAATTCATTTAATTAATTTAACAAGTTCATTTATTTCGTTTATTAATTTGTCGGTGTATCCATAGGGACCGAAAAATGGCGATTGGTCGACGACTGAACCGCGAAAAATCAACCCACCTTGATGATGGTGATGATGATGCGTCACCCCAGCAGGTGGTGCGGCATGATAAGGCGTCGGTGGATATGGAACCGGACAGAGAGCCGCTCCAGCTGCAGCTGCCGCAGCGTAAAGGTGATGATGGTGATGATGATGATGCGCGGGATGATGATGCGCCGGATGATGTTGGTGAATAGCAGCGGCTGCTGCAGCCGCGGCAGCCGCGGCGCCGACCTTGTTCCGGAGAATTCTGGAGATGCTGGATACTGACGGAACGTTGTATTTGTCGCAAACACCGTCGGACAACAAACGATCCCGAATCTCCCAAGCGAAGATGCCCGGATCCTTGAGCTTTAGTTGCTTGATGTATTGAACGACTTTGGGGGTCGTAACCCGTGGCTTGCTTCCGCCTATCGCACCGGGCAATATGCTACCGGTCTCGTGATACCGAGCTAATATTTTGCTTACGCAACCGTGACTCACACGCAACTGTCTCGATATGTCGCAAGGCCTTATTCCCAATTGAGCCAACTCGACGATTCGCAAACGCACGGCATTTGGAAGAGGCCTGCCGTTCACGAAGACGCCGCCCAATTGATTCACCTCTCCGTACTGTTGCTGCTGCTGCTGCTGCTGTTGCTGCTGCTGTTGCTGCTGCTGATGCTGTTGCTGATGCTGGTGTTGACCACCGAGACCGGCGTTGCCGCTGCTTTCTGCAAGTTAATGGATATTCATTAATTACTGTGATTTGGAAGACCTTCGTTTAGACGTATTTTGCTTTTTTTCGTTGTGGATTTATTCATTTGGATTGACTATTTTAATTATAAGAAAACAAAGCTAAGTTGAAACTTGCAAAATGCTTCCTCATTATTTAGTATCTTTGACAAAGCCTTTTTTTTTTTACAAAGCTAACTCTATGAGGAATCGTGCGCAGTAATCGAGCGAGACGAAGAGGGTTCTCGATGAAAGTGGACGCAGTCATTCGATAGACGACAGAAGGATTGCTGAGAGGAATTGTTGGAAAGGAAAGAGAAGAGCAAGTGAAAGAGAGAGAGTGAGTATGCGATGTCTTGGACCATCAACATATCCGACGAGAGGTATACGGTGTTGGATTGTCGACGTCAAGCTAGTACAGCGGGCACACACGCCAGCTTCTCGAGTACTCGAGCGTGTCCGTTCCACCAAGCGTTTTGCGACTCGAGCGTATAAAATGCTCGTGGCTTTTGCTGGAGGAACAACCGCGCGAGACATTTCGATCTTACAGAATCCACATGCCTTCTATACGCTCGACATATGGATTCGGTATAAAACACGGTAACGAGACGCAGTCAGACGCTGCGATTGCATCGGTATATTATGTATCAGTAAGTGCAATTTAGCTGTGCTTCTTACGCACCTCTCCGTACGCGTTACTTGAGCTTCGACCCGGCTAAACTGCCATGTCGAAGTTGATTATCGGTGGTGGTATTATGACCCATTAAAAACTCGATAAATTCCCCGTTTCATTTGTTCCTCCTGTTTGCACGAATAGTCAACAGTATCGGTATTATTATTATTATTATTAGGATATTAACTATCCGACAGCTTTGATTAAGACCTTCCCTGCCGGTTTATCAATATCAACTTTTGCTGGATTGAGCTGTTCAATCCTCTGGTTTCCTTTTTCTTTCAACTTTCAACTGTATTTGTGATTTTACGAATTAGGCTTTCGTTTTATGGAGCAGGCGTTTTTTTCCAAAGTATAGCAAAAAGTTGAAGACAAAGTCAATCACTCAATCATATTAATTTGTTTAGAGGTTTACAGTAAAAAATTAATAAATTACATAAGCAATCTAGTGAAATTAATAAACGATTGTTCACAGTAGAAAATGATATGACAATTAAAAAAATTCTGTTCCAGATGTCGGGCCTTAAATCCCCAGCAAGGACGGAAAAATCCGAGGAAATCTCAATTATTCAACATCGTTAATGTACGAATTCACTCGAGACAAATGGGATCTTGTAACAGCAGTTAAAATATCAAAGAACCGGAATTCGTGCCTGTTTAATTTGATACAAGAGTGAAAGCGATTAATTCACAATTCGCTGACGTGCTACGGAGCAAATCATTCCACGCTGTCGCTTCTGTTTTCTCTCGTACCGAGTGCGTGTAAACGCGTGTTAAAAACGGCGTGAGAATTTGCGGCACGCGCACTAAATCGTGTTTCACGAGTCCGCGCGTCCGACGTGAAACCCGGCGCCTCCAAATCCCTCAGGAGAAAAGTGCGATACACACTGCAATATATATACATATATATATATATATATATATAGATCCACGAAAGTCGCACTAATGAGATGCATGCATCGAGAAGGTTTAACGCTCGTTCGTACAGAGAGCTGAGAAAATTCGGAAGCGACGTCGAGAGAGAGATTCTGAAGAGTAACCCTTAATTAGCGAACTCCTGCCCTGGCAATTGCCTCTCGGTGCATTCCTCGCGCGTTGCGCCACTCCCTCTGGCATGTTCGTCCGCCCCTTTGGGTCGACTCCGCTCTGGGGTCTTTCGTCTGCACAAGCTCGCGAGCAGAGCAACCCCCTCAAAGCTCTTGGGAAACAAGAGCATTTGGACGACTCGTACGCTGCAGGAATATGTATAGTTAGTATATAGTTGAAGAAAATCGCTTCTTATTCTCGTTTACCACGTATCCGTTCCATATATTTCCGTATTGCTTCGTGTTTTATGGACATTCCACTCATAGAACCACTCGTCCCTAAGTAGTCAACGAAACCGGCTATAAATTTTGCTTTTTCAAAATACATTACGGACTGGCTGTCCACAGGAAATGCATTCCGAGGTAACTTGTCGGGATTAAATTATCGTCTCGAGGGGAAGAAATATAAAATATGGGTGAAAGTGAAAAATCAACTGTTTTGTTACCGTTAATGTTTTTTCAATTTAGGGTACGTCGGTCAAAGTTAATATTTGATGAAATTTTTTATTTTTTTATTTTTGTTAATATTTGATGAAAATTTATATGTTTTTTAAATATATTTTTATGCGTTTCAGTCGTTTTCGTGGAAGATGTCAAGAATTAGGATTCTAATGAAATTTCGTTCACATGTAGATTAATCCAGAGTAAGGTTTTGGTAGAAATTTGCTTTAAAATGAATTAAAAAATGATCGATCAATCTAAAAAAAAAAATGTACTATAAAAAATGCCATTAATTAGTTAATATTCGTTTATATTCATCGCTTATAAATATTTCTATATATTTATCTCCAATACAAATAATTTTAAAGTCCATTTCATTAATTCGTAAATTATTCTAAAAAGCGATAAAAAATTATTTAGCACTAATTGGACGCGAAGTGGCTCAACCTCATTAATCTATCTGCAATCAGAAAGAGTAGGAAAAATTTTCAAAAAAATTAAAATCAAAATGAAACTCCTATTTATTTTAAATAAAAAAAAAATATATATAATCTTTGAACTCCTATGATCAAGAAAAAAAATCCTTTCCCAATGTCTGGTGGACCATTTACGTCGCATCCTTCTTCTGAGATTTTTTTTTTTTTCTCACAATCTTCTTTTTCAGCAAACACGGGTGCCGACGCGCGAGGGACACGAGGGTTCTCTGTACAAGCAGGACCTAACAGTTAAGGGCGCGGAACGTAAAATAAGAGTGCAGTATATTACAAGTAGGTGATGTACGTACTATACTTTAGTATATACTATATATATATTTCTGTATACCTATACTGTGCAAACACGTGCGCGAACGTTTCGCGGATACGATAAATAAGGGCGAGGGAGTGAAGGGAAACAGAGGGAGAACAGGGAGAGAGAGGGAGAGAGAGAGCAGTGCCTCGCAGTCTGAGATTCTCGGAAGAGTTTTCGTCGGACGGGCGAGCTCCCGGAGGCCCGACGCGTTTTTGCCGCGTCGTCACCGTTCGCCGCGGCGAACAGGAAGGAGAGCAGATCTTAGTCTCCCCCCCTTAAAACGCCATTTTTTTTACCACAATTTTTATCTTTTTTTTTTTATCCCTGGTCTCTTAATGATCCAGAAGAGGCTCCTGAGCGTTCAATGATACTGCTTTCTTATAATTCAAGAAATTTAATACATTTATAATAAAATAAATTATTTAATTAAAGAAACAGACTATTAGAAATATGTGTGTGTATGTGTCTGTGTGAAAAATTCGTGAACCCAACAGGGGGTCCAGGGGCGCAGCCCTGGTGGGTTCGTGGGGCGAAGCCCCCTGTCATGGTGTTGGGGGCGAAGCCCCTTGACGCGGGGCTGGGGGGCGAAGCCCCTTGACGTGGGGTTGGGAGGTAAAGCCCCTTGTTGTGGTGTTGGGAGGCGAAGCCCCTTGTTGTGGTGTTGGGAGGCGAAGCCCCTTGACGTGGGTTTGGGAGGCGAAGCCCCTTGACGTGGTTTGGGGGCGAAGCCCCTTGACGTGGAGTTGGGGCGGCGAAGCCCCTTGTTGTGGTGTTGGGAGGCGAAGCCCTTTGTCGTGGTTTGGGGGCGAAGCCCCTTGCCGTGGGGTTGGTGGGGCGAAGCCCCTTGACGTGGGATTGGGGAGGATCCCATCTAACACACAATTTTTTAATTGTCAAATAATTTTCTATCATAAGTAAATAAATTTAATTAATTTATAAATTTGTCGATACGTTGAGTGTCGGTACTTTGATTTGTCGGTAGTGAAAATTGAACATGCATAAAATTAAAACAAAAGCGGCGGAAAAGTTTCGAATTAAAAAATATTTCTAATCTGTTACAAGTTACAAGCCCGCACTTTATATATCTACCATTAAAATATAAAGATAATAAATATAACGAATTGTAGCCAAAAATTGTAACTTTCAGTCATACTTTAATGTATAATTAATGACTGATTCATGGGCGCTATTTCTCTTTCTCATACAAGATACACGTATATCACAATTCGTGAATATAAATGTACTATAGCCCGAGATTTATAAATTGTAAAATGTTTTAATGTCCAAGATATAATGCCGGAGCCTGTGTTTGTGTGATATACAGAGACGGTGCAACGAGAAGGCACACTTCGATGATAAGACTTTAATTACCGCGGCGAACGTACCGGCGTCAAAAGGCGCCTTCGCCAATTACTCCGGCGCACTTTATTACGGTTTCTTAGACCACAGCACATCGGTGTTCGTAGTCGTTTAATAACACAGCTATGCCAGTATATACAGAAGTTAAAACGCTATACCGACCAACCGAGCACGCGCTTCTTGCCGGACCGATGACGTTTTTACAACCGGCATTCGACGTCTACGAATATTCACTCCAATACAAACCCCCCTCCCCCCTCCCCGCCCTTGTATTTAACTTCAACTTTTTCTTTATACAATCGGTCACCCGATAACCGAAAATTTAATTCAGCGCTAAAAAAAATACACGTATATTAATTGCATTTAATATATTGTAAATATATCAAATGCAAATGAAATATTTGTTTCCCCCCCCCCCCCCCCCATTTTACATCATCGATCGATCGCAAACCCAAAAATAATCAAACACTCGATGCACAAACAAAAATTTAATTAAATTCCATACACACGTTGACCGCGTAAAAAGTTCACGCACATGTAACATTATTAGACATTTTTTTCCTCCCGACAACGTGGCTGCGCGTGAGCGAGAGAGCGCGTTTGATGAATGGCCGAGATCAAAGAAACCGACTGTGAGCCACCGGCAGTTTACACGCGTGTAATACATGTGTTTAACCGAGAAGCAACCAACACTTGTACAAAAGTGATTCTATAATATATGCACAAAGCTCGAGCGTACACATTTGTCGGTATATAAACGGGAAGGCTGTTAGGTTTTTCGTTACATACCATCAAAATGCTCCAGTACAAGTGTAGGCGATACAGCAGTTCTACCGAATCCGACTCCAAACTCTACACCTTCAATTTTACGCAACGGCAACTCTACACATTGCTAGAATATACATAACAGCAATTCTACGCATGTCTTAACTCTACACAACGACAAATTCAACACAGCAAAAGTCTCCAAGGCATAAATCTACACAGGCAAAACTCTACCTAGACAAAACTCTACCCGGAAAAAACTCTACCCAGACAAAACTCTACCCAGACAAAACTCTACCCAGACAAAACTCTACCCAGACAAAACTCTACCTAGACAAAATTCTACCCGGAAAAAACTCTACTCAAACAAAACTCTACTCAGACAAAACTCTACCCAGACAAGACTCTACTCAGACAAAACTCTACCCGGAAAAAACTCTACCCGGAAAAAACTCTACCCGGAAAAACTAACCTGGCAAAACTCTACCCGGAAAACTCTACCTTGACAAAACTCTACTAAGACAAAACTCTACCCTGACAAAACTCTACCCAGTCAAAACTGTAAAATGGCAAAATAGAACGATTCTACATCGTCACCAACGTATGAACCAATAAACAGTGTTATCTGTGTAGAGTTCTGTCTTGGAGACTTTAGCTGTGTTGAATTTGTGCTCATGTAGAGATGAATTGGTGTAGAGTTAGGGCATGTGTAGAATTGCTGTTGTGTAAAGTGTTGCATTGCGTAGAGTCGCTGTTATGTAATGGGTGGCGGTGTAGAGTCGGATACTGTAGAACCGCTGTATTGTCCTCAGGATCGTATAGTCACAGTACATAATATAGAGCGTGTAGGCTACTGTATATTTTTGAGTCAAAAACAAAAGGGTGTGTGTGTGTGTGTGTATTATGGTAGATAAGGGGTATAAGTAGTAAATGGAGTCAAAGTGGGCGTGTTCGTTCGTTCGAGTGATGGATGTCAGTGTCACCCGTTCAACATGTGCTTTATTTAGGTATAGAGAGAGAGAGAGAGAGAGTGAGTTGACGGGGCCCCGCGCTTAACACACCAGAAGGGACGGGACGACAGGGTAAGAACCGAAAGAGCAAAAGAACCGAGACGAGCTTATAACCGCGGTGTGTTTGTCTACCATCTAATCCACTAATTATCGAATGACAGTGTGTGTGTGTGTGTGTGTGTCTCGAGATTCGTTTTCTTGTCGCGCGTCTTCCTCGCGACATGAGTCTTTGATACGAATGACACTCGGGACACTGAATACTATTAACTGTGACACCAAAGTCTTTTAAATTCAAATCTTGGCTACTTGTGAAAATCACCGATTTCCCTTTGTTTATTTATTTCTTGGAATAAAACGAGAAATTCGTTTTATTTATGTAAATAATGTTTAAAAAAAAGTTGTTAATTATTATTGAGAAAAAGTATATAAATTAAATTGTTTCCCTTTTCTTGTATGTGTTGGAAAAAAAAAATTAAATTAAAAAGAAATAAAAAATATTTAAGATACATTTTTTTTTTATTTTTTTTTCTTGCGACAACACTACTGGTTGGATGTATTAAAGAAAATTCGTTGGCAGACGATGTAACGACTCGGCATCGGCATCGAGCTCGAGCATCTTGCGAATCCGATACAAGAGCACGCGGGGACGAAGAAGAGACGAACCGTTAATAGTTCGGAGAGTGACGCAAGAGTGATAATGATCGTTTCAGCGGTACACAGAGTGCTCTTTTGTGAACCGTGCGCGCCTGATGCACCCTACGCGCTTTATTCTCTCTGTATTTATATGTATGTATATACAGTCGAGTTTATATATCGATTAAAACGTGTATGAGAGAAAGAGAGAGAGAGAGAGAGAGGTATATAAAAGCTCAGCTAGACTCTACACAAGTGGATGCTAAAGCTCTCGATCCAATTACCCACATTACCAAACTCATTGGATCATGTAAGTCCTCGTGTCGTCAGAGAGACGCAGTTATTTTAGCGAGAGCTTTATTTGGGTATCATATATATATATGGGATGTGCAGAAATGGGCGTTGCATGATTTGAAAACAAAAATTGTTGAGAGAAAAAAAAAAGAAACTAGCAAAGAAGCTCATAGATTCCTCATAATTTTTCGATTTTGTCGAATTTGTAGATTCATTCAAAATTCAATATCGATCCGAATTTAACTCTGTTTGTAGAAAAAAAAATTGTAAAGTTACATATAAGTTGAACATATTCTTGAATTTTTTTTCCGAAAATTATTACAAAGAAAGGCACCTATCTGCTCGACATGTGTACCAAATTTTAGAACGATTGGTAAAACCGTTCTTGAGATATTTAGGTTTGAATTTTTAATGCCGGCCGCACAGACACACACACGCACGCACGCACTCACGCATTCACGCACGCACGTGCGACTCACGAACGCACGCACGACGCACGCAAATCCATGTAGACATTTTTTCCTAACCTACTTTTCTCGACGTTTCGTACCATTCTGAGTATCCAAACATTAAAATCCCGAAGAAAAAACAATTTTTTTGCCTGAAAACAAAGCTCCCTCTATACAGAACTGAACAAGCCAATAAAAAATGTTAATAGAAACAATGTTAATTTTTTTTTCGCCTTTCTTTCGTCAACTCGAAAAACACCGATTTTTTTCTTCTATAATACAGCCTACTATACAATTGCCAATGAATTAACACCTACGTTAATGATTAAAGAATTCAATATATCGATACTACAGACTGCTGGATCGTCGAAGAAATAAACATTTGCCAATTTCTGCGTAATCCGACACCGCGGTCTTACGCAGCCAGCAGTGGCGGAGTCTGGGCTCGCTTTTAATGCGCCTTTCTTTATAAGCGATACAGAAGGCGAGAGCGTGAACCCCGAGGTGAAGAGTTAATCAAGCGGTCCGGTGAATCAATCATGCCCGATCGTGCCTATTATGGCGTCCTCCCGGTCTTATATACTACTCTGCCTTTTTTTTTTTTGTTGACCTTTCTTTCTCGTTCTTTCCTTTCCACCTTATATATACACTCCACTCTGTATCCATGCTCAGTGTACGAATATAATAATAACAACAACAACAATCATAATCATCGTCGTATAATATCCATAAAGAGAATTGGCTGGTGATTTTATTAACGCAGTGCGAAATGTTACCTTCTCGCGAAATCCTCGTCGTGTTTCTTCGCGCGCCGGACCCCAACGAGAAAACGCATTCGTGCCTCAACTCGCTTTGCCCGCTCGCACGCTTCTTTTCTATTTATTTTTCTACGCTCATTTCGTAGATTTTTTTGTTTTTTTCTTTCTTAGACTTTTAGGTTCTGTTATTGCCTCGTTAATTAAAGTATAGCGTAGGGTCGAATTTTTTGACGGGAGACCAAATTTTAAGATTTATAAAAATTTATAAAATATATGTAATTTAAAAAAATGTCAATAGATTTAAAATGATAAACTTTCTTGTATCCCGTGAAAGCGATTTTTGTGCAATCGATTTTTCGCTTTCGAGAGAAAAGTCATTTCGATTCGAGAGAAATGACAAAGACGCTCTCGAGTTACGCTAAACACGCCAGTCATCGTGGAGATGCTTCGGAAATTCGAGATGCAAACACACCACTTACTGACGGTAGTTGTAGGCAGTTAAGAGATTAGGGCCTTAAACCGGCGGGCAAAGAGGTGGAAAAGACCGAAAGAGTTAAGAGCGTGGTATTTTCAGGTAGCAGTTTCGTTTAGTGTGTACCACAACACACATCTTTTGTCTTTTTTAACGAAAGAACGTTCGTTGGTTCCTCATATTTCTCAGTCTTTTTAATCAAAAATGCCTTTTTTGCTGCATTCCCTTGTGCGGTTGTCGTTACTTATAAAAAAAAAGGTCGATCTTTAGATCAAAACTTCGAATTTATGTTCAAAAATTCGTAGTAACATTTCAAACCGTCAAAAAAATATTTCTTACGAAAGCAAAGCTTTCTCTATGAAAAAAGAAAAATCCGAAAGCTCTGCCTTACCGACAATTTTTTTTTGGGCTATTCGCGTAGTATCAAAATAGAACAGGAAACAAAGAATGAAAATGCAAAAAGATTTATTGAAATTCTACACAGCTGACACACCTTGAAAAAAAAAAACCTAACCCTCTCACAGCTTTTATTAAACTCCTTTTCAATCGCAGTTCGATCAAGTCAGCATTCCACAACGGAAATATTTTTTAAAAAAATGGAGAAAGAGGGGAGGGGAGGACAAAGGTTTCAGGCTCGTATTATTTTTTTTCACCGTAGATCTCAACAGTTTCTGTACATTCGTTGACATATTCAATTTTTTTTTCTACCCTCTCTCTCTCTCTCTCTCGCCTTCAAATCACTGTAAATACATTAACTCGTTTGTCGAAACATAATTTTTTCATTGTTTTCAAGGCTCCCGGCCGTGTGTTATGCCGTACGCATTGACTACTGAGTTTTTCGACGCGATGTATGCACTGACCCGCACTCGTAAAAGCCGACGTGTGTACGTAGCCTGGCTTAGAGAGTATGCATACACAGTAGCGACCCCGGTGAGCAGGAAACACACAGAGATCGCGAGGAAACTTGAAAAAAAAAAAAAAAAAAAAAAAGAAGTAAAAGAAAAATCCCTAAAGTAGTGCGCTATTGTTCCGGGACGAACTAATTCACGTTGTTTGGCTAGGAGTCCTCTGTCAACTGAGGAGACGTCGCCGGTAGCTGCCGAACGAGGGAGCTCACAGACAGCAAGCCAGCAGCAACAGGCTTTTCGGCTATATACATCTCTGCTACAACTACTACGTCTCTCTCTTTCTCTCTCGTCGAAAGCTGTGTTTGATGTTTATTTCAAGTCAACAAGCACTAATTGAACACTAATGAATCTTCTATAACCCCAAAAACGAGCGCAGAGACGCCGGTGTCGCGACAAAAAACCTTTTTTTCCTCTTCTCCATGGCGGAACAGCTGCCATTCGCGTTATTATAATATTCTAGATCTAACAAAAATAGATTGCAATGTAGAACTTTGCGCATTGTTTTCATATTATTTTTTTTTAATTTTTTACAAAGGTACAAATATATTTTTCTTTTTTTTTTTTATTACTCAGAGAGGAAGCTTTGTAAAAATAAAAAAGGTAGGATTTAAAAAAGCAAACCTACGAAAAATCGTTGTTATTATTATTATTTTCATGACATAAAAAGCATTGCTTATTTATAAAACCACGATTTCATTGAAAAATTCAAAATGATGTTAAATACGAACCGCTTTACGGATATTGTCGAAGTTCAATACAAAAAAA
The DNA here is from genome assembly GCA_964016905.1 of Perithous albicinctus. Classification (NCBI taxonomy): domain Eukaryota; kingdom Metazoa; phylum Arthropoda; class Insecta; order Hymenoptera; family Ichneumonidae; genus Perithous; species Perithous albicinctus. The sequence goes on from OZ024699.1 coordinate 16,715,914, forward strand.
AAGTATTGAACGTATTTTCCGATATGAAGTAACTCATTCAGCTGAAACGTTGGAATTTTTACGAAAAATTAGAGTGGCCATTTTTATGTCTTTTAGGTTTGCAGGTGGCCGTCGGCGGCGCACGCAAGCGCACGTAAAGCTGGGCGACTGCCGATCTAGCTAACTGCAAAGTGAATATGCAAAGCACTTCATTCGTGTTCTGTTGTGATTGACACAAAGGACAATCTTTGGTTTATCGAGTTTTAAATGTAGAGTGTCACTACTTAAATGAAACAGTGCAGTTCAGATTCTCTCGAATATAGTGGCAATGTAAATTTAGCAGCTCGGAATCTCGTTCGAGGGAACCAATTTACAAGCAACGTATTCTTACACGTAAAATTTCATCGGGAAATGTGAATCTTTTTTTTATATCTGTCGAAGTTTTTTTTACGAAATATTAACGACTTATCAATTTTATGGTGAGTTAAATTGTTATTGAATTTTTATATTTTTATTAGAGTTTGAATTTTTTTTCCTCATAGAGGAAGTTTTCTTATCGTGAAATATTTTTTTTTAATCGGGATTTTCATGTCACGACACTCAGAATGGTTGGAAACGTCGAGAAAAGCGAGGTTTAGAAAAACATGTATGGAAAAATCGACAAAAATCTTACAGTCAGACTTCTCGAAAGATTTATACGCATAAACGTTGCTGCACAAGAAGACCGACAAAGTATTGCCAACAGTAATATATTATTTCTATTTGACCGGGGGCCACCGAGTTTTGTGTAATCCATACGCGAGTCGCTGGAGAGAGAGAACTCCCGTTGCCGCTAATCGGTCGTCCCAGCATCAAAGGTCATCGCGACCGCGTGGTGATACAGTGTATTTCGTGTGGATATGTGTATTTCGGGAATTAATAGCTTCCTGTCATGCTCGACACGACGATAACGCCACTTATTGTAAAATAATTCGGCCAGATACATTTTTAACCATTTCTAAATTCTGATGGACGAATGAACGTATATTATTGGTTCAAATATATTTTTAACCAAATTTCTAAATTCTCGTGGACGAATAAACGTATATTATTGGTCCAAATAAATTTTTAAGCAAATTTCTAAATTCTGAAGAACGAATAAACGTATATTATTGGTCCAAATAAATTTTTAACAAATTTCTAAATTCTGAAGAACGAATAAACGTATATTATTGGTCCAAATAAATTTTTAAGAAAATTTCTAAATTCTGATGGACGAATGAACGTGTATTATTCGTCGAGATACATTTGTAATGGATTTACGAGTTTCATCGAAAGAATAACCGTATTATCGACGATTTGATAATTTTTATTCAAAATTATTAAAAGCTGAATCAAAAGTTGGCTCGAATTTGACATTTTTCCATACTTATAATACAAAGCACCCATTTTTTTAGAGATCGATTCTATTTCGTCTTTAGCATGACAAAGTTAATATTAATGCAGACTTATTTGGAAGGCTAGTCACGCTGCTCTACGACATGTGTTTGAAATATATTTTTCATTCTCTTACCTAGCACGATCGGATCCATCGAAAGGCCGGAAAGGCAGCCGTCGGGTATTCGCAACGTTAACTGCGTGATGGCAACTTTATTATTCCTTTTTTTCCAAACAATCTAGAGAATTCCTTCAACCACGTTATCTTGGAAATCGTCTCGTTTACCTCTCTTTTTTTTCTCTCTCTCTCTCTCTCTCTGTCTCTCTCCCTCTTATCAGCACTATCTCAATGAATTCGAGACACGAATATCATTTTTTTTTAAAAGACACTTGTTAATGCTATTAATTCTCCAGAGAATAATTTTCTTCACTGCTTTTGTGAATGGAACAAAAGAAACGAGTCTAAAATCTTTTGTTCGCCGTTACGTGAATAAAAGAAGAAAATTGAAAAAAAAAAAAAAGAAATCAAAAAACGATGAAAGAAAACAATGATTGTATTTTAACAAGCCGTCGCGGACACGGTCACTGGTACACAGCTCGCCCTTCACTGCCTCACTGACTGAGACGACAGATTTACCAGAGCAGAAATAAGAAATCTCGGATCTCGACCGAGCGCCTTCTCGGCGCTTTTGCGGGTTGCGCCTTGTGTTACGCCTTGGTCCCCGGGGTCGGGAGAGAAGGGCGCCTAACGTTTTGCGCGCCCCAGTGCCTGTGGCTTTACCACTCACCACACACATATCGCTACTCGAACGCCGTGGCAAAACAAAACGTTTTAACAAAACCACGCTCCTCCCACATCAGGGAAAACACACGAATTTCTCCCACCTACGCCTGAGATGATTTCTAGCAAACCGAAGCACATCATTACACACACAATCTTCTAGTGAGCATTATAATGGACTGTACACTAAGTCTTTACGTTAATATTGAATGAAACTTAAAAATGTTTGTACTATGTAATACAAAATGTCTGAGTGATGTTGTAGGTTTTTTTGTAGAAAAATGCTAGTGGTGTACATTATTTTAGGAATTTTTATTTTTTATTTAATATACGCTTATATAAAAAAAAATGATTTTGGAGAAAAAAGTAAGAAGCTATAAAAAATTTCTTGGAAGATTGTTAAAATTTTTTACATTTTTGAGATTTTTTTTTGGTTGCTCGAAAATATTCGTGCAACACAGAATTTTAGTAATTTTTTTTTTTATTTAATATACGTTTATGGAAAAAATGATTTTGTAGAAAAAAATAAGAAGCTATCAAAAATTTCATGGAAGATTGTTAAAATTTTTACATTTTTGAGATTTTTTTTTGGTAGCTCGAAAATATTAGTGCAACACAGAATTTTAGTAATTTTTATTTTTTATTTAATATACGTTTATGAAAAAAATGATTTTGTAGAAAAAAATAAGAAGTAATGAAAAATTTCATGGAAAATTGTTAAAATTTAACTAAAATTGTTACATTTTTGAGTTTTTTTTTGGTAGCTCGAAAATATTAGTGCAATACAGGATTTTAGTAATTTTTTTTATATCTAATATACGCTTATAAAAAAAATTATTTTGTAGAAAAAAAAGAAGTAATGAAAGATTTTAATCCAAATTATTATAATTTACCGAAAAATTTGATTTTCAAAGATTTTTCTAATAATTCAAAATCAATGCTCCAACAAACATTATTATTAATTGTAATAAATGTTTTAAAATATATCAAAACCACTGTTGTAAAAGAGAAACTAAAAATAATAAAATTTTTCATCGAATCACTATTTATTCAAAATTACTCAAAGTTAAATCAATCAATTGCCGTTGATTTTTCAAACAATTTCTTTTTTTTTTAACATATAAAAAAAAAAAAATTAAATAGGTGGAGCCAATTTAAAAAAAAAAAGTAAAACTCTCACACACACAGCATGATCCAGTCTCCGCCTCTTATCCCCACCGTCTGCTCACTTACACACTCTTCCCTTACGCCTTTATACTTTCGTCCCACACCGTAGAATGCCCTTAGCAAGTGTTTTACCGTACTCGAAAGCGTGGGTGTTCAGGCAGACGAGTTCCCATTGGCTGTGCTCCCAAACACTCATGAATCCCCGATGCAGTACTTCAAACGGTGTGTGTGTATATATATATATATACGCACATATATATATATATATAACAGAGAGTAAAGTGTTTGCCAAGATGCAATTTAAACACATATACACTGCGTTGTATTTCGAGCGGGAAATTATAGGCGTGTCTGGCGACTGCGCATAGAGGCGGAGTTCTTGATCACACGCTCCATTGGGATGCGCACAGTCCGTGCTTGCAGAACGTGCGCACGCCTACTAGAGACACTCACGACTGCGTTTACGCGCATAGATGAGGAGTTATGGAGGGAGGGGGAGGGGGGGGGGAGAGGGGAGTCTCTTGAATTTAACTACCTGTATGTGATATATTGGCATAATCCCTAATGCACCTGTTGCTGAGCAGACAGTAGCAAAGTATAGAGTTTTGATCTATTAAGGAGGTTGGTGCGACAATACAGCGTGCGTTTCTACAGAATCTGACTCTACACGTCACCAACTCTACACAAGATCAATTCTACACATGACCAAACTCTACACAAGATCAATTCTACACATGACCAAACTCTACACAAGATCAATTCTACATATGACCGAACTGTGCACAAGATCAATTCTACACATGACCCAACTCTACAGAAGATCAATTCTACACATGACCAAACTCTACACAAGATCAATTCTACACATGACCAAACTCTACACATGACCCAACTCTACGGAAGATCAATTCTACACAAGATCAATTCTACACATGACCCAACTCTACACAAGATCAATTCTACACATGACCCAACTCTACACATGACCCAACTCTACACAAGATCAATTCTACACATGACCCAAGTCTACACAAGAGCAATTCTACACACGACCCAACTCTACAGAAGAGCAATTCTACACATGACCCAACTCTACACATGACAGAAAACTCTACACAAGATCAATTCTACACATCACCCAACTCTGCACAAGATCAATTCTACACATACCCCAACTCTACACAACAGCAACTTTACATATGCTTCAACTGTACACAACCAAATCTACATACGCACCAACTCTACTCTACTAACTCTACATAAGTCTCAACTCTACATATGCCGCAACTCTACGCAAGCACAAAAATCCTTTAAAAAAAAAAAATAACGAGCCAAAGTAATTAAGATATTTAATTAAATATCCGTTTGTTAAAAATAATTAAAACATAACTAAAGAGTTAAATTTAAAGGGGGTGTGTTTTTTTCTTTTTTGTAGCATTCCAAAAATGTTACTTCAAGTTTGAGGAATTGCTCTTTTTCCCCTCTACTCGAGGGGACTGTTAACGAACCAGATCCCTCGACGTGATATGTTTTGCACGAGAGGGGCATTCGCAGAGGCTCGTGCGCGTCTCTTCGCGCTTCGATGACAATTGGCTCGTCTCGTTGCACCACACCGGTAGAGTGCGGAGCGTGTACGCTTGAAACCAACGTTTAGCAAAATTATTATAGAATTTGGCATAGACAATAGTGTACACGCCGGCGAAGGCGAGTGAGAGAGGGATGCTTGTTGATTTAAATGCCGGGGCGCCGTTTCCACAACGATTCGACACGGTGAATTAAGTTAATGTGCATGTGGAAAAGGTGAAATTACACAAGCTATCAAAATTAATGCTTTACGAGCTATTTGAATGATGTGGAAATTGTCCGCTCGTCGATGATACTGTAATAATGAAAACGAGAGTGAAAATATATTTCTAGTAAGAAATATAAAATTGAGGTTTTTATAGAAATATCCAGGCAATAAAGTGACTTTGAATCTGCATTTTTTGTTTTCTTTTTTTTTTAATGTTGACCAATATTTTACGGAAAGTAGAGAAGAAAATTTCACTAATATGTTTCATTTATTCAATTGCGATTCTCGTAAAATAAAATACATTTTTAATCGATTAATCAAATATTTAACAATATTTTATTCGACTTTTGGAGTTTCGTAAATTTTGCAATTTTGGTCTACTGAAAGGGGGCCTCATGGGAGACTTACAGAAAACACGCCCTGGAAAACGGGCCTTATGGGTGTTTAGAAAAATCAGGCCCTGGAAAATGGGCCTCATTGGGATTTAGAAAAATCAGGCCCTGGAAAATGGGCCTCGTTAGGATTTAGAAAAACCAGGCCCTAGAAAACGGGCCTTATGGGTGTTTAGAAAAATCAGGCCCTAGAAAATGGGCCTCGTTGGGATTTAGAAAAATTAGGCCCTGGAAAATGGGCCTCATTGGGATTTAGAAAAACCAGGCCCTGGAAAATGGGCCTCATTGGGATTTAGAAAAATCATACCCTGGATGGGGGCCTTACGACGACTTACAGAAATCAGGTCCTGGAAAATGGGCCTCATTGGGACTTAAAAAATCAGGCCCTGGAAAATGGTCCTTATGGGGACTTAAAAAATCAGGCCCTGAATGGGGGCCTTATGGGGACTTTCAGAAAACAGGCCCTGGAAAAGGGGCCTCATTGGGACTAAAAAAAATCAGGCCCAGGGAGAACTTAGAAAAATTCGGATTTGGTGTTTCATTTGACCCCGGTCATCTCGAGTGTCCTATATGGCGGCGAGATATTCTTATAGTACAGACATAATAATAATAATATTAATGAGGAAGGGAATGAAAATGAAATTGAAATAAATTGTAATGACAATTGAACATATTTTCTGTTGATAAATCTAGAATACCTATAGGATCGCCGTTTAAAAGCGAAAGAGTTAAGATGGATGTTGTTACTTCAACGTAACAGTGTCAATGACTGGCAAGTTGCTCGCTCTATGGACAATTTAACCGCGAGTTCAATAGAACGAGCGGTCACAGTACCGCAGATAATTGTAAGTATATACGCGTGGCAAGAGAGAGAGAGAGAGAGAGCCGCGGCGGCGTTACTCTAGTGAGAAATGGTTTATGGGATATTGGGTATGAAATGAGCAAAGGACGTTTCACACCGCGAAGCAGGGAATTATCTGGCTTAAAGCCACAAAATTCTAAATTTACGTGTGGAGTTAAAGGGTGCGCCGCGGCGCACGAGCGGTCACGTTATAGCCACATGCGGGTGAGATGGGTGCGTGAAGATGTACTCACGCACGTAAAGGGGCGTTCCCCTTTCTGTGTGCCCTGGTCCAGCGCACCGCAACTTCAATTTTCCGAGAATCCGCGCGTACCGCCGCCGGACTGGCGCGAAACGGGTAAGAAAATAAAAAAGGAACGACATTAGACACGCCGAAATTTCGTAGTCTGTGCAAATTCGGCTTGGATTTAAGAAAATAATTATCAATCGTTAATCTTAACTTCAAATTTCTGGAAAAAAAAGGTTTCTGCTGAATCAAAATCTAAAAAAAGGTTTGAAAAACGTGTTTTTATGCCACGCAGTGCGAGAAGTGCACACTTCTCGCACGAGTTTCGTATACAAGTTTGTATCACTAGTGCGAGAAGTAGGCAATTTATCGCACTAGTGCGAGAAGTAGGCACTTTATCTCACTAGTGCGAGAAGTAGGCACTTTATCGCACCAGTGCGAGAAGTAGGCACTTTATCGCACCAGTGCGAGAAGTAGGCACTTTATCGCACTGGTGCGAGAAGTGCCTATTTCTTTCTATTCTATTTCCGCACGAGTTTCGTATACAGCTTTATCTCACGAGTGCGAGAAGTAGGCACTTTATCCCACTAGTGCGAGAAGTAGGCACTTTATCGCACTAGTACGAGAAGTGTCTACTTCTCGCACTTTTTCTCAACTCGTGTGATTGCAGCCCTGACCTTCGGCCCGTGCTACAAACTCAAACTCTTCAAAAAAAAAAATTTGATCGCTCTCGTATCGTAATGTACTCATTATTGCACTCAGTGCGAGAAAAGCGGTTTCACGCACGTTTTTACCTGCGTCAAAACCCCATTTTCGCACCTCGTCGAATAAAATGTAGTACGATACTCCGCAGAAAACCCATTTCTCAGCTCGTGCTTCCAACACTCGTAAGAAAAAGCTTTTTCCGCACTCGTATCGTAATGTACTATCTCGCGCGTACAGAATAATATAAAAAATGACAAAGCGAACTTACTTACGAACTTGCTTACTCATGAGTTAGCCTACCTCATATTTATGAAACATTGGAATAAAATGTTGGAAACCTTTTTTTTTTTTTTTCCAAATTAAATTGAATTACACATAACCGTCGACTAAATACAGGCGATACTTTAGAATATCCGAGCCATGGAAGAGCGTCGTTAATTTAACAATAAAATAGCGAGCGACAGCGCATCGAGAGGCGGCTTCGGTACGTTTTGCGGATTGTTGGGATCGCGCGCGGGGTATAATATACCAGTACACGCTCGAGGCTTCGTTTAGCACGTAATATAACGCTCCCAGATAGCTATTTATACGAATGTAAACGCACATAAGTATTCATGTAGGTGCAGTCTCATATATATATATATATATATATATATTCACTTGTATGTACATGTGTACCGAGGATCGTAAATTTATACACTGCGAATTCGTGGACGCGAGAGTGGAACGTTTGCTCGTGAGAGCGATTTTTTTACATGTGTGTGTGTGTGTCTTTCTCTATCCTTCTTTATGCACACGCATAGTGCACCGCTCGGTCTTCACGCACGCGAGACACTCGGAACCTATAAGCGAGCAAATCCGAGATTCTCTTATGGCTGCTGGCATGGCGTGGCGGCTTAATGGCTCGCGACTAACGTTCAGGGTCGGAATACAAAACCGCGCTTCCCCGTTTACCGCTTTTATATAGCACACGACTTAATATACCATATTGAATCTACCGTGCGACGGACTAACGCGTCTCGAGACTCTCCACGAAATTTCCTCCAATTCTCCAAAGGGCCCTCCGAAATGCCCCAGAGACTTTCACTGTAAGTCTGATACAAGTACTCGGCTGAACGGTCATTATTCTGCAAATGTTGCTAACGATCCTAAACTGTATCCCGACTATACCGCACTATACCGCACCGGTTTTAAAACGCACGCACTCGGTTACAATTGACAAATAGCACGGTTGAAAAAAAACGCCGGTTTCGTCGTTATCAATATTGGCGCCGAATTGGCGATTTAAAAAAAAAAGAAAATGCTTTTTTTTTGTTCTTTCTTTTTTTTGCTTCAGCAGCGAGCATTTTTGCTGATTAGTTTTTTAAATATTTTTTCTGAATGATTGGAAAATGAAAAGAAATGTGTACATTTTTTTTTTAGATTTTTTTTTGGAGGCATATTTCTGCCGGTAAAAAATAATGAGGATAATTGTTATTTATTTTTTAAGATTTGGGATTTTTAAGGTTTGTTTTAATTTTGAAAATTTGCCTTGTCCGCCGATATCACTTCATGCATTTTTTTTTTTTCATTTAATAATTATCATAACTTTTGTCTTCTCGTAAACTTCGTTTTTTTGTTGTCCGAAATTTTTACAATTTTTTTTCTTGATATGTTGGAATCTATAAAAAAAAAATTGGCGTTATGGGCAAGTCTTCTGATCGATCTCTCGATCGGAGGTTTTTTTTTTTTGAGCATCGAGAATTTTTGCTGATCATTTTTTTAAATGTTGTTAATTGGCAAATTTACAAATTTTTTTTAGATTTTTTTGGAGGCATGTTTCTGCCGTTAAAAAATACTGACAATAATTATTACTTATTTTTTTTAATTCAGAATTTTCAACCTTTTATTTTTATATTTTTTTCATGAAATAAAATCATAGCATTTTTTTTCTCGTAAACTTCTTCGTTTTTTTTGTCTGGAATTTTTGACGATATTTAAAAAAAATTGTTTCTAATTCAAAACTTAATTTTTTCCAGAAAAAAATTAAAAATTCTTTCGTTAATACAACAAAAATGCAATTGTCAGCATCGAATATTTAAAAAAAATCCCCGGAGTGCGATTTTCAGTAGCAAAATCAGAATTTACTAACATCGAAATATTTACTGTCATAAAAAAAAATAAATTGAAATTGTAAAATTGAAACCACTCGATCGATTCTCGCCAAATTCAACATCAATCGTGTTTCAATGTTAATTCATTTATATAGAAAATTTTAGTTAAATATATTGACTTTCCAGAAAGATAAAGCGTAAAAAGGGATTTTTCAAAAATTTCAACATACCATAAAATTAAAACCTTTTGACCGGTTCGCATCAAATTCTATGCCAAATGTTTTTATATGATGGTCAACTTCTGCATCAAATTTAAGCTTGATATCTAAAAAATTATACACACACACACACATTTTTCTGAACCACTTTTCTCGAAGTTTCAAACCATTTAAAAAATAGTGGCATGAAAATCTTGCATCGCTTCGTCAATGAGAAAGCAAAGCCAAAAGTGCTACGGGAATTCCAAGCTACAAAAAACAAAAACGATCATTTTACAATTATTGAGTTCATTTTTATTTCGACGTTTATATAAAGCATTATTTTCTTTTTTAGTATCTGTGAAAAAGCGGATTTTTATTTTTTACTCACATTTTGTTCTTTATTATTATTATTATTTTTTGTTGTCAACTGTGTGAAAGTACGAGCCGTTTTGTACTATAATTGGAAGCCGTTATTTAATCTACAAAACACGATCGCGACGATCTCAAATAAGGTAAAATAACAGCATTTTACGTGCTTCTTCCTCTTCTTCATTTAATTAAATTGCAAAGGATATCGATCGAGTGGCCATTCGGACGTTTTACAAAACGGTCGCTGAGATTTTTTAAAAAATAAAACAAACGAGTATCTAATTAGATAATTACGATGAGAATTGATTAGCGAGAATTGATGAAATTGACGGTGTTTCGAGTTTGCTAAACGGGGACGGGAGGACACGACCTTGTGTTCGCGGTTTCGCAATTACGTAGACATAAAAATCTGTGAACGAGTGTTTGGTTTTTTTTCTTCTTCTTCTTCTTCTTCTTCTTCTTCCTCTTTCTTTCTTTCCTTCCTTCTCTTTATGAGAACGCACGGATCGTTGTGCGAAATCTTGATACGACGACGAAGATCGTAAAAAGTCTACAATATAACTCGTTCTCTCTTTCGTTACAGGCACCGTATGCACTGTGTATATTATATACAAACACGGTGAATAAACACTGAGTGCTAGCCATTGTTCTCCTCCTCCCTGACACGTCCTCCCTCCTCCTCCTCCTCCTCCTGGGCCTCTTCCTCCTCGGGCTCCCCGTCCTCCTCCATTTTATCGTTATCCTCGAGCGGCTTCGGTATATCGCTCACAGCTATTGGCAGCGGTACGTCATCGACCTCAAGTTTCGCAGCTATCTCCGGTGACTGTTCCACCTTTATCATCAGCTGATCACTCGATATTTTCGGCTCAGGATTTGGATCACGATTCTCCTCACCCTCCTCCATCGCCGTATGCGTTACCTCCGATGTTTCTGTTGGCGCCGAAACACCGTCGAATTGTTGCTGATGCTTTCCGTAACCAACTTGCGACTCGATTACCTCGAGCTCTTCGTTCAGAACTTTTTCTCTTCGCTCGACTTCCTCTGTAAATAGAACAGAAAAAAAAAAAACAAAAGACGATGATTATTTTGAAGTAATGACCCAGTAATTTTTTTGTCACATTTTTTAAGCGAATCCTCTCAGGTTTTTTGATCACAAGGAACAAAAATCTTAATATTAAGCACAATTTTTTTTTTTTTTTTTTTTTTTTTTGGTGTCTTACCGTGAAGTTCTTTGGAGCATTGTTCAAGCAGCGCATCGGTAAGCGGATGTTTGCGCTTCGGTAAATAATATATCGCGGGTTGAGCGCGTGTTCTGATGAAGGACGCTAGCGGCAATTGTGAAGCGCGCCACTCTTGGAATTGCTTGCTTCTCGCGAGTTTAGCCTCGAGTGCCCGAACCTCTGCCAACTGACGTTTTCGCGATAGAAACAATTGTTGTCTCTCGCGTCTGAGTTCTTCCTTCTCTCGTCTTCTGGCTTCCTCGACGCGAGCCTCAACCTCCGCTTTTTTGTCCTCCTGGAATGGAGCCATTTAGGGATTTGGTAAATGCGAAATGATGTTATTGCTCGACGATTACGAGAATACGCGAAAACAAGCGAGACTCACTTTTGCTTTTAGCTTTGTTTCCTCTTGTCGGAATTTCTGAAGAGTGCCAAGTAGGGCACCGAACATTCGTTTGTTTCTTTGTCTACTGCGCTCGTCCACACGCTCGCGTCTTATTACTTCCTGACGCGATGGTACCTCTCTTGGCGTCGCTATTACTCTCGAGTGAACTGATGGCTGCAAAAGAAAAAAAGATATATGTTTACTGATACCAGCTTTCAACATTATTTAATTTGTCAAAATGCAGCTTCTTCGTTTGACTATTATTATAGATGGATTTTTTTTTTTTTTGCAAGTCGTACTCGGTTCTGAGACATCGAACTTTCGATCGAGAAAGTCGAAGACGAATTCGAGAACATAATTGCTTTGCCAGTTCGTTCAGAATTTCTTGAAGCAATCGGAATGGACGATTTTTTTTTACATTTAAATTTAATCGTGAAAAATTATTGTAATTATTATTGTCTAAAACTTCTTTTGGTAAAATTTTCATAACCATTTCAACCAAACCCAGTTCGAATAATCGATGCGAATTTAAAATAAAAATGAAAATAGATAAAATTTTCTTTTTTAATTTAAATTTAAAATTGAAATAAAATAAAAATTAAAATAGATGGAAATCAATATTTCGGTGACTTTTTAACTCTTGGACTGCACTTGATCATAATAACAATAAAATAGTAAAAATATTTCGCAAATTAATATACCATAATCACAAAATTTTTATACATAAATTTGACATAAAATTATGAAATAATATTACTTTTATATTTAACACAATTTTTTAATTGTGTTTAATGAAGTTTTAAAAAAAACCACCAATAATAAATTTCAATTGACTCATTTAAATCCAAAAATAATTAGTGTTGTCTTCCAGAGAGAAAAAATGTATGAAAAGGATTTAAAAAAAAAGGCACCTTAACAGCATTATCATCTTCGTCCGCACTGTCATCTGGATTGGATGGAACTCTAGCGCTTAGACGACTAAAAACTGTTTTAGGCTCTCCGGCAGGAGCTTGCCAGCGTCTTTTGCCTCCCGACTGATCGTTGCTTCCAAAATCCAATCCTCCTCGTTTGCGATCCTCCTGCAGCGGCCTTTTCTGCGATAACCTGTTGCAAAAACATTCATTTTCAAGCAATTCCACCTTTTTTTTGCCTTCTCATAGTGGAAGCTTTGTTTCCAGGGAAAAAAAAAATCCAAAAAAAAAAGGATGTAACGATTTTAAAAAAAGTTACATTTTTTTTTGTCCATCTAACTGATTCTGAAGTTGCTTTGGCGCAAAAAAAAGCTCGTGAAAGGAAAGCTCTAAAATCTAAAAATACTAGTTATCACTTTCACTCAAATTTCCAGCAATTGAGCTGTAATTTTATCAGAGAGTCGCGACTTTTGATATTAAATTTAAGCAAAATTTATAAAAGAGTCAAGATTTTATAAAAATTTGCATTTTTGTAATTTTTTTTTTAAACGCTAATTAGTTCAAGCGATTGATCAAAATTGTTGCTAAAACTCGACTAAAACGTGTCGTTTAATATTGGATTTCATGAGAACCCAAAAAAAAGTTTGTTCCAGAATTTTCTTTTTTTTTCAGTTTTCTCTGTGAAGAACCCAAAATCGATAAATAAGTCTCCTCAAAGAGTTGACTTTGTGAAAAATCGAAGTTAATGAGGAAGCAATGTGCAAAGTTTAACTTTGCAACTTTTTTTTTTTTAAATGTCTCGATAAATCCAGTTAAAAGATGGCAACAATCGTTAATATAGGTTAGGTTTTTCTTGACTCAAAGATCGCAACATTGAGACGTTTTTCGGAGTCGTAGGGATGAATTTTTCGATAGTATCACGTGTTTTTGATGAATTAGCGTTGTTGTACGAGAATTAAAATATCGAGTTTATGGAAACAAACCTGGGCGGAGGTTGTGCAGGTCCATTTTCCCCGTCGGGTAGATCCCGGCCGAGTATTTTTCTGATATCACGATCCAAACCACGAAGACCGTCTCGGGCGGCTTCCAATTCGGCCTCGAGCCTCTCGGCGCCCCACGTTTCCTTCGCGTCTAATCGTCTCATCTCATACAAATCGTTTTTATTTTATTCACTAAATTCACAATGAGACTATATTTCATACGGCAATGCCGGAATTGTTGTTAGACATTACCGCAATGGCCGCCATTTGCTCTGTTTCTTTTTTTTTTTTTTTGCCTTGATCAATATACGCGGGGATTTCGTTTTTCTGAAGGTTGGCAACTTATTCCGGCAACTTTGGGATATACGCGGGAAAATTTGAAAAAGATTTTTTTTTTTAAATAAAAGTATTGCCTTAAAGTATTACAATACTGTCTCCACTTTTCACGTACAGAAATATACAGAAATAGTGTTTTTTGTTGCCTTGATCAATGTACGCAGGGTTTTCGTTTTTTCGAAGGTTGGTTATACTGGCAACTTTGGGAAATACGCGGGGATTTCGTTTTTTCGAAGGTTGGTTATACTGGCAACTTTGGGAAATGCGCGGGGATTTCGTTTTTTCGAAGGTTGACTATACTGGAAACTTCGAGAAACACGCGGGAAAATTTGAAAAAGATTTCCTTTTTTTTAAATTCAAAAGCAAATTACACGAGATTCAATGAGCCCAATAGTCGCAATATAATTCTTGCATTAAAGTATTACAATACTGTCGCTCCTTTTCACGTACAGAAATATACAGAAATAGTTTTTTTTTTCTTTTTTTTTTTTTACAGTTTAGCTTGCAATGTATTGTCGGGCTGTTGAGATACTTGTAAAAGAACATTTAAATAAGATCCTGGCGAGCGATGATTCAAAATTCTCTCAAGATCGGTGATTATGTTTGACAGTGCGATGTCGTCGATATCGTAGATGCCTGATTTTCCCGATGTTTTTATTGCACCAAAGGCCGTCAGGCTGACTAGTGTGGATTGATATAAATCAAGGGAGAGGGTGTAGGGATGTTTGATGAAACTTTCTTCCTCGAATAACAAGATCTCTGCTCTTCTTTGGGACTCCTTCATTATCTGCTTCTCGATACGTTCGCCCATGCTCGTGTCGTTCCACTGAAAAAAAAGTAGCGATTGGAATTGAATGGAATTTCATCTTTTTTCTTGTTTTTGTTAAGTTGCAAATTGCATATGGGGCATTCCAATTATCTTTCAGATTTTTCTTAAACACTTTTTACCCGAGCTATATTTTTTTGAAATTTTTTAAACCCTCAATTTTTTTTTACACTTTCTCAAGTAAAAAAATGGAGGTATTACAAAATTTCACAAAATGATATCTCAGATAAAATGTGTAAAAAAAAATGTAAAAAACTTTTGTCACGTGTTTTTCGACAAGTACATTTGTTCAAAACATAACGAAGTCGAGATGTCATGGAATGTCCCATATGTAGCAGTTAATTTCGGCAAGGTTTTGATTGTAATATCAGAATTAATTGAGAGTGTCGCGAATTTGCTGGATGTTTAGAATTACCGATAACCATTATCACTATTATTCACGTAATACATTAAACTCACCTGCGATAAAACAGTGCAAACGATATAAACAGCAGCAGCATATGGCGAGATAAGATTATGCAAAAGCGCGTACAATTTTGTATTATTTCCAGGCACAAGTTGATAGTCGACGATGCGTATACAGTCTTCCTTCAGTAATAATGATAAGTTGTCATCCCACTCGAAAATCACTTGAGACTTATCGACGTCCGACTGTATGGCGAATTCAGTGCTGAGCAAAGCTCTCAGCAAATAATATTGTTCGGAAGCTTCTTCTGTAAAAGAAAAAACAAAAAAAAAAAAATCATTCAATTGTATGCGATGACGATAAATAATTTTGTAATATTTTCGACACGAACGTAGAGCGTGTAACGATCAGCTGTTTTTGTTACTCAATTCTTCTTTACCTCTGGTAATACCACCTCGGTGTATCGCGAGCGCGCACATCGAGGGCTTCGCCAGTAATGCGAAAGTCGGATTTACGTATATCGAAAGATTCACCGCTGGCACTGCTATCATCATCGTTCTACTTTCCAACAAATGACCCTTGACGTTACGATTTTTATTCACTCGTGTCTCACGGTGCCTTTCTTTCAGTACCAACATTTGTTCCGCATTGAAAGACAACAGATCTTTGTGTACGTTCAATGATTCCATTATTGTATTGATCTCTGCGATTGGAACGTTGTTGTCCTCGGCGCTGCAAAATAATTTTGCTTTTATTCTCGATTGAAAAAAAGAGGAGGCAAAGTAGAACGTTGCAAATTGATTCCTCAATATTTTGTATCTTTGTACAGAAAAAAAAAAAATTAAATTTCTCTGAATTATGAATCGAACGAAAAATTCTATTCAAGTTTTATGGAAAATTTTGCAACAGTTTTCAAGTTACAGCATTTGAAAAAAATTTGTTTAACGCACTTTTGGCTGTTCGGAGAAATGATAGCACCGAATGAATCGATCATAAATTGTCTCAGCCAGCAATAATCCTTGACAAGAGCGTCAATGTTGTATGGATTTCCTGGATATGAATGAACTCTCTCATTGTAAAGTACGGCAATCAAGTTGAACGGCGTAAATACCGTGTTTCTCTTGTGAGTGTCAATGATTGCATAAGCCAGTCTCGTTACAACTTCGGAAGGCAATTTCGCGTTTGGCGATAAGGCAGCCATTTTTCTCGTGGCGGAATCCACGTATTCCCGCGCTGATATTGGGGTTGATATATTAAAATGCACATGACCGTGAGCCTGAGGCTGACGGAGTATCGACAGCGAACGAAATAGTCCAGTTGTTGTCTCAGCTGGTTTTGGCTCTCCCAGTAATTCGTAGGAAAACAATGATTCTTCGAGCGGTCGATCATAAGTTATGCTTATTGGTACAATCTGAATATCTGGAACTTCGCCTTGGAAAAGACCCTCCAGGATCATAGCTAAAAGTCCTAAAAAAGAAAAAAAAAAAGAAAGAAAAATTCAGACGTTAATTTTATTTGCTTCTCATTGAGGATTTTTCTTGTTAAAAAAAAACGCGCACGCTTACGTTTTTGTGTTGTAAAAATATATACGTAATTAAATAAAAAAAATTTGATTAAAATTAAATATCATGCAAAGTAGTTTAAGTAGTTAATTTTGCCTTGCATTTTTTTTTGTTTTTTTTTCAGTCGTTTTAGTGAAAGAGAATGAATAAATTAGCGAATACTTGCCATATTTCGGAGCCAAACTCTTTTGGCTCCTGCTTCTCGTACCCTCGATAAAAAATTCAATGGCCCTGTCGCTGTGGGCAACAATTGACGACACGTAAGCGCGGAATATTTCTTTGTATAATTGATCAGTCGAGAAACTCCGTCTCATATAAAACGCCCCAGTTTTTCGTAGCAATTCGCCGACAATTTGCATACGATAAAAATCCATGCCGCTAGCGATATTCGGTAGAGCCATGTCGTAAGTGAATAGTATATATGACATCAATACAAAATCCAGATAGCTTCGGTGTGTAGGTGCATACACGTATTGCACTTTGGAATTTCTCATCTGTCCTCTCAAATCAAGTACGAATTTTTCGTTCACGCGGAAGCTCATGAGTAGACGCTTCACCACTTTTATTATCAGGAGTCCTGAAAAATAAGATTGAAAAAAATAATAATTAGTGGTTCAAAGATTTTTTTTTTATTTCATTCAACTGCAACAGATTCATCTGATTTTTAAAAATATTAATTAATAAAGTGATTTAAAAGGCATAGAAATTTTTTTATGTTGATTAGGAACTTTAAGGATTACAGATAAAAAAAGGTTTTTTTTTTTTTTGGTAAATAAATATGGGAAAAAAAAAATGGTGTTTTGATGATGTGAAGAAATCTTTAGATCCAAATATTTAAAAAATAGCAGTTTATTTTTTTTTTTTTCTTTAATTAAAAAATACACAGGAATGATATTGAATAAAAATTGTCAATGTAAAGAAAGATGTGTAGGAAATAATAAATGAATTTTATTTCACTCTGCAAAGTAAGAGAAAATGAAAGATGCGTTGTAGCACAAAAATGCTCAGTCACTTGAAGAGTTGCAATGTTTGCACTTTCTCATTTCTCTTGGTACAATGAACTCTCTCAACAAGATAATCTTGTCTTACTTTATGGAGGACAATAAAATTAAATCTACTACTGTAATAAACTAGGAGGCGCAAAAATCTTTTAAACAAAAATGTTCAAAGCTTTAATATAAGAAATGAGGGTAAGAAAAAATAGAAATAAATCTTGTCTTGCTGTATGGAGTAAAAAAAAATTATACCTGCACCTGTAACAAACTAGAAGGCAGAAAAATCTTTAAAACAAAAAAAGCTCAAAGCTTTAATGTAAAAAATGTGTATAAGAAAAAAATAGAAATAAATCTTGTTTTACTTTACAAAGCAAAATAAAATGAAACCAACATCTGCACTCCAAAGTGTTTGCCGTTGCAAGGATGTCCAATGTTTCCAAAATTCTCTTTCCCTCAACTTGGATAAACTTCATTAAATAGAATTATCGAAAAAATATAATTACCCATCCATCGAACAGTGGGCAGATGGGCCTTACTGGCCATTTCCTCCAGCATATCACGCGCTTCGTTCCGCACAATGGATTTCTCAACATTTCTAGCAGCGGCGAGAGCTTCAATGGTAAGAACGACTTTGGGATTCAGTAGAGCAGCCTGGATAGCCTGATTCCTCGTGTAATTAGAGTCGGCTGGCAAAGGATGAGGAACCAGCGGTTCCATGGCTCTGGATACCCACAAAAAATCGGATTTCTTACGTCTATCCGCAAGTAAATCCACAAATTCTTCTTCGCTTCGTTGCATGATCGAACAAAAAAAATGCTTAACTTCGCTTCGTGAGAGAGAGACACGCACACACGGCGACTCGAGTGAGCAAAACACGAGTTTTATCCTTGATTTTTCTCGTTCTCTCGGTCACATAAAACACACCTTTTTAATCAACACGACGTCGAGATATTTACTTTCAGCAACGAAAGCGCGAGGTCCAACGGTTGTCGTCATTTCCAATTCTAATGAGGATACTCATCAAATAAAAATGAAAAAAACACGCGTTACGCATGTATTTAATTTTTATTAACGGCGACAAAAACGGAACGAATTCTTCCGGCGTCTGCTGTATATAAACTGACAGATCCAAATATCGGCTGCTTTTCCCTCGCCGGTATATAGTTCACGAAGTCGAGGAATGAGAGAGAAAGAGAGAGGAAAAAAAGAGAGGTGGATATTGTCGCGATCCCCCACCACCATTCGGAAATCTCGTTAGATGACGCTGCTTGTAGGTGAGATTTATCTATCTCTCTCGCTCTCTCTCTCTCTCTTTCGCTTGAGAAACTAGAGCAGTGTGGAAGAGATCCTCGGGATTAATTAAATTACCAAATGGGGACTTCGCCTTCGACAATAAAAAGTCTCTGGAAGCTTGGCGACTCTTTAGTACGACCCAGCTCGCTTTTCGATGCTCGAAACTCCATCTGGTTTCTTATACACGTCGCAAGGTTGAGTAAACCATTCTTCCGTGACTATGTCGGTAATTTATCGACTGTTGATAATGAAGATTTACGAGAATTTATTGAACAATTGTGGAGCGCAAAAATGAATTTTATCGAGTGCTTTAATTACAAAAAATGTTTTGACTAAAACACAAGAACTCTCTGCATTAATTAGAAATATACTTTTTTACCTGGTTTATTTTTATGCTTGATTACCCAGGCTTTTAAGGCATCTCATTACGTTTTTACTCGCGATTTTTATTTATTGCATGAATTTTTTTTTTAAATTTATAAACATTTTATTTAAAAAATAAAAAAGATTTTGAAGTTAAAAAAATTGTATTTACCCTTCGAGACCTCTCTGGGTTATTTTGACCCACGTTATTATGATTAAATATTTATGTATTTATGATGAAATTAATGATACTTTTCTAGTGAAATACGTAATTCTTCAGAAGGGCTTTAAGCTTTTAGTCGGTACTTTTGGTAAATTCAATGAATTTCCAGAAGAAAAATATTTAGTATTTTTTTGGCCATTTCATTTTAGTAGCTAAATGACCATTACACATATCACTTTAGGACATTCCACTGTTTCCAAAAAAATGTTCCACGAGGTCACTTTTTTGTACCTTTTCGCTGAAAAAAAAATTTTTTTCACACAAAAAAGTGTGCAATTACTTTGGTTAGAGGATCAAATCGAGGTTGAGGACAACGAAAAAGCAATAAAATAAATTCTCTTCAAATTACAATGTCGTATAAAGTTCGTAATGTAGTTATAATGATTTATTGTAGTAAAATTAGAGTAATAACAATCACATATCGTGCCATCTATCAACGAGATATAACACACATGTTCATTTCTTTTTTCATTTATCATCTTCGTTCTTATCTTCATTAAAATGATGGGACATAAATAATTTAGATGCATCGTCGAGCGATTGTGTGTTCGATGCCACAGTGCTTAGAAATCACGTAACATTAAAAATATATATGTATAATATATATATAATATGTATAAATTGTCGAGTTCATTCCTATAAATATCCTCTAAAAAAAAAAAAAAAAAAAAATCTTGTGTGGCAAATCAATCACTTAGAAACAAATGACGCTTCACAATTTACGCTTTTTTTTTGCATTCATTATTTATTGGTATTTTTTTATCCTTAACGTTTTTATTATTTTTTTTTTTAATTCATCTTCGTTCTTAATCGTTTCATTACTTTTTTTTTTTTTTTTATAGTTTAGGCACCAATGGTATGCGGACCCTGTCTCTTTGGTACGTACGACCGATTCGACTTTCGTGGTTTAACTTCTGTACTTGTATTTATTTATTTATTTATTTTTTTGTTCTTTCCTTCTTTAATCATTTATGTAAAACCATTTTTGTTTGTTGATGTTTAAAACTGCAACGTTGCAAGAAGACAGTTGATAAGTGGTGTCTTCCGGACGTCTGAATGAGTGTGTTTTACGCTCTCGTACCCATGTCCCCACAGTCCTGACGCAATTCACGACGACGACGACGACGAGCGATCACGAATAACCGCGACAAAACACCGCGCGGCGTTCATTCACATCATTTCTTTATTTATGTTTTTTTTTTCTTTCTTTTTTTTACGTTTATTATGTTTCTTTTCTTTTTTCGCGAACGAGAACTCAGTCTTCTTCCTTCTTCTCGGGTTTCAAGTCCACCATTGCGTGAAGTTCTTCCGGGCTGTATCTATTTAACGAAAGAGAAACAAAAAAAAAGACAACTTTTTAATGACATTGATTAGATAAATTGATAAGAGGGAGGAGGAGGAGGCTTGGGTCTAATCGCGTTCTGGAATAACGGCTAACGGCCACTTGCCAAGCTGATTATTAAAGAGAATATCTCGTTCTATTAAAAGTGCACGAGGATGCTGCGTATACGCGCAACCAAGAATTATGCACCATAAAGTGCATTTTTCTTTTTATTTTTTTTATTTTTCTTTTAGTTTTCCAACTCCACGCAACTAACGGTCTCGATATTTATAGTTAATCGATTATTCCGCGATTATGAGGGCACATTTGTATCGTTAATGTTATCCGGAAGAACAGGCAAAACTCACCCTAAGAGACTCTGCAGATCACAGACAAAGCGATAGACGTATCGCTTGCCGGCCGTTTTGTGAATAATATTCTTGTCGTAGTAATAACGTAGACCACGGCTGAGCTTCTCGTAATTCATCTTCGGCTTGTTCTTACGTATACCCCAACGACGCGCCACCTCGTCCGGATCGGTTAGCTTGAATTCCCAACCGTCCCCGGTCCACGAGATAAAACTCTGACACGTTTTGTCGGTTAGAAGCTCCAGCAGGAATTGCCACAGCTGGATGGGCCCTGAACCCGTGAAGCAAGGACCTCCGCCTAAAAAAATTCAAAAATTCGAGATTAAACATTAGTCATTGTTCGATATTTATTTGGCAAATTCTTGCCGAAATTAAGCAATTTAAAGTGGAACATCATCTGTTTAGGTTTTTAAAAAGAAAGGTCGATTCCTTTTTACAAATCGGTAATTCACTGGGTACCTTTTTCAAGCATATTGCTATTATAGAGAAAAAAATGTCAACCACCCTGCTGAAGGAATTACATTCACATAAATTTTATTGAAAAAAATCGCGATTTACGCTTTTTCATAAAAACGTTGTGTTTACCTGTATAACCAGCGAGCATTGCGCTCTGCAGGAGTGGCTTTTGGTCAGGATTATTGCCAATTGAGGAGGGATGATGAGGATTCGATGAATCGCGGGGTCCAAGACCAGCGAGAAAAGCCGGATGATGAGATAGGTGTTCGCCAAGTGGGCCAACGCCCCATTGGTCGCCACCGACTCCGCCACCGCCGCCTCCACCGCCGCCACTTCCGCTACCGGGAACGGTTTGGAAGCTCGTTGCATCGTACTGTCCATATCCAGTCTCGCTGTAGCCCTCGTGATAACGTCCTGCTATTTGAAAAGCACAAATTTCACGTTATTATTAAAACATTGAAAAAATTTATGAATCATTTTTCGAGATTCTATGGGAAGAGAAAAAAAGAAAACTCGCCTCGTGGATAATTCTTGAATGGCGGCGGCTGATACTTTGGCTCTAGGTGAATTCCACTCGGGCTGTAGAATTCCGGCGAACCTTCGAGGTTGTACGGATGAGGTGTTTGATGATCTTGCGGCAGACTGTGATAATCGGAGGCCTCGTCGTAGCCGGAATAGTGAGCTGGTGTCATGTAACTATCGTTCGCACCGGCGCTAACTCGGAGATCACTCTCGTTGCTACCGGCACCACCGAGGTCACCTCCACCGGCCATTCCGCCTCCGCCACCGCTTTGCAGGTGTTCCCCTATGTGATGGCTCGTATAGTTCGCTGGAAAAACAAAAAAATTCTCTTTAGTATCCTGAAATTTTACTTATAAAGTCGTAATTTTTTTTTACTAGCTACAGTTATTTTTGATTGATGCTTAAATGGAGGAAAATATGTTTTTAGTACAAAAAAAAAATTCTAGATGAGGAATATTGCAGATATATCCCTTGGAATATTTTATATTCTGATAATTATTTACACATTTATTTGTAGGCATTTTTTTCTAAGCTTTGCAAAATGAAGCTTTTTCATTGAAGTAGATTTGGAGTACAATATCTTTCAGAAGAAAAAAAAAATGCCACGTATGATAAAATGCAGCTCATAATTATTTTTTGAAAAATTAGCTAAAAAATTGTGTATTTCAATTCTTATTTTGTCACGTTTTTAATCAATCTTTTTGCATCATCTAAATACAATATTTCTCCAATAAACGCTTCTCTGCAGAACCATCTTTTGTTTTTCGCAAAAAAATGTAATTTGAATAATTTTTCAAATATAGTAAAAATAATTTATTTATGTGACAAAATTCTGCCCGTTTTTTACAGAAACTATAATAACGTAAAAATCATCACTATCGTCATTTAATTTTTTTGAATTCCTAAAAAAAAAAAAAAAAAAAAAAAAAAAAATGAAGCTATATAGATTAAAAAATAAAATAAAATAATAATAAGTGCCTTAAAGCGCGGGACTTACTTTCCGCTTTGAGCTGATTCAAATTTCGTAAGTGTATATACGCGTTGCTCGCGTTGTTGTTGTTGTTGTTATTATTATTGTGATTGGTGCTCGGGGTGGTTGAGTGAGAGTTTGGTGCTTGGGAGTTGTGATTGCTGTGCGGGGGTGGCGAGGTGTCATCCCTCTGGCTGTCGTCCTGACAAACGGGGCTGCGCAAATGGTTGTAGCCACCTGTAACAATTAAATAAAAATCATAAATTATTTATTAAATTTTTTTTTTTGCTAATTATGTTAATTAATATTATTATTATTAAAAAATGGTGCATTTCATGTCAAAAAATTAAGAAAAAAATCGCGCAATTTGCTGCGGATAGAATTTTACAATATATATATATACATATATATATTCTTGTGCCAAGTCGAACGAGGAGAATACAAGAGAACCGCGCGAGAAGAACGGGTGAAACGTGGGCGGCACGTATCGACGCGATTGGCCTGTGTCGACTCCGCCTATTCCGTGGTCTTCCTTTCTTCGTTCAACGAGACTATACTGTACTCTACAGTAGAATCCTTCGCGAACGTGAATAAAGACAGAGATATGTTAACAGTTGGGAATGGGGAGGGTTGGGTGGGGGGGTGGGGGGGTGGCTCTCTTTTTCTCTCTTTGGATTTTACAATTTTTCGTTGCATTTTATTTGCCACTTCTCGACGATCTTTATCTTCGTGTGTTCAATTTTTATTTTTTTAACTTAAGCCACTTAAGGGCGGCGAGTCTGGAAAAAAAATTTATTTTTACAGATTTGTATTTTTTTTTCTAGTCGCTGAATAGATGTGAAATAAATGTATTTTTTTTAGGATCAGAATGAACTATTTTTCTGTCAGTGTTGAAATTAATTTTGTTGATTAATTAGCTAATTAGCAAATTAATAAAATACTGATTTGTATTTTTTGTTCTAGTCGCTGAATAAATGTCAAATAAATGTATTATTTTTGGATCAGAATAAATTATTTTTTCTGTCATGGATGAATAGACTAAAAAAAATATTTAAACATGTTTAAAAAGAAGAAAAACTAATTGAATTTTCTCTCGAAAAAAATCGAACGAAAATGACTAATTAATAAAAATTAACTGAAATTTTCTATAAAATAAAAAATGCTATTCAGCTGCACGAAATTTCGAACCAATTAATAAAAATTAACTGAAATTTTCTATAAAATAAAAAATCCTATTCAGCTGCACGAAATTTCCAACCAATTAATAAAAATTAACTGAAATTTTCTGTAAAATAAAAAATCCTATTTAGCTGCAAGAAATCTCGAACCAATTAATAAAAATTAATAGAAATTTTCTATAAAATAAAAAACCCTATTTAGCTGCAAGAAATCTCGAACCAATTAATAAAAACTAGCTGAAATTTTCTATAAAATAAAAAATCCTATTCAGCTCCATGAAACTTCGAACCAATTAATAAAAACTAGCTGAAATTTTCTATAAAATAAAAAATGCTATTCAGCTGCAAGAAACTTCGAACCAACTAATAAAAATTAATTGAAATGTTCTATAAAATAAAAAATCTGGATCCAATTAATAAAAATTAATTGAAACAAAAGTCTCGGATAAAATATATCCCATGCATTTTTTCTTATCTTTATTTCGCAATTACTTCGTGGATGTCCCAACAAAAAAAAAAAATTAAAAACAAACCAAAAAAAAAAAATAAAATTAAAAACCTAATAAAGTGTCTCTGCACGTTCTCGTTACGCGGGTAAATTCCCAACGTCGTAACAGCTGATAATTTACGCTTCGACAACGCGAGAGAGCTCCTCGGGATCGAGGGAGACTGGCTAATGAGGGGGACAAGAGGGTGTATGTATAAGTTGTCGTATATTAGGTTGCCCCTGCAGCTCGACAGGCTGCAAAGCCCGCTGTAGTGAGCAACAGACAGAGAGAAAAAAAGAGCTCACATGCTTTTCTGGCTTGTGGAGCCTCTTCGAATAATACACGCGTGTGTACACCTGCGCGCGTGAGGAGAGAACCTGGCACTGCTGCTGCTGGTGCTGTTCGCCAGTAGTGCGAGTTGCTGCTGTTTCTGGCTGCACCTCGCACCCCATTTCATGCACGATGAGCGTGGGAGTGCTGGCCGCGAGCGGCCCTCACGCCCCGCTCGGAGAGTCTCCTCTACAGCCCAACTGCACACCTTTGCATTTTCTGTTGTAATAAAGTGCACATGTGCATTTAGCCCGAAGAGTTGCTGGGCATCGCTTTGGTATTCTGGGCAAAAGAAAAAAAAAAAAAGGGGGGGTTCCCCATTTTTTTTGGTCTGAGACACAGTCGAAACAGAATTACAGAAATTACATTCGCTGACAAATTTCACGAGTAACTGACGTTAATTTTGGGTGGTCTTTGATGTTCGTGATGTTGCAGAATTTCGTGGCTGTTAAATTGAGATATTAAACGTTCTTTTCGACGCTCTTTTAGGCTTGGAAAATATTTAATTGGCAATGCGAAAGATGGTGATTTAAGTTTTGATGAATTTATTGGGGTTGGCTGCTTAGGGGTTTTAGCGGTTTAATTAATAAATTATTTGTGGCACACTAATTGGCACACACTGATTGCACTGTTTTATAAAAAAAAGATGCAATGAAGTGGGTAGTTCAAGGTATTACCTATTTCTTAACATTGTAGCACGATTTAGCACACTTTAAGTGTACTGAAAGGTTCTATCTTGATCATGTTAAAAATAAGACACTTGGATTTCCAGTGCAACTAATTACACTCATAATATTCTAATTACATTTTTCGACTTGCTGAATTTCTCGTTTCTTTGCCTTAATCAGTCAAAGTACAATTTAAAAAAAAAAGGTCATTAGAAATCAAAGTAATCACCAGAGAATTGTCTGCAATTCATATAAATAAAAAATAAAAAAAACCTGTAATCTCAATTTTCTCTCAGATCACAGCTCCACTTTTTTAGACACACCAAATTCCTGATACAAAAATTCTTAAATTCACAGCTCAAAAAATATTTATCCACTGCATCTAAATTGCAAATAAATAGAATTCCTTTTGCTGCTAATTCAAGCTTCTATATTTCAATAAATAAATACATAAAAGCCCTTCAAGGTCTAATTCAAGTCCCTCACGATCCAATTACCAAAAATCTCAGAATCCAATCGAGCCATAAATTCGAAAAAAATTATTGGAGATGACTTCTCCATTGCTTTGCAAACTATTATCTTTTTGTCCTAGAAGAAGAGTCTCGTCTAAGAGCTTTCGAGAGGAGCTTGAAACACGAGCGACAAAGAGAGCGAGAGCGAAGGAGCGAGTTGCCGGGCATTAAGCAAAAGTAGCTGTGGCCGGGCGGCAGAGGAGAGCGCGCACATCAGCTGGAGAACAGGTGCCGAAGGCGGTCAAAGAGGAGTCAACGAGCGAGCGCGCGAGCTCACTTTGAGCTCGCAAGAAAGCGAAGGCTCTCTCTTTCTCGCTCGCTCGCTCGCTCGCTCATCGCCGCTGTCCGATCGTGGCGAGCGGCACGCGCCAAACCGAACGAAACGAAACGGCGGCCGCCACCGCCGCGGTCTAACCGAGAGAGAACTCTTCAGCTTCAGCCAGGCTCTCGCGGCACAGCTGCTGTCGTTCCCCAAGAGCTACGCCGAGACGCAGACGGTCGGCTGCTGCTGCTGCTGCTGCTGTTGCTTCTGCTGCTCTTTCACTCTCTTCTCGAGAATCGACGAGCAAAACCAACAAGAAAAAAAAACTAACCGAGCGAGGAGAGAGAAAAAAATGAAACCTGATTAACCCGCGCTGCGTGCGAGACCTTTTTTTTTTTTTTTTTTCTTCTTTGCTCTTCACGCTTATAGCTGCGGGGGTGGCGTTTTCCTATGCATTTCTCACTATCGCTACGCGACACCCCATTTCGTATAGCTTTCTCGCTGACTAAGTAGTTTTCAGATTTTTTCTTTTTTCTTTTTTTTTTTTTTTTTTTCTGAGCCAGGTGATACTTTCTCATTAATAAATAGCAGTTGGTTTGCTGGAAATCGCTGTAGATCTTGGGATGTATGAGATTTTTTTGCTTGTAAATGGATCTGAAGAATTCAGGAAGTATACGTTTGTTGGACATTTTTGTTGGTTTGAGATTGAACTGTTTTTTGGATATTCGCGAAAATTTTTAATGTGAGGCATTTTTTGTTTACTCGGTCGCTTATCGTTCTTCAATTTTTTTTTTTTTTTTTAAATAGTCTTTGCACACTTTGTCAAATTTTTTGTAGGCTCTGGACATTTCACTGTAGCTCATATAAAATTGAGAGGAAAATGTTTCGAAGAAATTATTATTTTTTTTTATTCATGATTTTTTTTTTCAAAAGGATTTTTAAGAAAGTAGCAAAGTAGAATTTTAATAAATAGGAATAATAAATAGGAAATTTGAAAATTTCAATTTTTCACAAAGCTGCCTTCATGAGGAAGATATTTTTTATTTTGGCTGCCTCAAAGAACGAAAAAAAGCTGGTATTTTTTTCTCCTATAATTAAAAAAAAGTCGTAATTATTTTGAATTTTACTGTTTGTCAAAATATAGAACAAAATCCCTCGAAATATTGTTAAAAACATTAAAGATGAATGCAAAAAAAAAATATTCCAAATTTATATTCACCCAAAAAAAAAATTAAAAAACAACTTTTGGGTTTTTAAAATATTTCAATATTGCCTGTTTATTAATTCGGAATACAATCTTTTTTCTTTTTTTAATTCTCTTCCACAATTAAATAGAAAATTCTCTTGAACACTTTTTGAATTTGAATGATTAATTTACACAAGACCCGATTGATTAGTCGAGACAAAGACAATATTAGTTAAATCGACCCCGAAGATAATTGTTTGTGACTAAACTACCGGGTACGCAAGTCGCCTCGATATACGTCAACGACGATAAATATAGACGAGAGAGAGAAGAAAAAAGAAAAAAGAAGAAAAAAAAAAAAGAAAAATTTCCAATTGGCATTGTTCGTCGGACTGGTGACCTGCGAACTCTCCCACAGTGCGATCGGTCGAGCCTGTTAGCGCGACATCAACGTCGCACTCAGTGCTTCGTCGTCGTCGTGCTCCTCCAATTTTATAATACGAAAAAGTACGAAACGTGAGCGCGTCAGTTTGGACACTCACAGGCGAAAGGCTCGGGGTATTTATGCTATATATATATTTATATATATATATATATGCATCGTGACTATAAACCGATATGCCCCTTTCGTCTCGACTTTGGTAACGTCAACGTGCCTCGCTGCTGGTTGCAACAGAGAGGCAGGTGATAATCCCGCTACGAGACCGAGAGCAGAGCTCTTTTCTGCCGTTTCCGTCGTTGTCGCGGTGGTGTTTCACTTCAGCAATGTTTAACGAGCGTCTCACTAACGCCGAGACCCAACGAGAAGCACTGCACACGGCGCGCCGTTTCTCGTGTGGCCAGTTTCAATTTTAGATCGAAATTACGATTTTCAATACATGTGAGGCATTTCATAGGGTTTCGAGACGGGTGCGAGCCCTCGAGCCCTTTCGATTGGGCCCGCAATTTTTTGTACGAAAAAGCGTAAATGCAAGATGGCTAAAAAGCACTGATTTAAAAATGAAAAATAAATTTTCGCGTCTTTAATTGTCGACGATTTTTTTGAGAGATTTGTCGAACGTTTTTTTCGAAAATAAAAAAAGGCCGGAAAAATAGAAGCGCGAAAATTTTGATTTACCAAAGATGCTTTTTTTTTTGTTGGATTTTTCAAGATTTAAAATATGTTCGATAATCTCTTTTTTTTTAATCGTAGCTAAAAGTGTGTAAAAAAGAAATAAAAATCGTAATCAGTTGTTGCTCCAAGAAATGACTGATAAATTATTTTTGTCATGGCTGTGTAGAGGGAGTGAGAATCGCATATAAATGGGTAAAGAGACCTAAAAAGGGTAAAAAGACCCTTGGTGAGTTTTTATAATTAAAAGGGGGTAGATCGGAATTGCAAGGACATTCGAGAGTGGCGAAAGGTGCTTCTTGACTCTCGACCTTCAAATGTTATACGCCCTTTTTTTTAAAATGAAAACTGTCTCTGCCTCTCTATTTTGAAATTTTGTAACATACTTTTATCATGAAACCATTTATTTGACTAAATATTCAGATGATGAATAATGAATAAAAAAAATGGTCTGAAGAGTTTCATAAATTTCAGAGTGTCCCAAAAATTATGCCCTAAAGGGGATTAAAACTTCTCTCTCGCCAAACTTATAAAACAGTTTGTTAGCACCAACTACAGATATCTATAGTTACAGTCAAATGGCATTAAAATTTCAGCTGATTCTGTCGAATAGTTCACGAGTTATGGCAATTATGAATTTTAGGTCTTTCGTCACAAACACACATACATCCAATTTTTCTGAGCAACTGTTCTGGACATTTCGTACAATATTCAGTCTTCTCACATGAAAATCTCAAGAAACAAAATATTTTCATAAAAACAAAGCTTCCTTTCATTCCATGAAGAAGCCAAAATTGATCACCCTCCTCGAAAAAGTAATCTTTATAAAAAAAAATGCTTCATCAAAGACCCAAAATGATCTTTCCAGCCTTTCTGCTTTTCCAGCTCCTCGAAAAAAAGCCTTTTCCAATACCTGGGGTATGTGTGGTAGCATCTAGCGATACCGGTGGCATTATAGTATTTCTGGTAAGGGTTTGATGCGCCTGTTGTTGATGATTCGAATGTTGCTGATGCTGTTGATGATGATGGTGATGATTATGGTGATGATGATGCGAGTGGGTTAACGCATCGGCCTCCTGATAAGACGGATAATCCGCGTAGAAGGGTTCCTGAGCGGTAACAAGAGTGTCCAACATCTGGAGAACCATCTCCGACGAGGTAGGCCCGTTTTCGGTCGTTACCGAATGATTTTCCAATTGTGAATTAGCGTTTTCAAGCGACAACAGGCTATCGCTGTTGTTCGCAATTCTGCCGTTTCCACCAATGATGCTACGTTTTTCACTGCTGGTCGTCGTTGTCGTGGTTGTCGTTGTTGTTGTTGTTTCGTTGCTCGTGTACGACGACGACGATGACGAGAACGGCGACGACGAGGTAACTGCAAAACCGGCGATTCTCGTGAATTCGTTTACAGCTGTATTGCAGCTTGTGACACGGGAAGAGCCCGACGTCTCGAGGCTCGCGACTCCCGCCGTGACGTCGTAACACTCTTCAGCAACTCACACCTTGACTACCCTTAAAAAAGAAAAGATTTTTTTCTTGTTATCAATCTGCTGATTCGTCGCTGGCGTTTTTTCTCTCTTTGTTTCAGGGGATTTTTGCGTCTGCCACTTTCTCACAAAAAATAGGGCTTCGCCTCTTCGCAGTGGAGAACACAGTCTCTTCTTCTCTTTCGCCAACTTCCGGTGCCTCTACGTTCTGGGGCTTCAGGTGTACATTAAATCCTTCGATAAAGCACTCACAACACTGCTACTCGAATTTATAATCCAATACTCATGGTTTTGTCAACATTTCCTCCCAAAAAAAAAAAAAAAACACATACACAGCTTTCCATCAACTATATGATCTTGATGAAAATTGAAGAACCAAGAAACCACGCACTTTTGGGTGTCACTTAAAAGGTATCACAATCAGCACAAACCACACCAACATCCGAAGGTATATCCAAAAGGAAAATTGGTAGCACACTCGGATCGAAATACCACACACAAAATGATAGATCCCTCAAAGACTCTGAGGACAACACTCTTTTACAGATCACTGAAAATTCGAAGGAAGACCTCTCATCTCCAAATCGTAGTTCCAATAAAGACTGACATGCTTTTTATAATTCACGTCTCACGCTTGTCTAATTTCCAATTTATTTGATATCCTTATTATCGAAAATTATTGGCTTTTATCACTCCTTTATTATTTCTCTCTTTTCCTTCTCCACGCTTTATTAAAATCTAGATTAATTCGGCAAGTGAGGTCAGAGCGAGGCGACAACACCACTCCACTTGACGTGAGCGCGCGTGTCACTGTGGCAGTGCTGCGGACCGTTTCCGCTCTCGAGCCAGAGCCAGAGCCTCGACGTTTCAGAGCTCTGTGTGTTGCTGCTTCCCTTCTTCTTCTTCCTTTCCACCGGGCGTGCTTGCTGCTATGCTGCTATGCTGGTGCTCTGTCTATGCTCTGTGTGTTCCCCACTACTTGGCGCTTTACGAACTCGCGACCAAGAGAGAGAGAGACAGAAGAAGAAGAGAGAGAGAGAGAGATGGTTGGATGTATGTGTATAGACACGCTCTTCGGGCTTCACCGTCAGCGCCTCCGCCCCGTATTTTCGTTTGGCCTCCTCGTTCGTTCCAGTACACTCTCTCAACTCTACCGTCTCGCTATCCTCGTATCGTAGCTGCACTCTCTAGCACCACTGTACGAATGTATGCGATGACGATGACGAAGAGAAGTGGTGGTGGTGGTCGTTGTCGTTGTCGTCGTCGTCGTCGTCGTCGTCGTCGTCGTCGTCGTCGGCTCGTTCTTCCAGAGAGAGGTGGTGGAGGCACGTTATAGGGGGGATTCGAGGGAAGGGGCAACGACGAAGACGATCGTATGTAATATTACATATATGCTAGGAGAGAACCTGGACTGAGATATCATAGAGGGGAGGAGAAGCTGGTTACTTGTATCTATGCACTTACAGACCGTCTTAATTGACTTTGTATCAGTGACAAGGATATTACTATTATGAGCATTAGCTGAGACGTACTTTCTTGGAGCCGGTTTACCATTGCAATCTGCTTTTTTTTTTTAGATTTATGGGTGGGATGAAATGGGTATTTGAAAAAAAGGGGGATGCTGATGATGATTTTTTTTGGGGGTTGCTGATTTTGGGACGAAGGCGCGTTTTTTTTTTGGGAAATTAGAAAATTGTGGTAGAAGAATTTTTATTAACATTCAAATTCAATTTTTAATAATGAGGAAATTTAGTTTTGTTTGTAAATATATTTGCAAAAAGCAGGGTGATGATTTTTTTGAAAAGCTTTGTCGATTTCAGGAAAAAAAAGCACGTTTTTTTTGGTATGGAAAAACGAAGAGCAAATCTAAATGATTGTTCGCAATGATTTTTTCACTACAAAAAATGCAGTATCGTCTTTTTTCAATTGAAAATGTTAATGTAAGAATTTCGACATAAATTCGAATTGTTTTGCAATTTTTTAGACTGTCAGAAATGTTTGGAAAATTACAATTACCAGTTTTGGAGGTTTTTATTCATAAACTGGCTTTGAAACAAAAATACACGTATTTTGTTAAATTATAGTAATTTTAATAAATTCCAAAATTTTTGTAATTTTTGTTAAATTCAATGTATCAGTTTATGAATAAAAACTTCTAGTTTTGTACTGCAAATGCAAATTTTCAGGTGATTTTCTAAATATTTTATATTCGAAACTGTGATTTTTTTTTAACACAAACAGATTACAATGATACAATAATAATAATGAAACCCATTACAATTCTAATTGTAATAGTTTTGTAATAAATTTATCGTACAGATTAAAACAAAGAAACACGTTTCTTTTTTCCTGTCAAAAATATAAAATTCTCTACATTAAATACCAACAAAAGTTCCAACACTTTCAAACTGAATAATTTCGTTGATTCCCTCCCAATGATGCCTACATAATTTTCAAACCTAAATCAATTTTCATCACCTATTTCTCACATGACTTTTTTTTCTCCAAAATTCAGTGGCAAAAAAATGCAGACATTGGCAATGCAATTGCCAGTATAATTGTTCCATTCCTAACGTAACATCAGCATTGAAACTGAAGATGAGAAAAAATGGAGTATTCAACAAAAAAAATGTCAAACCGTCGATACGTATATGACATTCAATGCAAAATACAAAAGCCACTCGTTAATTTCAACAGACTCAAGTGCAAAGCCCCAAACTGAGCGAATGTTGAGCCACACTGGTCGAGCTTTCGCAATTTTGGTAGAATAGACCAAGAGAAGTGAGAGGAAGAGAGTTAGAGGGAAGGGTCGCACGAACGCCCCCTCGAACCTTCAACCACCTGCTGTTCTCGCATATACAACATGTATCCACGTACAAATACAAGTTACATTGGCAATACATGCTGCATATAAGCCTCGGCGTACACGTTACATACGCGTATATGTCACGCATTGAACTCTTCATTGCGTGTTTTCATAACGAGAACGAAAATTAGTCGTACGTGCGTGAAAAAAGCATATATTTTTCCCACGTCCTTGGTCGGCTATATACCACCGGCCACAGTTTCTGTATAGTAGCACTTTCCCAAGATATATATCTTTTACACGGTATTCCTTGTACGTCGCGGACCATACCAGCCACAGGAGAGATGAGTTTTCTCGTCTTGTTTCCGGCCTGCTGCTCGCGCGCACTTATTCCTCTCTCTTGGAGGAAACCTTTCGACCAAAAAGAACGTTTGCTTTGCGGCTGTACGTCTACAGCTTGAGAGTCGGGGCTGCAAACACAGGGTCGGCACTTTTGGCCCACTCGTGGGATGTTGTATCGCCCGGAAAAATCTTCCGGTGAAAAGATTCTTCAACGAAGGCCTTCCTCTTCATCGGGAGTAAATACAATATCGCAGGTTGTAACGACCCTTTTTTTCTCATTGATCATTGATCCATATCGACTGCTTTTTCTTTTTTTTCATAACAAACACTCCTACTTCTCCTTTTCGGAAGTTCTCGCTGTAAAAAGAAATCCATAATTTAAATTATCAGATAGGAATTTCAATTTACCAAACATTTTCTATGTATTTTCTATGTATTTCTTTTTAATACAGAAATTCAGAAAATGTGGCAATTAATTAAGAAACAATTCTTCGAAAGTATGGAGATGTGGATTGAATATAATTTCGAAAAAAAAAAAAAATGAATAGTGGAAGAAAAAAAGATATACTTGAAAATGATTTTCAAGCTGAAGCGTAACGAAAGCAGTAAAATGTCCTTTTCCGTTTCCGTGTCCACAGGAAGGAACGTAATTGGCGGTGGTCGAAAATTGTATTTAACAAAATTGGAAAGCAATGAATCACTGGGCTTGAGAGAGCAATAATCAAGAGCGGCCATTTATTTTTCCACGGGCGGGCCCAGATACGTGCGCGGGTCACCCACGCACTCGGTGGAGCTCGGTCGAGCTCCGATGGGCCTAGCCTATTTTTTTCTCTCTTTTATTTTATATATATATATTTTTTTTTTTCAGCGAGGGTCATATATCGTCCCAAGTGCGAGCGAGAAGGACAGACAAGGCCCTCTCGGAGAAGGGAACCGGATGTTGGAGCGCGGGGTGGGAATAGAGACGAGGACGAGAGACAGAAAGAGAGAGAGAGAGAAGGAAGGGAGAGAGAAAAGTCCCCGTACGGTGGCTCGCACGTGATACAGAGGGGACCGGAAGTGCTCACCTCCCTTCGCCTCGTGCCTCGCTTATACTCGTATATATATATATGTATATATATATATGCTGCTCTGCTCCTGCCTCTTCTGATGGGACGGGCCCAACGGGCAATGGGACTTGCAATCTGCCACCGTTCACAATGGGAAAGAGTGAGATACTTCAGCTAAATGAAATGAATCGAAGGTAGCCAACAGATCTTCCCCTCCCTCCTGAGATTGGTTATTCGTAATTAGGTGACCTAAAATCTTAACCCGACAGACAAGCATATAATCGATCATTTTATTGCACGATTTTTTATACTCGTGTAACCATCTTTGTCTGTCTGGTAAATTATATTTCAGATATTTTATTTATTGGAGGATTAAGAATTATTTTAAAACAACATTTTTTGCTTTGATTTATATTTACAGAAAGATGTTTCATCAAAGATTCATGGCATCGAGGAGTTGAATACAAATTATAAGAAATGAAAAAGCAAACCATAAAACATCTGTGTTTTTTTTGTTTCTGGATGTTTTGTGGCAACTTTTTTTTTGCAGATGATCTAAAATGATTTTTTGTGCCTTTTTTTTTTCAATATATATTTAGAAAAAAAATTGTTGTGGAATATAGAATCACAATGAATTTTAATATTAAAGTGACTTAGGAATATTATTTTCTCATTGAATATTGTACGATTTTCTAGCCATTATATATCACCAGAATTTTTTATTGTGTACCTAATAACATTTTGAATTTTTTTTGCTCTCAGATGCCCAACTTTTCAACTATTCTTTCTTGATCAAAATGATTTTTAAGCCCTCGATAAAAACACCCAAAAAAAGATATTTAAAATACAGACAAAAGTTTTTGTATGAAAAATTTTTTAATTGCATACCAAATAACATTTTCAATTTTTTTCTCTCAGATGCCCAACTTCAACCATTCTTACTTGATCAAAATGATTTTTAAGCCCTCGATAAAAACACCCAAAAAAAAGATATTTAAAATACAGACAAAAGTCTTTCTATGAAAAAAAAAAGATGACAAATGAAAGCATCAAGAATTAAGTTAGCACGTGCCCGACAAAAGAATTTCAATAATAAAGTGATCAATAGAGAGCCCAAGGAAAAATTATCACAATCGTCTTTGCGAGCAAAAGAGAATCGAATCCTTCTTCAGTCGACCAGTTTTGTTGGAGAACCCTCGTGGTGGCATTTTTTTTCAGAGGCCGGTTTTCAACTTTTTCTCAATGTAGGAACCCCGTCGAAGATGAGGGATAACAGGAGGCCATCCAGGAGAGGATCGACATCCGCTCGCTTCCGTTTTCTTCTGTATATCCATCAAATGAAGGCGCATCGAGAAGTGCCGGAGCATTGTTGCGCGAATGAGGAGAGACATACATACATACATACATATATATATATATATATACATTTGTAGTACTACCGTATACGTATTTATCGTGCGGGGCATTAAAGTGTGCTGCGAGGGATGAATGATCCGGGGATTATAGTAGAAGGTAAAAGAGAGCGAGGAAACGATTCAGGAAAATATCGAGAGAAAGAGGAGATGAAGCGCGCGGGGGTTCCGTTTTTGGCGCAGGTTGTATTCATCCGTTCGTTTCATTCATAGTTCGTACACCGGCTGCTGCTTCTGATGCAGCAAGAGAGAAGTAGAGAGAGAGAGAGAGAGAAAAACCCACAGGAGCCTTCCTTCATTCTCTCTTCTTTTTTTTTTTTTTTCCTCTCCGAGTCGCTATGGACGCGAACACACTTTACAAAAGCATTCGACTCATTCGAAACTCACGACACGTCGCAATGGCACATGCTTTTGCTTATAGCTATGTATGCCCCCCCCCCCTCGGCTCCCCCCGTGTCTTTTGAGCTGCTCGACGCCGAGAGAGGCTTCTGTCTCGACTCCGCTTGAATTTTTTTTTTTTAATTTTATCGAACGATGACAACATTTTCCCAACGATATGAAACTTTTGCTATTGATCTTGAATAATAAACAGAGATATAAAAAAAATATGTAGTTTTTTAGGCAAACATTTTTTTCGCATAAATATTGGGTGAAAAAATGTATTGTTGTTTTTTTTTTTAATGATTTACTATTGAAGATAGAATGAGACATTTTTATTTTCTGAATATTCAAACGAAAACGAATTTTAAACAGAACTTTTTAAAAAATCATTTTTTTTTTGAGTTGACATATGAATTACGAATTTGTTTGTTGTTTCAACAAAAAATAGTTTGTGATCCGCAATTTTTTTTTGTTTGATTAAAAACGTGATAAGAAGATTTTCGTCTTTGGAGAATTTGGAACATTTGTCTTGGTAAAATGACGATATATTTTGTAAAATAAAAGCACAATTTTATTTATCCTTTACTACTTTTTTTTTGGTCGTAAAACTAGAACATTTTTTTTTAAATTACACAAATCTTTATATCGTTTTTACTGTAAGTGAAGCGTTTCTATCCAATTTTAAAAATATTTTATTGTATAAAATATAAAAGCAAAAAATACAAAATATATATCTTCAAATGTCTTTCTTTCAATAAATACAAATATTCATTTATATT
Organism: Perithous albicinctus; assembly: GCA_964016905.1. NCBI lineage: Eukaryota > Metazoa > Arthropoda > Insecta > Hymenoptera > Ichneumonidae > Perithous > Perithous albicinctus. Next base: position 16,753,024 of record OZ024699.1, read on the forward strand.
TATTGCCAAAAGTACCAAAAAAAAAAAATACATCTCTTAATAAAAAAAAAAAAAAATACGTTTTGTAGTAAAACCTCTTGCATGTTTTAAGCCTGTCGTTTGGTTCCTCGGCTCCAAGCGGTCTCTATATTTTCTTCATTCATGAATCAGTGTGCGCAGCCCTCGGTCGGTGTTCGCGGTGGTTGGTTGCGTAGTATATATAGAGAAAGCAAAACGAAGAAGAAGAAGAGGAAGAAGAAGAAGAAGCGAGAAAAAAGAGGGGCTGTTGGGAGCTCGCGTTACAACCGGAAGCTGGAAGTAAGGGAGAGATAGAGCGAGGAGACGAGAGAAAGGAGGAGGGGAGTGGCAAAAGGGCGAGCATTCGAGTGAGTGAAAGAGAAGGTGGGGTTCCTCTCTTGCCTATCCCAATATACTTGAGCGCGACACAGGGGCCAGATAGCTTTATAATGTCCTCGAGTGCTCCTCCCTTAATGCACCCTTAATATACCCCTCGACTAGAATCTCCACATATACATACATATATATATATGTATTGTTGCTCACTTGGCGAATGGCTGGAAGCGAGATAAAAGATTGAGCGTAGAGGGGTCGAAAAAAAAAAAAAAAATTATAATAATAATAATAGTAATAAAAAATGAAGATACGCAACGGGAATAAAGAGAGGAGAAAGAAGAGAGAGAGAGAGAAGAAACCATGGGAGGAAGTTGGAAGGACGAGAGGCGAGCAGATGCACACACGTCGCACGCAACCAGGGACAAACTTGTCGAGCTACTCGAGTATATAATAAATACGTTAAGGGCGAGAGGGAGGAGGGTCGTGGGGGCACCACCACCGCCTCCCTTTTCTATCTCGAGTGTGTGGGTATTTTTCACGGGCGCCTACCACGTGCCGTAATTTTTCTACAATCAAAGCAACCAGTTGGCTTAAGAGACGCTTTTTTTAAGAGGAGTTTAACGAGATCACGAAAAAAAAAAATTTTGAATAATTTTTACCGATTTTCATGTGAAATTTTTGTTTCACAAGCAATGCAATTTTGTTTTTTTATCTTGACTCAACAATTTTTTCTTCATTTCACGAATTTCCTCTCAAATTTTTCTTAATGCAAGCAATGCAGTTTTGTTATCAATAAAAAATTGAACAAATCAAAGAAATATAAATTATAGTCGATACTTTTTTTAATTTTCGCTCGACAATCTTTTTTTTCCCATTTTTATAGATACGCGATAAATATTCGTGTCTTCTTGGGACGAGTCAGCGCGAAGGTTTTCGTAACATTCTTCTTCTTCTTTTTTTTTTACCTCTCGTTTTTTCATCTTCGCTGTACGCGAGAAATATTAAGTGGCATATGTACGAGAGCTCGTTCGAAATGCAGCATGCGACTTCGATAACTCGAGGTTATGAGCCGCGGATCGAGGTACGAGCGAGGAAGGCGAAAAAAAAAAAATTCAACCAAAGCTTGGACAAGTGTTCTTTTGACGATGTGCTCGCCCTCGCTCCTGGCTCTTCTGCATGAACCTGCCGGGCGAGAGATTGACAAACCTTTTCCGATAAAGGCAATCGTGGCGTCACACGCAGAGGGACACGGGACCATTTTAGGTAAGTCACACAGAGCGCACCGACGATTTATAAAATCGTTGGCGTGTGCGGAGCGTCGATCACTCTGTGGCTCACTCGGATCGTGTGCGATCGGAGCCGATCGCTTGTGCGAGGGGTTAATAACGTCTTCGACGCCTCTCTGTATCTCTCCTTTTTTTTTCTCTTTCTCACTCTCTCACTGTACTCTGGACGTCCAGAGTCTCGTCGCCGTTGTGAGTCGCGTGCGTGCGATTTTATGCGTACGTGACACGAGCCTACAATGTCCAACGCGTGACGTTCTTTTAACCGTCTGGCGCTATATAATGCTTGATATGTATTTGCCGCTTCTTCGCCTGGTGAGAAACGCGCGTGTTCAAAAAAGTCTTTGGTAGACGAAGTCTCACAAGACGTCGGGAACCGATCGTTCCCCGCTTTGTCCAGTTTATATTGTACAGGCTCTTCGCGTTCACAAATTCATGTTTGGAACAAAACGACTGTCGTTCGATTTCAATTGCCAGGACAAGGTATCGTGTGACGATTATTTACAGGCTTTAAATTGTCCGAAAGATCTTGTATTACACTTGTTGTACAATTGATTTTACATTGTTGGTGAAATTAAAAATGGAAAATCTATGATTCATCGATTATGTATGAGAGATTCCAACTTATTTCGACGTGACTCTGATGCTTGGACCTTCCATTGGGGTTCGCACTTTTTTTTTACATCTTCAAAATCTTAAATTTGAGATACCGAATTGAAAAAGGTGCAAATATAAAAGCCAAAAATATTGGCGTGTGAGATTGAAAAGAAAAAATCTAAAAAATGAATTATAAACTGAGAGTAGTTGTTGCACAGTCTAGCCGTTCCAGGTAAAGGAGCTGAAAGCGAAGTAGGCTTTGTAATGCCAGTTCTGCTGATGATGATGATGATGATGGTCCGCGCGTTTAATAAGCGAGAGTCCAAGTGAAGTAGCATCGGTATCAGGAGAGCCCAGCGAACCAGAGACCTCTCGTCGAAGCGTCGGTAGAAAATCCGGGCGATACATAACACACCAACGTAACGGTAGAGCGCAAAAGGCTGAAATAATGAGTCCATTATAGTGAGACTGGAGGCCAGCAATAGTTGAGTATTATAGTTCAGCAGGATAGCCAGTGCAACATCCACAGAAACCGAGAAGAGGCGATCCTCTTCATCATCAGCAGTAGCAAATAGCTGTGTACTAGTCCACTGGGACATTATCTCTGCCTCCCACGACAAATGCAGTCGCATCACCGAGAGAGCCTGAGTGTGCTCATCAGCAACTCAGCGATAAAGAGCTTTGCGAGATACATTGTTAAAACTTGTGATTCTTCGCCTCTATCTAAATTATTCTTTTATTATACCAGTTGGTTAATCATTAAAGCGATACAGAAAAATTTCATCGCGAATCCTCATTTTTCCAGCGTACAAGCGTGATATAGCTCTTCGTATTATTATTAATACGATAAATTTTGCTCGCCCGGACGCAGATGCGATAGTGAAGAGTTTTTAACGAACCCAGACGATTTACCGGGAATCCCAACGTCGAGGATGACGCCAATAACAGTGAATCATAGATGCGATCTAATTTATAATTATGCGTGATTTAAAAAAAAATTCTAATGTATCTACTGCATATGATAATAATGCCATTCAAATTTACATTGTATTGTAATCATCATTTTTTTCGAAAATCTATCAGTGACAATCGCCATTTATTTTCAGAGCAATTGAGTGACTTTGAAAGTCTTGACTACCTGAAAAGCGCTGTGGAATTGTCGTGAGTATTTCGTCATCGAGGAGCGCGAATATAGTACGACCAAGCCATCAACTTGGATAACGCAATGATTCAAGCCTGCTGGCTGTTGGCTGACCATTCGCTGCGTTACCTCTCCGACTCTCGCGTTCATTCGCAAGAGGACGAGCGCCCGGAGAACGCAAGAATGGCGTCCGTCGTTCGCGCGGTGATTCGACGCAGCACGCAGAGCCAACCGCACATATAGACAGTTATGTATGTACGTATAATACATCATGGAAGTGTGTACATGTTGGACTCAACGACGACGACGACGACGACGACGACGACGACGACGACGATGTACACACAGGGCGTACCATCGAGCGTGTACAGCGCACGCGAGGAGCAACGGATCATCTCCATTGTCCGCGGCGAAGCGTGCAAAACCCCCGCGACCAGAGTACATACTCTTCTGCCTCTGGAAAATATCGCACACACCGTGAACGAGACGCTGGCTCGCGCCCGTTTGGCTTTCCCTCGTTCACCAGCCACGGTCACCATCACCACTGGGTCCTGTATATACGATGCTCTGATGGTGATGCGCCTCGTGTGCTCGTTGCCTCTGCGATGACGTAATAATAGGAGACGCAGGAGCAGAGCGCGAGCCAGCCTAATCGTTACCTATCTGCTGTAATGTATTATAAGAGTGTTCCACTGCGTGGAAGCATGTACATGTGCAGAATTGACTGCATGTTTCGTAGTACGTTGGCTAGGTTTTGCAGAATGAAGACTGAAAGAGAGAGAGTGAGAGATTAAAAAAAATGTACGAGAGCACTAGGACTAATGAGAGTCCTGTGGCAATGTAAAATACTAGGAGCAAATGACGAATTTAACGTAACACTGTGGGGCTACCGAGCAGGGTGGCTACGAGAGCCTAGGAGAGAAAGATCCTATCTTTCAGTATGATGCAACAATGAGAAACTCCTTTGCGGTGGTCGCGCAATGGCTTTCGTTTGTATTTTGCAATAGAACACCGAGTATTGTAAATAAAGCACGTCCTGCTGTCGTGAGGAAGATTTTTGAGCGATATTGCTTGATTGAATTATCCTCATTTTCGGAAGACTGTTTGATGATTTTTCGAACGAGAGTTTTGAATAATGAGCTTTTACGTGAATTTATAATATTAGTTTGGCTAGTGGAAGGCAGTACTGAGCTTTGGTTCTTCCAGAACTAGACTGAGCTGCTCTAAAAAAAAGCTGTAAAAAAATGGGATGAAATGGTGCTTGATGGCAGGTCTTCACTTCTTGTAGGCTGTTACAATAGAATTCGATAAAAATGTCTTGAAATCTTTTTTTAAATCGAAGCTGCGGAGCCTGTAAGACCTACTTTATGCGTACTTCGAGTGTTAAATACAACCTGTAAACGATACATTAATAATTCTGGAGTAAAGTAACACTTTTTTTTTGTTACTCACCATCATTGTGATAGGATCTCGGTGGCAAGGGCGCTGAAACCGAGGAGAGTGGCTGCTGAATTGACGGCTGAGATTGAGGCGCCGAGCTTCTGGCTCCAGTGCCGGAGGAGGATGTCGTTGAGGTCGTGGAGCTCGCGGGAGTAGCTGGACTCTTGTGTTCCGGAGTCGAGACGGAATTATTACCCGGATTATTCTGCTGCTGTTGTTGCTGCTGATAGCCAAGAAAATCACCGAGATCCGGTACGCAAACGCTCTCGTAAAGATTTGCCGGCATATTTTCCAGCGACGCCTTTTCGACTTCATCCTCTGCAAAGAAAAAAATGAAAAAAAAAACACTATTAGACACAATTTTCGCGTTGCGATATATTCAAAGAGAAAAGGGCGGATGGACGTGGCGCTTTCCTAATTTCCGTTCTCGTGCATCACACTCGCGAAATCGAATCGCAATTTACAATCTCTCTCTCGCTCTCGGAGAAGCACGCAAAGCTGTGATTTCGCATGGAGAGAGAGTTGGAGTGCGAAAATCCGGTATTGCGAGCATTTGGGCAATAGAAATAATTAATCGGGGAGCAGAGTTGTTCACTCTTTGTTTTTTCTTTCCTTTTTTTTTTTTTTTTTGCATGCCGAAGTGTTTCCGCACACATGAAGGAATCACAAGGAGAAAAAAAGAAGAAGAAGAAGAAGAAGACGAGAAAGTGGAGGAATATACTCGAAAAACCGCTTAAGTGGCCAAACGCAATGCGCGCCAGTACATACAATTCACTCTCGAAGGCACAGGACATCCGGAGGTGGAGTTTCTATGGTGGGCCTTTTTTTTATTCTTCTTCTTCTTCTTCTTCTTCATCGCCTCTCCCACACAACTCTCTCATCTCTCTCTCTCTCTCTCTCTCGTTCGCTAAATAAAAAAAAAAATACTTCCAGACTGATTCAACTCCCTCGCGCGAGCGTTATACACCCCCTCGGGCTCTCGAGAGTTTTATTGTCCGTCACCTTCGAGCTCGGCTTTTTCTCTCTCTCTCGCTACCGTCTCATTCTCACAGGATTCGCCTTGCGCATCTACCTGACCCTGTCTCGGCATATAGCTATTTTACGGAAACACGATATGTTTTTCCACCGTCAGCAGGATGTTCGCGACTATCCTCCACGTAATACGATTTTTTTTCTTCTCGTTTCAAAAAATCCACCCACCCTAATTTACAAGACTCAGGGGTGCTCTTTTGCCTGGGTATTGAAGAAAGAAAAAAATTCGCGAGCTTAATTTCCACATCCTCGGGGATGGTGTGCTTGCAGCATTCAAGGGCAAAAAAAAAATCGTGTGACTGCACGGCTTTTGTAGTAGGGAACTTTGACCAACCTACAATTTCATGGGAAACACGATATCACTTCATTCGATGCAGTAGTTACGGCGAATATTATTCGAGTAATCTACAAGGATCTACTTGTTCTGACCAGGCTCTATTTTTTTTTTTTTCTTTTCCTTTTCTTTTTTGTATAGTGACAGGAGTACATTTACCACTACGAAAACAGTGCAATGCATCGATGCACGTGTGGCACACGCACGCATATACATATTCTTTCTTCGCGATGTTTGGGATTGATCGTTTCCGGTCTGTCGGTCTAACCAGCAGCTGCTATCGGACGATTCGATCGGGAGCAACTGAGATTTATTGCGTACTGCGCAGTAAACCCACCCACAAATCGCACTCCTGTACATCTTTGCAATTTTGTCGTCATTGCTATTTAATTTTTGGAGTACTTGGGCGTTGGCAGTGAAGCCGAATTTTTGAGGTATTAGTTATCGAGTGCGTCGTACCCTTCTGAAGGATCTCCAAGTGCTCCCAGAGTATGTCGCCCATGAAGGCTGGGGCACGTGCCAGGAAGGACTCTTTTCCCATAGCACAAATCTCCTTGCCGGTCATGTGCTGCCAAGGCTGCATAGCCACACCCTCCAGCGAGAATTCCCTTATGGCCCAGTGGATCCAATGGTGCACTGCCGTCTCCGACCACTGTCGAGGGTCTGAAACAACAAAGATTTCGATATGTAAGCATAAAACAGTGGATAACGATTTTTGTTACCAGCAGGAAGCTGAATCAACCGCTGGAATTATCAGCAAGTTTTATTTTTTTTTTTTTTTTTTTTCAAAAGATAGGATTGATGAGCTTCTCTGGACAAACCCACTTTTAACGTGATAGGATCTTGAATACTAATGACTTTGTGTAAAAACTATAGTTATCACACTAACGTTTCTAAAAATATTTAAAAAATTTTTTTTCAGTGATAAATAAAATAAACGAGAATTTATCAACCATTTTTCATCTTGTAAAATAAAATAGCATGTAAAAATGCCAAAAAAAAAAAAATAATTCTTAGAATGTTGGATTTGGTCTGAAAAAAAAAAATTTGAATGAATCACTGCTCGTTGGAGATGGTACTAGTCCAGAGTTACAAAGTTCGTTCGCGAACGTTCATGGTCGAACGAACGAGTCTGGAGGCTCGCGTTGTCTGAGTTCGCATTGCCAATGGGTATAACAATACCGAGAAACTCTGGAATGTCCCATTTGAGGTGTGCGCGCCCATATTTGCGCTCGTTTGTGTCGCGAGCATTGTTTCGCGGTATCTCGCGGTTGCGGGCCTCACGCGTTTTAAGTATAAGTCGACATGGTCGTCATCGCTTCGTCGTCGTCGTCGTCGTCGTCGTCGACGTTGTGGCTCGAGGTGCCGATGCCCTCTGAGCTCGTCGACACCAACGACTCGCAAGACTCTGTATTGTTAACTCTGTGTACTCCTCTGTTAGTGAATAATATACACACGTATATAGCTAATCGATTTAAATGATTCACCGGAACGGACTTTAAACGATTTTACAATTATTCATGCATCGCATGAATAATTGTAAAATCGCTAAAATAAATTGCTCTACAATTGTGAGAAGTACAGTTGGCAAAGAAGAATCATCAATTGAAATATCGAAAGCAGAAAATATTTGATAACTCTTCAGGAATTTACCGAATGAAGACTGAATAAAATGAAAAATAAAAATTGCCGATGAAATAACCCGGGGAAAAAAAAGTATTTTCTTACAAGAAGGAAAAATGGAAAAAAATGGCTGAATAAATAGCACTTTTTGGGAGTGTCAGAAACAGGGAAGACCGGTAAACAAGGATGAAAAGTCAGAAATTATGGGAAGAAAGGAATAAAAATAGGTAGAGCTTCTTCTTTTTTTTTTTTTTTTTTTTAAAGCAGTAAGTTTTGTCATTTGATATTTTGATAAATATTTTCAAAAGAAAAACGTAAAGCAATGTTTTAATAAAAATTCAACGAGCGTGAAAAGATTGGAGATAAGTGTACAAAAATGAAAGAAAAATGTTACGATGAAATAATGTGTTTTAAGTGCAAGTTTGTCTAAAAATAAATTTAATAAAATACACTACATTATATTATTTTAAATTCGTTTAATTAAATAATAAATGTAAATTGGACGAAAGAATTGCTCGATTGCCATTACAAAATTCTTCTCTCACTGCACGCAACTTGTAACATAATCACGCAGTGGAAACAAGCAATCGCTAAGTTACTGATTTATTCACGAATTCTTGATAAAAATCACTGTGAAACGAAATTAATGTGAGCAAAGTGTGCTTTGTAGAACTAGTATTAAAAATCTCCTTTGCGAGAGAAAACATTGTAAAAAAATGAATAACAGCAAATTGAATGTAATACAAAATGGAAATAATGATTATCTATATTTAATATAGCAATAAAGAAAATAGTTTATTGAAGCACTCGAAAAAAATAATAATTACGCATATAATGCAAAAAGTCTATGCAGCAAAAAGCGAAGGGAATAAAATAAAACGTATAAACTCCAAAGTGATTTATATATTTCGGGTATTTCCCAGAGCAAAGATTTCATCGCGAACGACATATACAGTACATGTGCATTCTGTGACTGGTCGTTAATTTTTATTTCCGTTGTTTCCGAGCTCGACGATCTATTCTCGGTGATGGTCATTCATTATCACGTAACGATTGTTCTCGTGTTATGTGGATTCGTCACGCCAACGACGACTACCGACGCCGACAAAAATCCCATTTTAATCGAGTGTCCAGTTGGACTCGAATTTCTTGGTGCTATATATTTGTCATTCCTACAGTTGGTCCTCGACTATGAAAAATGAGGCTCTTCTACCGTTTTTAGTGAACGCAGTGTTTAAAAAAAAATACTATTGAACACTATATTGAATGTGGTTAACAGAAATATGAATCTGATCACCATTTTTGTCAGTTTTTAGTTTTGCAGAAAAAGTACAAATATGATTTGTCAAAAATTGTGTATTTTCAATTTACACAAATTTTTAAGCGTTCAACCCTGAACCCTTCCAATTCCCTGATATAATTTTTGTTCACTATTCCAGCTTGAAAAAACACTCTACATTTTTTTTTCATTTTTTTTAAATTTTAATTTCTTGACCCAATTTAAAGATTTGAAATTTTCGTTAGGTACCCAAATTATAGAACTTTGTTCAAAAGTGGACTTTTATTAAAAAAAGAAATCCATTAAAAAATGGAAAAAAAATGTGACATGTCAGCTGATGGTCGACTATTGCGTACGAATTTTGAACCTCGGCTGACTGTCGGAAAATGGGGCATCTTCATCAAGGAACATTTCGCACCACAAAAAAAAAAAAAAAAAACAAAAGGAGCGAAAAATTGCTCGGCTTACGTACAGACATTGGTGTCTCACTTGATGAACGCAACGTATCTTCGTATGTACACATACGTATGCACAAAAGTCTACGTACTATAGAGTGTGCTGTAGTAATGTACAAGCCGAGTGGAGAGCGCGCGGAGAGTCGTGCGAACAAAGGGACTCGGGGGATCGCCGCGATTCGGATGAAGGCCTTTTATGAATGGAAGCGCTAGGCGAGTGAGGCGAAAAAACGAAGCGAGCTTGTATATTGCCCGTGTGCCTCCCTCCTCGCTCCTCTGTGGGCTCTCTTCGACTCGCGGTCGGTCGTTCGTTCGTTCGTGGAACGGTCGGAGCGCACCGTAGAGTGCGAGAGCGAGAGAGACAGAGAGTGGGGCGAGCAAATGCGACACGTCGTACGTAACGAAAGAGCCGCGCGGGGCTGAGAGACGCGCGAAGAGAGCCTCGTCTCGCGAGCGCGCGTGCGAACGTCTATATAATATAAATACATATAGAAGAGGCGCGCACAAGGTAAAGACTTGGCGGCGTGTATATACCGACGAGAGAGTCGAAGAAGAAGAGGAAGAAGTGTCTAACGGGGTGCACACACTCAGCCACGAGAATCACAGAGAAATCTCGCCGCGTTTATATATATATATGTATGTTTATGTGTATGTATGTATGTATGTATATATATATGCGAGTGAGACGATCAAAGGACACCGCCGATGTTTGAGGATCGCGCCGATGTTTGGCCAACTTATTCCTTGTCATCATTGTTAACAGACTCTTATACGCCTCTCTCGAAAGTTTTTCTCACTCACATCACTGATACTACCAAAACTCAAGCCACCTTGGCATCTCGCTTTCCTCGTCTCTTTCACTCTTGGCATTTCTTTTCTCATCCTCGATGAGTTATAGCAAAGCACGTGATTATCTCAGCTTTGGTCACAGGTGTTGGAGACTCAACGAGCAAGAGAGTGAAACTCTGACGTGAGGGCGTTTTGAGAAAATTAAAAAAAAGAAAATGAAAAAAGAAATGAGATTCTTGACTTATTTTTTGTATTCCTGGTGAATTTTCTAATCTTCTGAAGTAATTGAGAAACGATTTTCACATGGGTTTCATTTTATAGAAGGATAAAATTCATTTCATTTTGTGAATGTAGTCCGGACTAAATTTTGTATTGGAAGCAGTCTTAAGATATCTTCTAAATAAACGAGACAAAAATGCGACTTAGATGGTTTTTTTTTAAAATATAATTGAAGCATCATTATTAAAAATCAATAGGGTACGATTTTTATACGATTTTCTTTACAAAAAAAAAAATAATGAAACGTGCTACTTTGTAAAAAATCATTGGACACTCCAATTTTTTTTTCGACCCAAAAATTTCATCATTCAATCGCGCAATTCACAAAACAATCATATTAACATTTTCCGTGCGATTAAAAAAATTCTTATGACGAGAAATTCGTTGTGTCTGCAACAAGTGTCTTCAATAACAGTTGAAAATTCGATTTACCAGTTTTCTACTCGAGAGTCTTTCGATAAGGTCTCCAAAAGTCCCTTTCACGAGACCCTTGAACCGCACAGAGAACTGATAAGACTCTCGAGAGGCAGGTGTCTCTCTCTGAAAATCAAAGTGAGCTGAGCAAAGAAAACCTCGGAATTCATATATATGCTGCTGCTTGGCACTTCCACCAACAGCCTCGCGTTGGTTTAGGAAATCAGTCGCAGCTGGGTCATTTTCAGTCTAGGCGGTACCTGTGGCTCTGTCCGTACAGGTGTATCGTCACGGTCAATAGTACCTGTTGCACTCCCCTCACTACATCTTTTTCAGCCTCATACAACCTAACAAAAAAAAAAAAAAAAAAAAAAAAAAAGAAAAAGTTTCTCTTAACCACAAAAAAAAGAATAAAAGTATTCTCTCTCTCGAGCATTAACACGATTGATATATATATATAAATTTTTTTTTCTGTATGTATGAGGAGACAATCTACACATCAGAATTCGCGACGTTCCCTCTCTCTCTCACCGAGCTGGCTATAATCGCACGTATGAATGTACCGGCGCAATGTTGATGGGGTTCTGATGGGGAGCCGATGCCACACATCCGGTATGCGCATTCAGAGCCACGCGGGTGTGACGTTACTTCCGGTCTACATGCCCTCGTCGTCCCGCGCGTTCCCTTCTTTCGTATACATACATATATATTTCATTTTTATTTATATATATATATATGTATGTGTATGTAGGTAGAATGGTTAGAGCGTTAGTGAAGTATAGGAATGAGAGTAAAGGTGTATATATGCCTATAGGTATCCTCAGAGAGGGCTCCGGTGCGGAGCAGAGATCACCTCGTCTGACCTCTCGGTGAACTTAGCGCTAGGCAAAAGTCCTCCCTGGTCCCCCCGCCGCCGCCTCGTGCCCTCAACGTCGTTCCACTTCGTTGTAACGAGAGAGTTGGGCCCGCTTGGACTGTGCAACGGCGACGACCACCACCACCACCACCGCAGAGGACTACCCGGTTCGTTCATTCGCGCTTGTTTTAACTCCTCTTGTCCTATACTCTCTTTCACCTCGCTCGAGCCGATCGTTCTTTTGTTCCGCTACGAACGAAACGTATACACACACAGTGACGCGTTATCGCGAAGGCATCGATGTGTCCAACCACTGCGGCACAGTCCAGCCGGAAAGCTCTTTTTTTTTTTTTTATATATTTTTCTTTTTTTTGCACTCGGCCTTTCAACCTGTCCGAGAGGCTTTTGTAGAGGTATTCGTTAGCTATGCTGGCAATACGGAGAGACTTTACAGAATCCGACTCTACACCAATAACTCTGTTCATCGCCGACTCTACATCACACAACTCTACTCATCGCCGACTCTACACCGGCCAACTCTATTCATCGTCGACTCTGCACCACCAAAACTCTACATCACCGAACTCTACTCATCGTTGACTCTACATCGCCGACTCTACACTACAAAAAACTCTACTCATCGTCGACTCTACACCACCAAAAACTCTACCATCGTGGACTCTACACCACCAAAAACTCTACCCGCCATCGACTCTACACCACGAAAAACTCTACCATCGTCGACTCTACACCACGAAAAACTCTACTCATCGTCGACTCTACATCAGCCAACTCTACTCATCACCGACTCTACACGACACCATCTCTACACAACAGAAACTCTACACATGCCCCCCCCCCCCCCCCCCCCATGAAACTAAAAGAAAAATTTCGGTATGTTTAAGAATATTTGTAGAAACTTTTTAGTGGAACAAAATTTACATCACATTTTCACTATAAGACATGGTACTTTTTTACCACTGAAATTGTCTTTTTTGTTTTTTTTTTTTTAACAGATCCTGGCTTATCGATTGAAAATTATTTTATAGATCGATATTGTGAAAATGTAATAGTTAGAAAAGTGAAGAAAGATTTTATCGTAGAAGGCATTATTCGGAATGCGCGATGTCTCGAAGACTCTAAAACTGTTATTGGCAAACCGCGAAATATGTTGTTTTGCCTGTGAGTGATTTAGAACAGCGGGTTTTTGGAATTTTCAATTCGGCGCGGATTTTACGGTCGACAACGATGTGTATATAGTTATATAGGGTGATCGTTGTCCGTAACGAGCTGGCGAATTCAAGAGAATGCCTCGTTGGCTTGACGGGAACAACGCGGAGGACAGGGTGAAAGGTGATTTATCGTAAATATAACTCCGGCGGAGTTGGCTTATGGCTCGAAAAGTTTCACAAGAAGCTGACTCTTTTTTCGTAAGCGCTGTGGCCGACCGGCACGAAAAGCCACCGACGTAGAGCGCGCCCGACTCTCCGTTACACCAGCCTACAGCTTGACGGTAATTACAATGTAATAATTAGTTGAAGAATTTTCTCTTCGACACACGCAACGAAACGATGCATCGTTATCTAAAATAATGCTGAACTACGTGATATTTTTTTTTTTTTAATTTAAATTTTTTTTTTTTTTTTTTTTTTTTTTTTGTTACTTAATTACCTTTGGTTATGTTGAGACGAACTTGTTCTTTCTCCCACGATGCGAATGAGGCCTTGAGGGCCTCGGTCATCTTCTTGTTGGTCCCAGGCGTTAACGGCGGTACCTGCGCCGGTATATCTGCAAATAGAAATTCAAAGAATAAACAATTTGCTCAAAAAAAAATGTAATGAAAATGTGTGACATTTAAAATGTAGAAAAGAAATTTTTTTGTTTTTACATTAAAAACATGTAAATAAAATCCCTTGGGCAGAAAAAAAAAATTGTAATAGTTCACTATGTGAAAAAAAAAAAAAATTGAAAATATGTATAGAGTGATATAAAAAAATGAGGATTCCTGTAGAATTAAAAAAAAATTCGTTTTCAGACTTTTTTTTTTTATATAACATAAATTTATTTTTGTCGGCAAAAAAATCCCTAGGACACAGAAAAAAAATGGTAAAAGTTCAATATTTGAAAAAAGAAAAATAGAAAATATATAAAATGATATAAAAAAATGAGGATTCCTCTGCAACTAAAAAACTTCATATCCAGAAATTTATTTTTGTCGGCAAAAAAATCCCTGGGACGTAAAAAAAAATTGTAAAATTCCAGAATTTGAAAAAAAGAAAAATAGAAAATGATATAAAAAAATGAGGATTCCTCTACAGCTAAAAATCTTCGTATCCAGAAATTTATTTTTGTCGGCAAAAAAATCCCCAGAACACAAAAAAAAATTATAAAAGTCCACTATCTGAAAAAAAAAAATATATAAAATATACAAAGTGATATAAAAAAGAGGATTCCTCTACAATAAAAAACTTCCTATTCAGTCACTTATTTGTCATATAACATAAATTTATTATTGTCAGTAAAAAAATACCTAGGAAAGAAAAAAAAAATTGTGAAAATTCAATACTGAAAAAAAAAAAAAAATACGAAATATAAGAAGTATTGAAAAAATGCTGCGGAAATTTATTTATACCACCAATGCATGCGACGTTTCATACGATTCTTTAAACGACTGAAAAAAAAAACACGATTTATTGTTTGTAACGATGAATGGTAAAATCCATTTTACAGGCGATATTCGCCATTTTGCAAGTATTGCCAACTGAACGGGAGATTAATATCACTAATTGTAGGCATATCGTGACGCAAAGCAATGCGATTTCTCTCTGTCCTCTCTTTGGCCTCCTCAATGTGTCCATCGCCGTAAAATTCCATTGTTCGTAATGCCGCATATATATATATATATATATACGTAATCGAAGAGTGAATAGAACAGAGTGATAATTATGTATGCTAGATCTCGCCGCCACTATGAAGACTATCTGATCGCTGGAGCACGCTAAAGGTCACTGTAACACGCTGCTTCTCTCTTGCGTTAAATGTATTCGAGTTTTATGGAAAGGATTTAAAAAAAAAAAAAAAAAAAAAAAAAAAAATAGAGAAAAAAATATCTGTGTGCGCTGAATGCACAGGTGTATATATATGCGTGCGTGTCCCGCATGGTTGCAGGGTGTCTCGCTCGGTTTCGTTTCGCCCCAGCACGGAGTACTCCGCGAGCAAAGAACAACAGCGTTGCACTATATAGTGCCCGGTGCCTGAAACAGCCGCAGGGAGTCCACATAAGTGCGTGGAAACGCCTCTCTCGCTTCTGTAAATTTCAATCGTGGGAAAAAAAAGAAGGAAAAAAAAAGAAAAACGTAGTTTAGAGCAATTCTGGTTTTAACAGTGTGGATACGATATGCAAAGTTCGATCGATTTATGGAAATGCGCGGGACTTGTGTAAACCGATGTCAACTGATAACGCATATTGATAGGGATATACGGGAGAGACAAAATCGGACAAGGGATTTTAAAGCTCGAATTATGCTAATTCGGCGTATTTAACATACGGGGATTCCCATGAAAAATTCTCAATAGATCTGCATTTTTTTTATTTTTATAAGAATAGAAATAAAAAATTAATGTCAATAAGTGACGTGGAATAATAATTATATAATTGTCAGTTAATTTTTTTTCAGTACGAAGATGCTAATGTGAAACGATTTTTTTCGTAATTAATTACTATTTTATATAATTGCTTCCTCGTGGAGGAAAGTTTTCGCGAATTTTTTTTTTTTTCGAGATTATCATTTCAGGACATGCAGATTTGCTTTTTTCGTGATTAAAAAAAAGATTTATCATTTTTCTTTCATTCTATTATGTCTAGAATTTTTTTTCATTATTTATTGATTTAATAATATTTTTTTAATATTTTAATAAACCATCAATTTTATTATTATGTTTACTAAAAAAAATTCTACCAAACCATAAAATTTAAGTAACTTCATTGTACAATTGTCAAGCTCAGCACGATTTCTCTGATTGCCGATATTTTTATTGAATTCAATTAATTTTTCTCGCCTATATTTTACAAGATTTCAAAAGCATTTTTATTAAACCATTTCATTCTGCAACACACATTTTATTATTACGTGTAAAATCGTCAAACCCATAAAAATCAAAATAACTTTATTACGGAATTCTCCGAGATATCACGATCTCTCTGGCTGCGTTTACGTCAATCGAACCGCAACGATTTTTTCCCGAACCTGCAATTACTATCTCAAACAATGTTTCCACTCGGTACATCGGAACTGATTATTTCGTTCCAACATATTATTTCACAAAAACTTTGTATTATTCTCATAAATCATTTATCTTTCAACATCCATTTTATCACGAAATGTGAGTAAAAAAAAGGAGCAACAAAAATATGAAAAATAATTATTTTCATTACAGAATTAAATTCTCTGTCGAAATATAATTAAAAACCACGTTTAGAAATTCGAAATTCAATTAAATTACAAATTGATGGATGAAGCACATTAATCATTATTTTTTATTGAAAAATTTAATTTATCGTTTGACAAGAGAGTTTTGTGAGAAGGGAGAGTGGTGCGATTTCTCACACACAATAAGGGCGAATTCAGCCAACCGTTGAATTTTATATATCTATCTCTCTGCTGGTGCGCCGCTCTCGTAGAACTCCTCCAAAGTGCGTCAGGTGTGTCGTCAAGACCCTGTTCCACTCTCGCACAGTGAATGTAAAATAGTGTAACAGCAGTATGAAGTCGCCCTTCACGAGAAGCTAAAACGCACAACGCAAAGCCTTCTTTCTCCTCTCTCCTAGATAGCCATCGTCGTTGAACCTCGAGGGTTGCAACTGCCGCTGGCGCGTTGCACTGTGCACTGAACGCAGCAGGTGCATCGCACCGGCACGTTCGTAACATTCACTCTCTTCTCGTCTTTCTATACTAATATTGCTTTTGAGAAGCTAATATTAGAATTGAAAAAAAAAAAAAATTTAATTTACGAAATTTACAATATGTACAAAATTTACAATATGTACAAAATTTACAAAATTTACAATATGTACAAAATTTACAAAATTTACAAAATTTACAAAATTTATCAAATTTATCAAATTTATCAAATTTATCAAATTTATCAAATTTATCAAATTTATCAAATTTATCAAATTTATCAAATTTATCAAATTTATCAAATTTATCAAATTTATCAAATTTATCAAATTTATCAAATTTATCAAATTTATCAAATTTATCAAATTTATCAAATTTATCAAATTTATAAAATTTATAAAATTTATAAAATTTACAAAATTTACAAAATTTACAAAATTTATAAAATTTACAAAATTTATAAAATTTACAAAATTTACAAAATTTACAAAATTTATAAAATTTACAAAATTTACAAAATTTACAAAATTTATAAAATTTACAAAATTTACAAAATTCATAAAATTTACAAAATTTACAAAATTCATAAAATTTATAAAATTCATAAAATTTATAAAATTCATAAAATTTATAAAATTCATAAAATTTATAAAATTCATAAAATTTATAAAATTCATAAAATTTACAAAATTCATAAAATTTACAAAATTCATAAAATTTATAGAATTTACAAAATTCATAAAATTTACAAAATTCATAAAATTTACAAAATTTATAAAATTTACAAAATTTATAAAATTTACAAAATTTATAAAATTTACAAAATTTATAAAATTTAAAATAAAAAAAAATAAAAAAATAAAAGCATCGTCGGCGAGAACGATCGGTGGGTTCGATTGTCGTGCGTTTATATATTGCCCAATCGCAATGGAATATAATGAAAATCGGACAATGTGACCCTTGACCCATCGGTCGCTACCTCACCTCGGTCGCTTCTGCATAAATTATCATATTAGTTCTTGGTGAGTTTTGTTTTGTAGCATGAGGGGACTCTGCGCATATATATATATATATATATATATATATATATTTACTAAACTATGTGTATATTTAAGAAGCTTCGAAACTAATTAAATACCGAGACTGAGAACTGACAAGGTACTGTCGATGAATTTTTTTTTTTTTTTTTTGAATACCCGATAACCTTAATTGGCTTAAAAAACCCATTCGTATTCTTCGTTACTTAAATAAAAAAAACGACACCCTTTATTATCGGATCTTCCGGATCATCGCTACGTTTTCTCGAACCATATTTTGTCTGTTCTTTGTCTCTTTAGCTGGATCAGACAGTTTATCGTGAATATATTATATCGAGCCATTTGACCCATGTTTTGTATTCGAATGTCGACAGAGATATGATAGCAATCTAACGTTGCTATTCCTCAAGAATTAAAGGTTTTTCCTGTTTCACTTTTTCAAATAATGTTGACCAAAAGAACAATTTATAATTTATAAATATTATTTGGGATCAATTGATCGTATAAGTCATGGATGAAAGTATTTTTTATTAGTATTAGACAAGACAGACTAAAATACTGAAGAATAGAATTTCGATTTTTTTCTGTCAAAATAAAATAAAAGAATTTTCAATTAAGTTCAAAAAAAGATTTGCAAGATTCAACAATTATCTGAGGAATAAAATTTTGATTTTTTTCAGTCATAAAATAAAATAAAAGAATTTTCAATCAAGTTCAAAAAAAGATTTCCAAGGATCCACAATTATCCGAGGAATAAAATTTTGATTTTTTTCAGTCATAAAATAAAATAAAAGAATTTTGTAATTAAGAAAAAAAAAAAGATTTCCAAGTATCCACAATCGATGATCGATTAATTCGTAAAAAAAAAATTCAATGAAATGAATTAGCGATATTTTTTTACTGCATGAAAATTTAGCTATTAAATGCAACTATTTTTTTTGGTATTGTATTTTTTTTTCTTTTTTAAAGCGTCGTCCTAATCGTGTTCCTAAGTCGAGGGTCGAGTGAAATAGTCTTTTTTTTCTTTTTTCTTTCCTCTCGAGAGGACGTTTAAACTTATTAAACGTGTTTCACGTCCCAACGGACGTTGGGCACGTGCTCCTCGATAGCGAAGAGGCTCTCTGGATCCACATGGGATTATCCCTAAATTTCTTGCACCTTCTCTCTTTCTCTCTCTCTCCGTCTTCTCGGAGAAAAAACGAATTAAGAATCATATATCCAGAAGCAGCAGCAGCAGCAGCAGGGACAGCAGCCCGACAACTGCAGCAGCTGGCGTTGACCTCTGAGACCAAGAACAGTATATATATATATATATATAATATACGCATGGCCGCTGTTAGCATTTCGAAAAATTCATCGAGAAATTGTAAAAAGGAGGACACAGCGGACGTCGACATATGGTTTGCCATCGGGGCTCTGAGGTCAGACGACACGATGACTTCTTCTTCCTTCAATCCCTCAAGTCTCCCCAACCTTCTTCCCTAATATCGTCGACCGAAACTTTTGTAATAAGCTATGGAAACCACGCGGTGGCAGTTAAGCGAGACATTAATTAGGGTATATATGTGTAGCGGTTGTAACTATTTTTTTTTTTCAATTTCAAAACGTGATTAGGACCAAAATGAAAAAAAAAAAGAAAACTTTTATCATTACTGATTATCCATTATCTGTATTTCATGAATTTTCGAAAAAAAAAAAAATTGTATTTCAACAATGCTGTGGAATTAAATAAATATTTATTGCAATTATTCTTCGGGATTTAAAAATAAATTGTCAATAAATATTCTATTCAGTTTCATGTAGGACACAAACGGAGAAATTAATATTCGCGAATAAACGAAAAAGAGAATAATTTGAAATGCGGAATAAAAAAAAAGATAAGTTGCTGTGAATTAATGTCTGTTACTTGGGAATACACCTGTTGAACGTCACGTGCCGGAACACGCCTTCTAAATCTCATACTATCCTTACAGAAGTCGAAGGGAGTTCAACGAGTAGCAGCAGCAGCAGCAGCAGCAGCAGCAGCAGTGAGTAACAGCAACAAAACCCGAGTCTTATCCTGCCGTGGCGGTCGAGCCATTTCAACGAGAGTGAGAGAAAAGGAGAAGATCGCTCGAACACATTCGCCCCCGAGGCAGCGGAATAAATACGCCATAAAGTAGGCAGGGGCACACGGTTAGGCCGGCTGCGATGTTAAAACACCTAAATTTAAACCCTGCCAGTGTATTTCTGGTTTGTACCGCGTTAATCCGAGTGAGAAACATACTAACAGGACTTTTCTTCACATCAAAACGAGCCCACGATATGACATCTACATATTCCCATAAACCAGAAGCTAAAGAAAGAGAAGGATGGAAAGCAGAATTTAGCACACTGGTTTCTTTATTATTGTGGAATTTTTACAATATTACGAAAGGGCACATTGTTTTTATAAAATACTTTGCTGTTTTATCGACTTCGCTTAAATTTCGTATTAAAAACATTGCGTAACAATTAAATGGACACTCTAAGTTTCAGATCATTTGCTCGAACCTTTCTCGAGTTATAGTATTTTCAAAAAATGTATTCGACACTTTGTGTCATGTTTTTTTAGCAGTGCGAGAAGTGGGCACTTCTCGCACTCGTGAAATAAAGTTCTATACGAACCTCGTGCGAGAAATTTTTTCTCAACTCGTGTGATTGCAACACTCGTCAAGAAAAATTTTCATCGCACTCGTATCGTAACGCACTGTTATGTCACGCGGTGCGAGAAGTGGCTACTTCTCGCACTCGTGAAATAAAGTTGTATCCAAACCGCGTGCGAGAAATTTTTTCTCAATTCGAGTGATCGCAACACTAGTAAAAAAAAATTTTCATCGCACTCGTATCGTAACGCACTGTTATGTCACGCGGTGCGAGAAGTGGCTACTTCTCGCACTCGTGAAATAAAGTTGTATCCAAACCGCGTGCGAGAAATTTTTTCTCAATTCGAGTGATCGCAACACTAGTAAAAAAAAAAAAATGTTCATCGCCCTCGTATCGTAATGTACTATGATTCCACGCGGTTGGAAGAACTTTATTTCACGAGTGCGAGAAGTGCCCACTTCTCGCAAAAATCCTCCGATTTAAAAAAAAAAAAATCGTACAATTTTACAAAATTCCATGGTGACGAAAGAATCAGAGCGTTCGGTAGCAGAGAGTTGTTTAAAAGCTCGAGTTTGTGTCAACGCGCGCTACCCATTATCATGAAAGAACCGCGTGTGTTTCACTCTGATATCACAACTGCGGCGAGTGTGCCGAGGCGATAAAATAACGAGCGCACGCGCGAGCCCTCGGCGTGTCCCCGCGACTTCCTGAGGCGCTCGCAAGATTGTTCCAAGCATACTAATACTTTTTTACTCTGTATTTATGCTGAGTTGACTTTATATGCTTGTAGTATGCCAAATACACGCACACATATATATACGAGCTTTGCGTACGTGTTCACGCATAGAAGGCGGAGGCACAATTGTCCAGTGGACCAATTATCGCCGTGATTACGGCTGTCTGATTAGCCTTGCTTCGCTTTGCCGAGCTGCAGAATTGAGTGCAGCAACTGTGTGTGTGTGTTGGCTTTCAGCTTTTCACTGGCTTTACAAAATCAACCCTGGCTGGTTTCTCACTCCGCACAGCTTCTCTCTCTCTGTCTTTTTTTTTCTTTTTCTCTTTTTCATTTGTATTTACGCGTTGCGGTCAACCGACAGATAAAGTGCTCTAACTATACGGTGACGACGTGCACGACGATTTAAATCACTGCTGGTTATTATCGAGACTGAACGCCTCGCGTTATTGTTATCGCTGACTCTCTTGCTGACCAACTACACGTCGCCAACAACTGGATCAGCATCCTGTCGCAGAAGCCTCATTAACCCTTCGTTTGTTTACTCGGCAATTTAAAAAAAAATAAAACTTCGAGATTCAAAAAATTACGTAACGATAGTAATGCAATAAAATTGAAAGACATTTCTTTTAATGAATCCTTTTTTTTTTACTTTTGTTTTCATTTTACAAGGAAGAAGATTTTACGATATATTGTCATAAGATAAAATATTTAAATAAATGTAACAAAAAAAAATTGTTGTCATTTTTTGATAAGCTACAAATCGTCAGTCGCAAACAAATGATTTCAATAGTCTAGCAATAAACACTATTCAAAAAAATCTGTATTCCTGAATTGATTCAACAAACAAAGCATACTTTGGACCATTCAAATTTACAACAGCTTTGATTTATTCCTCTGGAGAAATTAAAGAAAAAAAAATGTGTCTTCTCATCGGCGACATAAATCAGAGAATTTTTGTTTTCGATGTAAAAAAAACGTCTCACTAATTTCGCTACATTGCGAAGCCAGAAATTTCTCAAAGGGCTGAGCTTGCAGTTCCCTAGAATATTCGTCTCCATTCTGAATCCAAGTCTCGTTCTGATCGAGAGTGTAAGAGCTCCACTTTACTCTGCACGACCTCTCTCAGATATAATTGTGAATTAATAGGAGCATACTACTGAGCTGGTTTTGCTGTGACGGGTTCGTTGACCAAGTACAAAGGTTCGTAATAGTGTACTTATCTGTATGTATCTACGTGCGGGCATGGATGAAGGTTTTTCAAAGCCACTGGCCCTTCCTTCTGTGCATATACCCTACGAAGAATAAATATATAGGTATGAAGGGAATTCGATTCGTGGCTGACTGAAAAACGATGGAGAAGTGTGTGGCTGCTACAATCGAGGCTAAAATCGAAAATGGCAAATATAGAATTGCACGATATAGCAACAAGTCTTTCTCTCTCAGAGTAATCAAACTTCGGAGATGATTGACTGACTTTGAAATGCGCCTAGCCAATAATAGAGGCTGTGATTGGAATACGAACGGCGACTATTTTCGTTCCAACGCTCCGGTGAACGGTGGTTCGTGTACAGTAATCGAGACTGTTTTCAAGGCGAAAATTGGAAGAATGCCTTTTTTATTTCGTTGCATATCGAGCGTATCGTCTATTTATTGGGAATTATTTTTTAAGAGCCTTTTTTTTTTTCCTCTCTCGGGAAATTCATTCACCAAAATATGCTGCTCACCCTTTCGGCTTACTCCGTTACGTTCGTGTCGTCTATGACTTCCGTCGTCAGAGACACTCGTCGTTAGCCATTTCTGACTCTGTGCCGTTGAGATGCTCATCGAGAAACGTATCCACGGTGCCTTGAAACGCGCGCACGTGCGCTCCGACGCTCGTTCGCCCCTAATTTTATCCCTCGAGTCGCTCGCGTAAAAATAAAAAAGTAACGACACACACCGTTCATGCGACATACTGCAAGAGACGCGCGCGCGCGGCTTCTCCAGAGGCTATAGCAGCGTCTATGGGCCATTCCGAGTCAACTCACTTGGTCATTGAACTAATACACTCTGGAGTTGATGACCTATTTTTTTGGGCTTTTTTTGGACCTAAGGAAGAAGTCATTTTTTTTTTAGATTTTTGTCATTTGTTTTGGTCTAGATAATAATTTTTTTTTCCATTACTTTTGAGTGAAAAATAATTTTTTTGAATATTTTTTTCATTCAATCGGGGAGTGAAAATAAGTATTTCCATCATAGTTCGAGAAATTTTTTTTTTTATTTTAAGAATCTTTTTTTTTTCAAATTTTTGTTCTAATTGAAATGACTTTTTTTTAGTTTTATGTTAATTATTGAGCGAATTTTCAGCGCTATCTCAAAATATGGAAATTTTTTTTCGTAATCACAAGTTTTTTTTTCACTATAAGAGACCATCTTTGAAATTTTTAACTTTCAAAATTTGGAAAAAATGTTTTATTTTCTTAATTAAAAAAAAAAAAAATTACATCTTCAATAATTATTTTTATTAAATTTTTGTTTTAGAAATTAAAAAAATATATATATAGGTTACTCGTATATAAATAATGTTTAAAATTATTATTATTCTTATTATTAGAGAGCCGAGAATAATTTATACATTTTTTTTAATTTTAAGAATTTTTCTTTTTTCTAATTTTCGTTCTAATCAAAATGGCATTTTTCAGTTTTACTTTAATTATTCATTGAATTCTCAGCGTTATCGCAAAATATCTAAAAAAAATGATTTTCCTTAGATAAACAAAAAAACTTCAAAAAATTATACGTTCACTAATTTAGATGCCGTTAAAAAATTTTTTTTTAGAATAAAAAAAAAAAAAAAAAATTCTCATTGAATGAAGAGAGAAAATGAAGGGTTACTATTTTCTCGAGTAGGTTACTCGGGTACACATAATGGGTTGTCGGTTTGTTATTATTCGAAGCGCAGAGGGAGACGAAAGATGGTATGCATATACGCGCCACGCGCCACCTCCTCGGATTTCCCCTCTCTCTCTCTCTTTCTCCGGGCAGGAAGTGCACGGGCGCACAGTAGGAGCAGTGCATCAAGCGTTGCTCGTTGCACTCTACTATGCTGCACTCTCGCGCCTCGACGACCGTCGCAAGCATCTGTCGCCGAGGTAGGGCTCGCTGGCGTGGCTGCACACGGATCTCGTTCGTTCAGAGAGCATGGAGAGGCTTCGCATGTTCCTCTATCCTCTCTCTATGCGTCAACGGTGCGCTCTGTGGCGGCGAAGTCACGTTCGCGTGCCGTAACCGTCCATCAACTTAATCCCGACAGAGTCTCGGAGTGTTAAGAGAGGGTTGCATTTGGGTTCAATGTCAAAGTCAGAGAAAGAGAGGCTTTAGTAGCTCATCTCATCTGATCTCGAGGATTAACAATGTATACATGTAGAAGAAGTTTATTTACAACCTTCGCCGAAAATTTTATATATTCACTCCTGATTATAAATATAATAATAGTAATTTTAATAAAATTTCAAAAGGACGAGTATTTACGAAATTGGAATTATTTAATAAATTGGAGAGTGATAATAATTTGATGGTAATTTTGATTAGAAAATTATTATGTTTTTAACAATTTATTGATTCCCACGAAATTCTGTATCAATAATTGTTTAATTGTAAATATAATAATAATATTAATAATATTTATTATTATTATTATTTAGGTATTTATTATTATTTAAAATGGCCAAATGTCATGAGCAATAAATTAATTTAGTAATAAATAGAGTAAGGGTGCTTCGATAATTTTTCAAAGTTCAAGAAAAAAAATGTTGTTAAAAACAAGTAAAAAATGTCATATTTTGTCTCCCATCCCGACCAACTTTAAGGGTTGCCTAAATAAAATAAACGTAAAATTCTCTTTATTTCATTTCATTTTTTTCTCTTTATATGTCAAAATTAGTGACTCACAATTCGAGGTGGAAAATAAAACATGATTTTTTTATTCGTATCTAACAAGACTATTAGTTGAATTTTCAAAAATTCAAAAATCCCAGTGAAATAATAATAAAATATTTATCGCGATAAAACGAGTTAAAACGAAGAAATATTGATCAGGAGAATAAATCAGTATTCCCCGTTTTATTTTTGTCGCTTATGTCGATTGTATTCTGTGTCAGATATCGATAAACATTAGAAAATAATTGGGAAACTTTATATAATTATTACTGATAACCCACTCTTGACGAATTTGGGTTAAATTACCTCTGGGCCTGCCGAAGGACTTCATGGCCTTGATTCCCATTCCGGTGTGTGTGTCACCTCCGTAATCGACGTACATTCCTTGTCACGTTTTCGAGCACTTTGTTCAATATATTAAAAAAAAAGAAAAAAAAAAAAACGTTAACAAATAAAAATTCTCATACAGACACTGTGTCACAGATGCACGTTTCTATTGTCAGATACAAAAATATAATTTTCTATGATAGAATCTTTTTTCCCCCTCTAGTCCTTCGAGGACTATTTTCTGCCCTAGGGACCAACTGTTGGTTTTCCACTACCACGTGGTTTCCTCCAAACCGCACGAAGAGATCCAAGCCACGTGTTTCGTTGAGGAAAAATCGTCACGTGGTCGGTGCACTGCCTCCGACCACGTCCCACGTTCATTAATAGTAGATGATCAAAAAAAAGAAGAAAAAAAATGACGAAATTCCAGCAAACAATTCAGAGAGACAATATTATTAATCTCGCACCGTTAGGGTGCTCCACTGGAGTTTATCCCATTGCAACAGATATCTCCTCAATTCGCTGTTCGTCTATCAGCCCAAAAAGTGAATCCTCGAGGAGGATAAGCTGAGATCTCTCGCCTGGTGAGGTAAGACCCCTCGTCGTATACGTCTCCTCTTGGGTGTCGCGTGTCCACCATGTGTTTGCTATCAATTCATAAACCGCGGGGGGGGGGGGGCCGGTTCGCTCTCCGGTGTCTATTTCCGAATATACCTGCGACGAAGACGCGAGGTCTCTCTCGGTTCGTTTTTCTCGCTTGCGCAACACCCGAGGGCCTCTCTCCCAAAATCAAGTTCCTCTTTTCGTCTCTGTTCAACGAGCACAATTTTCGAAGAGGGTGTTTAAATGCGGCCGAGAGAGAGAGAGAGAGAGAGAGAGAGAGAGAGAGACAGAGAGACGAAGAGGAGAGGCTTCGGGGATTCCCCACTCTTCGTTGTAAGCTCAGCAGACGAATTTATCGGCTCGAGAGAGGCACTGGGAAGAGATCTGCGGCGGAGGGACCAAGTTGAAGTGGACCAAATGAGAGAAGGAGAGAGAACGATTTTCTTGCATGTATATAATTCCTCCACAAGAAAGCCTGGGTTTAAACCCCTCTATGAAAGCCTCCACTTTAACGTCCCTCCTACGTCTCCTCTTGTATCCCCACCAAAAAACCCTCCTCAAAACTCTTTGCTTCCTCTCCTCCCTAAACGACGTTTCATCATTTTCATCGTCGTACAGTTGCAACGTCAAAACTTCCACACGAGGCTTGCCAAATTTTTCATCCCAATGTGTTTATTATTGTACAAGTCGACTATGATTCGTCAGGCTCACATTTTTTTATTCAACTACTTTTTTTTTTTGCTCATTTTTTTCTCACTATTTATTATTATTATTATTATTATTATTATTATTATTATTGTTATACAAGATCGTCTCGATTATGATTCGTTGCTTTAATTTTCCAAGTTTCAAGTGCAATTTTTGTTATCAATTGTTCATGTCACTGTTCGTTATCATAAAAGACAATCCACTTTTCTCAGTGACTCATATCGATTCGATACTCAATTTTTCTTGAATATTCAATGATTATGCGCACTTGTGGAGGACGAGGGCAACATTAATCGGAGCGATTAGATTTTGTCTGGCCCATTGGATGTGTGTACAGGTGCGATAAACCACATTGACGGGGGTGGAGTCAACGTGACGACCAATGATCGCCCTTGCATAGCCGAGCACTGCATTGCACAAGCAAGCAGAGGGAGGGAGGGGGGATGATGTGATGTGAAACGAGGGGGGAAAACGTATGACCGGCCAGAGTAGTATTGTCCTCAGTTGGACGGACAGACAGACGTGAACGACTGCGTCTGAAGAAGGCAACGAAACATCAGCATCATCGATTCATTCGTCGTAACACGAAAAAAAAAAAAAAAATACAAAAAAAAAATCTTTCTCCGATATCACTAATCACAGAATTCTCGAGATTCTTCACGTTACAGATCTTCGATAACGATTTTTTCAAACTCCTTTTTTTCTCGCCTTTTTTTTTGGGTACCAGTCCGAAATTCACCAATTTTCGTTCTCCCCAGTAGAAGTCGATAAGCGGTTCAATAAATCAAATAAAAATCGCTATCAATGCTTCGATCGATAGATCACTTCACTGTAGATCGCTCTCTCGTGCGAATGCGCGGGCCCGTCGAAGAGGAGACGATCGCGAACTCGCGTACCGCGGGTAAGTGCGAAGGGCAACAGAGCACCAGCAGCAGCAGCAGCAGCAGCAACAGCTAGCTGCACAGCGGCCAGCAGAAACTCCCGAGTAGAGAAACCTACACGCTGAAGAAAGATAGAGACGGAGAGAAGTCGAGGACGCGAGGCTAAAGTATATACGAGGAGGAGAGCTGCCGAGAGTAGAGCTGGAGGTGGAGGAGTATATAGTAATATACGCAACCACGGCGTGCCGCGCCGAAGGAGAATCGCGGCAGGAGGAATATAAAAGAGGCGTGGAGGGGAGAGGAGGGGAAGTCGCGGAGGAGAAACGCGTTCGACCAAGATATATATATATGTTTTTTTTTTTTTTTTCGTGAAAGGGTCATTATTGGGAGCATTTTTTTTAAATAGGATTTTCCAGCTTTTTTTTTTAATAGAGAAGAGAACCTAATGTAGAGAACCTTGAAAATTAGGTTCTTTAGGTTTTTTTTAAATTCTGTTCTAATTAAACAGAATATAATTAAATAAATCCAGGAATTTTCAACCAAACATTTATACTCTCATCTAAATTCAAGGACATCACAATGGAAAAAAAAACAGGGAACAAAAATACATTTGTTTGTTAAAAAAAAAAATCTCAAGGTTTTTCTAGGGTTGTCCTAGAAAACTGCCCTATGATGTGTATATTAGAATGGCCCTTAAAGAGGGTTAAATCTAATTTTAATCACTTCACTCCCTAATTTTTTTTTTTTTTTTTTGTATAAAAAAAATTGTTTGGAAAAACAGGTGTTTTTGATCTTTTTTTTTGGTATAAATTTTATTGACTGATCAATGTAGTGCAGAAAAATCTGAAATTTACTGGGAATCTCGTTGAAGCATATCGCTATTAGGGAAAAAAATTTCAACCACCCAGCTGTTCGAAAATTGCTAATACAGCTCATAAAATTGGTAACCCTCTCATGTACTTATTTTTTCGTACCTGCGTTTGTTTAATAAAATCGTGATTTTGATAAATATTGCTTTTTCTTTTTTTGTAACAAAGGGATTTGTTAATTCTTTTTTAATAAAATTATGTTTACAAATAGTGCCTTGATTTTGCAAAAAAAAAAAAAAAAAAATGTATTCATACACAAAATCCCCCCTAAATTTTGAGTTGAAAAAGTTAGGATTTTAATTTCTCATTTTTTTCATCTTATCAACAATAATACTATATATTCAAAAAAAAAAAAAATGCACCATAATTTCTGTAATTCCTTTCTAATTTCCAATTTCAATCGAAAAATTAGAATTCAATAATAAACCAGAATCTAATTAAATAAACCCATGAATTTTCAGCCAAAAATTTATATTCTGATCTAAATTCAAGGACACCCCAATAAAAAAAAAAAATAAAAAATTCAAAAATACATGAATTCGAAAGCATTTATTCTCAACTGAGAGAGCGAATATTACAATTCCACAAAGTTGTGTATAAAGATGAAGTTTGGCCCGACTAAAATAGTCGAAAGAGAGAGAGACTCTCTCTCTAGAGCGATAAAGATGAATAATCGTTCAAGGGGCGTTACAAAATTTTCTACTGCTGCTGCTGCAGAGAGAAAGACAGAGAGACAAAGATGCTGAGACATTTATATTTTCCATCGCGCTTTGAGAAGCGAGAAGCCTCCTCCTCGTCGTGCTCGTCCCCACTGTTCGAGCTGGCGAGCAAGAGCGTTCGTTTCACAGTCGTTCCCGAGTTAGTTTTATGAATGAATACCCTCTCGAGCGGCTGTTTTACACGACAGAGAGAGCCATGCACAGCAGCCAGCTCAAGAGTCGTCGCCACGACCGTCGTCTTCCTCTTTCCTTCCGTCGCGGAAAGGCACCTGCTCCTCTCTCGTTCTATTACACTCACTCGTAACTCGTTTTCTCTCCTTTATCTTCCATCGTTTTTACGTCGTTTCTCTCTCTGTCTCTCTCTTTCTCTCTCTCTATCTGTCTCTCTCTTACGCATTTACTGTGCATATTCACGTAACCCGCACCGACGTTTTTCTTCTCTCGCACGTCCGGCATATATATGTACGCACTTTGCACGTTTCTTCGTCTCGTCGTTGCTGCTGCTTTGCTCCGTTCTTGGCTGCTGCTAATACCGGCAACGAGAGCTGTTTGCTGCTGCTGCTGCTGCTGCAACGTGCTCCTTTTACTTCACTTCACAGCCTCTCAGACCTTCTCTCGTTCATTCATTCATGAATTTGCCCTGGCGTGTTTTGTGGTGGGGAGTACGCACTATCGTCGAGTTTCTCGATTGAAAAGCCTCTTGAGAGTTTTCTCCTCTTCTCCCTCTTGGAGGAAGTTACAAAATTGACTTTTAAACGAGGCTTGCTTTATTCCTGCCTTTTATAAATCTGGAGTAGAAATTATGAATAACGCACATTTGGGAGTGAATATTGGATTTTTGAAATTTTTTCTTTTAATTTTAATTGTTTTTAGAGGAATAATGATTTATGGAGATGGTTGTTAGAATTCGGGGTTTTCACTGCAAGTCCTTTTTCGAATTATATATTATTTAAGAATTTTTCGAATTTAATTAACGAATTAAGAAATATTTTGAAATATCGCGTCGAAATATTGCAACATTGACAGAATATTTTGAAATCTGTTGACAATATTACAAATTATTTTGTTATTTTAAAAAAATGTCTGACAATAATGCAATCTGCGAGAATTAATAATCGAGAGCTTTCTGATCTTAAATATAATTTTAATATTTTCAAATTTCACATTTCTAAAGGATATTTATAGCTCTGTTATTTTGGATTCGAACTGTTACCCTGCAATTTCGAGATTGCTCTGTTATTTTTGGTTTCAACGCTCTTCGAGACGAAACACTTTGGAATCCGTTGCTTGAGAAATTAAGCGAAAGCAGAATGAAACTAACAAGATATAAATAATGTTATTAATATTCGTGCCATTTCCAAATATATTGGAAATTTTTAAAAGCAATTTATGTGTGAAACGTATTTTTTCAGGTCTTTAAATTTTTTTTTTTTTTTTTTGGAAATATTAAAGTAGTATTCATATACAAAAATATGCAAAAAAATTATTGAAATACTAAATATTATTGAAAATTAATAAAAAAATGTTTCTGAAGTGATTTTCATTTTTGTAATTATCAAGAATTTTTCACTAAATTAAAACAAAAAAATGTCAAGTAAATTTTTTGCAATATTCCATGAAAAATTTCGGAAATATTTAATATACAAATGTTATGTAAAATTAATGTCAACTAAAAATATTCTTAAAAAGTATTTTTCCAGGTCTTTAAAAATTTTTTTTTTGGAAATATTAAAGTAGTATTCATATACAAAACCATGTAAAAAAAATTATTGAAATACTAAATATTATTGAAATTAATAAAAAAATGTTTCTGAAGTGATTTTAATTTTTGTAATTATCAAGAATGTTTCACTAAATGAAAATAAAAAAATGTCAAGTAAATTTTTTGCAATATTCCATCAAATATTTAATATACAAATGTTATGTAAAATTACTGTCAACTAAAAATATTCTTAAGAGGTGCAAATTTTTTTTTCATCAGTACAAATTGTATTATCTATCAAAGTTGAATAATTCTCAAGGCAATATTTATAACAAATATATTTATTTGACTTGTATTCAACCGGAAATGTGTGTTCACACGTTCATGCAAATAAGCACATAAATTCACCGGAAGTGTACAATTAACTATAAGTCACGATTTTTTAATTTAATATGAAAGTCTTGTGGTCGATTGCCTAGAGTTAAACGACCTGTAGGACTTTAATGACCAATCCGGTAACAAAATTAAACAACATTTATATTTGCTCAGCCTTTCGTGTGATTGCGTAATGTCGGCGAAGAGATCTCGCGACTAACGGAATTATCGTCGTCGTCGTCGTCCTGAATGAACGCGATCTATAATGGGGCATTCCAAGTCAAATTTCATTTTCTCAAAAAAAAAAAAAAAAAAAAAAAAGAAAAATTCATTAATTAAGAGAAAAAAAAATAGATATTATTTTCGTTCGACTTTTTAACTACAATAAAAGTACTTGTTTTTATTCCCAGATTTTATAGAAAAAATCTCAGAATTCAAAACCTGGTAGAAATTGAAAAAAATTATTTTATAGAGTAAACCAAGTGATAAAAATCTGAAAAAAATTCCTCTTTTTTTCAACCACAAAAAAGCGAAAAAAAAAAATTCGTCCACTGAATCGAGAGGGCTGATGACCAAGTGAATTGACTTGGAATGCCCGATATATATTTGTACAGCCGGATTGAGGCGCCACTCACAGCACACGGGATTAATTAACGAGTGAGAGAATTACTGTATCGTAAACGAGTCGTTCAATGATCACGCTGATGGAGAGAGATGGAAACGGCGAAAGAGACAGCGGAGGTGAAAAAAAGAAAAGAAAGAAAAAGAAAAAAAAAAAAGAAAGAAACTTGTAAGTAATGTTACTACGAGCGGAGAGTGTCTTCCGGTGTTGTACCCCGTTCAGACGATCGAGCTCTTCCACTCCATTCATGGACTCCAGCCCGTCGACTCCCACCTCGCCACTCTCTTTCTCTTCCCCCTAAAACCCCTCATTCCTCAACTACTTGCACAGGCTGTCCTGTTCTCGATGAAATTTTTATCGAGAGCTACAGTCTCACTGTGATTGGAATGAAGCCAACATTTTGTTCTCGCCTTTTTATTTTTTTTTTTTATTTTTTTTTTTCTCCCACCACGAGGAACACTTTTGTCGCTATAAAATCAGTGATAAGAATTTTTTTCCTAATCTCTGTGAATGGCTTGAAGTAAATATGGAGCGGAAGTGCTCGGAAAAGATTAATTGAAGTATCGATATCTTTTAGTTTGCGATCAGTTTTCATACAAATTGTATTGACCATTTTTTTTTTTCATTATTACATCAGTGAAAAAGATAAGATTCTTTTTTTTCTTAATCTCTGTAAATGGGTTGTGAAAAATATTGAAGAAAAATTGGTGATTTAATTAAATCAAAAGTGATAACGATTTTTTTTTCTTTTTGCTTTTTTTCTACTCTCTGAGTGGAGTGTGTCGAAGATTAAACAGAAATTAGGCGGATTTATTGAAATTATTAATACCAAAATTTTTTTTTTTATTTCATCAAAATTCTATTTAATCAAACGAGACTTTATTTGAATTAAAATGCTTTCTGGCCAACGGGAAATTCCAAAGCAATGTTAATAAGAATGAGGATATGAAATATATTAAGTGTAAAATCATGACAGAAAAAAAGGAACAATTAATAATGTCAGCAGCAGAATAAATAATGAACTACAGTTACACAAAATTTCTATATTTAAATCCTACTCTTAATTATTCTCCTATGATCGACTGAGGGGTTTGGGACTAAAATGAAATAATAAAAGTATGACACCTTTAATTACAAATACGAATCCACTTCCCTAAAAGACGAAGAATATGTAAAAATTCTTTAAAAAATCTGTATCAAAATACAGTCCAATTAAATCAGACAATAAATTTCATAATTAATCACAGCACACGTTTTACGAGTCAATAATTGAATCGGCATCGCGAACCAGGAAACGAATTAGTGTAGCTGTGGATTCTATGAAGGGAAAGGGAGGAAAGCCATTGGTGCTTCCTGATGACCATCATCGTCACACACGTTCGTGCGTCCCACAGTCACGGAAAAGCAAAGACGTAGGCAAAATAAAAAAAAATAATAAAAAAAATCTTGAAGATAAGGGCGAGACGGAGATAGGCTGATCGAGGAGAGGCGAAAGGAGTCGGCGTTTGGAAAGGTGAGAGGAAAGAGTGAGAAGTACGTATGAGGCCTATAAGGCAAACGCATGGAGGGAAGAAAGAGATCGAACGAAATGAGAAGAGATACAAGCAGGTAGGTGGCCTCAGGCCGAGCAGGTTTTTGCTCGATTTTTTTTTTTTTTTTTTCGTTGCCACGTTTATTATAACTAGGAAGCCGCTTGAACGCTCCCTCGATGCCTCAACCCGTGGGTCCGATAATACCTCCTCCCTCCCCCCACCTCCTCATCACTGATGTGGTCAGTACTCGATGCATATAAACACGTGTAAAAATCATCGTTGCTATATGTACATGTGTCTGTGTGTGTCTGTGAGTGTGGAGCACGAGAGAAGGAATATCGAAGTGACCGAGTTGAGTGTATATTCCATGTGTATGCGATGAGAGGAAGCGGAGAATTGGAAAGGAACGAGTTAGAGAAAGAGGGCAGATGGAGAGCGTGAGAACACGTAAACGTCGTAATGTCAGAGGTAAAGAGAGAAGAAGAAGAAGATGGGAAAGAGAGGAAGATGCGAGTCTCTTCGGTGCTCCTTCTCCGTCTGTGATACCGTCCAAGTATCTGCCTCGCATGCGAGGGACACACTCGGAGAACGGTGATGCAGCCCACCACCAGCTGAAACGGAGCAGCCACAGCGTCGCGTCATTTCCTCAACCCTGGGGGCAAATCGCTCGAGTCACTCGCGACTTCCGGTAACCTTCTGACCTCTCTCTTTTAGTGTGCCCACAGCCAATCTCGCGTGTCATGGACACGCTTCCGCTTTCTTTTCACCTCTTTCTGTGTATACGTTGGATTGGTCAGAGGAGCGTCGAACGAAAAGCTGGAGGAGAGAAAATAGTTAGGGTTGAATTATTTCGACGTAGCTTTGGAATTTTAAGAGAATTCACGAAGGTGGGCTTTTTTTTTTCGAACGATCCTAATCTCAGTTTTGGTTTTTTGAGTCTTTTGGAAAAAATGGATTTGGAGTATCGTGGAAGCAGAAACTGTGAAGAAAATTGAGGACAATCCGTTGAGTTCTTTGGGAGGAAATGAAATAAATTTAATTTTTTTAAAGGGAGGCATAATTTTTTTCACTATTTAATTTGTCGAAACATATCAATTGGTATCAGTGTTTTTTTCTGTGTAAGCGACTTCGCAATGTATCAGTGACTTTACCCTGTTGCAGATTTTTATTTTTTTTTTTGATGTTCCAAAAATCTTTCACCGGAACTTGGGAACGCACGTCAGAGTGTTGAGTAACGTTTGTGAAACTCAGAGAACTCTCGGTCTGCTCTATAGTGTCTGTGTGTGTGTGTGTGTCCTCACTTGTGTATATTATGTGGGGTATTGCGTATGTGTGACGAGACTTTTTTTCATCTTTTTTTTTTTGTTGTTGTTCCCCGTTCCTCGTGTATTACGGTGAAAGTCGCGGGTTATATTGGTGAGGTGAAGGAAGAAGACGAAAGATAAAAGTGCTTTCATGGCGATGAGGGAGGGAGAGTGAGATAACGGTTGGTCAGAGTTTGACCGACTTCCGGTCGAGCCCCGAGCTGACGAAAAGAAAGCTAAAGCGATTGATCGATTTTCATTCTTATCTCTGAGAATCTTGCGCTCAATCGGATTTTCGTATTGGAGATTTCATGTCCATTCAAAGATTACACAATGAAGATTGAAATTTAGCGATTTTTCACTGACATTATTTTTTTTTTTCATTTTATTCACATTTAATTGAATAATTAATCAAAATTTTTCAATGGATACTAATTCTTTTTTTAGCTACAAGAATTTGGCTCATAATTCAAAATACGATTTTTTTCATGAATCCAAATTTCATTGATCAACTAAAAAAAAATTTGCTGCACCCAAG
Source organism: Perithous albicinctus (assembly GCA_964016905.1). Lineage (NCBI taxonomy): Eukaryota > Metazoa > Arthropoda > Insecta > Hymenoptera > Ichneumonidae > Perithous > Perithous albicinctus. The sequence goes on from OZ024699.1 coordinate 16,788,276, forward strand.
ATGAGTTTATATTTGAACATAAAAAAAAGTCCCTTGAATTAAGATTCGAATGTTTCATTAAATTGCTAAAAAAAAGGTGTTTATAACTCAGAAAAGAAATTCAGCTCTGAAAATTCCTAATGTTCTTTCTTATTTCTTTTTTCTCTTCTTTTTTTCATCGAAGCAGGTTTTTGTGTTTTCGAGCTCTGTCGCTGGGAAGAATGTGAGGCGCGAATTTTTTCCCACGGGCAATACCGCGAGGGCCTTCATGTCATCGTTATCGTTTCGAATTCGGGCGAACTCTCTCGGGCTCCCAGAGAGTCCAGACACCGTGGACGAAACTCCTTTTTTCGCTGGGGGTTTCTCGCGCGCCGCACAATGAACTCCCTCTCCTCCCTGCTCCTCCAACGATATAATGAAGCCGTCTCGACGCTCTCTGCGTAAGACGACATGAGCCCAGCAACGACCGTTCTGCGGTCGAGGAGAAGCCGATTTCGCGTTTGCCGGCTGAACTAACCGTGTACTGTGCACACACACGCACACACCAATGCATAATCGCGAGCACGCCACCGAAACGCGGTCGAGATTACCCTCGAAAAACCAGTTCTCGGCTTTGCTCCCACGCCGCCGCGTGCGTAAACGTATATCATGCGTTTCTGGCTACACCAGCAAGCGGCTGTTGCATATATTGTACGATGATGTACAGTGAAGAAGACTACCGGGGACTTGGGCGATACAGGTGCTCAATAAGCTTGAAACAAAAAAAAAAGAACGTCAATAAATAACAATTCATATTAACTTGGCAAGACAGTCGGTACTACAGAATTCGAAGTTCGACCCTGATCCCTTCGAATTCGTTCCACAATTTTCAATTCGTTCTCATTCTTTCTCATTCACTCCTCTCTTCCCTCATTGCTCTCTGAAAATCTCTGAAATATTCGCATAGACTAGATTTTCTCTCGGCTCTCAAAATTGTATTCCATTCGTTTTGACCCTCCCCAATATTTAACAGTTCATCAATCTCTTCTGGCAATTTCTTGTCCACTGGACTCTTTCAAATCCTGTCTTTGGATATCCACATTTTTGAGCTTTTAGAATGGTACGAAATTAAATTATGGAGCCAATAGGAAGGACTCAGGATTGAGCTCTTACTGATTTGGAAATAAAAAAATATTTTTGCCTCGACCATTTTTGTTACAATACTTTATAATTATTTAAAAAAATTATTAGATAATTAGTGCTGATAAAAGTGAAGTAAAAATAATTTTATTATAGTCAGTACGCCATTGGTACTGGTTTTGCAATTAGCGATTGTAATTTGCAATTAAATTCTTCTTTTTTTTTTTTTTTGCTCTCTGCTACGATTGTAATTAAAAAGGAAAGTCATCGGGGTCATCGATTGAACGATAGCGTCGAGGGGGTTGACTTGTGCACACGTACATATATATATATCTCTGGCTTGAGTAATACCGTTATATCATGATCGATTTGCAAATGTCACGATTCATTAAGCCGGAGAAGTGTCCACCGTCAGAGGTAAATCGACTCACGCGTGACTCTACTCGATATTCGACGCATGCACGTGTGTGTCTGCGTGTATAAATCGTCAACCAAACGACCGCTCGTATACAGAGTCTAATTACAAATAAATATGTCATTCGCGGATTATACTCGGGAAAATTAGCATGATTGCTCGATTAATCTTTGCGGTGACTCTTTAACGCCTCGCGACGCATTTTGCGCCACGCAACAGAGACGTCGAGTTAAATAAATATATTCAAATCGAAGTGCCAGAAAATTTTGAAATAACAAATCCCATTGTTGTTAATTTGAGAAAAAATATTCTGCATTTTGTGCTTAATTTTCGGTCAAATAAAAAAATTTGTAATGAGTAAATTTCTCGATTCTGCAATTAAAAAAAAAAATATCGATAGAATAACAATTAATTATAAGCAGGAAATAACGCGTTTTTTTTCGAGATTTCATTGAAATAAATAATAATTTCATTGACGCACATAGTGTTCAACACAAAATAAATGTTTGCTTTTACTTTGAGTACGTCGAGTATCTCATCCATACGTGTAAACAGAAAAATAATGTGAAGTCGAGTAGATTAAACAGAATAATTTACCAGTGGATTATCGGATTCATTATGTGAGCTACGATATAATATCAATACCGCAAAATTGTGAGAATAATGTACGAATATGCTCCTCTGGACTCATAACAAAATATTTTATTCCAGCATCACAATTTATTGCCACTCTTAACAAATATCAGAATTCGTTATAAAATATCAGCTAATCAAATATCTAAGCTAAACTACTCAGGTGCGATGATCGAAAATATTTATACAAATGTATAAAGAGATGTACGTCAATGAATCAGGAGCAACGATTAAAATTCTTGCGCGATTTTGTAGATTAGAAATATTTGAAATATTACGACAGTAAAATTGAAATTTTTCTTGCACATTTAAACAATTTTTTTTTTTTTAGTAACGTCCAAGATTTTTTTTTTTTTTTAATTAGTAACAGAAATGTTTAATTTTATAAAGAAAATTACAAAAGTATCAAATGAATTATTAATTTTTTAAATAATTATTAACTCCAGTTTGTTGTGTATGCCTTCGTAGACTCGAAACCATTGAGAAGAATCTAATATATTCCACAAGTGAAATGTTTGCCATTTTTCACTGAGTAATCTTAGCTCAGTTGCTAGTCGTTCGTTCATAAAACAGCGTTTGACTGTGGTTCCGGGTAAATACAAACAATAAAATACCAATTCCTTCGTATATATTTGCATTCCAATCTCTTATTTCGCGTCTGTTGCATTTTGGTATGTCAGTGACTCTCGATAGGTAATTAAAAACGTCTCACTGAGAGTAAATATAAATATCCAGTACATAATAAAAAGGATGACATTTTTTAAAAATGTAATTTTAATTTATTTAATTTCAAACTAGGAAAAAGTATCCCTTGCAATATTTTTCCAAGTTTCCAAAATTATTGAATTATTTTTGCAGATTAATCATTTATCAATCGGAGATTTTTTAAAAAATTAGGAAATACATTTTCTTTTTTACGAATCCTGAAAAATGTAATCTTAATTTATTTAATTTATTTAATTTCAAACTAAGAAAAAGTATGCCTTGCAATATTTTTCCAAGTTTCCAAAATTATTGAATTATTTTTGCAGATTAATCATTTTCCAATCGGAGATTTTTTCAAAAATTTGGAAATACATTTTTTTTTTTACGAATCCTGAAAAATGTAATCTTAATTTATTTAATTTATTTAATTTCAAACTAAGAAAAAGTATGCCTTGCAATATTTTTCCAAGTTTCCAAAATTATTGAATTATTTTTGTAGATTAATCATTTATCAATCGGAGATTTTTTCAAAAATATGGAAATAAATTTTTTTAACAAATCCTGACTGTGAATATAACAAACATCTTCGTAATGTTTAGAGCGATAATTTGTAAATTAAACCAAAGTACACAATTAAAAAAAATACTTTCCAAGTCACAAAAAAAATCTTAAATAGCTAACGAATTTTTTGTTGATAGCTACGATCTGGCTTTAATCACGTGATTATTCGACGTTTGAATCCGAAAACCTAAACTCAATGTATATTGAGCGCGTGGTGGAGTTGACGATCAATGACAAAACGTGCGAATGAATGAACCGACAGTTCCCCCTTTTATTTTTTATTTTTACAATTCAACGATAAAGCCTTGGGCGTATCTTCAAGGTTGAGTTTTAGGCGGCTACTTTTATTTTACCGAGAAGGCCCTCCTCTTGAGTCTGGGCACAAAGAGTCCTCAAAGGTGAAATAGCGCTTGGAGAGAGAGAGAAAGAGAGAGAAAAAAAAAAAGAAGAAGATGTAAAGGTGGAGGGAAGCCCGAGGAAGGAGCGCAAAGTGGAGAGAGGACACGGCTCACGTAGTAAGCGTAGTAAGAGCGACCGGAAGCTCGAAGGGGAAGCCACTCGAGGGAGGGGAGGAGGGCCACCGGAAACGACCGTGGCCCGCCGCCGTCACGAGGCTGTACGCACACGACGACCCAACCGAAGAAGAAAAGCGATCGTGCGAGCCAGACAAGGACCAACCGATTTGGCTGCTCTCTCTCTCTCTTTCTCTCTATTTCTCTCTCCCTTCGTGTCCTCGATAAGCCAGAGAGGCTCGAACGAAAGGGAGTGACGAGGAAGACGAATGTACGTTAGCGTCGTCGTCGGTGTTGCGGAGCACGCACGATTTCGGTGGGAAAGAGAGAGAGGGATAGAAGCATCTAACCATGGAGGTTCTAGGCGAGGGAGTCAAGTTATTTTCGGTGCGTGCTTGTATATACCGCAATCAGAATGCAACAAGTGACACATGCGCGACTCTCCGTTTCGTTCCCTTCCCTCCATTGGCTCTTTCGTCCCCCTTTTCTCTCTCTGCTCACTTCGCTCCCTCGAGCTACTGCAAAAGTCCGGGACTTTTTCAACCCTCTCGTGAATTAGCCATCTCCGTGTAAATCACTGATTCGGAGTAAGTCATGGTTGAGTGTTTGGAATTTAGCTGGTGAGCCACCTGACTGCAATTTGTGTTCTCCAGTTCTCCGGAAGTTGGGAGTGTGGAAGCTTCTTCAACTGTCCACGTGAATTCCGCAAGTCTTGCTCAGATGACCACAATTTTTTAGCTAAAAATTAATTTATTCGAATAAAAGGAGTCTCCCAAGATTTGGAAAACAATGAAAATCCAGTGTGTTTGATTATTCTTAAATTAAACATTAAAATAGTACGCACAGGAAACTCCGCGATTACATCAGCATGACTAATAACGCAAAATTGAATAAAGATGCATTGTGATTTTGACCAAGAATACCCAACGCGACATATCTCCCAGTTCTCCCAGTGGCGAACCGTTCGGAATAGAACTGATCATTCGTATGCAACGGGGGAGGCCACCAGTCGCGTCTGGAGAAAACGATAAACTGCTAGAGCGAGCGAGAGGGAGACCATAAGAAACGGAAAACGTCGAGTACAATAAGACGAAGAGGAAGATGAAAGAGGAGCCAGGAGACTCGCCGGTGAAGTATCCACTTTTTCCTCTCTTTCTTGCTCCTTCGTCTCACTCTTACTTTCTCGATACTTCTCAATTCTTTGGAGTCCCTCGCGCGGTCGTCCCATTCACTGACTCACTTCGTACTCCACTACATTATTGTTAGACAACTGGCCGTTTCCGGCGCTATCGCTTCCATACGTGTTTCTCATATATTTACGGTCGTCACACAGCATAATATTAACGGCACACGAATATACCCGAGCTGTGTATACCGATGTTAAACAGAAGTGGTGGTACATTTTCTTTTTGTCTCTCGTATAGAGTGCCGCGAGCGATCATTCTCACCATTGCCCATTCTATCTAAGACACTTGATAAGATAAAATTGTATTTTTTTTTTTTTTTCAAATCTTTGCTTCATACTCCTGCGTACTCGATACCAGTAAATCCTCGCGCACCTGTCTGGCCAAGAAGCTTCCTGGAGCCTCACAGAAAGCTGCATCTATCTACTCCGGTCTTAACAGACAGAGACTATACGGAGAGTCTTCTCTCGATTCCGCGCGCCACGCTAACAGATCGTTTCCGCCAGTATCGTTGAGGATTCGCCTCGAGCGGAATTATTCATTGTCGGTTGTAGTCGCGGGTTGCGCATCCGCGTATACGTAATAAACAACTGCCCGGAGAGTGCTCAATCCCGTATTTTAGTCTCACAACTTCGTCGCTTCTGGAGTGGAGACGTCTGAATAAATGCATGTAACAAAAAACGTTTGTATATGTTAGTTTTTTTTTTCATGGTTCAGGTAATGTGGCAGAAGGAGTGGAGATTTTGGATTGGATTTCAATACCGAAACTACATTTTACATGTAGAAGACACACGTCAAATTTCAATGCGATCCACAAGTTTTTACAAAAGTTACTGTGCTTTCGGACAGACACCTGGCACAGACAGACAGACGGATCGATAGGAATGAATCAATGCTTTCTTTGGAATCCAGGATTTTAAAAACTTGGATTTCCAGAAAAATAATAGAAACCAAACTGGTCGGAGCAAGACGGTGAAAAATAGTAGTGACTTAAGAAATTCAAGTCGCACTTTAGTTTGAACTTGTGGCTAAAAATTCGACCGTACAATTTCCGCTGATGTGGCCACTTTGAACTTTCGAAAGTATTCCTTCGTTTTACTTGACCAACTTTTTATTCACCGACAACATTTGGCTCACAAAATAAACGGACCTCTGATTAATGAATGTAGCCAGCGAATTAAAATGCATAAGCTAGAAATAAAAATAGAAAAAGGACTTGCAAGGACACAGCGCGATGCACGCAGCTACAAAAGTCCATAAACGCATGTAACGAAAGCGCATGTGGCGCTGTGTGCGTCCGCGGAGCGGTTTATTACCAACGCACGAGTCCACCGATCCGCTCGCGATCGTCATTACGTAAGTAACGGACTCTTTGCGAGCGCACTCGTGAGCGCAAAGAAAGAAAACGACGGTGAAGTTACCGAGGCATAAAGCTTGAAAAAAGGGGTCTCTTTCGCTGACCATACGATGTGTATACACACATATATATATAGTGTAATATATTTTCGACACGTCCCTTTCCCTCATCAAGCGCCCTTTTTTCCTTCATATTCATAAATACACCGAGAGAACGTTTTTTTTAATGGAGCCAATTACAGTTGTCTGAAAGTAACTTGAACCTCATTTTTAAAAATGCTCATTAAACCGAATGAATCACGGTTAAAAAGAAAGTCAAAAGTTTGGTAATTTTGTCACGAGAAATGTTTGTGCACAAACGTCGATTAGAATAAACAAAAGTTTGTACGTTGATTCTGGTTTTGGAAACTGAAGTAGACCAAAAAAATGATGAATGCCACATCAAAGAGAATTTTAAGTCTGTGAGTCTGTGTATTAATTTTACAATATATTGTCATTTGGAACAAAAAAAGTTATTATATTTCTAAATATATTTATTGGCATTTTGCAAGAAAAGAAATATAAACTCGAAAGAAAAAAATGTAACTTTAATCAATTCTCATCTTTCAATTAATCCAACCACACGAATTTCTCAATTAAATAATTTTAAAAAACATTTAATCTTGGTATGTATTGTCAATATAGGCCATCGACCACAGTCCTTCAGTCTTGGAGTCTTGGATTATGTGTCTTACATTATTTTTGTAAATATATTATTAAATAAAAAGATATAACATAACTCAGCTATGACTAACAACTGGCAGCTCATAATTGGCGTTAATTTGAATTTCTTCTTCTTAAGCCATTCTCACGAGTCGTTGATGTATTCTGTGCCTGGTTAGTGTCTGCAGGTAGCACTTTGGCTAGGTTGTATACAAAGTTGCTGAACATTGTCCAATTGTGAATTGGCTTAGACAGTTATTTTCCACAAATTCCAAAATTGCAATTGACCCATCGAAATTCAATTGGCTCAAAATCTCACATTGTCTCAATCAAGAAGCATATCTTCTCTCGTTGTGTCATCTTCTGGACTCCCAGCTCTTCGAGCATCTCAAATCCCTGAAAAGGCGTGTTCATCCTCAACTCGACGTGCGCGAATCTCCCAAAGTGCTCTTCGTGTACATTAACACACTATGTAGGCAAAGAGGATAGAGACGAGTGAGAATAAGAAGCCAAGAAGGAGAAGAAGACGAAGAAACGTTGGAAGGTATAAAAAGCGAAGGTGGAGCGTCGAAACAAGAGGGAAGAGGAGAGGAGAGAGAGAGAGAGGGGCAAACTCTGTGCCAGCGAAGAAACAAGAGGGCGAGGGTCGAAGGGGGAGTTCGCGAGAGTTCTGGCTGGGTGAGCGCGCGTCCGGTCATTAACGGAGCTTATCTACATGAGCACACCTCAAACTAACCCAGCCGAACCTCGGCTACCTCCGTCTCTTACCAACACTAACGACGGGCTACCTGTTGCACGATGCTTCTAGTTACACTCGGCCATGTACTTATAGTGTTCTATAGCCACCAGCTAATAGTATATGTGTGTATATTTCTCTTCTTGACATGTACAGTCGTCCTCTTCTTAATTTTTTTTCTCTCTCTGTCTCTCTGTTTTTTTTTTATCGTCACTCGTACACACATAACTACGCATCATTCTCCCTTTTCTTGGATGAAATCCGTTGTAAAATCCGTTTTAAAATCCGTTTTAAAATCCGTTTTAAAATCCATTTTAAGATTCGTCCGCTCATCTGAAGGCAAATTTAATTTGGAAGGTCCGACGAAGGACACTCAGCGAAGGACCTCTATTTCACCCGTGACGGAAAGGTAGTCCTCGAAATTTATTCCTTTGCCCCGGGTAGACCTGATCCGACTCGATGATATGCGGAAAATCAGCAGAGAATCAACGGATTTTTAAAACGTATTAACATCGTCCAATGGATTCCGAGTATTGTTTGAATAACGAACGAACGAAGAGCTTAATTGCTGAGGGGTTAATCATTCGTTTATACCTGTATGGCTATTAATCACTCCTTGCGATCTCGCGCCGCAGAATTAAATGTACGATGAGGAGGGCCGAGGGCGAAGAGAGATTAATCGATCGTTGTAACGTCACTCACCACGATGCAGCAATCATTGTAGTACTACTGTATATATATATATATATATATATATACGTGTATATAAATGTACAACGAAGAGGATTCTCGTAACTTACCTGCAACAAAATAAAATAAAAACCATTAGTTACATTTTATGGATAATTTCTGGCTGTTGTTATACATAATACATAAACGTGGATTGGCAGATAAGAAAATCACCGGCGTACATTTAACATTTGTTTTGCTGTGAGGCTAATGATACAGCACTGCGACCAACGAGTACACGGCACTTTAATGACGAGCAAGAAAATAACTGTTACCAACTTCGAGACTTGTATTCTCAAGTTCGTGGAACTTGAATTTTTATCCAGTGAGAAAAATTAGGGGATTATCGATAAGCATTTTATTGAGTTCTTTTTTTAAAAAAATCTTTGAGGTATTTCCAGATGGATTTCCTGGTCTTTGTAATCTCAAAGGCTGTTTCGAAGATTCCATTGATTGGGAAGAAAATGAATTTTCGAAAAGTGTGATATAAAAAAAAATAGGAGAACGAGCTTTAATACAATTATTTAAAATATTGCCTACAAATCAGACTTGAATTTTTGTACTTTTAAGAAAAAAAATTTGTCCACGTTCACTTTTTATTTTACAGAAAAATTTGTGTTCACAAAAAAGAAATGGATAAAATTATTTATATTTGGAAACGAATTTTTTAAAAATTAAATTAAATACTGTTTCCACCAATCGAACGCATGAAATTTTTAATACAATTTTTCTTTTTGCAAACAAAAAAATAAAACACCTTTCTTGTGTATAATTCTGCAGTCCTTCTTTAATAAATTCATAAAAATGTAGAATTTCCTCCAGGCAACTTATTCCATGGTGTCAGAAATTGCTGCATCTATTTAATTACGATATGCAATATATTATTAAGAAGTTTACAATGTACAAGGATGAGACAAGGTGCCCCCAGGTGCCAAGAGCAAAGCCAGAGGATCTAAGAAGAGCACCTCGAGCAAAAGAGAAAAAGAGAGAGAGAGGTCACACAGAGCGTGGCTTCGAGGGCAGCAAGAAGTGGAAGCACGCTTCGCTGCTCCCGCCGACGAGCCGGAGAGCGCATAGTGGCAGCAGCACCGCCAACCACACCACCAACAGCATATAGTGCCAAGCCGAGCCGAGCGAGAAGTAATGCTCGAAGTGGGTGCGCCGTTTCGCTTATACACCCGCGCGTAAAGTAAAAAACGTATCCAGCAGCAGGATCATCAATGTACAACCGAGCACGCACGGACGTTTCTTTGCTCTTCGCTCTTTTCTTCTTCCCCATCTGTCTCGTTATCGTCCTACATATATAACATTTCTAGCAGCCTATTTGACGTGAATAAATAACCGGTGAATTATGTTTCTTGCAATTTTCACCGGTTACTTGACTGAATTGCCGAATTATTTATTGCCAAAAAATACTAAAAGTGTGTTAAAAAAATCTTGGTGCTGGTCATTCTGTTGAACGATTAAATGTCTCAAAAATTTCTACTGCAATAATATATTTTTTTTTAAATATCTGAGGCAAAACACGTCAAGTCCACTCCACTTTTTCATCTCAACTAAATCTTCTCAAATTTATTCTTATATTTTTTTTATGATACAGATTTTTTTTATTGCATATTCCAGCTATAAAAAATTTCTCAAAACAATCATTTTTTTAACGTCGATACTACGTTTCACACGAAAAAATCGTAGGGACATGAAATTTTGGATTTTCGACGTACTTTCCAACAACATTTTTTGTCAGATACTCCGATTTTATTTTACGCTATTTTTTGGTTAAATAAAGTTGCCACTTTTTTTCCCTCCTAAATGGCATTTCCGATTTAGCTGAAATTTTCACATGGAAGAAATGTGAGGTCGTTTCGTTGACATGAAAAATTGGGGTAGAGCCGACTTGACGTGTCTTGCCCCATCTATATTCATAAATGCACTATTTATTAAAATCTCTGTCATTTTTAGCCGCGATTTATCAACTTTACACGCTACGACGTAGCATTTTTGTGTCATTCAATATTCTTCGCTTTCAGCTCTTCGAGCAATCGGAAATCTCGTCGAATTGCAATCAACCCTAACTGCGTATACCTGTATATACATCGATTTCTCATTCGCTTTTGAGTCGCGCGACTACTAAGAGCGATTAATTAAATCGTGGCAAATAGAGCCCTCAGACAGAGCACACGTCGCCACGAGGCAATCGAGATAAACCCTTTCAGGAGTGCTGCTGCTGCTATCTCGCTGGAGTATCCCAGAGAAGCAGATGAGAGCGAGGTGACAGAGCAGTGCTAATCGACGCCTCGAGCTATCATTAGTCTACAGCCGAGCTCTGTATCGCCTCTGCTCTGCTGTCGAACGATATATATATATATTCTCGTTTGTCGCAGAGGGAACGCACGACCCTTTAGAATCCACGAACCACTGCTCTGCTCTCGAGAGCTTTTCCGATATCACGCTTCATCGAAGCTACTTTGGCCTTAAATTAAATTCCCGAACTCAGACAGAATTTCGGGGAACGACATATCACCGACGATTCGGACTGTCGTAATTCGTTGCCGAAGTTTCCTCTTTGTTCTCAGACTGATCGTCCATATACAGAGTACTTTTTTTTCGTTTGTGGCAATTTCATCTCGCGGCTGGCTAGAACCGATCTAGATTTACTGGTCACGTTTCCAATTAATGTACAGTGAAACTGGACAGTAGATAGCTTTTCTGTCTAGGCGCTAGACAGTTTTTCTGGCCAGGCGCTAGACAGTCTTTCTGTCTAGGCGCTAGATAGCTTTTCTGTCCAGGCGCTAGATAGAAAATCTCTACGAAAACAAATTAATGTATTTCAAACGTTCAATTTATGTATCAAAATGATCTAGAATAGTTTCTGTCGATCAGTAGCTGTCCAAGAGTCTTAGACTCGGAAAACTAGACTCAATCTAGTAATACCACGCTCGACACAGGACAAAAAATAAAAGGAGGAAAAAGACAAACCCGTCTAATTGCTCATTTCTTTTTGTTTCTGTGCGGAGATCAAAGTATCCTCTGGATAAAATATATAAAGAGAGTGGTTAAAAGCTGCTATATCTACTATAGGTGAGTAGGTAGAGGTTCGGTAGGTGGATAAATGACGGTAGATGCGTATCGCACGGACAATGCGGGATCGTGGGAGCTCGCGTGCGTTCGCTCCCACGCCGACAGTGTGTGCACCTCGCGTCTCATCGTCTGGCGGCCACGCCGTCACACACAACTCGACCAAGTGAGGGAGCAAGCCTCCTCCACTGGCTCTTTTCGCTGAGGTACAACGCGAGAACGTTGGACCCTATGCTCAAAAACTGCCACCAGACTCTATATAGGTAGTCACCGAGAGAGGGGTTCTCATCTCGTTAACGTCCTCGCTTTTGCTATATGCATTAAATCAAACGAGACTCACTCGTGTACAGTACTGTTTTTTTTTTTTTATTAATTGCTCTCAGCGACAATGAAATCGTCGGTCCTGAGATTTCTCAGCAGGCAACAATAACGCTGAGGCATTCGGCGTCGAGGCTTTTTTTTTTTTTTGCTCTATCTTCGGTCAGATCAGAATCGAAAATTTTATGTATTTTTAGCGGGTTGCAGAAATAATTGTTATCGATGATGAACTATTAAAAAAGTTGGTTAAAGCATCGGAAGAATGATTTGATAAAGTAAAATTGAATGTAAAAAAAAATGTAGGAGTTGGATGTTTTTTTTGTAAATTTAAAAAAGAAATGTAAAAAAAAAACAAAATATTTGTTATTTTTGCAGATAAGAATTGTCAATAAGGGAAATATTGCAATATTCACAAAGAGTTAGAGCAAACAATATTTTTTTTTTTAAATTACCTTTTTTTGTAATTCTATACTTTTGATTATAAAACAAAAATTTATTTTTATGAAATAAAACAAATTGTGGTGATTTGAGGATAAACAATATTTGTTAACGGTTGAAAAATGTGTGCTTTCGTATTCAGCGCGAGCAAATGAATTGCTTTCTTTTTTCTTCATCAGTGCTTCGATTTCGCAAGCCAACTAATGTTCGAGTGGATCAAAAATCTTGATCTGCTGATTAAGAATATATATTTAACAGCCCTTATCCACCGGATTCGCTGTAAGCCAAAACCTCTTTTCTCAGCATAGTTGAAAGGTGCAAAAAGCTTGATTCTTTTTTTCAGCAAGCATGTACAACAATTTTTTTTTGTTGCACCGTCATAAAGACGTCGTAAAAAAACGAAAATTTCCTGTCTCCTGCCAGCTCGACCAAATATATTGTTGCAAATATTGTCTCCTGGCATATAATAATCCAAGTACAACTCGTCGAGCCGAATTAAAACCTCCGTGAAGCATCGTTTATTACACGATGGCTCGACGGTTCCTTGGGACACAGGATGGACGCGACTCTGCCACGATAATTGGGATATAAATAAAGTCTCGAGAAGTTGTCAGAGAAGAAGAGAAAAAAATAAAAATAAAATAAAAATAAAATAAATATAAGGAGCGAAGGTGCTTTTCTCCTTTACTCTCATATTATTTCTTGCTTCTCTCTCTCTCGCAGGAGACAACCCTGGTGGCTGAACCAGCCAACCGCACCGCACTGGCACGCAATAATAGCCGTTTACGAAATGAAACAATAACTATTTGAGGGAGGAGTTTAAAAAAAATGAGAGGGGGCGTGGGTCAGGGGGGTGGGGGAGGGGGAGAAAAAAATACATGTACGCTAATGGCACCTGCACCTGCGACAAACTGATATTCTCACGTGTTCGTACTTTACTTTCTGCTCCTAGTGCCCTGCTGACGAACACCTGTAACGTCGACGTGGTGACTTCACTTCGAGGGCAATTTATATATATATATTAGTTTACACGAGACACGACGTCCTTACTTGTAACGTGTATACTGTATGAAACGATGTACTCACGTATGTAAGAGGGGGAGAATCGGACACCCCTATTACCCCAGAAGCATTCACTTTATATACCAATTTCCCACACTCTGGCTAAGCGTCTGTTTAATAATGGATCAGAGGGGAGATCCCACGTATATTACAAACTCAAACCCACCAGCACGAATTTTTACCTTTAATCCAATGGTTCGGCGAACAAGGGTGCTTACGAACGCAACAAGTCAAAGCTCACATTTCTTTCAATTTTTTAATACGTTTCGAAGTTTCGTGAATTTTTTATTGGGTTTGGAAATAATTAATTGCACGGTACTTGATTGTAACTAAATGAATACGCGAAGAATATCACTCTGAATTTTTAGATAAGTCGGAGGAGACATTTTTTTCAATGTCTAGGTGAAGATGATTTCAATAGATTTGGTTTTAATACATTCAATATTTTTAATATCTGGATTAAGATGATTTAATTAAGAAAAATTTGAACGTTTTATAAATTTATAGTTTCATGTCGTATATTAACATTTTTTTAAATGGATCTTAACTGCTCAAATGATCAGCCTTCGTAGAAAATATTTGCAAATACATTTTTCAATCGCATCAGCTTTTGATTGATACAAATTTGAATTTTTTTTTTTCAGGGCTCTTTATAGTTTCACGTCATACATTAAAATTTTAAAAAATGGATCTTAACTGCTCAAACGATAAGCCTTCGTAGGACATATTTGCAAATAAATTTTTCAATCGCATCAGCTTAAACCGTAGGATAGAATAGAGTCATAGAACGAGGTCGCGTCGAGCACACCGCGAGTACGGTGTAGCACCAGTGACGTCAGCGTGTCACGCCTCGCCGGGCACTGGTCGCGCCATTAACGTCGTTGGGGCTCCCGACGTGTAATCGTTGGCCCGGCGAGCACGACGAATAAATCCACGGCGTTGCTCACGTACATGCCTTGTGTACACCTATCTCGGTGGAAAAGAATGGAAAGAGAAAGAGTTAAACAGTCGAGCTGCTCTACACGGGTTGCAGCGTCAAGCAAAAGAGCTGCGAGATAACAGAAGACTGAGTGAAAATGTAAGATTATATGGGGCGTTCTAAGTCGCCTCGGGACTAAGTTGACAAATTTTTTTTAAAGCATATTTAGGTCCAAAAAAAAGAGGTTGTTTTTTTTCAAATTTGTATCACATGAAATCATTTTTTTTCCATAAATTTTGAGTAAATATTAATTTCGATCAGGATTAAATTTGTGACATTTTTTTTTTTCATAAAATCACCTTTTTTTTTGGAGCGAAAAAAAATTCGTCAACTGAATCTGAGTTGACTTGGAATGACCCATATTATATATACAGCTGTATGGAAGAACAAAACACGAAAGAGCAATTATCTCTGATGGCTTTACAGGAGCTTCCATTGTTTGGCATTTTATTTTCGGCGGTACAACTAAAGAATATATAATCCACCGGCGTCCCGGATTACAATGTAGGATACGGAAGACGAAACTTCTCGCTTAACTCTATTATGTACTGCGACTATTAAAAATTCACCGGTTTGCCATTAACCGCAGAGAGGCTTTTAATTAATCCACTCTGCCGCGAGAGAGAGAGAGAGAGAGAGAGAGACGAACAGGGATTTTTTCTGTCCCTGTACATTCAATGTTGACTCACTTTTCATTCACGCATCGATGTACACCATAACATTTGATGAATTCATATGTACGGTTCACCATTATTTTAAAAATGTGCGAGGAGAAAAAAAGTAAATTATAATAATGAATTAATTCACATTAGATCATTAACACAATGGTTAAGTAAATTCGGGATCAAATTTATTCGCAATTAAAAAGAGATCAAAATTCTGGTAAAAAAAAAGTAATGCATAACAATTTTTTTTGTTGAAAATTGCAACTTGAATTTTTTAATTGAACTAAAAAGGTATCTCTACCAATTTTGGCTCTGTTTTTCATTGCACCACAAAAAAAAATGTCTTTATTAAATATTGCCAATTTATTTACCACATTTTTTGCATTGCAAAGAACAATTTATAGATAATTAAAAAAAAATAAAAATTCTAGTATTAAAAATAAGATGCACGTGTTTTTGTTAAAAATTGCTAAAGAAATTTAATTTTCTTTATAGGTTGCTGATGTAGTCACAACATTTTTTTTGTACCCCAAAGAACAATTTCAAGTTCGTTAATTCACTTGTATTTAATTTTATATGTTTATCTTTCATACAAGGAAAATATGAGGCAGCTTAGGTCATCAGGGGAATTTTTGTAGTGAGCAATTTGTGTATATTCAGAGATTCGCGTATATATCTATATACACAACTCGTGTGGTATGAGAATTGCGTAGGTGTTGACCAGGCGTGGTGAACGGGGGCGGCTTGCTGCTGGTGGTGCCCCGCAGGCGGGAACGTCGCGGATCGGGGAGCAGAGGTCACGCGGCGTAAAACACTCCGCGGGGACTCCCGCACTCCGGTATTCTTTTCTCTCTCTCGCAGCAGGCGCCTATATGCCTATATACTCGTGCTGCTGTGGTATAACTCGAGGCTCGCGAGCGTCGAGAAGCCCCGAGGCTGGCTGCTGCTGCTGCTGTTTGAGATAAAGAGAGAGAGAGAGAGAGAGAAGAGGGAGGAGGAACCAGACGCGCGAGAGTAGAGGAACAGGATCATCGAGGATTGGACAAACGAGACTCCACCCGCTATGTTATCTTCGTCCAACCTCTGCACCCACGCGAACGAAATGACGTGAATTATACAATGACGATCGAGAAACTCAACACCACTTGCGCATTTTCCACTTCAATTTTTAATGTTTCAGAACATCTGTTTTCAGGCTAACGAAATTAACTTCGTAAACAATAAATGGTATCGAAATTATGTATTAAAAATGTCATTGATTGTTGTGTTTTATGAAGAAGTCATTCGAATGACTATTCAGAGACTAATTCTTCTTTTTTTTTTTAGGGTTGAAAATAATTTATATTAATTTGACTGGCTTTTTTTGTACTCAAGTGATTTACATCATTATTGTTATGAGACAAAAATGCTGAATTATTATTTATATTCCAGAATTGCATCAGCAAAAGTATTGTATTTTATGTTACTTTTTTTTTCAGTAAATATTTACTTCAACATTTAATGAGGATGAATTTTATTGCAGAATAGAATCATTTTATTTTTTTCAATAATACATCCTGGAATGTAATTTAAAAAAAAAACTACTAAACTAATTTACTGAATTGAAGACAATGACGTTATTTATTTCTGTGTACAAAATTTCCTTCTCGTCCTTCTCATCCTCAAAAAAAAGTAAATAAATAAATAAATAAAAAATGTGAGGGTCCGCGAGAAAGCAGCAACTGTGGGTCAAATCGAATTTACAAGCGAATGCAGAGAATGGAAAAAGGTGCATGGTGGCCGTGTCTGCCTCTGCAGGGTCGGCCGTGAAATTCAATCAAATCGAGTGAGGCCTCTGGTCCGACGCGTACACATATTCTTCACGGACCCTGGCACTCACTTCACGAGCGCTTATTACGATCTCTGTATCGATATAGATATACATATATATATATATATACATTGAGTAATCTATACAGCGCCAACATAAATGTGTATATAACGCTTTTTTCTGGCTACTCGTCTTGCTCGACCCTCAAGTTGTCGAGAAAAATTCACTCCACAAAGCTGCAGTGCTTTTTCCATAATTGAATTTTCTTCCCAGACGACGAAAAAAAAAAAAAAAAATTACGTACATCGAATTTTCTGCGCTAATAAATAATATTTCTCGAGTCAAAGATATTTGGTTGTTATTGCATTTCTTTTTTTTTTTCATATCAAATATCAAGATCAGACCCCCTGCATTTAATCTGCTACAAAATACGAATCTTATCCAAATGCCATTGACAATTAATTTATACCACCAAGACGATATTTCGTCGGCACGAACTGCCGGTATCTCGATGATAATAAATTTATGAAAAATGTCGAAAATGTGCGCAATGACAGAGATACAAATATGCTTTAACTTGAGACAAGTGAAACGTTACAAAAGACGACGGAGAAGTTGAAGATGAAGAATAATAATAAGAATAAGGGCAATTCAGAGGCGATGCCAAGGCATTGGTTGTACCGTTACACCGAACATGGCTCGCGGCAATCGGCTATAATCCGATTGTACCTTTTGTTTTTTTTTTTTTTTGTTTTTTCTTTGTTTTTTAACCATCGTGCTCGGCTCTATACTCTCCTGGCGCAATGAACAACTTCGAACCTGTTTCTCGCGCGCCATCCACGAGACGCTTCTTAACTTGTATCTCACTCGTTGCTTCACAAATCGTTCCTCTTTCTCTCGTGCTTCGTGGCTTTGCTGAGCAGGAGCTCGCGCAGCCTACGAGCACCCCATTTTACCCCCCAGGGGGGGGGAGGGTGGTTTAGAAAAATGTGTGTTTGACGACGTAACAAACTTGGGTCGTAAAATCTTGCAGCGGGCTTGTCGAGTGGGATGATAACAACTGTCAGTGGCTCGAAATTTGAAACGAGAACAGACTTCAAGGATTTCAGTGTTTGGTTCATTTTGCTTCCTCAAAAGACGAAGCTGTGTTTTCGTGAAACAATTTTAGTCGGCCAAAAAATGAGAAAAAAATCGTTTGTAAAAAAAGAAAAGTAAGTTGGAAAAAAAAAATACATGATTTAATGAACTCTTCGTTCGAGCGCCGAGGACAAATTTTTTGTTTGCCTTTCGTAAGCGCTGGTTCATTAAATTCAATAAATTTGTTCTGTACGAAAATATAATGATGAGACGCCTGTTCATTACCGGTAAACTGGTCGATGACTCGGTCATTGACCTTAGAAGTTCCAGCAGTTCAATTGACAAATCAAAGCTGTACTTCAATTGTTATTCGAAAATAGAAGTAAGCTACAAATAAAGTAAATGTAGCAGCAGAATGCAATTTTCATAATCATAACTGAGAAACTAATTTTCTTATTTTCCTGTCACTTTTTTTAAACAGTTAATTCAATGAAATGTCTAGGCTTCGATTAATGAAGCGTTCATTTGTCGCATGACTATCAAGTCTTTAGCATCTTTAAAAAAAATTAAAACCTCAAATTGTTCATGTAGTTTTCTCTTCCTCCATTTTCTTATCCTGCTCTGCGTGGCCCTCAAAACGTTAATTAAGAATTCGAACCGGTAAGCATCCTTCTCTCTCCCTCTCTCTCTCTTTTCCCTTCAATCTATCCGTCCGGTTAAGAGCATGTATATCCAGTAAGTGTAGGAAGGAACGAATCGTTGATGAGAGACGAATGCTCGGTTCGTTTGCTCCCTTTCGTTAATCGCAATTCTCTTGTACGAGGAGAAATAAAGTATTGGCAAAAATACGAGTTTCGTTGGTCTTAACGTCGCTGAGCGCTAATTGGGATTTCACGAACGGGAACGAGTTAATACACGGTGGGTCTTACCGAAAAACCTCAGAGAGCAGAAAGAGAGAGAGGAGAGACAGAGAGAAAGGTTGCATCGACACGTGAGAGAGCTCCTTAAAACCCTCCTTCTCCGAAGAGATGATGCTTCTGATTTAATTAGCCGCGAAACTGCGGCTCAACTTCTTCCTGCCTCTCTCATTCTCCACATTCTCGTCCCATCCTTTTTCTTTTATTCTTCTAAACTTGAAGCGAACTCCCCTGGACGCAAGAACAGAGGCAAAGGGCCATCGCACTCACGGCCGGACGGAAAGGATTCGCAAAGGAACTGTACGTATGTGTACATCCAGTCTACGTGCAGTTATACGCTCGCAAGTACGTACTACGTACATATAACTCACACGATCGTATATCAGAGCTGAGCGTCGTCGATTTCCGGCTTAAGCTCTTTCGCCAAGCGGTAACGTATGAGACTATGCCAGCGTGTAGAGCTCTGGTGTATGCGGACGAATCCCCGAAGGCGAACCGCGATCCGTGAGACCGGGATACGATCGAGTAAACCAGTCGATATTATATCGCAGTGTAATGGCGCACATGTAAGTAACACTGGGCAGATATTGTAGAGGAACTATTACGTCGATCAGCGGAGGAAACGCCGTCCCTTTTTATGCCCGGAAGGCTGCAAATCTCGTGACAGTATCGACAGCCTTTCTCTTCTCGCTGTTTCCGTTCCTCTTGGAGAGTTTCAAAGGTTCAGGAGAGTTTAGAAGCATCAGCAGCGAGCAGTCTGGGCTAACGAAGCTGCTGGCTACGCGATAGTTCGTCGGTCTATGTATGTTGTGGAGGAGACCGGAAAACCCGTGAGACTTTCACATCGGTACTTGTCACGTCAATGAAACACCTCAACAGCCTCTGAGTGTCTTCGATTATCCGGTGTTCTGTCGAGAGATGGACGATTGATTCCTCGCACAGAGGAAGCTGTTTTCGTGACACTTCTTTTTGTCGAGATTTTCGTGTTGGGACACTCAGAATGATCTGAAACTTCGAGAAAAGTGCAGTTTAGACAAAACGTCTGGATGAACGTGTGTGACTCCTTGGATTGTCATGATTTCTTTAAATATCTCTTTAAATAAGGTTTGACTATGCTTTTCATTGCTGGCTAGTTAATTTACTAGACATTGATTGATTCATAGTGATCATATATTTCAATGATTGAAATTACGAAATTGATTATAAGGCTTCAAAAAAATATTTCTAACTCAAAATATATGACATAAATCGAGCATAAATTCGAATAAGAATTCTCTGTCTCGTATCACTAGTTCAATGACTCTCTCCGGAGGATTCTCGAGCAATTTATTTTGTCGATAGAACCTACCAGTCGCGTGTATCATTGTGAGCGTTTGATTAATCGAGTTGCCTTTATTGTCTCTTTGCAGAGCCTGTCAGCTCCATTCTCTGCTGAGGAAGATAGAAAATCGTGAAAACCATTGGAAGCTGGATCGTGAAGGGGAGAAGCTAAGATGCATTTGCTATTGAATATATCAAGTCGTGTATTCTTCCAATAAAATAAATACTCCGAGCAATTCCTTCTCCAGAGAATAAATTTCAAAAGAAACAAAAAAAAGCGACGAATCTTCTTTAAAAAAAAAATCTTCCACTAAAAACATTTCCCTCACAAAAAAAAAATTAAATAACGATCAATTTTCGCGTAATCGACATTGTTTGAAAAATAAAAAAAGTCTGATTGGATGGAAGAGTTTTATGATACGTCAATCTATTCCATGTTGCCCCCAAGAACGTGGAGAATATAAAACGTCGAAAGAAACGAAAAGAGCGAGGAAGCTTATGAGCGAGCTATTGGACGATGATGATGATGCTGCTGCTGCTGCTGCTGCTGCAGAGCAAGGCACCAGGGGATCTCGAAGAGTCAAGCCCTCGAGCTCTTCTTCTTCTTCGTCTTCTTCTTCTTCTTTCTCCATCTCCCTCGACTTATAAATAAATCTCGATCGCGTGGCTCTATCCCCACCATATGGACGGTGTACGCGCGTACTTCTCGGTCTCCGGAGGCTCGCGCGACCAGCAGAGCGCGTTCTACTCGCTATACATCCTTCGCCTCTTCCATGCAACTCTCTCTGATCGCTCTCTGGCTCCCTTCTCCTTGGAAGAGATCCACGCGCTTTGCCACACGACGACTCGCGCGACGTGCTCCTGCTTCTGCTGGCTGCTGATGCTGATGCTGCTGCTGCTGCTGCTGCTGTTGATCTCGCGGTACAGAGTGGTGGTGGTGGTGGTCGTGTTCCTCTTTCCTCAGCTCTTTCGCCTGGCGCACGAAGCCGGTTGCACAGGTGCGCGCTATTCAGGATGTTGTACCTTGCAAACCAGCACAACTCGGGCGCGCGACTCTCCTCGCAATATCCACCTCTGGGTGCACCTCTCTTCCTCCATTTTCTCTCACTCTCGACCGTTACCACTCTCGGATTCTTCTGTAATTATTATTATTTTGCCTGTTTTTTTTTTTGGGAGTTTTTTTTTTCTTTTTTTTGGTTTTTTCTTTTATTCGCGCATTCGATATCGGACAGATATTATTCGATTTTACATTACACGTCGATATCGATTTCTACATAGTTGCCGACGTGCTCAGGGAGAAGGGCGGAGAGAATTCAACGTTTGTACGACTTTCACGATCACGAAGGCATCGCGAAGAATTTTTTTTCATTCTTGTGTAATGACCAAACGGAATTGCCGGACTTGTTACAACACTGTTTATAAATAGTGATTGGATTTACCGTGGCCGCGGTCATTTGTTTTCAATCATATTTAATAATCCAATCTATAAATTGCAATACACACGTTTCGTAATTCAATATTAATTCAATTTCATTATTTCTGTGAGGCATTCTATGGGCAGTTCAGATTGTTTCTTTGGCTTACATTCTAGTAAAAAATTACTGCAAAATTTGAAGGAAATTAGTGTCACGTTGGAGGAGAAAAAAAGGTTTGATTATATTGGCCAAAAAAAATCTACTTTGCTTACTTCAAATGTAACTATTATTTCATTTTTTTAAATCTATCAAAAGCATCAAATTTTTACCTTCTATTTTTTTGTACGATCTTTCCCTTCCAATAACACATAAATACTTTTTTTTTTTACATTTAACTCAAACATTTTTGTGGAACGAAAAAAAAATCAGATGTCTGTCCGTCAGCAGTATTAAATCTGCCTAATTTTGATAAACCTCTGAGAGGCTGAGAAGTGGTTGATTTGGCAGAGAATGAATTCATACAATTATCGAAACCCTTTAACTACTTTTTTTCCAAATTCTCTTCAATTTGATTGTACCTATCAAAATTCAAATCAATAAAAATATGAATTCTCAACCAGAAACACATTTTGCAATGCCAAACGAAATTTCGCTGAGAAAAAAATGATAAAGTGTGCTAAGGAGAAAGAGAAGCCGATCCCCGTCTCACTCTCTACGTGGTGTTGACACACGTCGATTCAAAGTTACATCAAAGCCCCTTCGATCGTCGCATGAATGAAAGTCGTGACGAGTTTTCATTCAACGTATCGAATAGCGATTGGGCCCGAAGAGACAGAGACTGGAGCTGCGGATAGTTGCGGTCTCGTGTATATACTCGATTTACACGGAAACAGAGGCCCCGTCACGATCGCTTCTCGCTGTAAGATATATATCAAAGTCCGAACGCCGACGAGAGGTCCGTAACGCGCAACACGTGCGTTTTTTTATTTTATTTTTTTTATTTTTTTTTCTTCACACGTTGTTCGCTCTAACGAGTTTATGAAGGAGGATGGGGCAATAGCGTCCCTTCCGTTCTGCTCGAGTGTACCATAACGGTTGCCCTCTCTGTGTATTATTACACGTCGATGGTTTTATATATAATATATCCAGGAAGGCAGTCATCATCGACATACGTTAAAACGTTGTACTGTAGTATTAGTATTAGCAGTATATATTTCAATGCGTGGCGTCTCTGAATCATCTTCGAGATCCGGTGGAGGCGACTCCTGGAGTGCTAAATAAGACTAGCTTTATTATATACTCGATCGTTCCAACATCCGGAATTACGATATTAGACGAATAGGGGGGCCTTCAATTTTCGAGGTGGTAATTGGAATGAGTTCGATTTACAGAGGGCTTCTTGTCAAAAATACCTTCTCAGGATAACAAGGATTATTTGACACATTTGGACATGTATTTTTTTTAGTTGAATCAATTTTTTTGGAATTAAAAAAATATATAATTTCGTTAGAGGTAACTGAAGAGAGTTTGTGATATGCTTTTGAATGATTCCAAAAGCAATTCAGAGGGTGAAGCCATTAAAAATCGATTCAACTCCGTTTAAGGACCATCCTAATGGTCCCATATTAATGACGAATTGCCAATATTTTGAAGGATCGATAGTCCCTGGTAAAATCTACTCCAGCATCCCTTCAAGTGGAAACAATTTTTCGATTTCCTGCTTCTCCTGAAGACAGTGTCCAGCATAGCTTAGAAAATCATCTCGATTTTCGTGAGTTCCACTCGTTCAAAGTGTCTCTATATCCCGATAGAACATCAGCAGCATCTCT
This sequence comes from Perithous albicinctus, assembly GCA_964016905.1. Lineage (NCBI taxonomy): Eukaryota > Metazoa > Arthropoda > Insecta > Hymenoptera > Ichneumonidae > Perithous > Perithous albicinctus. Next base: position 16,811,812 of record OZ024699.1, read on the forward strand.
CCCGGAGACTCGGATGTACGGGTTTACGTTTAGTTTTGATTCTGCCACGCGTCCTTTCCATCCAGATGAGCATTCCAGCATGAGACCAAGAGGGAGGAGGCGAGTGCGCCAGCATCAACTCGGCTGTTGGAAGCACACTAAGAAAAGTGGCTGTCTCTCTTGCTCACCGATGACCTTATACTTGTTGGCAAAACCTGTTCAGCTTCCCCCCGGGGTGTTCGAACTGCCTTGCTGACGCCGTGCGCCGCCACTGATGCCTTCTGCTCCTGCTCCTAACTTGCTGCTGCTCCTTGATGTTGGCTCGATGGCTGTGTACTTGCTCCGCGCTCTCTGGTGCTTCATCCGCGACGCCTCCCGGCGGAATCAATTATTTATTTCGTTACTTTTATTTGTCGAACGACCAAGCCGAGCGCTATGCGCTGATCGCTGCTGCTGCTGCTCTGCTGATGCTGATGCTGATGCTGCTGCTCCTCCTGCGGTGTGCACTGAGGTAAGACGAATTAAAAAAGACCGGCAGCTCTGCTCGCATTCACGCATCTCACGTACTCTCACGCATGGGATCGCCGATACTCCCGATACCCGTTACCCTCAATTGCCTCCATCGCGATCCATCGAGAGCCCAATAAAATAAGCCCCGTATACCATTTTTTTTTAATACAATTTGTCGTATTTGGAGCGCTCTTTTTTTGCTGCTTATAGAATTTTCGTTTATTTTTTCTTCATCATAGGGGAAGCTTTGTCAGAGATACAAAATAATGAGGAAGCAATTTGCAGGCATTTTTTTTTTACTTCCAAATACATTTTTTCTACTCCAACAAGACCGTATAAACTGTTTCACAGTTGCTCGAATTAATTTTTCGAATTTGGAATTAGAATGATATATTTCGTTTAATTAACGTTGATTTAAAATTCGTCTGAATAGTATCCCGAGGTTTTCAGCTTTTCTAGTGGAACACTAAATTTACGTTATATTGATTAAAGACAATGGCTTGAAGAGAGTGAAACGTGCGATTAAAGTGCGGAATAATAAAACTGTTTCCAGCCTGTTGTACAGCTTGGAGCTCGAGAAAAATAAATAAAACACGAGTACATAGCAGGTAAAAGGAGAGAATCGTTAAACCCCATTTGTTACCCGTCTCGAAAGCGACAAAGACACCCCCCCCCCCCCACCCATCTCCTCCTGAAGCATTATGTCACGTTATAATAATAATGTGTTTTACAGTCGGCAATTAACGCCATTGTTTGACTTTCCTTCTCGCGCCTTCCACCAGACGACGTTCTCGTTCCTTCGTTTCTTTCGCTATTTCGCAACTTTCCACAGTCGCGTTTGCGCGAGCCAAACTTTTGCGGCTCGAGTGCTGCATATATATATATATATATATATATATGTCCATTTGTCTCTACTGGCCGGAAGTCGCGATAGTCACTAAAATGCACTTTTAATTAATCGACACCGGCGGAGAAAAGAGATTGGTCGGTTAAATTAAATCCGGCGGACACGGGCTGTCAAATAAATATTTAAGCAGTACAATATTTTTGGGCTCACCTGAAAAATCGGTTAATTTGAACTGAGCCGAAAGCGCGCTGTTACAGAAATCGAAAAATTTCATTGCTCCGAATTATTATTTATATGACAGCTCATGTCAGCCAGATTCAATTTAACGAACTAAGTAATCTCATGAAAAAAATTTATTATACGTAATGTATATTTCGGAATATTTTTTTTATTGAATATATGGGGCATTCCATGACATCTCGATCAAGGTCTGAAGGCGATGTCTTAAAAATTCATGTCACATTTTTCTTAGATTTTTTTTTTAAGAAATTAAGAAATTTTAAGACATTTTTAAGAAATAAAAAATCTTACAAAATATCGGAAAATTTGATTTTGAAATTAAATTGAGCTTAATTAGGTTCTCAGGTCTATCATCATTTCACTGAGCCATACATCTATATCGGTGACCCAGAAATTTGGAAATCTCAGCTTCCGGAGACTCTCGAGCGAGATACATTTATGAATGGCCTGTAGTGAGGAAGTCGTTGTGCAGGCGCAAAATTCATTGAGAAAGGAAGTCAATCTCGAGCGCCGCGGGGGTGAGCGGAGGAGAGTTTGCATTCGCACGGGCGTGTACAATATCCACACTTGCAAACATGCGGCGAGTCGAGTGCAGCTGACCGGTAGATCGTAGTAGTGCAATCTCGTTATAAGTCTTTCATGCTTCCCTGGCCGGGAAATCGGTGCCGATTGGCTAAGGATCTAAAGGCCTCTCCTTGTCACGTTTACGTGTATACATCGGCCAATTCATACAATTTCGACCTGGATTAATACCACGATCTCCTGGATTCGGCCCATCATTTTTTATATTATTATTCCAACTCTGAAGAGCACTGAGATTTTTTTTTACATTTTTTCCCCTAAATTTGTCTATGATTTTTCGAAACTAGCAGAGCCAAAAAATTGAAAATTCTGAGAAAATTCTTTTAAAAAATCAATATATAAAAATATTGGTTCATGATTTTTTATATCATTATTCCAACTTTGAAGAACACTGAGATTTTTTTTTTACATTTTTTCCCCTAAATTTGTCTTGGTTATGATTTTTCGAAACTGACACAGCCAAAAAATTGAAAATTCTGAGAAAATTCTTTTAAAAAATCAATATATGAAATTATTGGTTCACGATTTTTTATATCATTATTCGAACTTTGAAGAACACTGGGATTTTTTTTTACATTTTTTCCCCTAAATTTGTCTTGGTTATGATTTTTCGAAACTAACACAGCCAAAAAATTGAAAATTCTGAAAAAACTCTTTAAAAAAATCAATATATAAAAATATTGGTTCATGATTTTTTATATCATTATTCCAACTTCGAAGAACACTGAGATTTTTTTTTACATTTTTTCCCCTAAATTTGTCTTGGTTATGATTTTTCGAAATTAACACAGCCAAAAAATTAAAAAATTCTGAGAAAATTCTTTTAAAAAATCAATATATGAAATTATTGGTTCACGATTTTTTATATCATTATTCGAACTTTGAAGAGCACTGAGATTTTTTTTTACATTTTTTCCCCTAAATTTGTCTTCGTTATGATTTTTCGAAACTAACAGCCAAAAAATTGAAAATTCTGAAGAAATTCTAAAAAAAAAAAAAACCACGCGTCATATATAAAAATATTCGAGTCCACACTGAACTGACTTTACCCACAAATTTTTATTAATTTTTATTTGAACATTTTATCAGTATTAAAAACATCGACATTTATTTCAAAATTTCAATTTTTTTCTTTTTCAATAAAAGCATGAAAAAAATAGAAGCGAAACCTGTGCTTAAAATTTTTTTGAAATTTCACACAAGATTTTTCTCCAATTTCTTTCCAATTTTTCTATTCTAGCTAATAAACTACGTTAGTTTTGAAAAATCATAACCAAGTCAAATTTACAACAAAAAAAATCTAAAAAAAATTTGAATGTTTTTTTAGACTTTGGCCAAGGATATAAAAAATATTGGACCAAATCCCAGCTCGAAATGGTATGAATTGCCCCATATCTCTATACATATATACAGACTAAAAGTCCAGCAGTAGTTAGACCATGTATTATAGGTTTACAGCCGGTGTTTCACATGCTCAATCGAACTGAGGAGATCACAGTCCGCGCGCGCTCGTCGAGATTCCGTTGCGTAACGCGAAAGTCAAGGAGTGCTCCTGGTGCTACGGAGAGCGGAAACGCGTTTCCCCACAGGATACGCCGAGTGGAAAAAGTATGAAGGAGAGGAGAGTCGAGAAACGAATAAGAATAATAAATAAGATAAAATGGTCCACCACATACAGCGATGGATGGTCTATACGGATTGGCTGCCACTGATGGTGCGTATATTATTGAGAAGATGATTCTGCGTGTATCGGTTGTACACGCTTGGCTGGCGTGTGAATAAAAGAGGAATATCACGAGAGGAGAGAGAGATGATGAAGTAGACGGAGAAACGGAAGAAGATATGAAAAAGGTTTTAAGCTGCTGTGTTGAAAGGAGGAAAGACAAGTTGTCCCAACAGCGTCGTTCCAGTTTTTCCCATCACGCCCCCCCTATGGTATAATAAAGATATATGCAAAAATGAGATAATTTTCTTTTTTTACTTCATACAATAATTCTATAATTATTCAAATCTATCAGATGACATCGTAGTATTTAAAATACGAATTATAATTCGTGGGATAAAATTATTCTTGAGATTTAATTTTAGAGAAATAAAACGTGGAATTTATTAATTTTATAGTTATTGCATAAAAAAAATCAAAATACAGTTAAAACTGCAACAAAAAAAGATTAAATTTCAGCATATTTCCTGTATTACTTTTTGCGAAAAAAAAGTAAGAAAAATGATTTATTTTTTCTTACCACATGTTTTGAATTTTCATTAAAGTCGAGTAAAGATTTTTTTTTAAATTTCCTCAAACCGGAGATTTAATCGTGAAAAACGAGGAGGAATTAAAAAATGCTTGTGTGTATGTCAACACTACTGTACATCTCGTGTCAACTGGGTAACACTAGTGCCACTCCCACGCATCAGCTGACGTTCCATCAGTGCAGCATCAGAGATTGCCCGGGATCTCCTCCTCTGGAGTGACCAACGGTAGCAGCAGGGGACACGTAGTGGTTAAGCGAGTAAAGCGAGAGAGATCTGGTAGCGCCCGCGCCTCTATATCTCCCTCATTGCACAACGTGTATTTTATACAATATACATATACATATATATATATATATATAATTATATCTATATATATATATATATACATGCTACTTAGCACTCACCTACGTGTTCGTTGCTCGTTGACGTGGGTGATCCGGTAGACTAGGTATTACGCTATTATCCGCTCGTGTAAGCTCGATAGTATCCGATACGCGAATAGGTAAACGAGAAAATGAGTCTCTTGGTGCGCTTGGTATCGACACATGGATTTTTTTTTTATCGTCTTTATCAATCATATTGAATCCTCTTCATCCTGGTACTACGTTTCACCACAGAAATTTTTCTTCCCTTTTTTTTTTGGTAATATAATTATCGGGGATATCCTGGGTGCAGTTTCCTCTCCGCTGGATACGAGCGATTATAATTAAAAAGAAAAGAAGAAAAAAAAAAAAAAAAAAAAAATAGAAAATGATAAACTAATCTATACACACTCGCGCCGAAATGTCACACTTGTAATCTCACGTAAACTTATACCAAGAGTGGAGAATTCCTGTTTGGTTGGGGCGTTGTAATACAGGAGTTGGATGCACACAGAAGGATCGCCAGGAATAAACGCCAAGAGCCGCACAACGGGGGGGCAGGGGCAGGGGAAGGGGGGGGGGGCTGGCAGAATATCAGAGAGCTGCCGGAACGCAAAGAGAAATGTGGTTCGCCATTTGCAACAACGAGCTCTCAAAGGAATACAAGGATAAACCATGAGTGAACTGGACGTGGCTACCGGATAGAGACTTTCCCGATTTGAGGGGCTCCGCAGCAGGCAGAGGGAAGGGGGAGATCGGGCGAAGCTTCCCAATCGACCAATTGCAATTGAGAACGTTATCAGCAACGCCAGTAGCCACACGACGTACGTATATCAGTATTATAACGAGCTGGTATAAGCCCGACGAAAGCGATAAAGCTCTGCCGCGCGGTTTACCGCGAAGGAAGGAAGTGGTGGTCCTGCCAAAGGCCAGGACTCATTTGTGTATGCATACAACTGTATCTTCATTCGCTTCTGGTAACGAGACTTTTAATACGCCGAGGATTTTTAATCGCTCGGAATTTAATCGTTTCATTGTTTTTCTTTAATTAACAAGTGGAGAAAAGAAAATAATTAAACAACCGAAATGTTTGCAGCTTGGGTCGAAATTATAGAATTTTTGTAGTTTAGAATGTCGTGTTTAAAGTACTAAATAATTGGCATGAAAATTGCATTTTTGTTTCATGGAATATTTCGACAATTTGTTGGAAAGAAAAATAGATAAATACTCAGATTTTTTTCCCCTGGTTTCTTTGCAAGAAACATTGATTCAACAATTTTTTTTTTTCATACCCGAATGTCAATTGCTCAAAATTATTGAGTTTATTAACAAAATTGAAACCGAATTTGAAAAAAAAATCTCCTCTTCACATTTTTCTCTAATAAAGATTAATAATTTTTTAAATAAACGTACAAACGAATAAAATAAAAAATTAAAATCATCGATTGCATTTATGTTCGTCGAAATACACGAGAAAAATCTGCACTCGTTGGAAAAATAATTTCCAATATTCCTAACGAAATATTCGATCACTTGGGAATAAATGACAAGTGAAGGAATGTCTGTAGATAACATTTGTCTGATTTCCGTTGTTATGACTTTACAAAGATAAGTGACGGTTAGACACATATATATACACACTGCGTATATGTGTTTCCGGTGAGTGTAAGCTTCGAGAAAGATAAAAAAAAAAAAGATCCACGTTTTAACCAGAGCGAAAAAAAAGAGGGGAGCCATGAGAGGGAGGATAAGAAATGAAGCTATTGAAAAACCGCGGCCTGTCTTCTGCTGGTCACTTCGCGGGCCAGATTTCATCGGTCCTCTCTGCGAGAGAGCTTCTCTCGCCTCGCGAATAATCCTCTCTCTCTCTCTCTCTCTCTCTCGTTCCCTTCATACGTTCACCCTACGCGCCTACGTATATATCTCGCGGGAGTCTGACTGCTGTCGTTTACCGAGGATACAACGACAACGACGAATCGAAGAGTCCGATCGTCCTGTCGCATTAATTCATTGGGATCGGCCACGAGAAGAGACGTGTACATACTATGGGAGCGGCCCGTGGTCTCTCTTTACAAAGATATCGATATACGTTTCGTTCCTCTGACTCTCGGTGGAAGAAAAAAAAAGGCGTCGACGCCGCTGCGACAAGCTTCTTCTCGCGATTTATCGATTCACTCTCTTATTATTTATGCAGAAGCACTTCATCTTCGCTGAGAAAAATTCTGCAAGGTGCTCATCTGTGTACGTTCATTATTATTATTTATTTTTTTTACGTTTTGTTTCTTAATTCAAATTAATTCAAATTGACAGAATCAGTAATTTTGTTGGATTAAAATACGAATGAACACCTATGTAGCAATAATAATTTCATTGAATAAAAATTCCTTTGCAATTTCTATTTTTTCTGTTTTTTTTTCTTGTTTTGTTTTAATTAACAACAAATAATTTGTTTAGTTTTTGCTGTGCAAGCACTGTTTAGCGAATTAAACCCTACTAAATGTGACTTTTGTAGCCTCTGTAAGAAAAGTTACCCCGTAGATGCTATGCCTCATTGCACGAGATCTTGCAGTCCGTTGTCTGGCATCATCATCAAGACGCAATTTTCCGTATATCGCGGGGCGTCTCGAGGCATTACCGGCGCGTGGAGGTTGGAAAAAACGTCGACGAAACGAGTGTAAGAAGAAGAAGAAGAAGAAGAAGAGAGGGGGCAGTAAGGGGGGAAAGAAAGAAAAGTACGGGCAGAGTGCCTAGCAGAGAGCGTATACTATTCTCTCCATCAGTGGCCTGTTGCGCCAATATACAGCATCTCGCTGTATCCATACTGGCCTTATAGTATATATATATACACACTATTCTCCACTCTGCCTCTTATATACCGGAGGCACTTGAAAATTAAAACGTAATTACGGCCCATATAATATACGGTAGCCAGGAAACGCGATCGTTATTGGGAAAAATGCTCTTTCGCTCGCCGCACAGTCTCTCTCTCTCGCACCAACGGTGAATCACGAAGTTTCTATCTCACTCGAGAACTCGGGCCGTTGTTAAACCATACTACACTGTGTATTAGTCGGTATACACTGGTTTTGCCCGCGCACAGTCATCAATACATCCTATTAGTTACTTACCGAGAGTTACTCTATACCGGGTCCGGGCATTGCGGGTCTATACACTATAATAAAAACAGGTTTTCATTGCCGCGCGGGTTTCTCGCGCTCGAGATTGAAAAAGAGGTCCTTACTCGTGGCATTTACTAGAAGGAGAGAGAGGGGGGAGATTTAAGAAAAAAAATACAAAAATTAACATTGACTCTAATCGGACATTAGTCATTCGTTTTAATATGTAAATCAATGCTTTACGCATAAACTGTGAAATAGTCTAGGACAGCCTCTATGTTTTTTTTTTTTTTTTTATATATACCAGCCCCAGTATATGAGCGACGTCAAGTGCGGTAGCGATAAATCCTTCTCTCCCTTTTCCGCGGACGAAAATTACGATCTCGGTAGCCAACAGGCGAATGAGCGAGTCTGAGAGACTATAAAGTCGCTCTCGAAATGCAACTACTTATGTTGGGTGCATTTCGTGAGAGTTGCTCTCTGTGGCTTGATCGGGAAGGGGGGAAACACACCGCGGGGAAGGGGAGGGGGAAGGTGTGGAGGACGTTGCCAAGCATAAAAGAGATGGAAATAGAGAAGGTATATATGTATTTATGTATATATATATATATATATTTATATGGGTTATTTCATACCAACCGAACTACCTTCTCAACCGAAATTCTTTCATTAACTCGAAACTGAACACTTTTATAGTATCAACCCAAATATCATTTACTCCAATTTTCAGACCTCTCACTTCCAATCCCTATTAAATTATGATGATATCAATATTTTGGCCTTTTTGTAACTCTCCGAAACCTGCATTTCTCCTTAATGAGATTTTCGGACGGAAGGAGTCTCCATAATTAAATTAAATTAAGGATCCACACATTCCTAACAAAAAGTTCTATTTGATAAACAAATTTTGAGCTGTTTCAGTGGAGAGAAAAATCTGAGAAAAAAAAATGAACGTGATTGACATACCAAAAATATTTATTTTTAATAATCATAATAATAATAATAATAATGTCAATAAGTTATTAAATATAATAATTAATTTTCGAGAAATTTTCATATTTTCGAATAAATTTATAACATAATTTTCTCACAATTTTAACCAATGAATACAAAAGTCCTATCATTAAAAATATAATTAAAACAAATTCATTGAAAATACAGGATTTTGAAAAATTCGCGAAAATCATTGAAAAGAAAAAAATTCATTGATTTCGCCGCTAATCAGTGAAAATTATACTCGGAGATCTGTAAATAATATTTCGGGTGTTTGACAAACTTCTACTTCAGAGCAGTCAAAAAAATATAAGGTGCTTCGTATAGAATACCCTGTATATATTATATATATACATATATATAAGAGGAAGGTACCTGTGCTGGACGTTCCGAGTGGCATGGCTAGTTTTTCCTCTATCGTCGTGGAGGATGAATGAACCCGGCAATTTGTTGGGAGCGAGAGGACCGGGGTGAGAGGAGTGGTTGTAAGATCTCGGACGCGCATAGAGTAACGTGTACAGCTGTGCGAAGAGTTACTCCGCATCTCCACTTCACCTGAACACATGTATCTTCAGGTGTAATGGTAGTAAGAATCTCGTGTATTGCAATACATATATACACACACCGAGGGCATTATCTCCGGTGTAATCTCTCTCGGTGAGCAAGAGGAAAGAGTTACAAGGCGTGTATATGCATTGCCTAGAGTCCCACTGGCCAACGATAGAGAACTACGGCGAAGCAACTCCATACGTACCGCGTGTATCTAATAGCGCATCCTCTCTCCGCCGATCGTTCGTCCAACTCACTACACACACACACATACACACATATATATACATATATATATATATGTATATATATCTCGCTTCCGTCGCTATTCCGGGTATACTATATAATATCTCCAAACGTTACGACTGCATTGGCGTTTATTCTTGGTTACGAAAATTGAACGCAGAGGTAACGAAATTCGTGCTAAATCTTCGGAAAAAATTATCCAGCTTTTTTTGTACAATTCTCATGTTTCAGTTTTTTTTTTTAATCAAAAGACGCGGCTGCGGATGGATATCAAGTTCCAGGTTGAATTTTGGTTGTGATTTCCTAGATTGAATCTAGGGTCTGGCTAGTTTTGCGAGTCTAAGATTCCTGGACAGCCGCTGGACAGAAACTATGTTTTCATGGAGCTTTTCTATGTAGTGGTGTGGATTGTGAAAATGCGTAGCGGCTAGAAATCGTCGCGTTACGCTTAAAGCTGGGTACTGGAAAGTTTCTCTGGCCAGCGGCTAGACTGTGACCAGTAATCCTAGATCCGGCCTAAATATGAAATTTCATTGAGAAGAAAAAAAATGCTTTACTTCCTGATAAACATCGTTAAATCCTGAAGTATACGATTTTTTTATTTTTGATTTATAAAAATGTTTAATTACTTTTTGACTTACTCGAAATTTTTTTACACATAATGCTCAAATAAAGATGAACAAAATTGTGCATAATTAGTTACTTATTCGATCATTTTAAGGCCTTAATGCAAAATTCACATTTTTTGTTGTCGATACACAATGAAAAAAAAATTTAAAAAAAAACAGATTTCTCAAGATTTAGCTTTAACATAAGCTTCGTCATAAAAAATATGTGAAATAATTTCTCCCGTATTAATTAATGCTCCAAACTGAATTTTTTAAATTCGTGCGGAAATGCTAAAAGAAAAAATTCATAGTTTCACCCTTTTGCTTAAATCCCCGTTTTACGAGACGAAGCAAAAAAAGTACAAGTGTGCAACTCGATAATTAAAATAACTTTAAGAGAATATTATAAAAATCCACTTATGCAAAACTAGTTGTAAGTACATAATACAAAAACAATGCACTCAAGCTCACACCTCTAAAGCAACGATCGTACAATAGCCGTTTAAAATTACTTTGCACCGCAGATTGTACAAAATAATAAAATTAAAACAAAAAAAATAAATAAATAAAAGAGCACACAGGTGCATCCTTAATTTCTCTCGGCGCACAGAAACGCTTGTAGATGCTGGCATAAACATCGCTAATAGACGTCTAATCCCTGCGTTATCGAGAGCCGGAGAGAGTGAAAAAGGAAAAGAAAGAAAAAAAAAAAAGAAAAATAGTATTAATAGTAGCCAAGCTTCTCTACCTCCGCTAATATTGCTATTATATTTTCTCTGCGCAGGCAGAAGGTTGCGATTTTAAGAGCCCTCGAAATGGTGCATAAACGCTGTGCCGTAAAACGTATATACGCGATATATGCTGTGTACAGCGCCGGGTCCAGAGCTCCTCTCATCTCTTCTGGATGCTGCGCTCAACTATCTTCTCTGTGTGATACGTGTATACACACTGGTTGGTAGGCGAAACCCATCTCGGCTTCGTGAGCGTAAGGAGCAGCCTCAACGAGTGTACAAGAGACAGAAGGATGTTGAGACTGATCTCCAGTATTCTCTCTCTCTCTCTCTCTCTCTGGACCGCGAGATATACTGTAAAGCGAGAGAAAAGGAGAAAGAGAGCTCTGTGCTCCGGGGCAGCCCCCGAGGCACCGCAGCATGATTACGAGCCGCAATTATGTCTCCGCTGGGCTGCCGCTGGCCGGCCACGCTGAGGTCGTCGAGTATAACAGCATGCAAAAGTTAACCAACTCTTCAACGTATCACTCAGCTCACAGATTTTAACCTTTCTCCGAGCAGCTCATTTAATCTCCATCGAACAGAATTTTCATGCCACTAATTTTCAACTCACTGCATATGTTTATTGGTACCTTCGATTATTTACTATTTTCACATTTTTTTTTTCTTTTTTCAATGAAAAATTACAAACGTTTTATTGAAAAAACAAAAATTGCAGTATATTTTTCTATTTTTGGGGAAAAATATATTTTTCTATTTTTAAATATATTTATTTTTTATTATTTATGCGATAAATCATTGGAATGAGTTTGAAAGAGATTACATCATTTTACAAAGTCGAAAAACTCATTCGCCCCTTTTTTTAATCAGTTCTTTCAATCATTTGATTTTCGAATAAATTCTCAATTACTCCATTTTTTTTTTTCATTCTACGAAATTTTTAGACGAATCTATTTGAAAAAAAAAAATATATATACATCAACATCGACATACATATATAAAATAAATAAATACAAATTGAAAGTACCGTCATGGTTACTTTGCTAATGGTCAGTTTATTTTCCGAATCTCAAATTAATCAAGACTGATCGATTGTAATGACTCTTTTTTTTTTTTTTTTTTTATTTCTTTTAGCTGTATCATGATTCAGGTATAAGCTTCCGGTCCAACGATTCGGTGACGTAATAACTTGTGGCAGTCACTGTACCGGTCGCGAACGGAGCGTGGCTCGGACGGTCCAGAGTCTGGTGGGGGATGCCTCTCAGCTAGAGGTATAAAGAGTGTATAACGTCGGCGGGCAAAAGGGGAAAGGTGTGCTCGCGAGTTGGTATATAGAGTGAAATAAAGCGAGAGCGAGTGGCGGGGAAGTTGGAGAGCAGCGGCTGCTCTCCCAGTGCGAGAGTGAAAGAGAGACGGGGATATATACTCGCGGGTAAGCAGGTGGGGGTGTGTTCGAGAAACCAAGAGCAGCAGGAGGAAGAGGAGAAGGAGGAGGAGGAGGAGGAGGAGGAGGAGGAGGAGGAGAGCTGCGAGGAAGGAACGAGGGAAGGGCGAGCCGAGAGGCGCGTTCCCACGATCTCATGAATGAACTCGCGTGGCCACCGGCTCTCGGAGTGGGGCACCAACGGACAAGATGAGAGGAGTCCGCGGAAGAGAGAAGCAGCTACGAACAGAGAGAGAGAGAGAGAGACTCAAGAGACCCTCGGGGTATCCCTCGGGCGACGTATTAACGCTGTGAGAGGGGATGCTGCCGAGGAAGGGATCAAGATGATCGAGCACGTCATTTTTTTTTTTTTTTCTTTTCTTTTTATGGGGTCAATTTTCTAGGGTCAGGCTAAATTTGATTATCCATTTTTGGTCAGTAGATCATCACTCGAATAAACGCTTCATATTTAAGCCTTCCTTTACACGAGAATTATTATTATGCTATTATTCTTTATTATAGACATTTCGATTTAAATATTATTTTTCAACATTTTTTCCTTTTCCGATTTTTTTTAATATATGTAATATGATTATTATTATTATGCTATTATTTTTTGTTATAGACATTTCGATTTAAATATTATTTTTCAACATTTTTTCCTTTTCCGATTTTTTTTAATATATGTAATAACATATATTAATTTAATTTAATTAATATTTAATATTAATTATTTTAAATAATAATTAATAGTAATAATTGAAAAATAATAAAAAGTACTAGCATAATAATAATAATAATAATAATAATAATAATCATATTTGATTGTTATTATTATTATTATTATTATGCTATTATTTTTTATTATAGACATTTCGATAAAAATATATGTAATATGATTATTAGTATTATTATTATTATTATTATTTGACTTTTGTAATTGTGGACGCGTCGTATGTAATTATTGAAATGAGTACATTTTTCGTAATATTTTGAAATGTTAAAAAAAAAAAGATTAGACGAATATATCATGTTAATGTATGGGTTTGATGGAGTATAGATTTACAGTAAAGTGAAAGGGTCAATCGGCTGAAAAGTGTTAATTAAATTTGTAATAAGTTTCCAAACGTTTGTTATTGCGGTACCGCCTTAATTTTAGTGTACTATCGATAACCATCTTTCACCTGTGTACGCCAAGTTCGTATGTGTATAAATATTGTTAATTGTATATACAGACACCGGCATCGATCACTCAAGAGATTTTTGTGATGGCGTCCGGCGAGAAGGTTAACGACTTCCAGCCGCTGGATTGTCTCACATCACCAAATTAAGTCTCCCTAATAGAAATTTTTATTGATCAAAAAAAAAAAGAAAAAAAAAAAGGAGTTGCACTCATAAATGCAAATCGATGGATCTGATAATAATTAATCAGCTTCGCACGTCACTACTGTATCTTCTCTGCAAAATTCAAGAATTTACGTATTTTCCGTTAGTGCTCCAATGATTTTTTTTTTTTTTTCTATATATATATATTTTTGTCTGCCAGGATTGAGATTTCGCGAACCGGTCGAGAGATGATCGACAACGGACCCGAAAGAGCGTGGGAATAAAAAGCTGGCGAACTCGGCGAATAAGGAAAAAAAAAAAAAAGAAAAGGACGAGTGAAGCAAACGACAAAAAGGAAGAGAAAAATGAAAAAAAAATAAAATAAAATAAATGAGAAGCAAATGAAGTAAAAGGGCCAAGCGAATTGAGAGGGTCGTGTGGTCCGATGCGAATCGGGTCCACACCACCCGCGTATACATCCCGGGACCTTCATGAATGAACGTCGCCGGGCTCTACGCCGCCGTGGAGAGAGTCGCGTGGCGCCTCGCCTCTGACGTCACAACCTGTTGCTATACCTGTTCCTCCGACACTCGACAACGTCTCCCTCTCTCTCTCTCTCTCTCTCTTTTTTACCTCTCTTTTTTTATTCACCGCGGCGCGGTGTCCCAATGGGTGGCCAAAGCTCAGCCCACGGACACGACTTTGATGTCATAACAATTGATAATAACTCGCAATAATACACGTAAGGGATATTCCATGAGAATCGGCACAGATTTTTGGACCAAGGGTCCTCGAATCCGACGTCCCGGAATCTTATTCTTGATTTACAATTTTTTTTTTTTTTCGTATAATTAATAATTGAATTCAAATTAATAACATTTATTTGTAAATAAAATTATTCACTTTTGAAGAATTTAAAAAAAAATTCCAATCAGAGGGCCGAAGGTCTCCTTATGTGGGCAATTTTCGATTTGTTTCTTATTCGCTGTCAATTAAATGTTGAAAATTCAATTTGTACTTAATTTACAATTTTTCTTTTTTCGAGGAATTAATGTTATCCACTTTTGAAGAATTTAAAAAAATTCCTATCAGCGGACCAAAGCTTTTCCTTATGTGTGCAATTTTGTATTTATTAAATGTTGAAATTTCAACTTTCAATTGACAGCGAATAATAAATACAAAATTGCACACATGAGGAAAGTTTTGTTGATTGGAATTTTTGGAAAAATTCTTCCGAAGTCAATGTCAATTAATTATGGAAACAAAAAAAATTCTAATTCAAGTTTCAGACGAATCGAACAAAAGTACAGAAAAATGGATAATTTCATTTCACGAATTATTTAGTTGTCATTGAAACCGAAATATAGATAATTTGACGGATTTACATATTTTTTTCTCACTTTTCTAATTTAATAAAAAAAAAATGTCTTCGAAAAATGTGCTTATTTTTATATTTTTAAATATCTGCCACTGGCAGACATATGTACACTAATTATAATGATGAAATAGTAGAATAAAGAATTTGATAGTCAGGCAAGAATGCACATTGTCGTCCCTTTCAAAATACACCAGAAAATTCCCACCAGCAATCAACCGCTCTCCTCTCGTTGATTCGAATAATTAAGAAAAGACAAAACGCGCTCGTCAGCGCCAGAATAAATGCTACAACACAGACCGGATAGAAAACGCGAGTCGTATGATTCATATTTATATCTTTTTCTTCTTTTTTTTTTCTTTTTTTTTTTTCTTAATCTACGATCGTATTGCGAATGTATCGCGAAACCTCGCGATTGTTTACTTTGCGCAAACGTCTCGTGAATGGCGCGAAATCATATGTACGCAAGTGTATTACAGAGTGCACGCTAGTGCGGCCAGAAGGTGGTGTCGAAACATTTCTGACAAACACACGTATCATGTGTAAAATCGTGTGGAAGTTTCACCGTCGGAGCTCAGACAGAGTTGCGGGTTTATGAATGAAATCGCTTTAATTGAAATTATGTTTTATGTGCTTCTATTTCATTCTGTTACTTGTCTCTGTTACTTTTTCATATCTCCATCTCTTTCTCTCTGCCATTCTGTTTTTAACGTTTTTTTTTTTTTCTTTTTTTTTTGCACAATCATTCACGAGCTCGGGCGGCTATCGAGGTCGATGTGGCAAGGATATTTTAAAGCACCCCGGAGAGGGGAAAAACACACAAGATTTTGCAATTTTTCTACAGCCCACTCGAACGATTTTACTTCACTTTTTCAATGAGAATTCGAGATCCGTTGTACAAAAAATTTTAACACAAAAGTTTGAAAAAAAAATAAAGAATCTAAAAATCATCAGTTGCATAGAAAAATTTTCCAGATGCTGCCTATCGTAAAGTTACTATTTTTTCTAATTTTTCTCCATTTTTGTTGTTGTTGAAAAAAGGACGAAAAAAAATAGAAATCACTTCGGCTCGGTTATCAACATTTTTTATTCCCGAAAAAAAGGAAGCTTTTTCAGAGTTTTTCCTGATTTAAAAAATGCGTCGTTCGATAATATGATTTAAAAAATCGTAGATAATTAAAAATGTATAAACAAAAGAAAAGAAATAATAGAAAATTAATTGTAAATTGAAGTATCAAATATTACTATTAAAATCCCCGTATCTATAAACAATGATAATATGAATGGAATTTTGTGAGGAACCATTTATCTTCGCCAAAAATGCCTTAATTTCCATCGCCGTCCAGAACAATTGAAATTGGCCTTTTATTTTTTAAATAACAATGATAAGCAGATATTTCCCAAGACAAATTTTTCACTGACTCAAAATTGGCGCTCCCTGCTCCTCCATTCCCTTTCCCCCGCTCTTGTTCACACCATTCCTATTTCATTGAGGTGCTTCGGCTGGCAGAAATCTGTTTTATCGACAGAAGAATCATTTCTTCGTGGTCGAACGACTAGTGGCGCTACCGATCAGCGAAACTTCGAAACTACGAGTCCAAAGTATCGCGTCCGGTATGGGAGAGAGGAAAAGTACCATCGGACGAGAAGCAGAGAGTAGCTGCTCTCCCGATGTGGTAGGAATTCTCCTGCACTGACCCTTTGAAATAAATTATTGTAATATATACAAGCTAAAAAAAAAAAAAAAGGGGGGCGTGGGGTGTGTGGGGAGAATCCTCCGATAGTTTGTATACTTTGCCATCTCTTTAATTCCCACCCGACGGTTCCTTATACATATATTCTCTCTCTCTCTTTGTCACTATCGTTGTTCCTCAAATAACTCGAGCTACGCTTCATGAATGATTCACTGTAACTCGCGGCAAGCTCCGCTCGTTGTTCAGTACAGATTATAACCGATGATGTGCGTACAGCGATCGGTTACACTAGGCATATCTGTAATTTATTCGCGATAAGCCTGCCGATTGAATATTATTAACGAAAAATGTTTGTTCCCTCTCCCCTCTCTGTGGGAGCCTTGAAACTCATTTTTTTTTGTTCTTCGCTTTATAACGAAACGCAGTTATTATGTCGCGCCAGCTTGAGACATGCCATTGGTGTGGAAAATGTCTTGATATTTCTTTGAATGTCGCAACGTTTGTTTACAATTGAATCGTTTTTTTTTTTGGACGATTTATCCTGTTGACTTTGATCTTGATGGAAAATATGAAACAGCATGTTAACAAGGTCGTGCCAGCACCGCTGATGTGTAATTAATATTAGCATAAACTTGAGTCACTAATGACAAAACTGTTTCTGTCATCGATTCAATCATTAACCGTCGGGTTTTCCAGAATGCAATTTTTGTAATTAAAAAAACAATCATTGTTTTTATAGGTTCCAAAGATTTGTGATAAATCTGGTGTTTTTCTGATTTCATGCTTTTGGATGCATCTTGGACTCAATATCTTTTTTACATCCACGAATTACGGATACGAAAATATTCAGTATCACTGGAAATTATTTATTTGAACGAATATTCGCATTTCCATCGTAAACTCGGATCCCAAAATAAAGAATAAAAAGTGAGAGGAGCTTGAATCATTATACGCGATAAGGCACAGTCGTTATCTTCATGATTTAAGACTTTTGAGCCACGACTGTTGGCTCTGCCATGATCGCGCCTCCGAGGAATTTATTTACAAAACGAAAAAGGAGAGGAGACTGGTTGCAACGTTGATATGGTTCCCAGCGGGAAAAAGATGTCTGAAGGTCTAAAATCAACGTGATCCAGCATCAGGGCATCTGGCCCAGTATTTTACACTGTAATTTACAAGCTCTCCAATCTTCTTCTTTTTTCCCTTTTCTCTTCTCTTTTCTTTCAGCGACAATTTGGTCTCCTGTTTTTGGTGCTCAAAGCTCGTTTCAGTTTTGTTTGACGTTGTAAAACTTGTTGACTCGGGGACTGTCCGGTGTCGCTCATCCACGTGTTTGTGCGCGCGACGAAGACGAGTAACTGCGAAAAAAAATATACGTGAGAACAGTGTCTGTGTGTTTGGGACTTTTCGAGCCTTGTGCTTTTACCCGAACACGAGGATTTCCATTCGGGGTCCGGGGTAAACAGGAGACGCCGCAGGTTCTCCCTGTAAAACTTATAACCCATCGAAAAAGCCGATTGGGACGACGGCGAGAAGAAGAACGACAGCAACGCGGCAACCGCACGCAGAGCCCCACGCACAGCTGCGGTTACACATTTCACGCAATGTGCCAGCCACCTTGCTCCGTATAGCCTCTCTCTGCTTTTACTGCACTCGCACACACACACACACTCTTTCTTTCTCTCTGTCTTCTGCGGCCTTTCCATCCCAGGGCCAGAGCTCTCTCTGCCCTGCGGGGCATTCGCGAGGCTTCAATCGCCTGTCCCAAGGGGCCCTTCTCTTTTTTCACACGAATCACCGCGAACGAGAGATCGAACGAGTTTTGGTCAGTCCTCAAACTCTACCAACTCTGGTTACGTATTATCCCACGTATTCGACGCGCTACCAATGAAAACCAATCTTACGCTTTTCGTAACATGATTTTTTTCTTTAAAAAGAATCACAAGCCTGCCAAGTACATTTTTTTAAAAATACAGAAAAAAATCTCAGTGCCTTTTGCAGTCAGAATAATGACACAAAAAATCGTGAACCAGATCGGAGAGGTCCAGGTTCAGACTCAGGTCGAACTGGTTTAGAAAGAACATTTCACAGTTCATAAATTGTGCTCAAAGCAATAGTGCTTAAAAGCTCTTTACCTCCAAACAAGAATACAACAGCGGAAGGATTAATGTATGGAAGAATTCGTATTTATCGAACGACTCTTTAGAATAATACAGGAAAGTCAAGAAAGAAAAGGAAATAAAAAGTGTGTAGGAAAAACGAGGAACACACGGTTGACAGCAAGCCCATCAGGCAAGGCATCACAGGTAGCCACATCCAGGGCCCTTCGCACTAGGAACTCAGGGCACGTAAGACAGGGGAGTCGATGGCGGAGACGTCGGGGGTCTCTCTCCTCAGTACGCGCCTTCATCCGGTACTCGTTCGCGTGGAATAAATTCTACGCATCTACGCTCTCCAGAGGCTTCCCTCTGTTACCAACCTTTGTACACACAATAATAAATATATACATACATACATATATATATATAGCGTATAGTGTGTACAGCAAGTATTTATACTAACATCCATAAGAGAGAGGAAAAGGAATCGAAGGAATTGCTTCGTGGAATGACAAAACAAAAGTTTGAGCATCAACTGTCGATGCGACGCCTCGAAGACGAGACACATCAACTTCGACTTGATCCGAGTTGCTGCTAGACGGTGAAGGAGAGAATCTACGACGCACCACAATCGCAGACAACTAGGAAAGA
The DNA here is from genome assembly GCA_964016905.1 of Perithous albicinctus. Taxonomy (NCBI): domain Eukaryota; kingdom Metazoa; phylum Arthropoda; class Insecta; order Hymenoptera; family Ichneumonidae; genus Perithous; species Perithous albicinctus. The sequence continues at coordinate 16,831,396 of OZ024699.1, forward strand.
AAAAAAAAAAGAAAAGGGAGAGAGAAAAAAAAAAAAGAAGAAAATGTCGCGTCTAGAAACAAATTTGTTTTGGCCTGCGTCAATGTCGCGTTGGCTTCTGGACAATAGGAGATTTACATAAAACATTCCGCGGGGCGACGAGGGGGCGACTTCACTCCTCTTTCTCTCTTTCTTTCTTCTCTCTTTCTCGAACGTGCGCGCGAACGAATTGCTGTCATCGGAGGTGCTGCGAGAGCCTCAGCCGCGTGTGGCTATCGTCGGGAATCGCGTAACAATAAATGCTGGGACCTCGGATCGGTAGCATTAACGTCCGACTTACTGTCTCTCGAATTGTTGCGGAAAATTCGCTGCATATATATATATATACATCTAAGTTAATACTGAATAATTCAATAGAGCTCTGTAGCTAAAAGGTGCTTCGCTTGATGCACTTACAGGCTACTGGAAAATATATAAACGCACCGACTTGTTTTCCGATGTGGACGTTCTCTTCGAGTCTCTCGACTTAGGTTTTATATATATATATATATGTGAAAAAAAATTATATACGAGCGCGCGTGTCTCTAGCGAGGGTCTCGAGTGCGTTAAACTCTCGTCGGCTTTATGCAGGATACAGAAAAGACGAGAACTTATGGCCTCAACGAAGTTTTTTTCTTAAGAATCTTTTTTCTCGTGCGTCATCCGAATTCCAAAGATTTGAAGGAATTTTTAGAGAAAGTTACAAAACAAAAAAAGGAAAGCAATATGTTTTTCATAGCTCTTCAATCCAACCATTTTTTGGCCACCTTGACTCGTCCATCTTTAGTATTAAATTTATATCTTAAGCCTGTAAATTGAATCCATCAAATTAATTACATTTAATTAATGTAACACACAAATATATTTCTTGTAGAATATATTCATAAAGAATATTTTTTATAATCTAAGATTCAAGATTCACAGTAACCACTTAAAGCCTATTGGTTAATGCCTCCATTTTCATTGCTTGGGAATTAAAAAAAAAAAAAAACAAACGCTGGTTTTCTTCACGACGCGCAAAAAAATGGAGAATCGAAGAAGAACGAAAGATGGCTGCTGTTCGATGCTCTCTGGGTTTTTTCGTGTTCCAAAAGGGACCGAGAGAACTTCTGTCGCTGACACGAAACACGCACCGTGTGCTCTCTTCGTCGCAGAGGACACACACACCGGATGCGGTTCTTTTCTCACCGTTGAGCTCCACTCTCGTGAACTTCAATCGCGGCTGTATAGTGTGATAGAATATGGTTGGAGCTCGGTCAACTTGATCGTCGTCCAGCCTGTCTCCCTGCTATATCAAAGCCACGAGCAATACAGACACACACTGACGCTGAATAAAGCGTGAAATTTGTGTCTCAAGTGAAACTTGACCTACGACAAGGCATCTTGATATCCATAAAACTGCAGAGAAATGACTGTAACTATGCTCGTCTCGTCTGCCCCGTCAGAGTCGAGAGAAAAGAAGTGAGATATTTCAGGATGGGCTCTCGTAAAATTTTTCAGGTAATCATTTCCATGAACGTTATTTCACTGAAATGCAATGTTGAGACTGATGAAGAAAGTGAACCGAACACCGGATGCGGTTCTCGTCAACGAACTTCAATCGACGACGGCCATCAAAGAAGTCGAGCACAGTGCGAATAGTAATAACAAAAATGTCGTAAGCCTCGAAGCAAGGTTGTCGTCGACAATAGTCTCAAGTATTGATGACACTTTATGAAGGAGCCAATAATTCAATTTTACATTGTTTCTTTCCTAGCATTACAAAGATTTTTTTTTTAATCCTTCAACGATGAACATTCGTCTCATTTATTTTTTAAATGCAATTTGACATTAAAATTATGTTTGATTTTAAGGAAAAAGGTTAAAAAGATTCAGAATTTTTTTAAAAATTATAAAATACCCTAAAAATAGATCCCAAAAAGGTACGAATTACTTTTTCGTTTGTAAAGAAAAATACTACTCTACTTTGCAGTTCGAATCAGATTTAGAATTAAACTTTGTAAAGACCATATTCTTTGGATTCTACTCTTTTTTTTTCAGAAAGCAATCTCTATTAAAGTGGCAGCAATCTAAAGCCTGGCTGTTGAAAGAAAAATCTTTGTCGTTATGGGATTGAGATTTCGTGTCCCCATCTGTGGACAGCTTTGATGCTGTTGATGTGACACGGAACACGCACACGGCAGTCACACCGGATGTAGTCTCAACCCTTCCGTGACGCGCAGGGACACCAGCCCTACGTTCAGCGCGTCCCTATACACACACCGAGAACGGTCATCAGTTTCTCGTCATCGTCGTCGTCGTCGTAGTCGTTTATTATCATTACTATATTGGCCTTCAAGCCCTTCTGGCTTATAATACACTACGTACTAGCATATGTTTGCCCATATTTTCTGTTTTTACTGGATATTATAATCAGAGCAAGTCTACAAAACTTTTTGATACATTTTTTTTTCTACCAGACGCTGTCTCAATATTTGCTTACATTCTTGCTTTTTTTTGCTCAACAGTATCCAGTCCAAATTTCGGAAAACAGGACTGCATTTTTTTAGAACTTACCTAGGTTTATTTATAGTCATTTTCAACTCATTAACCTCGATTCGAATTACATTTCCTTTCTGTACAATGAAGAGCAAACATTTTCCCTCAAATATTGTACAATTCAGAAAGGTACTCCATGAATTATGCAAAAAATGTAGAATTCACATACAACAAAGAACCAATGAACGCAAAAGTGTCTTTCATCAGACAACCAGAAACAAAACAGCATTTTTTTCTTCAGCCTCCTAATTTTTTTCAAACTCTTTTCAAACTCTACTTCTTACTGATGTCGAAAAAAGGAAGAATTTCTGAATAATAATGTTGAACTCACATATGTTTAAAAAAAATTCTCACGTTTCATCAGGTGCTTAAGAAGGAAAAAATATATTGTCGTCACTTAAATCGATATCCAGCCGCGCTCAGGACGCGCTCGAAATATAAGATGATTCGGTGAAATTGAAGCTGGCATTTTGCTGTCTCTATTTGATAGTTAAACGAGAGTGTGTCACACGTAGAAAACGGCGACCCACACAGCATGACAACCAGTGAACAGTAGCAGTTGCAGCAGCAAAAGAGTCTGGGCACTGGTTCTCCGAGTCTGTCTCACTGTATATAACGCGCTTGGCCACACGAAGTTGAGAAGGGAAGGCGGGGGCGTTCAGTGGGGGGCCTTAATGAGGATGCTGCTGATTATCCAATTCGTAAATTCTCGCTGTATTTTGATCGTCCTCTCTTGTAGCCGTGCCACCGCTCCAGCTTATATACACAAGGCGAAGTTTCCTCATGTGTGTGTGAGTGTGTGTGTGTGTGTGGTGCGCACGACCAGTAACCAGAGACCGCCCCGTCTCGTCGTTACCAACGCACTTACTCGTTACACACTCCACGCTCTCTCGTTCAATCTTCCACGGTTACTACAATGGCTTATGTCCACTATATATATATATATGTATGTGCTCTTGCGTCTCGTCTACCGTCCGAATGTAATGCCTTCGTTTACGCCAATCTTGTCGGTTTAAATAGTCCCGCATAGACCAAGACAAGCAAATCTAAAGCTAAACAGTCTTGAGCTTTCTATCTTTTTTTGTAAATTTTATTTTCCATGTGGCTCATTCCAAGTCAACTCACTTGGTCCTCATTCTTTTTCATATTTTGGTCCAGAAAGAAGAGATTTTTTTTGTTTGATTTTTAACACTCGTTTTAGCCTAAAATAATAATTTTCTTTCCATAAGTTTTGAGTGAAAATGAATTTCGACTCAGTTTAAATTTCTGAAATTTTTTCCATAAAATCTGGGACTAAAAATAATTATTTTCATGATGGTTCGAGAGTTGAACGAGAATAATTTCTATTTCTTTTTTCAATTTTCACTTCGAAGAAATTCTGAATAAACTGAATAATCTCTAGCTAGGGAATAAAAATATCCGCAGATCGTAAGTATTTGAAAAAGTGAGTCTCGCACTTTTTTCAAAAATACTATAATTCAATGGTGTTGAAAAAAATATTTTTACTCCACAAAACGGCGGCAGAGATGTTTATTTAAGTGTGCAATTATTTATTCGACAGCTTTCCCGAATATTCAATAAATTCAAGGAAAGCATGAATAAACGTTGAATATTATCTCGTGGCTAACGAAAATTATTCTTCCACTTTTTAAATTCAATGCTTCTTCTCTTTTATTCCTCTTTTATTTTATTCGCGAATGTGTTTGCGATAAAACAACTCTGTTCGAATGGCAATCTGACTTTTTACGCCACTCTAATTTCCTGCTCCGTGGAAGTCAGTCTTCTAGCCACGCGGTTTATATCCTCTCAACTTTGGACGAGAATCAAGAAGAGATCTAAATTTGGATATGAAAAACTGCCGCACATCAGAGCAGAGAACGTCTCGGGGCTGTAAGTCGCGAAGACTACTAAACGTGTATTAGCGGAACGGAACGTGCTGCAAAGAGTCGCCTACCTATACATACATATATATATATATAATATAATATAAGTAGCCGTCGACAACTCTCGTATTCGCTTTTTATAAACTACACGTACTCTCCGGTGTTGTAGAGTGAATCGCGACTGATATAAAACTCGAGTCGCGTATACACGCGTACGTAAACCGCTTACGTGGTTGTACCAGGGGCTCTCGTGCTCTCGTATTATGCTAACATATATTATCGGCGGACTCCCTGGTTTTTTTTTTTTTTTTTTTTATATGAAATATCGCCCAGGATCCGACGAGTGACGTGACGAGGATCGTTGGGAGAGGGACCTCTGTCTATATGGTGTTTATTCCTCCTATCGCCTCGCACTTCTTTCGTCTTCGTATTTCGAGCATATCGCGGATTTGTGTGCGTTTCTGCTGACTCGATTCTGTTACTCAACCCTTTTTTTCTTTTTTTTTTCTCTGTTTCTTTATTTTTTTCTTTTTTTTTTTTTGCTCACGCATCTCACGCATCATTGTGCATTCTTGTATTTCACTACACGGTGCAAAATATATTTTTCAAGATATATATTTTTAGGTGGAAATATTAAAAGTTAAATTTAGATACTCAGGGCCAAAAAAAAAAGTCGTTTGTGGGATGCTTTGGCAAAGGGCTGCCAGATGAATAATTAGAGGAGAGAATACGTTTCGGCTATTGGTCGGAATCCACTTCAGTTATTTATTCAGTGTCCTAAGGTGCCGGAAGTTAGAACACCCCCATTTTTCGAATATGCATGTTCTGATGATTGTTCTGTATTGTTCTACACTTGTTCCACAATGTTCCTGAAAAATTAATTTCTAAAACGAGGCCCATAACGGTAAACCAAAACAAGTGATTTTTTTTACATAATCCAATCAATCAATTACAAAAAAAATAAAATTAAATAAAATTACAAAAAAAAACCCATTTTTTGTAATTTTATTTTGCCAATAAAAAAAAGGACGCTTTTTGTATAAAATCAGTGGAAACCCTCCTAAAAATTCACAATTAAGTGGGGTTTCTTTTTTCTGTAATTTTTTTTTGTTTTCTTTTAAATGTTTTTATCTAAGATTATTAATTGAAAAAAATGTATATCATCGAGTACTTACCTAGCGAGCTATCAGGATCGGACAGATCGGAGAGGGAAGGCACTTTTCGCATCGATGCAAAACGACCGGGAAGAGCGGGCACAAGGCCCTCCTCTTCCGCGTCGGAGGCAAGCTCCTGCTTCATGTATTTCGCCATCATCATCATCACACCACCGCCACTGAGACTGCCGCATCCTCCGATGAGAATACCAGACGAGCTTCTCGCATCACGCTGCAACGACAACAAACAATTAGAATTTTGAGAAAAATCATTTGGGGTGCCGATAATACACTGAGAGAACATTATTTGAATCAAATATGAAAATTTATGTGAATGGAATAAAATGTTTAATTGCAACAAATATAGTCGAATTAAAGAAATTCTATTAGGCCGGATTTTTATGAAATAATTTAATTCAAACTAAATACAATTTTTTTGATAATTCATCTAATAGCATTTATTTTATTCAACTGTATTTAATTTTATTTAAATAAAATTAAATACTTTTCATTCTCATTACAAACTATCCAATTATCGTATATTTTACACGACACCAAAAATATCAATCACATATCTAGATCGCGATTGAGGAAAAAAAAATCAATCGTATCAAAGTCCGCAATTGCGAAGTACTGCGAAGTTTGAAATTATCTCGAGAGCCGGGTGTCTTTTTTTTTAACGATAAATTTTGTCATCGTTGCATTTTCTAATTCTAATTGCCAAGATATTGAAAAAAATTATTGTCGTTAACATGGACAATATTTGAATACTATTGTATTTACAATACTTTTCGATTAGAATGAAATAATTTTTCGTGAATGATAAAATTATTCATTTTTTTTGGCAGGTAAAGAAAAGTAAATTTAGATAATTAATGTTTAAAAAAAAAGTAGGTTCAATGAAATATTATTTTTAAACATTAACTATCAAGATCAACATTTTTTAAATAAAAAATAAAAAATGTATACCTGCTGGAAAAAATCAATTCTATTTCTCGTAAATTCAATAATATTCTAAGCAGAATAATTCTCTGCACAAAATTCGACAGAACTGGATGACGAATGGCAAATTTTTCATTTTTCATAGAATCTATGTACTCAGTAGCTGGGTGACATAAAAGGACACAGAAACTCGTGTCGATAGTGCCAAATGGTTGCCACAATCCTACGCTCTAACTGCGCATATACACACGTAGAAAACACAAAGAGAGAGAGAGAGAGAGAGGTGGAAGAACGATTAGAAACTGCAAAGTCGTGTGTAGATAACGACTGGACTGTTGCAAGCAAGACAGACAGAGAGAAAGAGAAAAAAGACAGAAAGGAGAAAGAAAAAAAAAACACAGAAAGAGAGAGAGAGAGAGAATGAGCGAGCTATCCTAAATTGGAGAAGTGGTAGATAGTACGTAACAGTAGTAGTCGAGCCCCAAGAGAGCAGTTGAGTAAACCGAGGTGTGGAGGTGGGAGATGGAGTATAATACTTGGCTCAGCAGAAACATGAATGAACCGTGAACCTGTGCGGAGTAGCTCAAGAGAAAGAGAGAGAGAGAGAGAAAGAAAGAGAAAGACAGAGAAAGACAGAGACAGAAAGAGAAAGAGAAATAAAAAAAGGTAAAGAAGTAGAAACGTGTCTGACACAATCGACGACTCGTACAACGCGAAGAGCGAGATAAGCATACAATGAGCGAAGAGCAAAGTGAGCTGAAATGAGAGGAGACGACAGTGGAGAGTCGAGGAATAAAGAGGGATCACTGGCTGCTGGTGTTGTTACTTGAATATCGCTTAAACTCTGTGTGAGTGGAGGCAGCGTTTGGGGGGATAGAGTCGGGGAGGGGGGAGCTGTGACGAGTCGTGAAATAAAAAAAGGATAAAAAAAAAAGAAAAGGGACGAAGAGGAGATGCGATTACAGGGAGTGCAAGGGAGAGATTATACGTGAATCCGACATACTTCGCGGAAGTCAGAGTGAGAGGAGGGAAAAAAAGGCTAGGAGGAGGTTCGTGGTAGAGACAGGACAGACAGAAAGAGGGAGAGGGAGGAGAAAAAGCGAAGCCGTTGCTTCGGTCCTTTTAACAGGGAGCGAGAGAGAGAGAAGGAGCTGGGAGAGACAGAGAAGTGGAAAGAACCACGACGGAGAGGTGGCTCGTTGCGGTGGCGATGGTCGCGCTGCAGCAAGAGCGGTTGAATGGGGAGCGGGGAGGAGAAGGGGCCAGCCGGGAGAGGAGTGCGAGGAAGACAGACGGATCAGAGACGACCGCTTGACCTTCATGCGGGCCGCGCGCAACTGAATGAAACGCTCCGCCGACCGGGAGTGACGCAACGAACGGCGGCTGCAGTTGCAGTACTCGGCCGATACGACGAGAGGGATATAAGGGCTTCGAGACTTTTTTTTTTTTTTTTTTTTTTTTTTTTTTTTTTTTTTTTTGGCGGTTTCAAGAAGTGGTTAAGGGTCGTCTAATGTTCAATATTAATTCAGTATTGAATGTGCAATATTTGAGAATTTGCAGAAAAAAATTTTTTTCCTGATTAAAATATCATGTTTTGTTGTTATTATTATTATTATTTTTTTTAAAATCATTTTGCAAGTTTTGATGCATGAAATTTTATTATTATGCTTTTCAGGTGACTCAGCACCTTTTTTTTTTTTAATTTACTAAATAAATGATTAATACAAGTTTGCCGAATTTTTCAGTAGTAATAAATCTTAAATAATTAAATTTTCTTGAAAATTCTTTTAAAATATTGAATTTGAGAAAATAAATATAGTTTTTTAATTGATTTTGCTTCCTATAATCGATTGGCTATATAAAAAAAAAGAATTTTGAAAAAAGATAAAAAAAAATGTAATTACCAAATTATTCTCGATGCCTTTTTATTTTAAATTAACTAAATAAATAATGATAATATTAAATAATTAAATTTTCTCAATATTTGACGAAACAAATATATCTTTTAAATTGTTTAACATTTTGCTTCCGATAATCGATCGAGCATAAATAAAAAAAATATAACAATTCCGTGCTGACGAAAAATTGCGAATTTTAATAAAAGCAAAAACGTAAAAAATATTGTTTTATTTTCTACAAGAAAAACGAGAATAATTATATGATCGATCGATTCAAACGTCAGTCTAATTAAATAGAGTTTAATCGGCGCGCTTCCTCGAACAACGATCTCACTGTTACGAGAGAAACGAGAAGGACAGAGCTAAAGAGAGTCGCACCCTGCATGCTCGAACTCCCGATTATTCCTACATGTACACGCTCAAGATAAGCGAGTAATCTTTCTCAACGTCGCGACGTGACTCCTGCACTCTCTCTCACTCTCTCTCTCTCTCTATCTCTCTCTCTCTATTCGCTGGCTCTTTGCTGCAGCAGTGTCGTGCACTGCAACCATCAAATTGCAAGCTTTTCCTCGCCGATTGTACTTTCGTCCTCGCCACGTGTTTCCCCTTTTCACTTTTGCCTCTCTTTTTCGTTAAAAAAAAAAAAAAAAAAAAAAAAAAAAAAAAAATGTGCACTATCGCGACCGATAAATTTCATGAATTATTACATTCTTGCAGAGTTCGATATGTCCTGCCAGGCAGTTCAATAGGGTTATAAGATCACATCGAAACTTTCACAAATAAAACGATAAATTTCCGCATCTCGATGACGTTATATATATATATATATATTAATATTATTTATATGTTATCCACGAGCGATATGACTCCTAGTCTTTCGATACCGCGAATGGCGCGTGGTTCCTGGTACTTTGCACGAGGAACGTGCAAGAATCTCAAACAAAATCAAGCGAGATACATATATATGGGGCATTCCAAGTCACCTCACTTGGTCATCGGGACCTAACCACTTCGGGGTCATACGAATTTTTTTTGGGCATATTTTGGTCCAAAAAAGAGATTATTTTTTTTTCAGATTTTTGTCACTTGTTTTGTATTGTAAAATAATTTTTTTTCCATTACTTTTGAGTAAAAAAATGAATTTCGAGCGGGTTTAAAATTTCTGGTTTTTTTTTTCATTAAATCTAGGACTGAAAAAAGTATTTCGAGAGTGGGTCGAGAATTCTACTTTTTTTTTTTTAATTTAAGAAAATCATTTTTTTACCAAATTTTGGAAATTAAACATAAATCGAAAAATCATGATTTCTTGTAGAAAAAAAAAGAAAAAAAAAATTCCATAATTTGGAAAAAATCGAAAAAATTTCAAATAAAATTGAAAAAAAAAAGGCATTTAAAGAACAAAAATTAGAACATTCTTATTTCTTAAAATAAATATATATATATAATTATTTTCGGCCCATTCTCAAACTACGAAAATTCTTCTTTTTAGTCCCAGATTTTATGGAATTATTTTATAGGATAAAGCAGGTGATAAAAATCTGAAGAAAAAAAGCTCTTCTATTTAACCTCTTCCTGATAAAAATGTTTAATTTTATATTATTTAAGCAAAATCTGAATATTTGTCTGAAAGAATTTGAAAAAATTCTCAAAAATTTCGAGAAACGTGGTTTTGCAAAATCTATAAAATTTGGAACAAAATCAAGATCGCCCCCCCCCCCCCCCCCAAAAAGTGAATAATTTATGGAATAAGTAAACAAATAGAGTGACTTCGAAAAAAAAAAGATTTTTCCAGCTCTGACGCAAGAGTGGCAAAAGCTATAGTTTTCTTCATATTCTTCTTTATTTCCTCCTCTTCGTCATCATCCGTGTATCTTATCGGTCAACAACGTGTCATGCTGTGCGATGCGTGGGCGACGTTCAGTCTAACTAGAATCATCTTTCTCCCTCTCTCTCCGTTCCCTATCAGCGAATTCTTGTTTCTCTATCTTTGCTCTTCGTTCTCTATTCCATTGCTGGCACTGTAATGACCAATGCTCCGACTAAACTTTCCCCACTTGAAGCGCCCTCGCAGAATAGTTCATCAATGGATCGTTGGTCTACGCTTTCAATTAAATTAGCTTCGTTTTCAATCGTTTGAATTTACTGCCCAATTGCTTTACTTCAACTTTCAGTTGCGATCCAATGACTGTGGATTTTATTCCATCTCAATATTCAGAGGTGAAAGTTGCGAAGCAACGAATTCGTCGTGCCAGAAAAATTACATTTATTACAAAAATTTAATATGGGTGACTTGAAAAAATTATTTCGAAAAAAAAAAAAAACAATTGTGGACAATTTTCTGAATCAGAATCAGACTGCAAAATTTGGCTCTTGCTCGCTTTTTAATTCTCACAATTAAATATAAATTTTTTAAAATGTAATTTTTTTTTTTGGAGTGAAATTAAAGAAGATAAAAAATGTATTTCAACGCAGCAATATTTTCAGCTGTAAACATACTTATCGATTAATGAAATATTTTCTCAATCAATACAAGACGACAGAAATGAATATCGTTTTCATCTCTAAATCTCAAACCTACGCGCATTTAATATCCCCGGGAAAATTTCGAAATCAGCGTTATCGAACATAGGACATATATATATATTTTGAAAACTCAACTCCCACGTGAGTCGTGTCTGCCCACGTGCGTGCGTGCGTGCTCCAAGCTCCTTCCTACGAGCGAATTCAATTATCGTGACGAAAGATGCATCGCCTTCTACACTGCAACGCGCGGTGCACTCTTATTATTAAGAATTATGAATGAGTGTAAAAGGGAAAGGGGGGGGGGGGGAGGGGGGAGGGCACGTTGGTCTTGATACGCTGTAGGGTGTTTTATAGTAGTTCCTAGTACTATATAGTAATTATATAAATCGTGCTGGCTTAGAGAGCGAGAGAGAACTCGAACGGAAGTCATGACGCGCATTTATTCGGGAGGGGAAAAATAGGAAACGCCTGGATCGTCACGGGACGTCGAATAAACAGAAGTACGGTATTAAGTACCCCAGTAGGGCGTTTTATAAAAGCTCTAAACTAACGCTATATGCAGTAAAGTCAGTTAACGCGGGCGTTGATGATTTCCGCGAGAGCTCGTGTGTGTGTGTGTGTGTGTGTGGACGACCAGCAACGAAAATTATATACCTGTATCTATGTGGAGAAAATGCTACTGTAAAACGTGTACGTTTTAGCTTTCGTCGTTAAGAGGAACTTCGACGTCGTTGCGACTATGCCACGGGGAGGGGGATTCGGTTGACGATTTTTTTTGCCTATTTTGGTGAGAAAGAAAAAAGAGGACATTTTTTTCAGATTTTTGACACTTGTTTTACCCTATAAAATAATTTTTGTTTACATAATTTTTGAGGAGAAATTAAATTTCGAGCAGTTTTAAAAATCGGAATTTTTTCATGAGTGGAGAAAATGGTGAGAAATGAAAATGCCACGGGGAGAGAGGGATTCGGCTGACGATTTTTTTTCTTTGCATATTTTGGTTACAAAAAAAAAGAGGAAATTTTTTTCAGATTTTTGACACTTGTTTTACCCTATAAAATAATTTTTGTTTACATAATTTTTGAGTAAAAATCAAATTTCGAGCAGTTTTGAAATTCGGAACTTTTTCACGTGTGGAGAAAATTGTGAGAAATGAAAATGCCACGCGGAGAGAGGAATTCGGCTGACGATTTTTTTTCTTTGCATATTTTGGTTACAAAAAAAAAGAGGAAATTTTTTTCAGATTTTTGACACTTGTTTTACCCTATAAAATAATTTTTGTTTACATAATGTTTGAGTAAAAATCAAATTTGGAGTAGTTTTAAAATTCTGAATTTTTTTTTCTATACAATCTAGGATTAAAAATAAGTATTTTCAGCGCAGTTCAAGAGGGGGCCGAGAATGATTTTTATATATTTTTTTTAATTTTAAGAAACCTGTTTTACCCTATAAAATAATTTTCGTTTCCATAATTTTTGAGTAAAAATCGAATTTCGAGCAGTTTTAAAAATCCGAATTTTTTTTACAACGTGTGGAGAAAATACTATTGCGAAACTTGTACGTTTTAGCTTTCGTCGTTAAGAGGAACTTCGACGCCGTTGCCACCATTGCACGGGGAAAGAGAGAGAGAGAGAAAGAGAGAGCTCGTTATGTCACTCGACGGGAAAGATGATGATGATGATCTCGCGCGAGCTAGCGTCAAATGTTGGCTCATTCTTGTGTGCATGCTTCTACTCGAACTACTGTATTAACACATGATCGTGTATAGACACAGTTGCTTGCATTTGGCATATATATATATATGGGGCATTCCAAGTCAACTTCATGCGTCAGTCGACGAATTTTTTTTTTCATTTCTCGGTGCAAAAAAGAGAGGATAATATTTTTTTTCAGATTTTTGTCACTTGTTTTACACTGTCGAAGAATTTTTTTTCCATAATTTTTTAGTAAAATTTCGATGAGTTATAAAATTCTGAATTTTTTTTTTTGTAGAATCTAGGATTAAAAACAAAAATTTCGTAGTTCGAGAGGGAGAGATTTATATATATTTTTTTTAATTTAAGAAAAAAAAAATGTCCTTAATTTCGATTCTAATTGAAATACGCTTGTTGTCAATTTTATTTTAATTATTGGCCGAATTATCAGCGTTTTACTCTCGAAATATGGGAAGATTTTTTTTTACCATTACATGTTTTATTTTACAATTTTTTTCCTAGAAGAAACTATTATTTTTTTGAGTTTCAAAATAAGAAAAATTTTCTTTTTTTCTTAAATTAAAAAAAAAATAGAAATTATTCTCGGTCCACTGTCGAACTGCGATGGAAATACTTGTTTTTAATCCTAGATTCTATGGAAAATATTTCAGAATTTTAAACTTGGTCGATATTCATTTTTACTCAAAAGTTTGAGAAAAAAATTATTTCAAGTTTTGTTACAAGTAATAAAAGTCTGAAAAAAAAATATCCTCTTTTTTTGGATCGAAATATGCCAAAAAAAAATTCGTCAACCGAATCCGAGAAGGTAAGGCATGGAATGCCCCATATATATATACGTATACACGTGGCAATAAAAACGAGAGTACAATGAGACATCTCCATGCGAGGAAGATCAAAGTCGACAGGGTGGAAACACTTTCACTGCAACAGGTCCTACAGTCTTCATAACAAGTGAAGTGTGAGTTGGAAAGTCTTTAGATTAATAGTATATTTCTGTCTTCATTTTTTAGTAAATAAGAAAACAATTTTAAATAGTGATAAAAAAATTATATTAATTCCGTTGAAAAATAATGATTTAACAAATACCACAGATTTTTTTTTCTTATCAAATTAATCCTTTTTTATTTTTTTAATCAGCTTACTACTTCAAAATTCCTGTTTTTTAGATTTTTCTTAAAGACTGCTTTTATAAAAATATTTGTTCAGAGATCTTCTATTCTATAATGTGGAACCATTCCAGGACCACATATTTTAATTTTGCGACTTTTGACGTTTAAAAAAAAAAAATACTATAAGAGATTAATTTTAAAAAATCACGTTTTCAAAAAATCCAGAACCCATTTGTTTCACATAAAACAACAAAAAATTTTTTTAATCGATTTTTATCAAGCAACTTATGTTCAGTAATTTATCTAAATCAAAATCAATGTTCCTTTTTCAATTTTTCTTTTACCTAAAAAAAAAAAAATGTCTTCCTTTTTAAGTGCATGATTTTTTCATCTGAGATTCTTGAATCCTTTTTTATTTTTCGCCGAATAAAATCTCTCGAAAGCAATGATCCTTAAGGCTCCAAAAAAAATGAATAACGATCCACTTATTTGTATAAAAATTAAAACCCGCAAATCAAAATGCATTTTCCATATTAAATCCAAATGATACGATTCGATCACTCGAACCTCCTTATAAGTCTGATATACAACCACTGCTTTTACTGATCTCGGACATCTCGAGATACACTATATATATATATATATACTTCCACGTTTTATGACGTCTCGCCGTGTGTGCGGCCAGAACTGGCTGGGCAAATACATATAAATTGTGCAAGCGTGTATCAAGCCACGAGCGCGTGTGCAGAGAGTTCTCGACGATATTGAGTAAGGCGTGTCACGAGAATAGCTTTATTCGCACGTCGTATATATATATATAAATATATGTATGCACAGAGTCGTGATTTTACACTCGTAGTTGAATGCAGAAAAAAAAGAAAAAAAAAAAAAAAGAAGAAGAAGAAGAAGAAGAAGGTGGGCAGAGCGTGTGCGAAAGGCGAGCCGTTGAGCAAACTAACTAAAAAAAAAAAAAAAAAAAGGAAAAAAAAAATGCTGATAAAAAATGTATATGATCAATTCGCGTATATTTACAGATTCGAATTAAAGAGTCCTGAGCGAATCAGAAGTCGACGAATATTATTCTTCGACGATCGTCGCCGCGTGACTGCACGTCCCGAATGACGCGCGGATTCCGCGTGCCGTGCACGCTTTATTATTATTTTTATTACACTACATATATACATGTATATATATACGAGAGTGTTTCGACGAAGAAGAGAGGCACAAAGAGGAGGGGGGTGAGAATTGAGTGATAGAAAAAGCCCTTCGCATATCGATAAATGCACATTTTGTCCATACGCTCATCATATGTACCACGTAGGCAGCATATATATATATATATATATATATTTATGTGCAGCATAAGCGACGAGGCGTCGCGAACGTTCCTGAATACTTAATGCCCTAATGTGCCAGCAGCCAGGCAAATGCACATAGCGTATACAGCTGCACCGTTCACCTTCTCCTGATTTTATGGACGCGGTGGTTTCATGGAGACTGATGGAAGGACATGTGTTCGATGCTACTTATGTGCAAATGTCTGGATGGGAAAAATACTTTGGAAAATATTTTGTGGCACATCTCGGTTTTTCGTCAGGATCAATCAAATAATAATAGAGACTTAGTACACAATTTAAATGAAAGAAATCTCGTTTATTTAATTATACGTCCACTCTCTTTGAAATATGCCAACAGGCTAAGTTTATTTTATGTTAGTAACCAAATCAATAATAACGCTCGCTTATGTTTTATATATATACGGTATCGTTTATAAATATACCGCAATTTGTCAGGTAAAAAGAAGAAATTTTTATTGGAAAATATTTGTGAGGTAAAGAAGAAGACATTTTTATTGGAAAATATTTGTGAGGTAAAAAGAAGACATTTTTATTGGAAAATATTGAGGGTGTTTTGATAGATTTGATTTTTTTTTTTTTTAATGCTTCTATTTGTTTAAATAAATAAAGGATCAATGAATTATATGAGACGAATTTATATATGACACAATAATTCATAAAGATTTGCTCGAAAAGCGCTTTCAATATTTTTCATTTTGTCGCAATAAAATAATGAATGCGACTCTGGAGATTTTGAGTCTGACAGATTTTTTTATTTCTGCTACATTAAATTAAGAAAAATTAACAGTTAAATGTTATTCTCATATTAAAAAAAAAAAAACATATTCTCATTTAATTAAAAAGGCGCAAAACAGTTGATTTGTTTTCAGGAATGAAAAAGCTGTGGCATTAAAACATTATTTTCTGCTTAAGAATCAATTGAGTAAACAAAAATTAATGGACCTCTGTCTAAATTTTAAGATTTAATTCCAAGTCTGTGTGACCCACACATTCGATTCGAGTAAAAGTTGCAAAATTAAATTGCATCCAGTGAAAATCTCATTAAATAATTACAACACCAATTTCGCATGTGCAAATAAGTCGGTGTAGGTGCGAAACGTTTATGTTCTGTAAATACGGTGGAATCGAGAGCATCCGGTACTCGAAAACTTCCTGTAACTTGATAATCGATAATCGGATGATCACGCGTATTATAGCATCGAGGTAATAATTGTTCAAGCAAGATAAAAATCGGCTTGGGGGGGGGAGGCCAGCAAAGTGCCGGTAAAAGGTCATTTTCGTCTTGATATTCGATTAGGCATTAATATTTTATCGATGCCAAAAGGAATTAGCGCTCGTGAATGATTTATTGAAGGCTTCTGTAACGGCTCTCCGGTCGCAATAAAAGCCTATCACTGCGACTATTATTACAGCGGTATATATACAATGTCCTCCTGAATGTGTCAACGCTCTCTCGTGTCTTTCCAATAGTGCGATCTCTAGCATCCAATCTGAAACATTCTCGTTAGACAACCAAGTGCAAAGACCGAACACACTCTATTATATCTGTTGGGAACGGTTCTATCGAGTATCGAATACATTGTATAAGGGGCATTCCAAGTCGATTCACGTGGCCATCGGCCTGGTCCTCTTGGATTCAGTCGACGAATTTTTTTTCCCCATATTTCGCTCCAAAAAAAGAGGATATTTTTTTTTTTTCAGATTTTTATCACTTGTTTTGGTGTATAAAATAATTTTTTTTTCATTATTTTTGGAGTAAAAATCAAATTTCGAACGGTTTTAAAATTCGGAATTCTGGTTTCATCAAATTTAGGACTAGAAACGTATTTCGTGTATTATTTTTTAAGAAAAAAAATTTTCCCTATTTTTTTTCTAATTGAAATAGCTTTTTTCTATTTTATTTTAATTATTGGGCGAATTTTCAGCATATTACTCACAAAATATGGGAATTTTTTTTTACCATGATTTATTTTTCTTTCTTTTTCTACCAGAAACCATTATTGCAATTTTTAATTTTCAAAATATTGAAAATTTTTTTTTTCCCCTAAATTAACAAAAAAGAAATAAAAATTATTCTCGGCCCACTCTCGAACTACGATGGAAATACTTGTTTTAGTCCCAGATTTTATGGAAAAAATTTCAGAATTTTAAATCTCGTCGAAATTAATTTTTACGCAAAAGTTATGGAAATTTTTTTTTTTTTAATTGTAAAACAAGTGATAAAAATCTGCAAGAAAAATATTCTCTTTTTTTTTGGACCAAAATATGCCAAAAAAAAATCGTCAACTGAATCCGAGAGGATGGAGGAAATGGCTTGAAATGCCCCATATATAATAATCGTACGTACGACGTTCGAGAGACTGCAACACACAGCCAACACCCAACACACACACACACACATAGTGCAACATTTCTAACTCTCCAAGTCAGGCCTTTTAGGGCAAGCGGTTGACGCAAAGTGTGCAGCTAAGTATGCTGCATTCTGTGCTGCAGACTCGATGCAATAATTCATCCCAATAGCGCATTAAAAAAAAAAAAACAAAGACTGCAAAATAGAATTTTGCACATTAATTTTATATTTTCGAATATTGCCAAAAAAACTCTATGAAAAATTACGCTGACTTTTGGATTCCTAATAGTAGAAAATTTTAGAGATTTAAAGATTAAAAATTTTGGTTATAAAATCAAAAAAAAAAAAAATGATCTTCGTTTTTTTTTTCCTGTGTGACAACAAACAGTAACTACCTCATGATTTTTATCTTTTTTTTTTATATATTATTCGTCGCACTCTAGATTCCATTTATTTTCTCCTTTCGTGCTAAATTGATTTACGAGCTTAGGTAAAAAAAAAAAAAAAACATTATATTCAATCAGGAAAATTGTCAGGAGAGAGAAAATAACGCGTGTGAATAAATAAGGTTTATCGTCAGCCCGTGTATAGCACACAGCGTGGAATTTTCTACGAGTGCGCAAAAGCTTTCCGTCAATTCATATCCGAGTGTTGGTAATACATATGTTGCCTCTCTTGCCGTTAAAGTACTACGTTCGAATCGCAGATCTCCGAGAGGTTTTTTTTTTATTTTTATTAATGCGTGAGAAAGACAGCTGTTCTGTACTTGGGAATTCAGTTCACTTTATGAAAATTTATTCCAAGCTGCGACCGAGTAGACACATGATGCAGAATGACAAATCATTTCAATAATGTGAAATAAATCAAATGTCAAGTTAGATTGTATTTTTTAAATAGAAAAACTAATTCACTTATATATTTTTTTCATTTGTACAACAAATTTAATATTAAATATTTGAACATATTTTCTTTCGAAATTATTGCTAAATGGCAATTTTTAGATATTTAAAAAATTAAAAATAAACGAGTGTTTAATTTCTACAGACCTCCATTTATTTGATAAAATTGACTTAGATAAAAATATATTTTATTTCGCTTTTTGCAATCGACCAAAAAATATTGGTCTCGAAAAATGACCAAAAATATTTGATATCCAAATTAAAAAAAAAACTGATAAAATAAAATAAATTAGCCTAGTATTGTTAATATTGACAAAAATGTTGCAATATACCATATCGTCAATAAGTGACAAATAAACATATAAATTCTTTGACTTTCAGTCATCAATTTTAATTTTCATGCTTCGTCGTTCGATCGAATAATTTCTTTCCACGAATTTTAATAATTCCATGCATTGACAAAAATAGCTTTTAATTAGAAGCTAGACGACATTCAAAGAGGCCCATTTTCATTAATCGTTAAATATTAATTTGCCCAAAACTGTACAATAATGGAATTTCACGAAGAGTTAGAAATCGTATTTCAAGACGATTTCGGTGCTCCCGAGGAAAAATCGATTCACGTTGACATCGTGAATGAGAGCAATCTGATGGAAAGAGGATTGTAAGAGAGATCCTGTGTATATAGGTCACACGATAAATTATTCCCCATTCGTATAACTTGATCATCATTTCCCATTCATCTATATTTGCCTCACTCAAATCCTCCCCATCCTACCCCTTCGAACCATGTCTCAGTGTGCTTTTCGAAATGGAAATACGTTTATCTCTCTCTTCTGTGAATGGGAGAGTCCTGCTCTTTGCCACGAAGAGAGAGACAGAGAGAGAGAGAGAGGGAGAAAGATGAAACGTGGGTTTAATTGGCAAATGGCGAGGCAGGTCATGACATCGAGTCTCTGCAATATCACCTCCTATTATCGTATACTATGTAGCTCCTCTTGATAATCGATTTCTTCCCAGGTCGAAAACACACCAACCGCAGGAACCTCGAAGAAATATATTCCGTCGGGCTTTTAGGACCGAATAGTGAGATGAGAGAAAGAGAGAGAGAGAGAGAGAGAGAGAGAGGCAGAAATTTCGTGGCAACATTTGCACAAATCCAATTTAAAACGATTGTCACGAAGAGAGCTTCGCGACTGGCGAATATTTCTGGAGTCCAATAAGCGACACACCAATCTCTACGTGAGCAACACGAAGTGGCACTTTAACGATTCGAAAATACATTTTATCGGGGATTGCGATAAATGTAGACACAGCGATGAACGAATTATAAGCATTATTTAGTTAATACTAATCGTGGAGAGTTTCTTGTGTGTGTATTCTTATTTCAAGAGAAGATGGTGGAAATGATTTTTTTTTTTGCAATTGCCTTATTTAGTTTGGAAGTGTTATTAGATTAACTTTTATTTTTCTTTTTTTTTTGACGATTATGTTACGTGAGAAATGAGGGTAATGAAAATCGATGTGAAAATGTGATTACGTTTCTGCATATGACAATCAGAGCTCGGGAGTAAATTCACTTTTAGACATGTTAATAGTAAAAGCCATTATACACACATTTAATGATAGTAATTGGATTCATTGAGTTTTTGGGTCAATGAGTTAATGAATGATACATTTTTTTCTCTCAATGAACGGTTTCGAATGAGTGTGTCAAATATTAAAGCACAACATTCGATTAGTTGGAAATATGAATGAAATATTTGACTCACTTTCAGTGGAGGAAATCAAAAATTATCTTATTCGAACGTAATATTTATCAAGATAATTTTCAAATAATAATGATAATTAATTTAAAAATTGTATAAATTTAATGTCGACTTGACAATTTTTTCTTTCTTTTTCAACAGCCAAAATTTATTCCTAGTCAAGAGTCACTATCGAGATGAGCATTCAAGTAGAAGTCCAGGATTTTCGATTGTGAATCCGCAAAGGGACGAAAAAAAAATTGGGAAACAGCAGGATTCGAACGCAAAACAAGCATAGAGTTTCCAAAAAAAAGATGATCCGCCCGGACGATCAGCCAAGTCGAAAGAGCCAGGAGACGTGAAGTCAACAGGGCTCGTTTTACGAGCTCCCAAAAGAGTGCACTTCCGGCCGTCGTTGGTGATGGCCGAGCGACCACCGGTCACTTTTCTGCAGCGATCATGCTGCACCGAAGCACGAGTGCACTCACTCTCTCTCTCCAAAAAAAAAAAAAAAATAGGAAAAGTAAATTTAATTGAAATTCATTTTAAAAAGCATTTTGACAATGAATGTAATTCAAAAAGGTCGATAAAGTTCGAATAACTATTTTCGAAAAGAAAGAAGCCTTTAAACTAGAACAAAGCTTAATGAGTGTCCAGAAAATTTACATTTCTTATTTATTTTTTTGAGCCTTTTTGTGGGAATGATCCGAGGTTGCCAAGTGGTCTGGCGATTACAGCCGAAAGAATCGATGGAAGCCTATACATCCAGGATGCATCCTTTTCAATTACCAATAATTGTACCAGACAGCCCTTAATTGGGATTCGAAGAGGCGCCAAGCCCTTTGCCCTCTCTGGCCCAGCAGTTTTTTCACATTCTCTTACTCAGCACTCCTTCGTTCCATTCCTCTGCTTATTCTTCTTGACTCGACTCTTCTTAAACCTGCTCTCTGTTCCTCCATTTCATTCTTGTTTTCTCCGTGTTGTTCTCTGCCCTTTTCATCATCAGGCATATTTTTCCACATTAGTCCCACTTTCACTGCGCTCTTCAATATTTCACCAATACGTTTCTCTCGCGTCAGCAGCACTGACAGCCTTCCTTTATTTACATCCGCTTCATTCGATTTTCCAAATGAGATTTCCGTCGAGTCGTGTTCGCACCAGGAAGAACGAAGAAGACACGCCGGATACTTAAAACAGGCAAATTAGATTAGATTTTTATCGACAGCTGAAAATAAAGGCGACAGAGACGGGAAGTAACTTTTGGATTGGAATCTTTTCAACGTGATGTCCGTTGGACACGAGCAATTCAGGATGTGAATGATTAAACGACGAACCCTAGTGTGACCTTCGAGGTTCACTGGCTTCAATCTTCACAAACGAATAATTAGGAAATTTTTGTTCTTTGCAGAAAAATTATAAGAATTAGAATTACAATTATTTACAATGAAAATTTAATTCAAGAACATTAAAAGTAGTGCTTTAAATATTTTTGGCTCTGACGACTCTTTCCTTCCTGATGTCTGGTTGAATATGAGCAATTAAGGATGTGAGCATTTAAAGGGTGAGCCCTAGTGTGACCTACGACGTTCCCAGATTACCTCCTCTGTTCGCCCAAATAATTTGGGGTGACCAGTTAGGAGCCCTAAACTCGTATACCAACTATTTTTTCTCAACCACTTCTTACATCAACCTCGTAAATGACTTCACCTCGTGAAATTCAATGTTTACATCAAGATTGCGAATTTCCTGGCAACATTGATCACATCATCAACGTTGCCAATTGGACGAAATTCAATGGACATATTTTTCGTCTGTAATAAAATAGCAAGACTGTATTCCAACAGTACAAACTTTGTATTTTCATTTTCGCGATATTCCGCGATATAGCCTGGGTCAAAATCATGGCCGTTCAGCGATGATTCAGTGAATACTTGTTCTGTCATTCTGTCAGTTTCACCGGATGATTGAAGCAGAGATTGTACTGTTGCTGCTGGTGCTACTGCTGCTACTGATGCTGCTGCTCGAGGAAGAAGAAAGGGAGGAACGCGTATACTGGCTTTGCCAGAAATAGCATCCCTTCCCGCGTCCTCCAACAGCCCCGCACCAACCCCAGCAGCAGTAGCAGCAGCAGCAGCAGCATGTGCTTGCACAGTTCACCTCGAGTCTATAATACCGTATGCATCTTTCTGCACTTTACTATATCATTACTACGTCGTGTTCAGCCTCTGCCGGCTCGTGGAATCAAGAATTCTCGAAATCGTTACCCTATCGTTATTTGTCCAAGCAAGATAAATTCTTCTTCTTCTCCTCTCTCTCTCTCTCTCTCTGCTTTCTTTCCTTCGCATAAATCATTCGTGGAACTCACGATGACTCAATTTCAACACAAATGCTTTCTATTTCAAGTCCAATTCGTATGGCTTTTAACAATCAATGCTCTCGAGGCTCTCCGAATAATCTTACACTTATATTTCATTGAGTAAAATGCCCGGTTAATTACATTTCAAAAAAAATCTGCCTCAGATAAGATTTTCAATCTAGAAAAAGTCGACTTGTCGAAATTCACAGTGAGACCAATTCCAGAAATTCGTTTATCCTACATATCGTAATTTATCGAATTTCACGGAGATGAAACCAAGTTCAGGATTTCGTGCGGAGCCTCAAGCAATTATCGAGAGCTCTCTGCTCGGGGCCTGTTTGCACGAACGTAGACGGGCTTCTGTGTATCTAAACGAGCGTGCTATTGAAGGGAAGCGTTCAGGGACGCGTACACCAAAGTGCGTGCCAGCTCGTGAATGCGTGACCGGTAGCCACTGCTTTTACTACACGAGTTCACTATTCCATGTACGTTAGGAGAAACAGCAGCAGACCAGCAAAAGTCTCTTTGGAAGAGCAACCGACGAGCGAATCAGAGAAGAGAAGTGGGTGATGTACGGGCCCGTTTGCCCTCGATGCACCGGCCAAAGAGAGCCAGTCCTGCAATACCACCATCAGAAGCACCAGTACTGCAGGGCACTTGGTCGATCCCTAATGCATACCGACGATTGTAAGTAACAGAGAGTGAGACGAGTGTGGAGCGACGGACCAATGAAGCACAGCATCTCTCTGTAGGCTTTGGATAAGAGAGAAAAAGAGAGAGAGAGAGGGGGATTGACGAGAGAATAGAAACGCAGCATTATATGGCAATGAGCCTCTGCGAGAGCGAGAAGGAAGGTGGCTATGAAAGAGAACGATGAAAGGAAAGGAGGAAGAAGGAAAAAGCGTCTTCTCTGCGGATGCGAAGGAGAGGGAAAGAGAGAGAGAGAGAAAGATCAGTGCCGGTTCTACGTTCATTCATGAACGCCCGGCGAGATCCGAGGCCGAGGAAACACCCAACTGGCTTGACTCACTCGGGGGCCCTAAACTCTCTCTCTCTCTCTCTGCAGCCTCGCTCGAAGATATGCTTTACATGACGATTTTTCGGACCGAAGATCAATGATCATTTTCTTTTTTTTTAAGTCGCTGCTTTGCTCTCAATGTGCTGAACGACGTGTGACTTTTTATCCATGATTTTTAGAAGTCTCGTGCAGACTTTTTATTTGAAATTAAAATTACACAGAATTTTTCTGGTTTTCTATTAATTTTCCCAAATATATTTGAAAAATAAACGTCGGATATATATATATTTTTTTTAAATATATGCAGCCAATAGACTATCCTCCATCTCGATAATAATTCCGGTCACAGCAACAAACAACGATATTTTTTTAATGTTTCATAATATTACAATTTCTTCAAGAAATATTGTCTTCGTGAGAAAGAAAAAAAGCTCGAAGAACTTGCTCTGCAACAGAAGGGGAAAAAAAAAATGATATTCAAGGGCATTTTAATAATCAGCCTGCAGAACTCGTTGCCAGTCCACCGTCCATCTGCTCAAACATCTTCACCCTTTTATTTTTTCGAGTTAATTGTAATCGTCGACTCCCACATTTAGCTGCTTAATCCATAATCGACTGAACACCTATTACATGATTAATCATTTTACTTTCAATTTCCTCCTTCTCCAGCAAGTTTAGCTCAAATAATTCAGTCCATTTCAGATTGTGCGTTTGAAAAATTCGACAGGAAACCAAAAAAAAATACTCGCAGAACTTACTTTACAGAAGAACGAGAAAAAAAAAAATATATTCAAGGGCATTTTAATAATCACAGCTTGTAAAACTCGTCGTCGGCCTGCCATCCTACTAATATACATAGCCTGGACGGGTTTTACGGCTCGTAGTCTCAAGTACAAACACGAGATACTCCCTAAATGGTCACGAACGACCTGAACTCGAAGTGGACATACGCGAGCCTGACAGTCTCTCGACTGTCAAGCGTCGCTAAAGCCCAACAGTCCGTATGTCCGTTTTCAAAGAGGCAGCTCGATCAGCCGTTCTACTGTACCAGTGACATTGCGATAGATCGAGAATTTGTGGAAATTCCGGTGGCAAACCACCGGAGCATCTCTGGTGAAGACACACACTGACGCAAGATAGAACCGAGTTTTACAAGCTCTCTTACTGGCGCGTTTATAAACGCTTACATAGGCCACACGAGGAACTGTCTAATGTCGTTCCAGCGTATAAATCAGCGCACGTGTACCGTTTGAGAGTGTCTCCCATCAGTTTTCACTGTAACGATGCTCCAAAAGATTCCTCATAACAATATAATGTCACTAGTCTAACATTGAGCGATATCTGGTTACAAAAAAAAAGCCTGCAAAGTAGAATCTTGCAAATTGCTTCCTCATTGCTTTATTTTATTTTTATTTATTTGGTCCTGGGATCATCCCCTAAGAACGAGTTAGATAAAAGCAGAAGAGAAGCAAAGCCAGCGAAGAAGAAAGTACAGAGGCAAATGAGAGAAATTGACCAGGAGATAAAAAAAACAGAAATAGAACAATAACTATGTGCTAATCAAAAAAGGGGCTTAAAAGTCCCTTTGTATCTTTGTATCTTTGATGCAAAGCTTTCCTTTTTACAAAGCTACCTAGGAAGCAAAATAGGACTTTTTTTTTTTGTTGGTCTCCAGTACACATTGAAATATAAATTAGTTCTCGTTAAAAAGTTCACGTGTTCGTCTAATTTTATAATCGACGAGGTCACTCATTCGCAGACTGGTCGAGTGGCGCGCGATCTTTGCCTCTCTCGCTGTTTGGTACACGTTATTCAATTATTTAGTGGCTACGTCGTCGGGTAGTCTCTCGTTCGCCACAGTGATGATGCCGATCCGGCTGTATAAACTCGAGAGAGCACCAGTCGCTGCACTGACGTTGCTTGTAATTGAATTCGTTCGGGGAGAGAGAGAGAGAGAGAGAGAGAGGGCGGAGGACACACCAGTAGTGCACTTTTGTTTCAATGAATTAAACTGATCCAACTCAAGCCATTACACACAGAGGAGAGCTCTCTCAATCGTTTAGTCGACGTGAAAATGCGCTACTAAACCACAAACCCTCGAATCGAATCGTTCCAAAACTTATTTCTTTAATCTTTCACCCGCATTCAATCTGTCTCTCTTGAAATTAACTCAACAATGGAGACAAATATTTTGATCGTGAATCACGAGCGCGTACCTTGAGGGCTCTGTGATCGATGGGATAGCCCTTCCTGCATCCGGGACTCTCCTCGTAAAAATCTTGTTCCTCGTCCCCGTAATCATACAGGGAATCAATATCCATATCGTCTGAAACAGAGTTTAACACAGAATTTCGATTATTATTCATACATTTTACATGTTTCTTTTTTCTTCAAGCCTCTCAAAAAATACTGCATCAAAGAGAATATTTTTTAATTATATTTACTTGCAATAAATTCAATACGATTTTTTTGTAAGATTAATATACGTCAACGTTTGTCCTGCCTTTAATCATTTTTCAAAATACGTTTGCACTTTTCTTTCCAATTCCAAAACTCACCAATTTTCTTCTTTTTTTTTCTCTACAATTAAACCCAAAAAAACCACGCAAAATACAACTAGTCACAAATCTCAGGATTTTTGTTTTCTACTATAAAATTTGAATCCACATATATTGTGTATAAAATATAGATTACAGACTAGTGGCTTCCTTCTCTGATTTTGCGGTTCGTGAGGATCTTTTCGCAAGCGACGACGTTCAACGACCCGATACACCTACGTAGCGTTGGGTCGTTTCTCCTCGTCGGAAGGAGCTTTTGGGTCTGATGTTATATATACACACCCTTCTTTACACACTCGACACGCATCCACGAAAAAGGAGTAGCGCGTTGAGAGGACGTATGGGAAACGGTGTAGGTGAGGAGCCGCCAGCCAGTGCAGGGCTTTTCAGGAGCCCCCGGGCTTCGAGGAGAAGGATCGTGTTACTCCAGTCTCCCCGAACGAGAGACGACCGGAGCGACAGATGGTAGGTGTAAAAGTGCTCTGGACGAGACGAGAGACCGCCACGGCCGAGTCTCACGGCTTCGAGACTGAGCCACCATCAGGGCTCTGTCTCTTACTTGTTAATACACTCTTTCTCACTCCGTCGACTCTTCTTCTTCTTTTTTCCTCTCTCGAATCGACGTGATGCATCTTCGCTATATTCTCATCGATCAAGCTCAATATTACGACGGCAACCCTTTCACAGGACCTCCGATTTATCCCACGGATGCTGTTGCTCCTTTCGGGTCTTCAACCTTCGAGACTTCATTTTTTTTTTTTCACGAATATTCAATGCTGAACATCTTCTCAAATTTTTCACAATTTTAGAGCAATCATTCCATTCATTATTATTCTCAGCGTCGATATATCGCTTCCCAATGTGGTTTAATAAAAATAATCAGGTAACAGAAGGAATATGTATCGATCCAAGAAATTCTTTCTCTTCCACATCGATTGCCTTCTCTTCATGTGTCCCCTTCGTCTTGCGATCTCGGCTGTTCTTCTGGACTTTCCGCAATTGCCGTTTTCGCTGTATTCTGGTAGGATCGGAGTACCGCTACATAGCAGCCGATCCCTATAGGCTACGATCGAAACCATTGATCGGCGACAGCAGACACGAATAAAAACTCGTACCACCCGTTACAGCCTGCAGAGTGGATCTCTGCAGAGGGCTTCGTCAGGTTTTGTCGCCATGAAAAATGACATCGAAGAGCCCGATGATCTCGCGCATCCTCCAAGAATATCTTACGTGAAGACGCTCGAAAGGAATCGGTGTGCCACGTTTCCTTTAAAACATTAATAAAAAGGTTACAAAGTAAATCCTTGCACATTGATACCTCATCACACTCAATTCTTTTTCTTTCATGGCCATCCTTTCATCAATTTTTTACAGTGAATGAAAATACTTAAAACATTTTCGTTGCTCTTGCAAAAATTAATTTATCCAAACCCTGATCGGGGCCAAAACGTAAATTTGACTGAAGAGTCTAATGAAATTTCTTTGATTTCTTCTCTCGATTTTAATTTTGATAATTTTCAAATAATGGTTGACGATATAAACCATTCCATTCCATGTATTCCATTCAACAACCAGAAAAATATATTTCGGTCAAAAAATAAGTAATAATTCCTGAGTAATAGTGATTCCCCGATTCTTCCCTAATCTTCATCGAGATAAAATTTAATTTGCTTCGAGTGTCGGTGGATGTGTAATAATAATTGCTTTGGCAATCCTCGCCATCGCGATCACTATCGACTGGTGTGCTCTCGCCTCTGATAAGAGTGATTCCCCGGATCGTCGTATGAGCGCTGAGTATTAACGTCCACAATCTTGACGATTGGAATCAGACGAATCGAAGGAGACCGATGAGATTATAACGCCTTTGAGGAAAATCGCAATCTCACCCCCGATCACCCCCAGCCCCCTCCCACCCCTCCCTTTTTACATGATACAATGGCCCAGGGATTTCGATTTCAAATAAGTCAAATAAATTGCGAGAATACAAAAAAAAAAAAAAAAGATTCATAACCAGATCACAACGGACAAACTGGATATTATCAATTTCAATTATCTCACTTAATCTTCAGAAAAAAAAATCTAATCTTTCGAATTGATAATGCACACGTCGTTATATTAGTAAATTTATTAACACCGATATCGAGAGACAAACTTTAACTGTTAATTTTATTACCACAACAAGATGAAATGGTATTGATTAACTTTGGAATTCGATTATGTTGCTCTTTGATTTCAATCTAATTTACACAATTTTTTATATTCGCACACAGAATTCTTTTTTTTCCTTATCAATCAAGCGCATGGAAATTTCTTTTCGTGAAGATTCTTTTTTTAACAGAAAAAACAAGGCTTTTTCTTTTTTACTGAAATTTTTAAAAATTCTCTTAAGGTGTCTTACACAAATGGTACTTGTTCATCATCGTACAGAGCGTCCCTCACCTTCGAGTAACTTGGCTCAACACCTGATTCAACGCAAAGTAGGCGACCGTTTTATCGAACGAATTTCCACGCAGCTGGGCATTCAACAAATTCCTGTTTATTTGCCTTTTTTTTTTTTTTATTTATCGAATTCGTTACCCGAGTATTACGACGTCGAGGAATCTCTTCCAATACATATATATACATATCTGAGAGATATAAAATTCGTACTTGGCGAGGGGGAGCCAATGAGATAAGACGTAGAAAAGAATTCTTCGAATAATATTTATCACGATGTCGAGGTGTCTGATACTCAAGGTTCGCAAACGTGTAGGTAAACTCTCTGTGTAGTGTATACGGATTACAGTCGATCCATCAGAGCGCCTCTCACAATACACTGTATTGTGGCTGCTGGTGACAAAGTCAATTGCCAAATCGTTTGGGAACGATTGTTCGAGGGTTCGATGCGTCGCAACCAACGTTGAGCCCACCAGGGCGAGAAAATCGAAGGGCTACAGTGGCACCCCTACTGGGTGGCCCTTTTCACCTGCGAACCCCTCGTTGAGGAGGGGGGGGAGGGCTTATTCTGACCCTGCCTTCGGATTTGTAAAAAATAAAAGTAGAAAAAAAAAACCACCCAGCACGTGTACACTTTGACTCTTTTTATAAGTGACGGAAATTGCAGCTCGTTAAAATGCCGATTCAAAATTTAAATGCATCAGTCCCTGTCGAACATTTTTTTTTGCTGGACATCTAAAGCATGCGGGTAATGTGGGTCGAGCGAAATAATTTTTTTTCGATTTTATACACTGCAGAGCTTTGAAATAGAGCCAGTGGAAGAAATATTCTGAAAATGAGGGTTAATTTTTATGAGTAGAATTATAATTCTTTAGTGGAAAATGATTTATTTTGACGAAGATGGTTATCTCCGTATTTACTCGATTTACTGTATATTTTTAAACACCGGATAGAGTCGATAAAGTATTAAACATTTTTTCAACTATTAAATTGCGAGTTAAAAAAGAAAGATACAATTTTAACCAGATGTATTTTCTTTTAAACCTGCTAATTTATGCAAGTTCTCGATACCAGGCTTTTTTCCCTCAGTGTGCTAAAGCATTTATTGTTGCACTCGAATAATTCTTCAAACGATAAGCAAAAAAAAAAAAAAAAAAAAAGGTGTCTCGGAAAAAAATCACTCAGCTTGTCACACTTCCCGTTTTACTTTTTAATCACAGCATGCACCAGCTGAAAAATAATGGTTATTTACAGATTGAATCTCCACGCGATCCACCACCCCGAAACACCCCCACAAATCCTTCTCATTTTTAATATCAAAAATGCCTCGTGCACGTGGTCTAATTATACAAGCTCATTCACACCACGTTGCGACTCTTGGAATTAAATGATAATAACAATAATAATTAACAAGTGAGATACGGGAGGAAAGGAGAACGACGACATTCCTGGGTGACCCGACGATCGACCGAGCACAGCCAGGATATCTATATCCGACTCTAAAACGAAGATAGAGCTCAGGATTTCAGACATCGAGAAGAAGCGCAATTAATAAATTGTGGGAAATTGTTGGAACGTCAAAGGGTGAAGCAAAAAAGCTACAGGAATAAATCTGTACCGGTTCCTCTATCGTACTTGGCGAATTTTTTTTAATAATTATAATAATCTGCAGATCTACGTGCATGGATTTTTCATCCACGTTGATATTTGCCAAATCCCTGCTAATATTTTTAATCCACAAAAAATAATAATTTTGCAGATTAAGAATTATTTATTTGTTTTTTTTTTTTTTAGAAAATTTTATCAAAAGATGAGATGCTGGAAATATCGACGAACCATCCCAGACGTCCAGCGACAGATACAAGTCGTGGGATAGACGTATTCCACGGTTATTCAGGATATAATGTCTGTACATGTGTACGTGTGTGTGTGTGTGTGTAGAGATACGAGGAGAGGGTCTCGGTTCTCGAGCACCCCAACAGCACTGCGGTGCGAAGCTTCCACCTGTCGAACCCTGCTACACATTTTACCCCTGCGAACCTCCACCGATCAGCTCCGATATAACATCATACAGACTGGCATAGACCTCGTGTAGTATTTATAGCCAAACGTCCGAGGCAGGTAGCTCAACCCACGCTCTCTATATTCATCTCATTCTATCTCTTTCTCTCTTTTCCTCCACTTATTTCCAGCTAAATACGTAGGTATAATACTACGCACTTTTTGATATCCAGGTATTGAGAGATCCTTTCTCGTTCTATTTCAGTCGTGCAATTTATATTTTTTCCCCGCATTTTTCTCATCTGGAGATCATCTTTTTGGCTTCTTGGGATTCTGTTTCGCTGTGCATCGCATGTTATTACCAGAGGGAAATCAGCAGATCTGTTTCTGCGATGGGATCCTTCGATAGGGGAATCGTTAAGCGAGGAATCCAGACCGAAGAATATTACCAAGGAATATTCTTTGAAATTTTTGGGAATTAACATTTAATCATTGGATGTTAATTCAAGGTTTGAGATTTCGAGTATTGGTTGTTCCTACAATTTTACACATTATTGCCACATTTTTTTTATTCCCCTACGTTAGACATTTTTAAATCGAATTTTTGAATTTTAGATTACAACTTGGCTGGAGAAAAAAGAAATTTCGAACGAATTTAAAAAACAAATAAATACATACTGAGTAGTATGTATTAGAGAATTAGTTGAATTTTTAACTCAGAGGAAATGTCAGCTCAAACGTGTACCAAAAAGTGTGTAGAAAAATAATGTAACTACGACTTTGGGCCTCCTTTTTTGCACGAAACATATTCATGAGCACAATACTTTTGTCTATCCAGGTAGATTTTTTTCCAACGTCCTAATATCGCAATTTATCTGTTGCCTCAAAGAATTTTTTTTTTCTAAAGCGTTTATCGAAGGGTTCATTGGCTGCAGTGTGCCGAGCGAATAGCAAAGAAAATAGGGATTGAAGTTGGTTAGTTTTGCGGCGGTTAGTTGAGATAAAGCAAAGCTCAAGACACGAAAAGCAGAGGAAAATATCTCGGAAAGGATATCCCACTTTGGGCTCGAGTAAACTGGCTGTTTACATGCTTCAAAGCCAGAACCAAAGAGTCGAGAAACCTCGGGAATTTAGACCCTTGACGTAAAACAAGATCGCTGGATAAACGACGCCTGAAAGGACAAACGATCCCATAAACGGGGAAGGTTCCCATCGAGTATCTTAACTTCCGTATCTCTTTCAAATCGCTTGTCGTCAACGTTTTCTGAATGTCAAGTGCACTTTTTTTTTGGAATACAACGACACAAGTGAACAGTTACAGTTCGATATTCTACCCTCTCAGAAGACACGTGGAATAATCGTATCTTTTGTACAGATCCGAAAGTACAAAAGACCCCCTAGAGGCTACACTCGAGGACTTGACTACAGATTCTTTAGTTCTCGAATTATTGCGCAGAGGATCAGTAAATTGTTGATTTCTCAAGAAGATTATATAGATTGTGTCTTCTTTTTTTTTACATCGATAATAATTGCAAAAATAAGTAGCTTTTGTTTGACATTTTTTCACTGACTTTACAAGTTCTTTTTTAAATTTTTTTTTTAATTTTAGGTCGCATCCAAGGTTCTTAGCGACCATCACATATTACGTCATATAAATGTGCATTAGGTTGCTACAAAAGAATCCTTAAAATTGTTTATATGAGGCATTCCATGGCAGTTGAGCCACTTTAAAAAAAAAAAAATTGGAAAAAAATTGCAATAAATCCACCAAGTTTCAAAATTATACAGATGAAACCTCTTGGGATATTATAAAAAAATATTCAAGATTTATTTGACATATTTTAATACGACTTTTGCGGCAAAAACGAAAAAGAAATCATTTTTTTTTCAGCTAAGCTACCGCTGCATTTCAGCCAAATTAATTTCCTTAGATTCAGAACATGAAAAATGAATTTTTTTCAGTAATGGGATTTTAAATGACTGAATTATCTGCAGCGGATTGTTCGGATTTCTAATTTTCGTAGAACAACGATAATTTTAGTACAGAGTGTGACAACGAATATTAATTTTTCACACTTAATTTGGCGAAAAATTGATTGCCACGGATTTCTCACTGTGAAGCAACAGTGGATATTCCTTTCTCGGTTTTTCCACCAAGGAAAAATGCAGGTCGGAGAAATGCTGACCTTGGACACAAGCAGATAATTGATTCATCTCAGGAGATCCTCTTTAAATTGTCCTGCAGGGTCGCAGACCCATATCATTCGTTACGGATATATCCCCATATATATATATATATATGGATAGGGGTCGTCAAGTTTTCAGGAGAATATTTCAACCTCGAGCCCTGAAAATTGAGACTGGAGCTTGGCAGAGATGGCAAGAACCCAGAGTAGCCAGAGTGCGAAGGTTTGAAGATGAAGACCGTCGAAAAATAGTGGAGTGTCTATTGTTTCAGGCATCCTGAGATGCTCCCAACCCTGGGCAACATAATATCCCAAGACCGAGGGAGTAGCAGCGCATAAACCCCCGGTTTCCAGATGCGGGTTGAAAAAGTGTCCTCTTCCTTCGTCCTTCGTCTTTCCTCGTTACAGTCTCTCTCAGCATCATGTGTCTCTGAAATTTTACACAACGACGAGCAAACATCACGTTTGCCCCTATGAAAATTTACACACCAGGCCCTCAATTTCACCCGCACATGACAATAAAAAAAAGAAAAAGATCCTTACTTCGTCGTACGTTGAGTCTGTGTTTTCCCAAATCCAAAAATAATTAAACCAGCGGAGCCTTGAGAGTGAAGAATGGGAAAAAGAAAGATTCATAACCGTAATAATAAATTCCTCGTCTCTAAAAACGAAAGTAACATTTTTTAAAAATATTTTAGAATTTTTAGAACATTTTTTTTTGACGTCATACGAAATTATATTTCAAGGATAACTTTGGAAATAATGTTTCTAAAATATTTTCTAAATTATGTGCTCTTTTGGC
This sequence comes from Perithous albicinctus, assembly GCA_964016905.1. Taxonomy (NCBI): domain Eukaryota; kingdom Metazoa; phylum Arthropoda; class Insecta; order Hymenoptera; family Ichneumonidae; genus Perithous; species Perithous albicinctus. Next base: position 16,864,888 of record OZ024699.1, read on the forward strand.
AGTTTAACAAAAATATTATCAGTGTTGATCTTTGATTAAAGTGTCTAAAAAAATTCGATGTTCATCAAAATCATTTTTACAGATTCCAGTACAATTTTTTTCGACAAAAATTAGCAATCTAGTTATACAAATTTTGTTTTTTACTCTCTCAATTTTTACTCCATCCGATAAATCCACCCTAATTCGGATAAATTCATAAAATTCATAAAAAAAGAGAGAAAAAAAATCCCTCATCAAATACATCCCAGAATTCGCCGTAGCCTAGAATAATTAAATCAGCATAAGCTCTCAAGGACGAAATATGCGAGTCCATAGTCAAGGTTGGAAAAATGTGTCCAGAGCATATATATAAACAGCGGGAGGGTACCGAGAGAGCTCGCTTCCCGCTGCGAAGGACAGAACGACGTCGAAAATACAAAGTTTAGAGAGAGCGCCAAGGCACGTGTATATATATATATATACATATATATATATATTGAAGGAACTAGTAAGCTCAAAGCAAGGAAGCAAGAAGAGAAACACAGTAGCAGAGGAAGAAGAAGAGGAAGAAGAAGAAACTGATGAAAGAGGTCTTCTCTATATACAGTGTCCCGGTTTGAGTTCACTCCTTCTCTTTCTTTCTCCAAGCTAAACACTATCCTTCATCCTTGTCTTCCTCTTTCTGTCCCTTCCACCCCTCCCCCCCCTCTCCTTCAGTTGCCACAACCGTCGAACACAGACTCTCCTCTCTCCCTCTCTCTCTCTCTCTTCTTCTTCTTCTTCTTCGTTCCCTCTTCGTTTCTCCGGGCCAGCCATAACCGACGTCGCTGCCACTACTTCTCTCGCCGTACAGAACACGTCGGGCCAAGCGAACGAGAGGCCTCTTCTTCTTCACTTCGCTATGGCCAACTCTATCCGGGGCAAGCCCCGCGGCGTTGCCATGCCGGGGTCCGAGATCCCGAGAAACTGTACAAAAACCACCCGGCCCCCACACAGACACACCCACACAGGCACGCACGCCTGAAGAGAAAGAGACACAGCAATTTCTTTTCGCTCCTTCCATGTGTTGTCTCTCTCTTTCTCTCTCTCGTCGTGTTTTTTTTTTTTTTTCTTCTAAATTGCTGACTGCGACCATGCGATGCGCACCCTTGTCCTTAGTTCCCTTGACTTTGAACCTGTGAAAAATATGCCATTCAGAATATGTTATTCTTTCTTGGTCTTCTGATTCTCCTTCGTCACATTGACGACTGACCTAAGTGCAGCAATATTTATGTAAAGGAAGATGGACTAATCGCTGTTAATCGAACACCTCTCGATGGATTTTCTTTGTTACGACGTTGGAGGTCACATTTTTGCCTTCGTGGTCCCATCGAAACTGAGCTTGTCGTATCTCGATCCTCTTGTTAAATCACCCAACTTCTGCGATTTGAAATCTCGTAAAACAAATTTTAACCAATGCACGGCGAGCACGTTTAGAATTTCTATTGGTTTCGAAGAATTTTAGGAACGATTTCATTAATTTTGTAAAGGCGTGATCGAAATTCGTGTTTTCTTGTTTTGAATCCAATTCTAGTTGGAAATTGTCTGATGAGAGAATTCTTTCGGTGATACCAAATCGAAGATTTTTTTTTTTTTCTGTTATCGCCACGGTGATTAAAGTCGTAATTTATGTTTTTTTTTTATCGGTTGGTAATAGGAAGAGATTTTTTAAGTTGTTATTCTGCAGATGAAATTTGTGTGGGAATACATTTCTTTTTAATTCTTTAAATCGATAGTCTAGAGAAGAAATTAATATTGGAATAATCAGAACTGGTTTTAACCCTTCCAGACCACTCTGGGTCATTTTCACCCATATTTCAACTTTGACATTTTTATGATGAAATATTTATTTATTTATGATGAAATAAATGATACTTTTCTATTGAAATACGTTATTTTTGTATCCTTCAAAAACAGTCTACGACATTCTGCAGGATAATTGCCATTTTTTTTAAAGCTGCACCATGAGATTTTTTTTTCAAGTAGAGACATGTCTCGAGAATATTCGTTTAAATTTTTAACTAGAAATATCAAAAAATGAAAAATCAGGAATTTTTTTTATACGCATGATTTTTCAAAGTTTTTTTTTTTTAGAATTTTTTTTTTTGTGCTTCTGATTAACTATCACACTTCCACACTGTACCATCACATGTAGGAATATCAAAAGTATATCCCTGAATTTTTTCAGCTCAATTGAACGCGTAAATTTGAATTAGCAACACATACAAAAAATAGGTACAGTCTCGAAGATTTAAATTGCCATTTTCCAGAAGAAACAACAATAGCAATAATGAAAAAAGTTTCAAATTCTCCAGAAAAAATGTAAATACGAATAATCAAAGATGCTACAAATTATTATTTCCCAAAATAAATTAATATTTACGAATAATTAGAGCCTCTAATTGATGCATTTTAAATTGCCATTTACAACAAAAAAAAAAATTGTATACACATTCACGAATTAATACAAAAGAAAAAAACAATAATAATAACAATAATGAAAAATGCTTCAAATTCTCCCGAAAAAAAAATAAAACACGAATAATCTGACGTTGCAAATTATTATTTCCCAAAATAAATAAATACGGCAATAATTAGAGCTTCTAATTGATGCATTTTAAATTGTCATTTACAGCCAAAAAAAAATTAATTTCAATTCACGAATTAATGCAAAAGAAATAAAATTACATTAATATATTTAGCTAATAGATATTACGATTTCGATGAGCTTTCTCCGGGTATGTTTGCAGGGGGGGGGGCGAGAATCCAAACTCGTGGTGAGGACTTATTTATCAGAGGGACGATGTTTGACCTCGAATAACATTTTATGGAGAGACGTGTCCTCGCACGATTATTTATACCGAGCGTGTAGTTACGAGATATTGGTAAGGGCGACGGAGGCAGAAGGGAAACAACACAGAGTGTCATGAGTAATATATATGTCGCGACCATAAACATAATTGATCGTAACCCAGCGCGAGTAACAGAGTGTCCCCTCCCCCCTCCTTCTTATGTAACGAAAGAAAAAAAAAGAAGAAAAAAAAAAAAAAAACTTTCTTCCAGACACTGTCCCGTGAGAGTCTCATTGACTCTCTCGCGCGCTATCGACAAAAGTAACACAATACGTGCTTGACTTATTATTGCTGATGCATCAACATATATATCTTGTCGCATAATAGACTCGTGTAATGCGATACAAACAGAAGCTATCGGCAAACTTGTGTTCTAAGACGGTAATCCACACTTCGAACGCTTTAGAGATAAATCACATTATTTCACGATGTACTTGTGTGTGTGTGAATTTTTTTTATTTTTTATATTTTTAGAGTATTACAAAACTGTTCAGATTTATGTAGAAACATAAAACAATCGAACTTTGATCTTTGCTCGTTTGTTACTTTGTAAACTAGGAAACCAGTGCTTTCACGATTTTTTTTCTCGTTGCTTACGTCACGAAAATATTCTTCTCGGAAATTAATAGCATTTGTGCGAGAAGCATTTATGCATAAACTGCTGTAAAATTTAATCTACAATTTCAATGTTTTCATTCGATGAAAAAAATCGTGTTTTGTAAACAAATACTTTTTGCTTCACAGTCGTATCAAAATTCATTCGCCGATTTATTTATAAATGCTTTTTGTACAATGTGAAAAGATTTTTTTTTCTATGAATTTACTTTTAGGAATTTTCGGTATAATAATATAATAATAATAATATTATTATTACAGTACATGACTCTCAAAAATCTTCTGTACGAAAAAAATGTAACGTACAAATATTCCAACATTTATTATACAAATTTCTGCAATAAAAAAACCTTTTTAAACGTATATTGATATTCGTAATATTTTGTAAGAGTCAAAGTTACGCGAAGTAGCGAGTCTCGATCCGAGAGGCCGTAAGCAGCATCATTTCGTTGTCGATCTCTCTCTACCGTGGATCGTGTCTGTGTATACGCAACGAAATAACACGCTCTTCTTTTCTTTTCACCAGTCAAAACAAATATAGCACTGCTGTAGCGTTAGGCATATAAGCAGATAGTTGCCCGTTTTAAACACAGACAGCAAAGTTTCGCAATATAACTTGTATAGCGTCATTGTTAATTTTCTCGGTAAAAAAACACGATTAAGGAATCATAGCCTTTTATACAGAGTTTTTCTGCGTATGATAATATGCCACTACTAAACAGGCAGTCACGCGGCTCGAGAATGACACAGTTGCTGAGAAAAAGTCGTTCGTAATTCGCTTGCGCGAATTTTCAGAGAGGGATGAACAGTTGGCGCGAACCAGAGGTTAAGTACAGTAAAAAAAAAACGCCGCTAAAAATATATATATATATATATGTGTACTACTATAAATACCTGCAGTGATCGTGGGAGGCCTCTTAAAGCTTGATTGTTGAAACAAACGTAAAAACAACCGAGAAACACGTAAGCACGATTACAAAAACTCACACTCAACTTTTTGTTTTTTCTTTTTCGCTCTTTTTTTTTTTTCTTTCTTTCTTTCTTTTGTTTTTTGTTAAACCGACGCACAAACAATAAAATCAAAACAACGAATTAATAATCACGTGTCGAAACTATATTTTCGGGGGGGGCACCAGCACACATCGGCAGCACACTACGCGGTGCACCCGTACACAATACAGATTACAAATTAAATATTGTGGCTGCGTCCTCGGAGGTTCATGAATGAAACTAAGAACCGGGGGGGCCCTCGTCTCCCCCGTTTAACCGCTCACTGGCAACAATTGGCCGAAACCACGCCGGGAACACGAGCGATTGGTCGACACTCACACCACCGTTTATCCTGAAAATACTCGTTGGGGCGCGTGTGGTGGGGATTCTCTCGATGCTATTGGTCGGGGAGACGACACCTCGTGGAGCGCGTACCAATCTTTTCGTGTCTCTTCATCGTTTGATCTTTTACACTATTTCGAGGAATTATCGCGATGATTTTTATTGTAACTCAATGCTGATCGATTTATCTTCAAGTATTTATTTGGTTTTTCAACGGTTGAAGGATATTTATCTAACGGTGCGAAGTTTTCGAATTCGAAAAAGTTCGAAAGATTATTTGATAGTTGGCAGCATTGGAAATTTCAAAAGTACCGAGTGACTCAGTTTTAATGAAATAAATATGTGAAAAAGGAGACTTAATGGTTGTTGGTTTAATTGCGAAAAATGTGTGATAATTATTGTGATGATAGAAATTAATTTTTGTTGTCAGTGATTCGTTTGTTAAAGAGATGTTGAATATTAATCGATAGTTCGTTCACTCGAGTTGTACTTTGATCACTTTTGTGTCAGCCATATTCGTCGAAAGCAGCTGATTGGAATATATCTGCTCCGGCTAAAATGTAAGAATATTTCTGAGTTATTTGTAAGAATAATGTAGCTTGTTGCAATTGTCAAAACAGTTGACAGTTTCATTGACTAATCTTCGAGACTCTTTTGTATGGATCGTTTTATACATTTTTTTTTTTTTCAAAAGACTAACTTTGCCTCGTAACCTCAACACGCGTTACAGCTCAATACTTTTATTACATAATATTGAGAATTATAGGAGAACGAAAATAATTATTACCTTGTTAATTGACTTTTTTTTTCGTTCAGACAACCATGCTGACTCCACGCATTGTCAGTGGCATTCCCAAAGTTGTCAGGCGCAACATTGGCATCGTAGCACCTGCCCTTCAAAAAGCTAGTGATCCCATTCAGCAATTGTTCCTCGATAAAATTCGCGAATACAAATCCAAGAGCGTGTAAGTGAAAAAAAAAAAAAAAGAAAAAAAAAAATTCTTGATAATTGACAAAATATTGTTGCTAACTAAAATTCTCAAATTTTTCTTTTTTTTTTCCTTCGACTATGTTATAAACTCAAAAAAATGATCCAAAAATTTTTTAAGATCTTTTTGACAAAAAAATTCTGATTAATGAATTTTTTTTTCAAAAATTCTGAATAAAAATTTTTGGTTTATTTTTTTTTAGTGATTTTGTAATATACTTGAAGGAATAAAAAATTAAGAAACACAAGGGTTTTAGCCAGGTCCAATTGACATGGAATGCCCCGTCTATAGCGTCTGTAATTTGTGAGTTTAATGGGTTTTTTCCTATTTAATTCAGAGACGGAAAGTTGGTGGATCCTTCGCCGGAGATTGAGAAGGAGCGGAAATCTGAGTTGGACAAACTTTCTTCCCAGTACGGAGGCGGATCCGGTGTCGATATGACTGCCTTTCCCACATTCAAGTTCACTGGTAAAACATTAATTTTCTTGACTTGCAGAAATTTGTCCTTGCTTTAAAATCGCCTTTATTTTCAGTATTTAATCATTTCTTTTGTATTCATTATTTTACCTACAGTTTCTACAACTAAATATTATTTTTATTGCCTATTAAAATTCACAATGAAAAAAATGTAACAATCGTTACTTTTGAACATTTTATATATTTATTTATTTTTTAAAATAAAATTCAGTCCAAAAATATTTGGCAAGTGCAATCAGAAAAATAGGATTTCCTTCACTGATTTCTGGCAGAGTTTAATTTTTTTTTTATGTGTAAAAGAAAATTTATCATAATTTATATTCTATCGATTTTTCACAAGAATATTTTGTTCATATAAAAATCAAAATTCCTCAAGTTCCACTATGAAAAAATGTAGGATTTCAATACTTTAAAAATGATAGAAAATATTTTTTTTTTAATACTACAAAAGTATTCTTATTTTGGATGTTTTTTTTTCATGATTAGGATAACGTTACAAACCAACCAATTCTTCGGTATAATCTTTTATGGAAATTTTTTTTTAAAAAAACACGTATTTTCGTCGGAAGTCAATAGAGCCACGCCTTAAAAACCAATATCAATCTAAAAGTAACGAAGATGCACTGGTGTAGTAAATTTCCATGTAACAGACGAGCTGTATACAATTTACGATTTTTTTTTCTTTTTTTCAGAACCAAACGTGGTGGTCGACGAGCAAAAGAAGTGAAGCCCTTAATGTACAAATAGTGTAGACCATTTGCAACGATATCGCTGTAAATCCAGTCGCGGAAAAAAATCCCACGACGGATACTGTTAAACCTAAGCTGAAGTAAAAGAAAAAAAAAAAATTGCGAAAAACACGATTTAAACCTTGCAATAATTTATTTAGTAGAAAACAAAACAGTACGATTTATTTATGAGGACTCGAGGCTCAACAGTTTGGCAAAATTTCAGTCGACGAGCCGTGTGCTGCTTATGGCGTCGGCCAAAACGTTCATGCGACACTTTTTAGCTATCGATTTGAGTATCTTGACACACTGCAGCATATCGACACGGCTTATG